>JAWZYU010000026.1:27380600-27980600 GCA_038380435.1 Ryuthela nishihirai
TGCCCAGACCTCTGTGGCAAGCAGCTGCTTGAGGGGGTATTTATTTATTATTATTTAATAGATATCGTGGCATTGAAGAATGGTACTTGATACGCTCGGGTATTTTTACCACAGTTGTTAATGATTTTAGGTAATAAGTAGTATCCCTTATTGCTCAATCTTGTTGCTGGATGCAGAGAGCTTTTTTTCAGTTTTGAAGTCTTTACTAAAATAATATTTTAGAATTATGATATACTTGTATAAATCATCGACTGGTAGGATGGCTAACTTAAAAAATCTTTCCTTCTTGAGGCTGTAGTTTCTAATAGAGTAAGAAATCAATATGTTTTTTTAATACTGCTTTGTGTTCTAGAAATGCAGTCAATGTGAGACGAGTAAGTTGAACCATAGACTAATAAGCCATATCGAATAATAGATTCACATAAAGATTTGTACACTGAGACGCATACGTTAGTAGGAACTGCACTCTGCAATTGGGACGGGGGTGGCTCAGTCGGTAGCGCGCCAGGCTCGTAATCTGTAGTTCCCAGGTTCGAGTCCCAGCTGGGTCAGCGTTGAGATGTATCTCCGCAAAATTCCCCGCCCTGCCCACGGTCAGTAGGGGACATCGATGGGCTTGGAAAGCCGCCGTCCGTCGGATGGGACGTTAAGCCGTGGCCCCGTGTGCGGGAGAGCCATACCCTGTGCACGTTAAAGAACACGCTGCATGGCCTTGACGGGAGGCTAC
This sequence comes from Ryuthela nishihirai, assembly GCA_038380435.1. Lineage (NCBI taxonomy): Eukaryota > Metazoa > Arthropoda > Arachnida > Araneae > Heptathelidae > Ryuthela > Ryuthela nishihirai. Next base: position 27,381,328 of record JAWZYU010000026.1, read on the forward strand.
CATCTGTCTCCCAACAGCTGTTCCAGTGGGTCCCCTCCCCCAACCTTCTCTGAGCCTTCGGGGTCCATGTGACCTGGCCATTTAGCCCATGGTGTGCAAAAAAGTGCCGCTCAGAGGTAAAACAACCCAACCCACTCTCCAATTTATAGATTTTATAGGCACATCTTCTAAGACTATCACATAAATTATTAATATGGGTCTTCCATCTGAAATGCTTATCAATAATTAAACCTAAATAATTAAATGTTATCTGTTCTAAATCTGGACAGACACAGTCCTCGCTTTTCCTCAACTGAAAATGAGTTTCGTTTATACATGTATTGGAGTGAGCTTTCATAGATTCTACCGTTGTGATTTTTATACCAGATGAGTGGATATACGTAACTTTGGTCTTATTACTGTTCAAATAAATGCGATTTTCATTTAACCATTTTGTTGTTTTGTTAAGTTGTTGTTTGTTCCTAGTTGCACTTTTAATGCTCTTCAGACTTGAACTCAAATTGAAAATAATGTATCGTAATCCGATTTTAATAAGTTCGTAGGAAAATACATCCAAAATCAAACAAAACTATGAATAATTTCTCGAGAACTTCCCTTATAAATCTTCTTTATTATGAATTAAGAGATTCACGGCTTAGACTATTTGAGAATTTACTCATTAATCATGATTGTCTCCGGAGAAGAGACACCTGGGTTCGAATCCCGGGTAAGCCATGATATTTCCTTTTTTTTTTCTGAAGCAATGCTTATGTCGCGAAGTCTTGCCTCCTACACGACAAGCTCCTATCAGATGTTGGTTGGGTTGCACTTTTTTTACGCACAATGGGCTAAATTGCCAGGTCACAAGACCCCGACTGCTCAGAGATAAATATCCCCTCAAGCAGCAGTCTGTGACTATGAGATGTAAAGTGTTCCCCTATGTGCACGTTAAAGAACACGCTGGATGCCTTTGACGGTAGGTTGCAATCTATCTCCTGATGCAGTGGTTCTCAACCTTTTATGATTCACGTACCCCCTGGAAATGTGTATGTAACTGGCGTACCCCTTGTATAGATAGATAAAACTATAGTTATAGTATAACAATGGGAATAAAATAAAACATATATATCAGTGGTTCTCAACCTTTTATGCTTCACGTACCCCCTGGAAATGTGTATGTAACTGGTGTACCCCTTGTATAGATATATAAAACGATAGTTATAGTATAACAATGGGAATAAAATAAAACATATATATCAGTGGTTCTCAAACTTTCATGCTTCACGTACCCCCTGGAAATGTATATGTAACTGGCATACCCCTTGTATAGATAGATAAAACTATAGTTATAGTATAACAATGGGAATAAAATAAAACATATATATCAGTGGTTCTCAACCATTTATGCATCACGTACCCCATGGAAATGTGTATGTAACTGGCGTACCCCTTGTATAGATAGATAAAACTATAGTTATAGTATAACAATGGGAATAAAATAAAACATATACCAGTGGTTCTCAACCTTTTATGCTTCACGTACCCCCTGGAAATGTGTATGTAACTGGCGTACCCTTTGTATAGATAGATAAAACTATAGTTATAGTATAACAATGGAAATAAAATAAAACATATATATATCAGTGGTTCTCAAACTTTTATGCTTCACGTACCCCCTGGAAATGTGTATGTAACTGGCGTACCCCTTGTATAGATAGATAAAACTATAGTTATAGTATAACAATGGGAATAAAATAAAACATATATATCAGTGGTTCTCAAACTTTCATGCTTCACGTACCCCCTGGAAATGTATATGTAACTGGCATACCCCTTGTATAGATAGATAAAACTATAGTTATAGTATAACAATGGGAATAAAACAAAACATATATATCAGTGGTTCTCAACCTTTCATGCTTCACGTACCCCCTGGAAATGTATATGTAACTGGCGTACCCCTTGTATAGATAGATAAAACTATAGTTATAGTATAACAATGGGAATAAAATAAAACATATATATCAGTGGTTCTCAACCTTTTATGCTTCACGTACCCTACTGGAAATGTGTATGTAACTGGCGTACCCCTTGTATAGATAGATAAAACTATAGTTATAGTATAACAATGGGAATAAAATAAAACATATGTATCAGTGGTTCTCAACCTTTTATGCTTCACGTACCCTACTGGAAATGTGTATGTAACTGGCGTACCCCTTGTATAGATAGATAAAACTATAGTTATAGTATAACAATGGGAATAAAATAAAACATATATATATCAGTGGTTCTCAACCTTTTATGCTTCATGTACCCCCTGGAAATGTATATGTAACTGGCGTACCCCTTGTATAGATAGATAAAACTATAGTTATAGTATAACAATGTTAATAAAATAAAACATATATATCAGTGGTTCTCAACCTTTTATGCTTCACGTACCCCCTGGAAATGTGTATGTAACTGGCGTACTCCTTGTATAGATAGATAAAACTATAGTTATAGTATAACAATGGGAATAAAATAAAACATATATATCAGTGGTTCTCAACCTTTTATGCTTCACGTACCCTACTGGAAATGTGTGTGTAACTGGTGTACCCCTTGTATAGATAGATAAAACTATAGTGATAGTATAACAATGGGAATAAAATAAAACATATATATCAGTGGTTCTCAACCTTTTATGCTTCACGTACCCCCTGGAAATGTGTATGTAACTGGCGTACCCCTTGTATAGATAGATGAAACGATAGTTATAGTATAACAATGGGAATAAAATAAAACATATATATCAGTGGTTCTCAACCTTTTATGCTTCACGTACCCCCTGGAAATGTGTATGTAACTGGCGTACTCCTTGTATAGATAGATAAAACTATAGTTATAGTATAACAATGGGAATAAAATAAAACATATATATCTGTGGTTCTCAACCTTTTATGCTTCACGTAACCCCTGGAAATGTGTATGTAACCTTGTATAGATAGATAAAACGATAGTTATAGTATAACAATGGGAATAAAATAAAACATATATATCAGTGGTTCTCAACCTTTTATGCTTCACGTACCCCCTGGAAATGTGTATGTAACTGGCGTACCCCTTGTGTAGATAGATAAAACTATAGTTATAGTATAACAATGGGAATAAAATAAAACATATATATCAGTGGTTCTCAACCTTTTATGCTTCACGTACCCCCTGGAAATGTGTATGTAACTGGCGTACCCCTTGTATAGATAGATAAAACTATAGTTATAGTATAACAATGGGAATAAAATAAAACATATATATCAGTGGTTCTCAACCTTTTATTCTTCACGTACCCCCTGGAAATGTGTATGTAACTGGCGTACCCCTTGTGTAGATAGATAAAACTATAGTTATAGTATAACAATGGGAATAAAATAAAACATATATATCAGTGGTTCTCAACCTTTCATGCTTCACGTACCCCCTGGAAATGTATATGTAACTGGCGTACCCCTTGTATAGATAGATAAAACTATAGTTATAGTATAACAATGGGAATAAAATAAAACATATATATCAGTGGTTCTCAACCTTTTATGCTTCACGTACCCCCTGGAAATGTGTATGTAACTGGCGTACCCCTTGTATAGATAGATAAAACTATAGTTATAGTATAACAATGGGAATAAAATAAAACATATATATCAGTGGTTCTCAACCTTTTATTCTTCACGTAACCCCTGGAAATGTGTATGTAACTGGCGTACCCCTTGTATAGATAGATAAAACTATAGTTATAGTATAACAATGGGAATAAAATAAAACATATATATCAGTGGTTCTCAACCTTTTATGCTTCACGTACCCCCTGGAAATGTGTATGTAACTGGCGTACTCCTTGTATAGATAGATAAAACTATAGTTATAGTATAACAATGTTAATAAAATAAAACATATATATCAGTGGTTCTCAACCTTTTATGCTTCACGTACCCCCTGGAAATGTGTATGTAACTGGCGTACTCCTTGTATAGATAGATAAAACTATAGTTATAGTATAACAATGGGAATAAAATAAAACATATATATCTGTGGTTCTCAACCTTTTATGCTTCACGTAACCCCTGGAAATGTGTATGTAACTGGTGTACCCCTTGTATAGATAGATAAAACGATAGTTATAGTATAACAATGGGAATAAAATAAAACATATATATCAGTGGTTCTCAACCTTTTATGCTTCACGTACCCCCTGGAAATGTGTATGTAACTGGCGTACCCCTTGTGTAGATAGATAAAACTATAGTTATAGTATAACAATGGGAATAAAATAAAACATATATATCAGTGGTTCTCAATCTTTTATGCTTCACGTACCCCCTAGAAATGTGTATATAACTGGTGTACCCCTTGTATAGATAGATAAAACGATAGTTATAGTATAACAATGGGAATGAAATAAAACATATATATCAGTGGTTCTCAACCTTTTATGCTTCACGTAACCCCTGGAAATGTGTATGTAACTGGCGTACCCCTTGTGTAGATAGATAAAACTATAGTTATAGTATAACAATGGGAATAAAATAAAACATATATATCAGTGGTTCTCAATCTTTTATGCTTCACATACCCCCTGGAAATGTGTATGTAACTGGCGTACCCCTTGTATAGATAGATAAAACTATAGTTATAGTATAACAATGGGAATAAAATAAAACATATATATCAGTGGTTCTCAATCTTTTATGCTTCACGTATCCCCTGGAAATGTGTATGTAACTGGCGTACCCCTTGTATAGATAGATAAAACTATAGTTATAGTATAACAATGGGAATAAAATAAAACATATATATAACATATATCTAACGACTTTTGAGCTCTCACGGCGTACAGTCGCTCTTTATGCATCCCCTCTCCACTAGCTGTTCCGCTGATGCTATTCTAGTTACAGCTTCCATGCCACGCCCCACGAGGTATCTGTTTTTACTCTGCATACGGTCCCCCAGATGGCAATTTACAGCAGGTGCTTTAGGTCAGGACTTGGTTACGGTACTGGGGTCAGACTCCGTTGACCTTGCAGCCCTACGGACAAGTTTTGCCGCCAAAATGACGAGTGGGGGTGGTAAGGTGGTGGCACATTGTTATCTTTCGTGCGTGCATATGTTTCCGTTGCAGCCAATTTGTCACCCTCCGAAGAGAGGAGATGCCGGCAAGTCCATTATTTATCTCCGAGATGTACTGCTGAGCCTCTATTGTGGGGATGGTAGGGAATAGGGAGGTTGCGTTTCTGCTCGGAATGAAATTATTGCCATCATAAAAGTAGGTGGCAACAGGCATCCGTTGAAGATTGCAGCAACTGGAAAATGAAGATCTGAATAAGAAATTGACACATTAGCTTAGACTTATTGTCAAGGACGGATTAAGGGGTGGGGCAAGGGGGCCCGGGAACCAAAGAAAGTCATCTTTTGCTACTAATACGTAGCATTATCTTAAATAAAACTAACACATTTTTGAACTTGGCAGAAATTTTGAATTGGTAACAACAGTATTATACTCAAAAGAAAGGTGATATAAAATCGGTGCTTTTGTTTTTCATTTCTGATAACATGAGGGGGGGAGGGCGGAGAATATCAAAGCTTCTTCGGCCACAGAAATGTTTAAACCGTTTCTGCTTGTTGCCACCTGAATGTTTTAGACTGCCTATGCAAAATGTCGAGAACTTTCTTTTTTTACCAGCGGAAAGAGAAATTCGGAGCTTCGTATTTTCGGTAATAGGTTTTGAAATCATTTTAAGAAGGCCCCTAGAATTCAGGGATGGTTGGGGGAGGAGACCCATTGCACCCCAGTGTGTTCTTTAATGTGCACAGAGTATGGCTCTCCCGCAGATTGAGGCTTCCCTTCTACCACCACCTGGGGCGGGGGTGGCTCAGTCGGTAGCGCCCCAGGCTTGTAATTTGCAGTTCCCACGTTCGAGTTCCAGCTGGGGCAGCATTGAGATTTGTCTTCACAAAATTCCCCGCCCTGCCCGCGGGTAGTAGAGGGAACCGTTGAGTTTGGAAAGGCCGGCGTGCGTTGGTTGGGATGTTAACCCGTGGCTCCGTGTGCGGGAGAGCCATACCCTGTGCACGTTAAAGAACACGCTGGATGGTCTTGACGGGAGGCTACCATCTGTCTCCCAACAGCTGTTCCAGTGGGTCCCCTCCCCAAACCTTTTCTAAGACTTCGGGATCTTTGTGCCGTGGCCATTTAGCCCATTGTGTGCAAAAATGTACCGCTCAGAGGTAAAACAACTTAACCCATTCGACGGACGGTGGCCTTTCCAAGCCCATCGGTGTCCCCTACTACCAAGTTCAGGGCGGGAATTTTGCGGAGATAAATTTCAACGCTGGCCCCGTTGGGACTCGAACCTGGGAACTTCAAATTACGAGCCTTGCGCTCAGGACTATACACTATAATGTATGCCAGAAAATAATGTGAGATTCAAGAAAGAGTCCACTAAAATACGATGCGACAATAAAAATTATTTCATGTAGCACAGTTCGCAGAAAGATGAATGAAGGGGAAAAAACAAAATTTCTTACCATTTTTTTTAAATGAATAAATCCATGATACTTTTGTTCCTAAAAAATTTTGTTATTATTTTTTTATTGTACCCTTTCGTACGTTTTATATGAATGGTGGATTAATTGGGAATCGGTTTCTTCCCCATTCCTTCTGGATAATCGAGACCATTCCTTCTGGATAATCGAGACCATTCCTTCTGGATAATCGAGACCATTCCTTCTGGATAATCGAGACCATTCCTTCTGGATTTGAGTCTATTTCATCTTGGTTGACGTTTTGCGGTTTTTTACTTACGTATTTTTCGTAAGACACGCTACAGAAACGAAACAGTGATAAATTTGAAAATAAGGAACGCTACAACTCAGTTTTATTTTAATTCGTGGTACGTATAGATGATTGTCGAGTAACGAAAATTGCAAATGAGAAATTGATTGCTGTAAAAAGTTTTGTCTGTTGAATAAGAACGCTATTTTTGAATTTTCTGAATAGATTGTGCGTTTTTATTCAAAATGAATCAAGAATTTTTTTGATCTATTTAAATTCATATATGAATCAAGATTACTATTCCATTAAAATTGTGAATGTATTATAAAACTACCAGTAGTTTAGTATTACAATGGAAATATATTCTTCAGTTCAACTCAAAATTGATGATATTAAAAGCAGTCGTTTCACTTTTATGGAATGTTCATGCACAGAAAAGACTCTTCAAGGAGACCTTCAACAGAGACCATCTCCATTTCGTTAATGGATGCGAAACCTTGAAAAATCTCGCGAGCATCCTTCGTCATTCATTGGGATGCGGCAGAATCCCTCTCTTTCACTTGCATCTTGGGAGAGAAATTCGCTCATCCTCATCAAGCAGCGTGACAAGGGCAAAGGGATACATGAGCACTATGGGTTCGAATGGGTGACAAATGTGGGGGAGGAAAGTTGACAGTGGAATGCAGTGAGGGGGAGGGGGGGATGGTGCAGGGGCGACGGAGGCCACGCCGTCTCGGATGTGGAGAACAGCGGAAACTGGTGCGCGTGCAACGCCACTTTGATAGAGCCTGTTTCCTGTTTTCTTCGAAGAGTGGCGACAACAAGACTGACCACATGGTGGGTGGGGGGACTTTGGGGGGGGGGAGATCAAGGGTAGGCCACCATCGTTTCCAACGTCTGACACAAAAAGCTCTTTTTAAGCGCACATTTCATGGGTTATTCGGGCTCTCCATTTAATTCAGCAGCTCTTTTTACTGTCTTGAATCATTCAATCAAGTGCTATGCAATCATTCATTTTATACGTCCTTATTCTACAATAACAGATGTTAACCAGAGTATGCAATTTGCTTCATGTATTTTCTGGGTAGTAGATTTTCAATACAACACAAGTAAAACAGAAAATTTAAACTTAAAATATTATAATAATTATTAAAATAATGGTAGCTATATTAAAATCTTCAGCTTAGGATTTTACCTCTTCTATGCACATAATATACTAAATGGCCAGGTCACAAGGACTCCAAAGGATCAGGGATAGTTGGAGATGGGGATCCATTGGATGGCTGTTAGGAAAATAGAAGCCTCACATCAAGGCGATCAATTATAGTCTTTAAATGCCCCCAGAGTGTGGGTTGGGTTGTTTTACCTCTGAGCGGCACTTGTTTGCACACCATGGGCTAAATGGCCAGGTCACATGGACCCCGAAGGCTCAGAGAAGGTTGGGGGAGGGGACGCACTGGAACAGCTGTTGGGAGACAGATCCCTAGAGTGTGTAACGTACATAAAAATAAAATATAATGTGAGCACAATATGGATCTCTTGCACAAGGGACAACAGTTTAACATCCCTTCGGTTAGATCAGAGGTTCCCAAACTTATTTGTCCTACCGGGACAGTAGGACAAATAAGTTTGGGAACCTCTTTTCAGAAAAAAATATTACTCAGCGTCCCCCTGGAAATCTACCTTCTTTAAGCGAACAAACAGAAAGATGCAGTGACAAATTTGCGTTCTTTCATGTATCTATATTTCTACCTACGTCCTACAACATAGTAAAGAAAGATGTTGTAAATAAGACACCTTGAAGCTTGAAATTATAAAATTATTTATTAACATTAACCATGGTAACATTCGACTTTAACTCTGTGTTACACAACAGATGAAACATGTACGAACGGTTTTTCAAAATTTTCTCATCTTCCCTTTTTTTTTATGCTTCCAACGCCCCCCAATTGCACCAGAGGCTACTACCGACCCCCTGGATCATTCCAGCGCCTCCCAGGGGGCGGTATCGCCCACTTTGGGAAACATTGGGTTAGAGTGAGTCCTTTCCAAACCCATCGGTTTCCTCTTTCTCAGCCAGAGAAAGGGTTTGAGGGTAATTCTCGACGCAGCCAAAATTAGATACTTGAAAGCATCACTTTGCAAACCTTAAGCAGCTGCTTGCCACAGGAGCCTATCATTTTATACGCCATAGTAGGAAGGTCCGTGAGGATGGCGGGACCTCAGCAGAAAGACAACACAAACATCCTTGCCTTACCCGAGCTCGAACCCAGGTCCTTTTGATCAGTAGCCAAGTACGCTAACCACTCGGCCACGGGACGGCTTGCAATTAAAATGCGCTGCATTCAAGGGCGTCAGCAGAGGGAAGGGTCAGCTCGTTCTAGAAATGTTATTTTCTTTAAGTTCCATTTTGCTATTCCTGAATATTGCTATATAATGTAGAAATACAGTTAATGAAAACGACACTGGACACTGTTAAACGTATTATAAGAAGTCACGTCTATTATCTAAAATAATAGCAATAGCGCTCTTTGAAAAATCCCCCCCCCCTCCCCCGAGATATTTCTGCTGACGCCCGAGATGCTTCTGCTCCCCAGAGATATTTCTGCATTAGACTCTTAAGACCACATCCAACTGTAGAAAATAATCTGTTGTTTATTTAAAAATTTTCAATTTATTTTTTCAGAAATAGTCATTATTAAAAAAAATGCTGTTTTTCTCCCTGATGGGGGGGGGGGGATAGTTCCCCAGGTATTTCTACCTGTCTTATGATGACGACATCTTTTGACTGAAAAGTAATAATTTTGAATTCATACAGATATTTATACCAGGTATTTTAAGAAATTGACAAAAAATTAAATAGCTACTTTGAATATTTAGAAACAGTTTAGATTTATCCATTTAGTTTCTAACTGTGAGTATAAAAATTAAATTCTTGTACTCACCACTAAGATGTAGTTATTATAACTTGACAGATGATAACAAATAACTTATAGCATTGTGGAAAGAAGACAGAAAGAGAAATCGTTTACTTCCGTGATTTAATGAAAAAAAAAGATAATTAAGAATGGCTCAGAGTTCGGTGTCTAGTTCAGTGAAAAAGTCATGAAGTTAAACCCGAATGATTATAGAAGTCGATTGACTGTTTCTTAATGTTCGCTGACGGCAGATCAATGTCTTCTTTGGCCAAGTGATTGCTGGACCTTTCGATGTTAGTTTTCCTTCTTCTCTCTCACGAAGAGGTGGACGTTTTCTTTCATTCTCCGGGAATTAATGCTCTCATTAATCTGATGGATGACTTTTTCCACAGATGGAAACTGACTCTTTTCTCTCCACGAAGGAGATTCGTGCAAGACCAAATTAACTCGGCTCTTCCAACTCAAAACCGAGTGCATCATCCAACACTGGCGAAGGTCGTAATCTTTTGAATGCTGGGTAATAATCCGTTCACTCGTGATAAATTTCGCTTGAAGCGATGGAAAGTTCAACATTTTTCGAATTATCTTCTTTTTAGTTTTATTGATTAGGATCTCTTGTTTTAATCTGGAACGAAGAAATAGAAACGAAATGATGATCATTAAAAGAACGTTTCTAACTGGAGCGATGACGCAAACATTGCGCAGCAAAAAACGTTTTGCGCTGAAAATGCAGAAACATTGCGCAGAAAATTTGAAATGTCAATAAAATACAGGTAATTAATAAAAAAAAATCTAAATAATGAATATAAAATCAAGTAGCGGTCCCGTGGCCGAGAGATTAGCGCGCTTGTCTACTGATCTAAGGGACTTAGGTTAGAGCCCCTGGTAAAACATGATGTGTATGTTGTTTTTCTGCTGAACTCCAGCTATCCTCACAGACCTACTATTGCGTGTAAAATAACAGGCTCCTGTCAGACCTCTGTGGCAAGCAGCTGCTTGAGGCGATGGTTGGACAACTGGGTTTAGTTGTTTTACCTCTGAGCACCACGGTCTGGTGGTGTCGAATCATACACACCATGAGCTAAATGGCCAGGTCACATGGACCCCGAAGGCTCAGAGAAGGATGGGGGAGGGGATCCACTGGAACAGCTGTTGGGAGACAGATGGTAGCCCCCCGTCAAGGCCATCCAGCGTGTTCTTTAACGTGCACAGGGTATGGCTCTCCCGCACACGGGACCACGGCTTAACGTCCCATCCGACGGACGGCGGCCTTTCCAAGCCCATCGGTGTCCCCTACTGACCGTGGGCAGGGCGGGGAATTTTGCGGAGATAAATCTCAACGCTGACCCAGCTGGAACTCGAACCTGGGAACTGCAGATTACGAGCCTGGCGCGCTACCGACTGAGCCACCCCTGCCCCCTGGACAACTGGTGAAACAGGCAGTGGGAACACACCTTGTTATACTTAAGTGAAATGATATAATAAGCAGAAAAGTCAACGATAATGGTACTACAATAATTAGAAAGCAAATTCAAACTACAAAATTCATAGCAAACTTGTATGCTTCTTTGCTATTGCTCCGTTTACCGCTTTCAAAGTTTCTTTTCTGATCGTGATTTATCTCAGCCATTAAGGTATCATTCAATTTTAAAAGATTCTGGATTGGATCTCATCCAAAGGTGAGAGAAGCTGCCATTCAACGGGACCTCTCTGTTCAATGCATATTTCAGGTAAGTTACGATGTGATAAATCCCGAACATTTGTACCCACAATGTACAGTCGCTCAAAAAAGTATCCGAACGCTATGGTTGTATACAAAATTCAGAAAAAACAACTGGCAACGATTTTTTTAGAAATGAATGATCTGGCAACCTTCGTGTACAGTACACGAAGGTTGCCAGATCATTAATTTCTAAACATATCGTTGCCAGATATTTTTTCTGAATTCTGTAATCAACCATAGCGTTCGGATACTTTTTTGAGCGACTGTACCAGGTATCTTGTTGAAAATAAGTTTTCTCTAAAACGTATAGAAGCAAATCTTCGAGGTAAGTAGTCCGAATATTATCCAAATACGTCAAGTAAGTATGAGTATTCACATTGTTCTGAAAGTAAAAAATGATATGATCATGATGAATTTCATCTGGGGATCTTGAACGGGCTTGGTTAAGTTGTTTTACCTCTGAGAGGTACTTTTTGCATACAATAAGCTAAATGGCCAGGTCACAAGGACCCCGAGGACTCAAAGGCGGTTGGGGGAGGGAACCCACTAGATAGCTGTTAGGAGACAGTTGAACAGATGGATCCAGCCAGTGCCATCCAGTGAGTTCTTTAACGTGCTCAAGGTATGGCTCATCCACACCTGAACCACGGCCTGACGTCCCATCCAAAGGACGCCGTCCTTTCCAAGCTTATAGGTTTCCCCTACTGATCGAGGGGAGATCGAGAGGGGCGGCGCTTGGCTGTCGGCCGTGCGCAAGGCTCGTCATTTGATGTTCTCATGCTCGAACCCCACCTGCCCCAGCGTCGAGATTTAATCCGTTAACTTCCATTCTTTCCTCCGTGAGTAAGCATCTTTCATTTAAATGCTGTGAATTACGATTTAAAAAATAATAATAACCGATTGTTTTAATGTTTTCCTCAAAAAAGGAAGTCTGGTGGTGTCGAATCGGAATTTTTGGACATATAATTGCTTTTGTTACTTAATTATTTAAGGAAATATGGAATATTTAAATTATGGGTACTCTTTTATAATGACCTTGCATACGCATATATACTGTATAATAATGGAAACTTGATAACTACCAGTAGTAAAATAGCTAAATTTAAACTAAGATAAACTTGGAGCAACTCTGTAGCCACCATTATCTTCTGTTAATCCTTCATATGTTTCTTCAGCTTCCACTGATGTCAGAGAAAGGCGGGAGCGACTGTGATGTCGACTGCGCAGAGGAGAGACATCGCCCCGTCTGCGGCAATGATGGACGGACGTACAACTCGAGGTGCGACATCGACAAGGCCAAGTGCCAAGGCCACCCTGTCGAGTTCAAACATCGGGGTAAATGCCCAGGTAAGGCTGTGGTTTACACTGCTTAGAAAAAATATTGGAGAATTTTCTTGTTATGCCAATGAAAACTCCATCCTTCGAAACTTTCAAAATAAGCTTTTTATGAAAAAAAAATGACTGAAAATAAATACAACAATAATACAATATTTAAATTGAACAATAATACCAAATAATACAGCTAGTGTAAATTATGAATTTCAAAAATATTAAGTTAGTATTTAAAGAATTAAAAAAAAAACCTCTTAAGTAACATCTTACCACAGAGATCTGTGAAGAAGACGAGACTCAGCAGAAATAAAACACAGAAAACACATTCATACCTTACCTGAGGCTCGAGCCCAAGTCCCATTGATTAGATGGAAGTTGGAATATTTACAACAATACAACCCTAAGAAAAACAAAAGACTATAGATTATTGAAATATGTATTTCCGAAAAATTCTAAAATGTACACATTTTTATTTAATGGTTTAAAATTTTTGTTTAATCAATGTAGGGCAAAGGTTTAGTGACTTGTATCTTCTGTTATTAAAAATGATTTTATGAATATGATTAAATATATTAGTGTTTCAATTAGAATTTCCTGTCTTAAAAGTTTTCTGGTAGCTATTAATTCTTAAATTATTAAAAATTCAATAATATTTTAATAGATTTATAACAAGTAAATTACTTTCTTTACACAATTTTGAATAAAATAAATTATAGCTAAATTTTAGAAAAATTAAATCATTTAAGACTTTATTCATATTTAATTTCACTCCCTTCTTCCTCCTTTGTTTGATGGCTGTCCAGGCCAAATGTATCGAAGTGGTTCTTCCCTCCCCTAAAAAAATCGTTTTCTGAAGCTCTAAACTCTGAAAAGCCCACAATGACAGCATAGTTACACTAAATAGGAGGTTAAATTTTAATAGTGTTTTAATTTAAATTTTTCGTTCAATTTAACATATTTGCTACTTAATAACAGAAGCAAAGTAGAAAGGGATGATGGTAGCGTCCCGTGACCCCCCATAATATCAAGACTTTGTTTTTTATAATTAATAATAATTCTTATTTTACGCTTTATATAATTTTCGAGTTGAATATTTCTTGGATTGTTTTAGCTCTAAGCAGCATTTTTTTGCACACAATGGGCTCAGAGAAGGTTGGGGGAGGGGACCCACTGGACAGTTGGTACAGTCGCTCAAAAAAGTATCCGAACACTATGGTTGATTACAGAATTCAGAATTAGTTTTTTGAGCGACTGTAGGAGACAGATGGTAGCCTTCCATCAAGGCCAGCCAACGTGTTCTTTAACATGACTATAGGAGACAGATGGTAGCCTTCCATCAAGGCCAGCCAACGTGTTCTTTAACATGACTATAGGAGACAGATGGTAGCCTTCCATCAAGGCCAGCCAACGTGTTCTTTAACATGACTATAGGAGACAGATGGTAGCCTTCCATCAAGGCCAGCCAACGTGTTCTTTAACATGACTATAGGAGACAGATGGTAGCCTTCCATCAAGGCCAGCCAACGTGTTCTTTAACATGACTGTAGGAGACAGATGGTAGCCTTCCATCAAGGCCAGCCAACGTGTTCTTTAACATGACTGTAGGAGACAGATGGTAGCCTTCCATCAAGGCCAGCCAACGTGTTCTTTAACATGACTATAGGAGACAGATGGTAGCCTTCCATCAAGGCCAGCCAACGTGTTCTTTAACATGACTATAGGAGACAGATGGTAGCCTTCCATCAAGGCCAGCCAACGTGTTCTTTAACATGACTATAGGAGACAGATGGTAGCCTTCCATCAAGGCCAGCCAACGTGTTCTTTAACATGACTATAGGAGACAGATGGTAGCCTTCCATCAAGGCCAGCCAACGTGTTCTTTAACATGACTACAGGAGACAGATGGTAGCCTTCCATCAAGGCCAGCCAACGTGTTCTTTAACATGACTACAGGAGACAGATGGTAGCCTTCCATCAAGGCCAGCCAACGTGTTCTTTAACATGACTACAGGAGACAGATGGTAGCCTTCCATCAAGGCCAGCCAACGTGTTCTTTAACATGACTACAGGAGACAGATGGTAGCCTTCCATCAAGGCCAGCCAACGTGTTCTTTAACATGACTATAGGAGACAGATGGTAGCCTTCCATCAAGGCCAGCCAACGTGTTCTTTAACGTGACTATAGGAGACAGATGGTAGCCTTCCATCAAGGCCAGTCAACGTGTTCTTTAACGTGACTATAGGAGACAGATGGTAGCCTTCCATCAAGGCCAGCCAACGTGTTCTTTAACGTGACTATAGGAGACAGATGGTAGCTTCCATCAAGGCCAGCCAACGTGTTCTTTAACATGACTATAGGAGACAGATGGTAGCTTCCATCAAGGCCAGCCAACGTGTTCTTTAACATGACTATAGGAGACAGATGGTAGCCTTCCATCAAGGCCAGCCAACGTGTTCTTTAACATGACTATAGGAGACAGATGGTAGCCTTCCATCAAGGCCAGCCAACGTGTTCTTTAACATGACTATAGGAGACAGATGGTAGCCTTCCATCATAGCCAGCCAACGTGTTCTTTAACATGACTATAGGAAACAGATGGTAGCCTTCCATCAAGGCCAGCCAACGTGTTCTTTAACATGACTATAGGAGACAGATGGTAGCCTTCCATCAAGGCCAGCCAACGTGTTCTTTAACATGACTATAGGAGACAGATGGTAGCCTTCCATCAAGGCCAGCCAACGTGTTCTTTAACATGACTATAGGAGACAGATGGTAGCCTTCCATCAAGGCCAGCCAACGTGTTCTTTAACATGACTATAGGAGGCAGATGGTAGCCTTCCATCAAGGCCAGCCAACGTGTTCTTTAACCTGACTATAGGAGACAGATGGTAGCCTTCCATCAAGGCCAGCCAACGTGTTCTTTAACCTGACTATAGGAGACAGATGGTAGCCTTCCATCAAGGCCAGCCAACGTGTTCTTTAACATGACTATAGGAGGCAGATGGTAGCCTTCCATCAAGGCCAGCCAACGTGTTCTTTAACCTGACTATAGGAGACAGATGGTAGCCTTCCATCAAGGCCAGCCAACGTGTTCTTTAACATGACTATAGGAGACAGATGGCAGCCTTCCATGAAGACCAGCCAACGTGTTCTTTAACATGACTATAGGAGACAGATGGTAGCCTTCCATCAAGGCCAGCCAACGTGTTCTTTAACATGACTATAGGAGACAGATGGTAGCCTTCCATCAAGGCCAGCCAACGTGTTCTTTAACATGACTATAGGAGACAGATGGTAGCCTACCATCAAGGCCAGCCAACGTGTTCTTTAACATGCACAATGTACACCGCTTAACGTGGCATTTAACGGACGGCGACCTTTCCAAGCCCTCCGGTGTCCTCTACTGACTGAAGGCAAGGTGGGGACATTTGCGGAGGTAAATCTCAACGCTGGCCCAGCTGGGACTCGAACCTGAGAACTGCAGATTACGAGTCTGGCGCACTACCGACTGAGCCCCCCCCCCCCATGGAATTGGGAAGATCTAGTTTGTGCGATAAGTACGAACTATCATTAGAATAAATATGGAAATTTTTTATCGCAGCGTAGGCTCCCCTTCTATAACGTCATCACTGAAAAAAACAAAACTTGCCACTTCGCCCTGACTTATTATCATTACATTTAATTTCAACGAGGTAATTACATAATGAGTAAATAAGACCCATAAAATAAAAATAATATTGATTTCGACATTCGTTAAATTTTTTTTTGGTTCTTTCAACTTCCATTAAATTGAGTTGGAATCATAATAAATCCATAAGGAACGAAATGAGTTGGAGCGGGGGTGGCTCAGTCGGTAGCGTGCCAGGCTCGTAATCTGTAGTTCCCAGGTTCGAGTCCCAGCTGGGTCAGCGTCTAGACTTATCTCCGCAAAACTCCCCGCCCTGCCCATGGTCAGTAGGGGACACCGATGGGCTTGGAAAGGCCGCCGTCTGTCGGATAGGACGTTAAGCCGTGGCCCCGTGTGCGGGAGAGCCATACCCTGTGCACGTTAAAGAACACGCTGGATGGCCTTGACGGGAGACTACCATCTGTCTCCCAACAGCTGTTCCAGTGGGTCCCCTCCCCCAACCTTCTCTGAGCCTTCGGGGTCCATGTGACCTGACCATTTAGCCCATGGTGTGCAAAAAAGTGCCGCTCAGAGGTAAAACAACCCAACGAAATGAGATAAAAAATTTATCGCTAAAGTGGCCGAGTGGTGAGCACGCTTGGCTATTGATCTAAGGGACCTGGGTTCGAATCCCGGGTAAGGCATGGATGTATGTGTCGTTTTTCTGCTGAGGTCCTGCCATCATCTCAGACCTTCTACTCTGGCATATAAACTGACAGGCTCCTGTCAGACCTCTGTGTGCAGCAAGCAGCTGCTTGAGGGGGTGTTTATTTTATTTTTTTTAATTTTATAATAGATGTGGTGGCAAATTACAAAGTATTTAATGCAATGACATGAGCTCGTTTCTTTGTTGTTCGGTGTTTTTTATTCAGCTAGGTTACGTATATAATTAGTGGTCGTTGGGTTATGACCACCACAGCTTATAGGGGCGGGAGTGACTCAGTCGGTAGGGCGCCAGGCTCGTAATCTGCAGTTCCCAGGTTCGAGTCCCAGCTGGGTCAGCGTTAAGATTTATATCCTAAAACTCACCGCCCTGCCCACGGTCAGTAAAGGACATTGATGGGCTTCGAAAGGCCTCCATCCATTGGATGGGACGTTAAGCCATGGCTCCATGTGCGGGAGAGCCCTACCCTGTGCACGTTAAAGAACACACTGGATGACCTTGACGGGAGGCTACCATCTGTCTGCCAACAGCTGTTCCAGTGGGTCCCTTCCCCCAACCTTCTCTGAGCCTTCGGGGTCCTTGTGACCTGGCCATTTAGCCCATGGTGAGCAAAAAAGTGCCGCTCAGAGGTAAAACAACCCAACCATACCTTATGTTTTGTCAATGGAAAGTTAATTTCGAAGATATATAACTTCTAAAATAAACATTTTATGAAAAAATGTTGCTGAGAATAATTTGAAAATATCAATCAAATCTTTCTAAATCTCGATTTTTGAAGATATTCTTTCAGTATTTAAATTGATAGGGAGAGAGCAGCAATATGTGTCTTTTTTCTGCTGAGGTCCTGGCATCCTCTCAGACCTTCTATGGCATATAAACTGACAGGCCCCTGTCAGACCTCTGTGGCAAGCAGCTGCTTGAGGGGGCATTTATTAATATATTCTCTACGAAATTTATTACAAATTAAACGAATATTGAAGCAATTACTTACACACACATTTTAAAATACGTATTTATTTCTGAAATGGTTAGAAATACTTCTTATTTCAGTTTTAATCAACTTCAACGGTAAATTCTTTTGTCTAGGATTGCTTTTGTTAAATGTTCAAACTCCCGTAGCCCTTTAAATACCGAAGGAATATTGTTGGAAATCGATATTTGCAGAGAACTGTCGGACATCTTTAATTTATTTTAAGTCAAATTTTCCCATGAAACGCTGATTTTTAAAAGTTTTATAAAGCTTTTAAACATCCCATTGACACAACACGGGGTGATCATAATTCAATAATCTCTGTGTACATTTTGATTGTGTTTATTGAAAACGAGTGTTTGCAATTCAAAAGACTGAAAGTTCTCTGTCGTTGAGGAATTAAATTTTAAAGTTTATCCTTCAAACCATTTGCATGTTTAAAAGCGATTTCCAGGATTAACTTGGAAGTTCTTAGGAGCAAGTCAAACTCAGAAGCTTTTAGTTACAGTGCAAAAATTCGAAGTTAAAATTTAACCTGCTGCGGCCTAAACTTTGCAATTCTAAAATTTCTTCCATATGCAGACTAATTTTGCACAACTGTTTCGAAAACAATTTTTAGAGAAAATATCCCCCCCCCCCACTACGCTCTTTTAGGCTTCCATAAATCCCACCATGTCGTCAGAAATCCCATTTAGAGTAAATGTCGCAATAGCCGGGAAATTCTGTTACCTCTCTCTCCCGAACTTCAGCTATATATTTCAAGCCCTGAAGACTAAACAGACTGCACGCTTCCCTGGATGTTGTTACTTCCAGCCATGTGCCAGAAACTGATAACAAAGTTCTCCCCCCACCTCGACCCCTACCGACTTAAATACTGGCCAGTAAACTAGGAGTTGGTGTAACCCAAGCCTCTGAAGCCGTCTATGGGACTGCTAAGTAACGTGGCCGTCTTTCACCCACCACCGCCAACTCTCTAAAGCACGCTTTAGAACAACGATGTTGTTCTGCAAATATTCCACTTCCAGCATGCAAATGAGCCAGGTCTTATAAACCTAAAGTCTGTTTACTTTTGAAGCTCCCAATAGCGTTAGTATGAGTAATGATTCACGCAAAGTAATGCTGCTTTGAATTATTCATAGCACTTTAGGTGTGTTTGTCACTGACACAGCCCCGAAGGTTTGGTTTTCTTGATTTTTATTCCTCGGTCTGTGTTCGTGTTCGGCTGTGATCGTCTTCTGGTTTCCATTTAAAAGGTTATTTAATCCTAAACATGACATATATCGTTTGTTTGGTGAGGCTGCTGCATCATCAGGACTTTGTGTATTAAACCAGAATGCGAACTTTGGCTTATTTAAATGCGTGGCAGTTCCGCTATTGAAAGTCGAAACTGCGTAACGAATGTCAAAATTGAAACCAAATCGATATTTATGTGGGATTTCTTGTTTAGGGTTTGAGAAATTGTTTGCCTAATCTGTTTTTTAAGGCTTTTACTTAGTTGAGCAGCTTCGGTGTTAAAATTTCTTCTGAAACTTCTTACTAAATTTGTAGTTTGCGACTTTGGTTGCTTAAAGTTAATACAGAGGGAGTATCATTACTGACTCCAGGGTTCAACCCCTCCCAAAAACCGAACTCTTTATTATAAACATTGAACTTTTGGTTTCAATTTTTTAACTCTTGGTTTTAATTTTTGTTTTTAATTATTAAATGAATTGTTCAAACTTCTAAAGTACATGGCTATGGTTTTAAATATAATATTTAATTATTAAAATATTGGTAATAAAAGTTCGCCACAATAATAAAAAGGATTACTAAATTGTTCAAATAAAATAACGATTATTTTCACAAAAACTTGAAAAATGTAAATAATATTATAATACTCTATACATATGATACATTAACTAGATATCGACAGAATCTAACATGGATCAATAAAATGTACATATCTCGAAATATATTTTAAAAAATTCAATCAAATGTTACAGGAAGAGGCCAAAATAATTTTCTGATAAGTCATGGAAATTTGTATCAAAATAATATGCATATTTCCCTAAAAACAACGCATAAAGGATATATTAATATCTTCTTTATCATACATATAAATATATAGCGTTCAATAAATAATCCAGATAATAGGAGTCCAATAATGTCCACTGAAAAATAAGATCAGTCCTGAGGTCTTGGAGGATTTCGGCAAGGTCACCCTTGATACCACCAAGCCTGGAAAGCCGATGGGCAAAAGGGGGAAACAGGAAAATTATTATGCACAAAAATTTAACTAAAAGCTACTTATTTTTAAAGCATGTAAAATAATTCATTAATTACTAATTTATTAAAGTATTGAAGAATATTATAAAATGAATTACCAAATTATTAAAAATAAATAACTTTCATTTGAATTTTTACAGATAAAATTATAATTATAACTATAAACATTTAATTTAAAAATAATTCTGTTACTGCACTATCCATCCCTGGTATATCAAGGTGACCTTAAAGGGCGGATTGGATTGGATTGTTTTACCTCTGAGCGGCACTTTTTTGCACACCGTGGGCTAAATGGCCAGGTCACATGAACCCCGAAGACTCAGAGAAGGTTGGGGGAGGGGACCCACTGGAACAGCTGTTGGGAGATAGATGGTAGCCTCCCGTCAAGGCCATCCAGCGTGTTCTTTAACGTACACAGGGTATGGCTCTCCCGCACACGGGGCCACTGCTTAACGTCCCATCCGACGGACGGCGGCCTTTTCAAGCCCATCGGTGTTCCCTACTGACCGTGGGCAGGGCGGGGAGTTTTTGCGGAGATAAATCTCAACGCTAACCCAGCTGGGACTCGAACCTGGGAACTACAGATTACGAGCCTGGCGCGCTACCGACTGAGCCACCCCCGCCCCTGAAGGGCGGCAGTACGTTTTCCCATGACATCCCATAGTTCTTCTATCAGAATGAGATGAGGAGAGAATGCAGGCTACTCCATTTGTTGGATATCTTTTCTCTCAAGATATTGGTTGATCAGTCTTGCTATGTGTGGACGACATTATCGTCCATTGTAGGATTGGATTTTTTTGGATTGTTTTTCCTCTGAGCGGCACTTTTTTGCAAACCATGGGCTAAATGGCCAGGCCACAAGGACCCCGAAGGCTCAGAGAAGGTTTGGGGAGGGGACTCACTGGAACAGCTGTTGAGAGACAGATGGTAGCCTCCCGTGAAGGCCATCCAGCGTGTTCTTTAACGTGCACAGGGTATGGATCTCCCGCACACGGGGCCACGGCTTAACGTCCCATCCGACGGACGGCGGCCTTTCCAAGCCCATCGGTGTCCCCTACTGACCGTGAGCAGGGCGGGGAATTTTGCGGAGATAAATCTCAACGCTGACCCAGCTGGGACTCGAACCCATTGTAGGAGAAAATCGTCATCTATCACCTGTAGGAGGAAATAGTCACCTATCAAGCATCCAGATATCTGAAAGCATTCACAAACAACATATGGAGTTATGTTGTTTGTGAACTCCATATGAGTCAATATGCTCATCCAGTGAAAATTTAGCCTAAACTGTTAGTTGCACTGTTTCACTTCTAGCGGCACTTTTTTGCACATAATGGGCTTAATGGCCAGATCATAAGGACCACGAAGATTAGAGATGGTTTAGAGATGGTTTGGAGGAGGCGACCCATTGGAGCAACTGTTGGGAGACAATGGTAGCCTCCCGTCAAGGCGATCCATCGTGTTCTTTAACGTGCACAGGGTATGGATCTCCCGCATACGGAGCCATGACTTAACGTCCCATCCGACGGACGACCGCCTTTCTTAGCCCATCGGTGTCCCCTACTGACCTGGGCAGGCGGGGAGTTTTGCTTAGATAAATCTCAACCCTGACCCAGCTGGGACTCGAACCTGGAAACAGCAGATTTTGAACCTGTGCGCTACCGACTGAGCCACTCCCCCCCCCCCCCCGCCCCCTTAAGCAGTTAGAATTTATACCACCAAATGCACTTCGCTCAATGATGTTACAGGAGCTGGCCGTGGGTTCCCACCACTGTCCAGATGTTGTCGGATTGAAGAGGAAATCTCGACTTGTTCGTAAACAGGAGGTGACTTCACTGTTACTTGATCATGACACCATTTCAAGTTCGCTTGTCTGGAAGTTAAAGGGACGCATACAATGGCCATAAAGTCCAGCCTTCTGGTCACAGTTGAGACAGATAACTGCCTTCCTGTAACTGCAATGAGGTCGGATGATGGAGATGATAATATTGCTTTCCTGTTCCGTCGGGACAGCAGTCCACTACAGTGATCATCTTGAGGGGTTGAAATTATAGGACGTCCTTGAACAGGTCTGATAACTTTTGTGCTGTTGGGAATTGCTGCCAAGGCCTTGAGATAACAGAATGGTGGACATCAAAGAACCTTAGATAAGTATAAAGGGTTGGGTTGTTCCGCCTCTGAGAGGCACTTTTTTGCACACATTGGGCTAAATGGCCAGATCACAAGGATCCCGAAGGTTCAGAGAAGACCCAACAGCTGTTCCAGTGGGAGCAGATGTTGGGAGAGAGATGGTAGCGTCATGTCAAGGCCATTCACCAAGTTCTTTCAGGTGAAGAGGGTATGGCTGTCCCGCACATGGGGACAGGGTTTAACGCACCATCTTAGGATGGCGGAACCTTTCCAAGCCCATCAATGCTCCCCTCGACGAGCGAGGGGAGATCAATGCTTCCCCTCGAATGCGAGGCCTCACCGAGCTCAAAGCCTGAAACAAGCTACGCGAGTCGGTGAGAGAACCCACTGACGACGATGCTTCGCCGCTATGTGGTCCAAGGGAAGGCGATAGCATGCATCATCATCATCTGCAGTAAAGATGGATATAGATTTGATTGAGATTTTAAATTATCTTCAATCACATTTTTTCATAAAAATCTTTTTAAGGAGTTGGGTTGTTTTACCTCTGAGCGGCACTTTTTTTGCACACCATGGGCTAAATGGCCAGGTCACAAGGACCCCGAAGGCTCAGAGAAGGATGGGGCAGAGGACCCACTGGAACAGCTGTTGGGGACAGATGGTAGACTCCCGTCAAGTGTGTTCTTTAACGTGCACAGGGTATGTGTTGGGTTGGGTTGTTTTACCTCTGAGCGGCACTTTTTTTGCACACTATGGGCTAAATGGCCAGGTCACAAGGACCCCGAAGGCTCAGAGAAGGTTGGGGGAGGGGACCCACTGGAACAGCTGTTGGGAGACAAATGGTAGCCTTCCGTCAAGGCCATCCAGCGTGTTCTTTAACGTGCACAGGGTATGGCTCTCCCGCACACGGGGCCACGGCTTAACGTCCCATCCGACGGACGGCGGCCTTTCCAAGCCCATCGGTGTCCCCTACTGACCGTGGGCAGGGCGGGGAGTTATTTAAGGAGTTACTTCTGTATCTGAGTTATATAATAATAAATAAATACCCCCTCAAGCAGCTGCTTGCCACAGAGGTCTGACAGGAGCCTGTCAGTTTATATGCCACAGTAGGAGATCTGAGAGGATGGCAGGACCTCAGCAGGAAAACGACACACACATCCATGCCTAATTCCGGGGCTCGAACCCAGGTCCCTTAGATCAGTAGCCAAGCGTGCTAACCACTCGGCCACGGGACGGCCGTATCTGAGTTGCTATTGATAATTTCGAACTGCACCTAATCAAGTGACCGATGAGTGTTATATATGAGTAAAGATATTTTCAAGAACTGACTTGTATTTAAATATATTTATTACTGTCTGCATCGAGTGAATTAATTCACAAAGCGATCTTACGTTTGCCGTTTAATTGCATGTAATTATTTAACAATTTGCAAGTAAACATGCTTGAATATTTTTTTAAACTTTTCGTCGCTTTCAAAGCGATTATTTTGTCTGCTTTTATGCCCGTCATAGAGAGAATGTTTTAAAGGGTGATGTGGGAGGGAAAGTAGACAAGCAAATTATAGCAGGGAGAGGATTAGAAAGACTCTGCACCTTTTATGTTTTGTGTTTCAGTTGCATCAGCTGCAATTAGTCTGTCAAAATTGGCTGCTCAGCGAAAAGGAAAATTCAATAGCCACGTGACTTGTCACCGTGTGTGGCGCTGCGAGCAAAGAAAAAGAATCTTACAACCCCTGTTTTGAGAGTTAGAAATTTAAAACACTCACAGTCATAGAGAAATAAATAAATCCTCTTTCTAAAGGTATTTTTTTTATCAACTGAATTATCGTTGGCTGTTTTTTAACACACAAGTATGTTTTCAGTTTTTTTTCCTCTCATCGTCGCTAATTGGCTACCAAATAGGATTTATCTCTTCCTAAATTTGTATATGTTTTCCCCTTTAGTTGGCAAGTGGAAACGTGTTTGCTCTCAGTCACTTTTCAGAACATTGGATTCACTCGAGTTCGTCAGGCCCCAATGCCTGGCAAAGAGGGGGGGGGGGGGGGGGGGGGGGGTTGGCTCAGTCGATATCGTGCCAGGCTCGTAATCTGTAGTTTCCAGGTTCGAGTCCTAGCTGGGTCAGCGTTGAGATTTATCTCCGCAAAACTCCCCGCCCTGCCCATGGTCAGTAGGGGACACCGATGGGCTTGGAAAGGCCGCCGACCGTCGGATGGGACTTAAGCCGTGGCCCCGTGTGTGGGAGAGTCCCTGTGCACGTTGAAAAACACGCTGGATGGCCTTGACGAGAGGCTACCATCTGTCTCCCAACAGCTGTTCCAGTGAGTCTCCTTCCCCAACCTTCTCTGAGCCTTCGGGGTTCTTGTGACCTGGCCATTTAGCCCATGGTGTGCAAAAAAGTGCCGCTCAGTGGTAAAACAACAACCTGGCAAAGGGAATTAAAACTGCGAATTATCAAAAAAGAACTATTCTGTTGGATAAGATTCAGTTAGGAATGTCTGAGAAGATCGCGATTCCTAAGATTTGATGGGGCGGGGGTGGCTCAGTCGGTAGCACGCCAGTCTCGTAATCTGTAGTTTCCAGGTTCGAGTCCCAGCTGGGTCAGCGTTGAGATTTTTCTCCGCAAAAATTCCCCGCCCTGCCCACGGTCAGTAGGGGACACCGATGGGCTTGGAAAGGCCGCCGTCCGTCGGATGGGACGTTAAGCCGTGGTCCCGTGTGCGGGAGAGCCACCCTGTGCACGTTAATGAACGTGCTGGGTGGTCTTGACGGGAGGTTACCATCTGTCTCCCAATAGCTGTTCCAGTGGATCTCCTTCCCCAACCTTCTCTGAGCCTTCGGGGTCCATGTGACCTGGCTAGTTCACTCAGTCGGTAGTGATCCAGCCTTGTCAACTAATTTTCCGAGCTACGATTCCTCACTCTGCTTGTATTAAGATTTTGTCTGTTAATCACTGTTCTGTGCTCCGTGAGGAAAGAGACAGCAATGGGGGCTGAAAATGACGTCACAGACTGGATATTAAAACCATGATCCCGTTGAGTTGTTTTACCTCTGATAGGCACTTTTTTTTGCACACAATAGACTTAATGGTCAGGTCACGAGGACCCCGAAGGTTCAGAGAGGTTGGGGGAAGGCGATCCACTAGACAGCTGTTAGGAGACAGAGGGTAGTCTCCCGTCAAGGCCACCCAGCACGTTCTTTAAGGTGAAGAAAGTATTGCTCCTCCGCATACGGGGACACGGCTTAACGCCCCATCTTAGGACGCCGGCCTTTCCAAGCCCATCAATGTCCCTAACTGTTTGAAGACAGGGTGTTGAGTTTTTCGGAGATGAATCTCAACGCTGGTTAAGATGCGACTCGACCCTAGTAAATGCAGATTACAAGCCTGGCATGCCTCTTCTTCTGTTTAACTCTGAGCCCTGAGGTTATTGTGGCCTGGCTATTCAGCCCATTGAATGCACATAAGGATCGCTCAGAGGAAAAACAATCCAACCCAGCATTAAACACATTGTATTAAACTTTATAGAAATTTCTGCTTCCATCGCCATAAATTATATTTTGATTAATTTCTCTCTATTCCCCCCCTGAAATTTAACCTAGCGGAAGCTTGGGGAGTGGGGCAATAATTTCTAGCTAAGTTCTTGAGCCTTAGCACAAGTGGTGCAAGGGAGCTGCAATAACCTCGCTCCTTAGAAATATGTTATGGACTTCAATATATGCCCAGGGCCGGATCTGGGGGGGGGGGGGGGGGTAGTAACCGTGACGGTAACGAAAAAAATTAAAAAGTTTATGCAGCATATATATATTTTTAGAAAATATTTTGAAGACCACTGAAACAGAGAGAAAATTTAATACTAGAACGGCGTTGCGTATAGATCTCCTATACCTTCCCTTACACTCGGATCACTTGCCCCCTCTCCCCCCTCTATTTAGGGGCGGGGGTGGTTCAGTCGTTAGCGTGTCAGGCTCGTAATCTGCCGCTCCCAGGTTCGAGTCCCAGCTGGGTCAGCGTTAAGATTTATCTCCGCAAAACTCCCTGCCCACGGTCAGTAGGGGACACCGATGGGCTTAGAAAGGCCGCCGTTCGTCGGATGGGACGTTAAGCCGTGGCCCCCGTATGCGGGAGAGCCATACTCTGTACACGTTAAAGAACACACTGGATGGCCTTGACGGGAGGCTACCATCTGTCTCCCAACAGCTGTTCCAGTGGGTCCCCTCCCCCATCCTTCTCTGAGCCTTCGGGGTCCATGTGACCTGGCCATTTAGCCCATTGTATGCAAAAAAGTGCCGCTCAGAGATAAAACAACCCAACTTCCAACCCCCCCTCTATTTTGTTTCTTGATCCGAACCTGTATACTTCCATTATCCATGTTCGTTTTCCTACTCTAATCAGGGAGAAATATGCAAGCCACCCTTTTATCCCTCGCCCCTTGGAAATACGTAAAAATCATAATTTTTTTATAGTCTTCCATTGGAAATAGGAACCCCCCCCCCAAGAAATTAGGCAAAGTACCATTTTACTCCCTCCCCCCTGGAAATGTATCATCTGACTTTTGTGTCTCCCTCAGCTTCCCTTCCATTAATCATCCTCTTAAAATCTGTAAACTGTGTTTAATGCCTGCCCTTTCTGCATTGTACATTTTTCACTACACTTCTCTCCTCTTTAGGAATTAAACGTCTTCCAAGTGAAGAGAACTTAGGGCGAAGTTAATAGAAGGACGGAAGCATTAATCACTGCAAACTGTCACGAGGCACATTGTCGGCCTGACTCCTTATTACACCGCAAACAGCAGCGCGGGACAACGCGCAGAAAGAGGCCAAATGAACCTGGCTCTATAAAAGCCCGTTTGACGAGACAGATAAGCCGTGTCTTTATGACCTGTTGAGTCACACACACAGTAACGTGCTGGTCTTGTACTTGATGCGGTTTTGCCAGTGATAAAGTAGCCAGACAGATTATGACGGCCAGTTAGTTAGTTTCGTCATTTTAAAATGCAGCAACAAGTTCACGGCCTAGGGGGATGTAAAGGGGACGAATTATGATTCGTTAAGTGCTCTTTACGCATTCATTATGCAGATGAAAGAATAAACTTTGTTGCTAGTTAATTATGGGTGAGTTAGGGTGGTGCTATTTACGATTTGAAAAAAAACAGAGGAGTTTTTTGTTTGGTTCTTTCGATGTCTTTGCTAGATTTATTGCGTGATTCCTATGGCTAGTTGATGTCGACACTTGTTACTTTTGGATAAATGAGGTTTTGTCATTTTTTTAGCAAATGAATATGCAATTCTAGTGATTGAAACATAAAGACGGGTTATTAAGAATGGCGAATTGAGAACATTGCGAAGCGTTTAAAGGGTTTGGGACTGCATGATGCAGTGATCGCTTTATCTGTATTCTATTCTGGAAATATGAAAATTGGTGTATACAGGGGAGGACTGTCACTATATTTCAGGGACGCAGCTGTTGCAGAAGCTCCCGAGCTGAAATAAAAATGTGGTTTCTTTTTCAATTTTAAGACTTATTTTTTTCAGAGTTCGTATAGGAAGCATAAAATAGGTGGAATTCTGTGGAATTTATGCAAATTAACAATTATTATTATTTAAAAAAATCCTGCACCTCTAAGATCTAAGAGGCCCACGACACTAAGGGATGCTACAGCGCCCCTTACCAGTTCGTGCCTGGGTATATACAGTATATTACAAAAACTATTTGGATACTTTCATGTTATCCCTTACGAGAGGGGGGGGGGGGGCTCAGTCGGTAGCGCGCCAGGCTCGTAATCTGTAGTTCCCATGTTCGAGTCCCAGCTGGGTCAGCGTTGAGATTTATCTCCGAAAAATTCCCCGCCCTGCCCACGGTCAGTAGGGGACACCGATGGGCTAGGAAAGGCCGCCGTCCGTCGGATGGGACCTTAAGCCGTGGCCCCGTGTGCGGGAGAGCCATACCCTGTGCACGTTAAAGAACACGCTGGATGGCCTTGACGGGAGGTTACCATCTGTCTCCCATCAGCTGCTCCAGTGGGTCCCCTCCCCCAACCTTCTCTGAGCCTTCGGGGTCCATGTGACCTGGCCATTTAGTCCATGGTGTGCAAAAAAGTGCCGCTCAGAGGTAAAACAACCCAACCCAACCCTTACGAGATGAGTTGCCTTCCGTCATGGTCATCCAGCGTGTTCTTTAACGTGCACAGGGTATGGCTCTCCCGTACACGGTGCCACGGCTTAACGTCCCATCCGACGGACGACGGCCTTTCCAATACCATCGGTGTCCCCTACTGATCTGGACAGGACGGGGAATTTTGCAGAGAGAAATCTCAACACTGACTCAGCTGGGACTCGAATCTGGGAATTGAAGATTACGAGCATGGCGCGCTACCGACTGAACCACCCCCGCCCCCATTAATTTGGGAGATAAAAAAAATGCTAAGGGAAAGTATGACAGCAGCTTCTGCTGTACAACGTTGGAGCTTCAATAACTCTTTAGATATTAAGTTTATATTGTTGAAAATTGAGATTTATAGAGATTTTATTGAGATCTTCAATTTATCTCAAGTGATGTTTCCAAAGTTAGGAAGCTCTGAATATGGCTTACCGTTCACATAACATGGAACTGTTAGTTTCTGTAATATAAAAAAATAAATAAATAAATACCCCTTAGTTCTTGTAATATAAAAAAAAATACCCCTCAAGCAGCTGCTTGCCACAGAGGTCTGACAGGAGCCTGTCAAGGAACAATAATCCATATCGTACACGTTTAGAAATTTCCATTAAAAAAAATGCCTTTAAAGGCTAAAAGAAGTCAATGCGAATCTCAGTTTTAATGCAAATAATAAATTTTGCCCAATAGTCTTAATCCATATCAACTTAAAAAATGACTGATCTTCAATTCAAAATCTTTCATTTTACTATTTTCTAATTGTTTAAAGATTCATTGGATAATAAAACTATTTTTCAAATCATGTGTTAGATAATATAATTTTTAACAACAGGCAGAAAGATTAGAAGTAAGATCTAAAGAAATTATCTGTTTACTAGCAGCACTTACAGTATATGGAAAAGCGGCACTTTTTTGCACACCATGGGCTAAATGGCCAGGTCACAAGGACCCCGAAGGCTCAGAGAAGGTTGAGGAGGGGACCCACTGGAACAGCTGTTGGGAGACAGGTGGTAGCCTCTCGTCAAGGCCATCCAGCGTGTTCTTTAACGTGCACAGGGTATGGCTCTCCCACACACGGAGCCACGGCTTAACGTCCCATCCGACGGACGGCGGCCTTTCCAAGCCCATCGGTGTCCCCTACTGACCGTGGGCAGGGCGGGGAATTTTCGCGGAGATAAATCTCAACGCTGACCCAGCTGGGACTCGAACCTGGGAACTACAGATTACGAGCCTGGCGCGCTACCGACTGAGCCACCCCCGCCCCATAGTACATTGTAAATGCTACATGATATAAATATATTAAGATTAGCAGATTAAGGCAGAAAGAAATTATTATGTTTTATGTCAATGTATTATTCTCTCCTGCAGATAAGCTGTTAGCTTTTGCGGGACATCTGTAAATAAGGAACGATTTATTTGAATTTGTCTGAATAAATAAATGATTAAAAAAAAGACAAGCAAAGTTCATGTCCAGTAAGAGTTGGGTTGTTTTACCTCTGAGCTGCACTTTTTTTGCACACCATGGGCTAAATGGCCAGGTCACAAGGATCCCGAAGGCTCAGAAAAGGTTGGGGAAGGAGACCCACTGGAACAGCTGTTAGGAGACAGATGGTAGCCTCCCGTCAAGGTCATCCAACGTGTTCCTTAACGTGCACAGTGTATGGCTCTCCCGCACACGGCACCACGGTTTAACGTCCCATCCGACGGACGGCGCCTATTCCAGGCCCATCGATGTTCCCTACTGACCGTGGGCAGGGCGGGGAGTTTTGCGGAGATAAATCTCAACGCTGACCCACCTGGGACTCGAACCTGGGAACTGCCGATTACGAGCCTGGCGCGCTACCGACTGAGCCATCCCCGCCCCCTCAAAATAGGTATTTCAGCTTCGCAGTCGTACTTCACAATGCTGTAGTTCATATCCGAGCCTAAATAAACGAATTAAAACATAAGATGCATATATCCTATCAATAATCAGAACTGGGGAAATCCCGCCACCATTGGCGAGAGACTTTTTAGCGTAGCTTATTACTTTCCAAGCTAGAAAAAAATTCCAACAGTAAAATATTTCCACGAGAAAGAACATCAACGTTCACCTTTGAATCCAGCATGATTAATTTCGTTGCATGTTTCCTTTTAATGCACCTAAAAGCAAAAAATGTGTTTCGCTCTTTCTTCGTACGTTGATTGTATATGCCTTTGTTGTTACTTGTGGTAAAAATTGTTCTGGAATGCCACTCTTGGAAAATATGTGTAATCTCACCTACTGGGTAAGATTTTTGCCAATCTCCCCGGGGCGGGGGTGGCTCAGTTGGTAGCGCGCCAGGCTCGTAATCTGTAGTTTCCAGGTTCGAGTCCCAGCTGGGTCAGCGTTGAGATTTATCTCCGTAAAATTCCCCGCCCTGCCCACGGTCAGTAGGGGACACCGATAGGCTTGGAAAGGACGCCGTCCGTCGGATGGGACGTTAAGCCGTGGCTCCATGTGCGAGAGAGCCATACCCTGTGCACGTTAAAGAACACGCTGGATGGCCTTGACGGGAGGCTACCATCTGTCTCCCAACAGCTGTTCCAGTGGGTCCCCTCCCCCAACCTTCTCTGAGCCTTCGGGGTCCTTGTGACTTGGCCATTTAGGCCATAGTGTGCAAAAAAAGTGCCGCTCAGAGGTAAAACAACCCAACAACCCAAAGCCAATCTCCCCCCTGTCAACAATAATAAAATAAATGTATATAAAAATTAGCATTTGTATTAGGAGAACCCATTTTTATTTTCCGTTCCGCACCACTTACAAAGCTATTACGCTTTTTTATTTGAGCTGTTTGGATTGGCTGTTGAGAAGATTATCTAGCATTGCTCTTTGGTTTGGATTACAAGCTCTGGCGTATCAGTTAAGTTTATTCAATCACACGCATATATATATTTACATCATATTTGATTTAAAAATGTATTGAAATAAATATAAACAAGAAACGCAAAATTGCCAGATATCCGTTATCTAGAATGTGACCGTAATATTTATGTAAATAATAGGACTCAATAAATGTCACGTGACACGAAGGCTGCCAGATCACTATTTTCTAAAAAAAAATCGTTGCCAGATATTTTTCCTGAATTCTGTAATCAACCATAGTGTTCGGATATTTTTTTGAGCGACTGTATGTCACCAATGTCCTCCCCCCCCCCAAAAAAAAAAATTCTGGAATGCCACTCTTGGAAAATATGTGTAATCTAACCTACTGTTTTTTTTTCTCTCCTCAATTCCAATTAATAGAATTATAATAAATATATATAGAATAATATATTAATAGAATTGTAATAAATATATATAGAATAATATATTAATAGAATTATAATAAATATATATAGAATAATATATTAATAGAATTGTAATATTATATCGAAATAAAATTTTCGATAGAGGCGCACAGGCCTTTATACGCAGACCTGAGATTTAGATTTGATTGAGATGATTAACCTGGCAGTTCCTTTTGTATCGAGTGATTCTAACAAAATGATCTTCCCCCCCCACCCTCACCTTTTCAGAGACAGCTCGATGCTTAGCTCAGCGCACTCTTCTCCAAGAGCAAGCCAAGAAGCTCGGGATGTTCATCCCGGAATGCAAAGAAGACGGAAGTTACGCCGAAGTGCAATGTCATACATCAGCGGGATACTGTTGGTGCGTTGATGAAGCTGGGAAACCCATCAGGGGGTCTTCCGTCAGACATTTACGACCCAACTGCTCCCAAACAGGTAAACTTATTGTGAATCATTTGCATGACTTAATTCTATTATTTATTTTTCTTTTCCAAGCACTTTTTTTTTCTTGAAGGGAACAGTTAATCGATACTTTAAGTGAAAGTGTTTCGCTAGATAATTGAGACGACGGATATCTCTAGAAAGGAAACGGAACTGACTATAAAACCGTATCGGTATAAATAAATAAATAAATAAATAAATACCCCCTCAAGCAGCTGCTTGCCACAGAGGTCTGGGGAGCCTGTCAGTTTATATGCCAAAGTAGAAGATCTGAGAGGATGGCAGGACCTCAGCAGAAAAACAACACATACAACCATGCCTTATCCGGGGCTCGAACCCAGGTCCCTTAGATCAGTAGTCAAGCGCGCTAACCACTCGGCCATGGGACGGCTTATCGGTATATAATTGAGAAATTATTTTCGTCATAGAATTAAGCATATACTTTCCCATTAGTTTCTCCGTTTTAGCGGACTTTAAAAATACTTCTAAAAATATGTGAAATGCATATACTATATAAGCTTACTATTCAAGAAATAAGTTAGCGGAGAAAAATGTGTTTCGACATTCTTTGGATTGTTTTACCTCTGAGCGACTCTTTTTTTTTTGCACACAATGGGAGAAATTGCCAGCTCACGAGGACCCCAACGGCTAAGTTTGGGGGAAGGAGAACCCACTGGACAGCTGTTGGGAGACAGATGGCTGCCTCCCTCTCCCTCACATGGCTTCACGTCACGTCCGACGGACGGCGACCTTTCCAACACCAGCGGCGCCCGCTTTCTTACCGGGGGAAGAGTGAAGACTAGCGGAACCAATTTTCCCTGTGTGAAAGAAAGTCATACTCCGTGCATGTTAAAAAACACGCTGGATGGTCTTGACAGGAAGTTACCATCTGTCTCCTAATAGCTGTACAGTGGGTCCCTTTCATCCAATCTTCCCTGAGCGTTTGGAACAACAGCTTTTATAAGAGAAGGCCATTGTACAAAATTTTTGACGTCATTTAAGTAGCGTATTATATAGAAATTTTTATACTTTTGATTCTAATATTATTACTGGTGGAATATTGTGCTACTGTTTATACTAATGTTTATCTATAAATATATTTTATATAAAAAAATTATTCATACTTATTATCAAATATAATAATGATAATTAATACAAATAAATTTTATCCGAAATAAAATATTTTTATAGACAAACATTAGTATAAAGATTAGCAAATAATCTACCAGTAATAATATTAGAATAAAAAATATAAGGAATATCTTTAAGGTATACTTATAAGCCGTTCCATGGCAGAGTGTTTAGCACGCTTGGCTACTGATCTACGGGACCTGGGTTCGAGCCCCGGGTAAGGCATGGATGTATGTGTCGTTTTTCTGCAGAGGTCCTGCCATCCTCTCAGACCTTCTACTATGGCATATAAACTTCTGCAGAGGTCCTGCCATCCTCTCAGACCTTATACTATGGCATATAAACTGACAGGCTCCTGTCAGACCTCTGTGGCAAGCAGCTGCTTGAGGGGGTATATATTTTTTTTTATTTATACTTATATATTTGTTCCTCTGGCTTTAGCCTACTTTGTGCAAAACAAGACTCTAAGAGGTAAGTAAAACAATCCGAAACATATTTATCGTAGTGTAGTGAAATTTAAAATTTAATTACATGTTAATATTTAAAATAAATTTAAAGTAGCTGCTTGCCACAGAGAACGACATCTTTGTGGCAAGAGGAGAGACAGAGAGGCTGTCAGTTTAATACGCCATAGATCTGTGAGAAGAGGAAGATCTCACCAGAAATACAACACAGAAAAGAAACAAGATACTTTGGATCAATTGCCAAACTAGATTACCACTTAGTAATAATATTAAATTTTTATTTACTACCTATTGTTTAATAATTAAAGTATATATACTTAATATTTATCTAATTGAGAAATGTGATGCAGAATAATAGAGAATGTAATTTCCAATTTTTGATGCACCACGAACCGGAAGTGCATGCATGGAACTTATTTCGAATGTAATCCTGTCCGCAGCCACAAATTACTACAGTCAATACAGCTGGAAAAGAATATGATATAAAATAATTTATTAATTTTGATTATGTGATTACTATAGACAAATTTAATATTAATTGATAGCTTTTTAAAGTAAAATAGTTAGCAGTAGAATTTTAAAATCATAATATATATTATTGCGTCACAACTCTGAGAAACAGCTAAATGTCATGATTAGAAAAAGAAATCGAACTTGTCTGCATAGTATACTTGGACAAAAGATTTGACAAAACGCAGAGTTTGTTACAATGAAATAATCTAATTTTTAGAAGATCTTTTCCACAGGATTTAGGCGTTTTTTATTATGGCCATGTAACATAAAAGTGATCAGCTTCTTGGCATTATCCAATCTTGCCAACTGGAGGGAGAGAGTCGAAAATCGAATATATCCAGAGGAAACATTATTTTTTAACTGATGATGATGACGACGTGTAAGCGAAATGAATAAAAAGGACTTAGATGGCTCTTTTGTGAAAGATAGGTCTTTGCCTACCCACTGGTGCGCTGTTCTATGAGAATTAATATTGTGGAACACGCAAAACTCCCCGCGCTGCTCTCGGAGAGTAGAGGACACCGATGGGCTTTGAAAAGCTGCTGTCCGTCGGATGGGGACATTAAGCCATGGATCCGTGCCATACCCTGTGCACGTTAAAGAACACGCTGGATGGCCTTGACGTGAAGCTACCATTTATTTCCCAACAGCTGTTCCAGTGGGTACCTTCCCCCAACCTTCTCTGAGCCTTCGGGGTCCTTGTGACCTGACCATTTAGCACATTGTGTGCAAAAAAGTGCCGCTCAGAGGTAAAACAACCCAACCCTCTACGTGGGGTATAGCCTTCACCATTGAGAAAGTGACCATATTTCATTCAGTCTAAATCGGCTTTTACTTCCAATTGACATTCTTA
This sequence comes from Ryuthela nishihirai, assembly GCA_038380435.1. Lineage (NCBI taxonomy): Eukaryota > Metazoa > Arthropoda > Arachnida > Araneae > Heptathelidae > Ryuthela > Ryuthela nishihirai. Next base: position 27,416,646 of record JAWZYU010000026.1, read on the forward strand.
ACAACTACGTTTGAGGACTTTTAACAAGACGTTGCCCTTAGTTCATACTATCCGATACATAAGCTCTAGAATCTCGCATGCCCACTCAAGTGGTTAAACCCTACCTCCAACTCCATTAGTAGGAAGTTGGGTGCTGTTATTACATGATCTCTCCATTCTTTCATTACGAAGGTATGTGAGAAATCACCTTTTGTGCTGGATTAACCCCAACAAAGCACGCCTCAATGCTGTTTAGCCGAACAAAAAACAGAATGTATTTTTAATGTATGGCGGCGATGCAGGGTTTCTGCAGAGAAAGCTACGCCTGTTATTGTTACGTCGAAATTCCTGTGGGTCACGGCGGAGACAATCATCCTGGAACCTCAGATGAAGATATTCTTTTAAGTGACGTCAGCCCACGAGAGAAAGGACTGCTGGGTAATGATGTGTTTGGGAAATGCTCACTCGGGGAGGAAAGATTTGTTTAGCGAAAAAAAAGTTCTTAGATAAGTCTGTCATTAGTTTGGGTGAAGAATAATTTGGTTTTGTCTCTTGTTTTTTTTTTGATGACATTTACACTACAAGCGTAGGTTGGAAGAGCACACAAAGTTTTCTTTTTGGTAAAGTTTCTTGCTTTTTTTAAATTTTCTGTTTGATTTGTGCTATTATTCCTTATTGGAATAGATTGTACTATTTGGATTTTAGCCAGAGCCTTGTCATTCTATTTTTGCGATTTTGGTATTTCTTCTGTTCCGATGTTCGAACGAATGCAGAGCCATCTGCCAAACGAAGAAATCGAAAAGAAAGTAACTAAAGGCAGACGATTCGGTTATATCTTTTGTCATTTCCTCCCCTCCCTCCTCGTCTCTTAATCCCACCCTCTCCGATCTCCATCTTCAAATGGTGACACGTGTTTGGCAAAGATCCATGTAAAGATCGTTTGCCGACCAAGAAACTGCCTCATTTATCGATTTCTAATGTTCCGTACGAATTTTTGTTGAGCAATGGATTAATTTATTTCATAGTTTTTATTTTCTGGATGCTTTCGATTTTGCCAAAGTTTATTTTTTTAATTTAATTTCAATGATAAACTCTCTTCATTTATTTTAAAGAAGGATTTTTTGTGCTTGGGACGCATTATTTTGATTGATGATGATCTGTGTTTTGAAGAGGCAGATAATTTGACTTAAAAGATCGTATAATTTTTTTTCTCAGTTCAGGTGTAGCTCGTCTTGGAAACAATACGCAATAAAAAAAAACAACTCTAAAGGCACTCTCGAAGGCACAGAGAAGGTTGGGGGAGATGACCCACTGGAACAGCTGTTGGGAGACAGATGGTAGCCTCCCGTCAAGGTCATCCAGTGTGTTCTTTAACGGGCACAGCTCTCCAACACACGGGGCCACGGCTTAACGTCCCATTCGACGGACGGCGGCCTTTCCAAGCCCATCGGTGTCCCCTACTGACCGTGGGCAGGGCGGGGAATTTTGCGGAGATAAAGCTCAACGCTGACCCAGCTGGGACTCGAACCTGGGAACTACAGATTACGGGGGCGCGGTGGCTCAGTCGGTAGCGCGCCAGGCTCGTAATCTGTAGTTCCCAGGTTCGAGTCCCAGCTGGGTCAGCGTTGAGATTTATCTCCGCAAAAATTCCCCGCCCTGCCCACGGTCAGTAGGGGACACCGATGGGCTTGGAAAGGCCGCCGTCCGTCGGATGGGACGTTAAGCCGTGGCCCCGTGTACGGGAGAGCCATACCCTGTGCACGTTAAAGAACACGCTGGATGGACTTGACGGGAGGCTACCATCTGTCTCCCAACAGCTATTCCAGTGGGTCCCCTCTCCCAACCTTCTCTGAGCCTTCGGGGTCCATGTGGCCTGGTCATTTAGCCCATGGTGTGCAAAAAAGTGCCGCTCAGAGGTAAAACAACCCACAACTACAGATTACGAGCCTGGCGCGCTACCGACTGAGCCACCCCCGCCCCCTTAGGCACTCGATATTTTTGTTTTAAAACTAAATGAAAAAAATTAATTTTACTGGGCTTCAAATACGGGGTAAGGTATGAATATTTCTTTGCTTTCTTTATGCCGTGGTGGAGCGGGGATGGCTCAACGACAGCTCGTAATCTGCAGTTCCCAGGTTCGAGTCCCAGCTTTGAGAGTTACTTCCGGAAACTCCCCGCCCTGCAGTAGGGGCAATACCTCCTACAACTGAAACCGATGGACCAAGTTATGGCATCTGCATCAGTAATGCTGTAATCTAGAAAATTTTTATAACTGTTTCTATTATTATTTATTACTGGTGTACTTCTGTAGTAATATCTATATTAAAGTTTATTAATTAAATAAATATATGGAAAATTATTCGTATGCCTTAGCGTTATGATAATGTCTAATAAGTACGAATAATTTTCATTCTAAATAAGATATATTTATAAATAAATATTATTATACGTAGTACTACACCAGTAATAAAATTAGAAATAAATTTCTAAGAATTATTCTAGACATAGGCTTACCTACGATGACGTCATACGATCCAAGACAAAGGTCTACCTACGATGACCTCCAAGTACACCTATGGGCTTAAACGCTGCAGTCCGTCGGATGGGACATAAAGCCGTGGTCCGAGTGCGAGAGAGCCATATCCGTGCGCGTTAAAGAATCTGCTAGATGGCCTTGAGGGAGGCTACCGTCTGTCTCCTAATAGTTGTCCAATGGGTCTCCTCCCTACAACTTTCTCTGAACCCTCGGGATCCTTGTGACCACATGAGATTTTTAAAAACCTCTATAACGAAGAGTAAAATGTTACACTCTAATGAAAATCCAGTCTCCCCCCCCCCCCCCCCTACTTTACCTTTTTCCGTCTCGATTGCATCGCTTTGCCCCCCCCCCCCCCTATTTTTCCTATATCCGGCCTGCTCACAAATAAGTTAATTTCTGCTTTCTAAGACAGTCATGAATGCAGTCTATTTGTGATAGAAGTTTGATATTTCAGATGAGAAATGTGATGATTAAAAGGGCTTACATTGACATCCTCGCCTTGCCCCCTTCATCCGAAGACTAAAACGAAACTCGAGTCTTTAAAAAGGAACTTTCCATACTCCTCCAAAGTGATTAGATTTTCTAGTTTGAATAAATATTAAATAGACGACAACCTGTCTTTTTGGTCCGAAAGTGATGTGATAAAATGTGATTGGAAGATTAGAAACCCTTCAACAATAGGCTTCCTGCTATCCCAAACAAAGAATAGGACGTGCAAATTACCATTTAGAAAATAAAAAATAAATAATTAATAGTTTTCCTGAATTTTTTAAAAGTTCCTACTTGTGCAGAGTAGACTTTCTGTGATCCAATACTCTTGGATCCTAATTTCTTTTCTTTTCTGCACTAAAATAGATTTAAAAAACAAAAATTAACACTTCAAACAAGATAAAAAAAAAATAACAGTCACAGTTCTTTCTTCAGTTTTACCACAAAAATAACCATGAGGTTATCACTTGAGGTACTGGCCACTAGAGAAAGTTTGTAAAAAAACAACAACACATTTTTCTTGAATAGTCAATATTTCATATTTGTAGATTGAATTCCTCTTCTTTTTTTTTCGAAAAGTGAAATCCCAGCAAAGGACGAATTCAGATTCTGTTTATTAAAGAACTTTCCTCTAAGAAACCGAGAAGTGTTGATCTGACGAGTGTTAAGGAACTTCTCTTTTGATTTACACCAGTGGGTTTTTGAACTTTGCTGTAAACAAAGTTGGGTTGTTTTACCTCTGAGCGGCACTTTTTTGCACACCATGGGCTAAATGGCCGGGTCACATGGACCCCGAAGCCTCAGAGAAGGTTGGGGGAGGGGACCCACTGGAACAGCTGTTGGGAGACAGATGGTAGCCTCCCGTCAAGGCCATCCAGCGTGTTCTTTAACGTGCAAGGTTATGGCTCTCCTGTACGTGAGGCCACGGCTTAACGTCCCATCCGACGGACGGAAGGCGGCCTTTCCAAGCCCATCGGTGTCCCCTACTGACCATGGGCAGGGCGGGAAATTTTGCGGAGATAAATCTCAACGCAGCCCCAGCTGGGACTGGAACCTGGGAACTACAGATTACGAGCCTGGCGCGCTACCGACTGAGACACCCCCGCCCTACTGTAAACAAAGATATGAAAACATCAGACAATACACTCGACACTGGAATTGCTGTGAGCCTGGGATTTCTAGCAGCAATAGAGGAGGAAACTTTTATCAATGGAGATCGGGTATAGTAGCTTTATTGCTTGCGATATGGTGTTGTTTTTCGTTTTTAAGATAGATCCTTTCTTCCACCTTCTCACACCTTTACAAGGGATTTTTAAGAGTCAAATTGTTATCCCTAAAAGATTTTAATGTAGAATATTGCATTATTGAAACAGATGAGGGAGTAATACGCGTGTTTTGCGCATGAAAAGCCTATTCGCATATCTGTAACTTAGAAAATAAGTTTTTTATGGGTTGTTTTACTTCTGAGCGGTAACGTTTTTGACACATTGGGCTAAATGACCTGGCTACAAAGATCCAAACGGCTCAGAGATTTGGGAAGGGGAAATACCGAACAGGTTATTTCAGTTAAAATAATTTATCTTAAAATTTAATTAAAATATAAATTAACTTATATCCAACACTTTTGAAAAATCAAATGTATTTTTTTATATATACTTGTATATCATCTAATTGCTTTGAACAGTTTATTATCGGTGTGCATCTTTGTAACTCGCAGTTCTTCTCGTGGATGGAGAGATGATCGTAAGAAGCAGAAGAGCGCGATTTCCATGATTTAAAAGCAAATTTTTATTTTATTTTCTCTTCTACAGGCAAGAGGTCAAACAGAAGAAGGTCATCCAGAGACAGAAAGCAGAAAAAAGGTAATTTTTTTTATCAGTGAACCACAAAATCACCTGATTTCTCAATATTTACTATCTCGCATCACGTGATTTTTTTTTGCGGCTCATTTTCCGCATAGTTAGCAGGAATACGGTACCGTCGCTCAAAAAAGTACCTCAACGCTATGATTGATTACAGAATTCAGAAAAAAATATCTGGCAACGATTTTTTCAGAAATATAGTGATTTGACAACCTTTGTGTCACGTGATTACAGAATTCAGGAAAAATATCTGGAGCGTGCAGGATATCTGGAGCGTGCAGGATATCTGGAGCTGCACACGCTCCAGATATTTTTCCTGAATTCTGTAATCACGTGACACGAAGGTTGTCAGATCACTATATTTCTAAAAATATCGTTGCCAGATATTTTTTCTGAATTCTGTAATCAACCATAATGTTCAGATACTTTTTTGAGCGACTGTACATCAGCTTCACTAGTTTTTCTTAGTTTTGCTTGCAAATATATAAACATACGTGCCAAAAAATCAAATGGACTTTTACAATTTTGCATTTTATAGCGATTAATGAAATCTTTGCTTTATTTTAGGGTGCAGCAGTACAGACCGTGCTTCATTTAATGCAAACCTGATTGATATATTTGAATCGGAGTACAATAGGGTGCCGCATTCGCCGATTCCTAGTAAGTTGGATTAATATTATATTCAATTGATTTAATCCTAGTAAATTGATTTTAATCGTAGAAAGTTGATTTTATATTTATTTTATTCCTAGCAAATTGATTTTAATCGTAGAAAGTTGATTTTATATTTATTTTATTCCTAGCTTTTTATTTCAAGGCTACCAAGGTTTTGTTTATTCCAAGCAACTTTAACTTATTTTTAAGGAGTTACTTTACCTTTAAAGGAGTTCATCTTTAAGGACATTTTATTTCTAACAAGTTAGCTTTATTCCATCCTAGCAAGTTCAGTTTGTGTCTGGCAACTTTATCCTTAACGAGTTCACTTTATTCCTAACAAGTTCCCCGCTCTGCCCACGGTCTGTAGAGGACACCGATGGACTTGGAAAGCCCGCCGTCCGTCGGATGGGACGTTAAGCCGTGACCCACTGTGAGGGAGAGCCATACCCTGTGAAAGTTAAAGAACACGCTGGATGGCCTTGACGGGAGGCTACCATCTGTCTCCCAACAGCTGTTCCAGTGGGTCCCCTCCCCCAACCTTCTCCGAGCCTTCGGGGTCCTTGTGACCTGGCCGTTTAACCCATAGTGTGCAAAAAAGTGCCATTCAGAGGTAAAACAACCCAACCTAACAAGTTCACTTTTATTCATCCTGCTTACCGCTCTAAATATAATTCTTTGCAGTATGTAAAGACATCCCACTGCATTGAGACCCCCTAAAAGGAAGGTTGGGTTGGGTTGTTTTACCTCTGAGCGGCTCTTTTTTTGCACACAATGGGCTAAATGGCCAGGTCACATGGACCCTGAAGGCTCAGAGAAGGTTGGGGGAGGAGACCCACTGGAGCAGCTGTTGGGAAACAGATGGTAGCCTCCCGTCAAGGCCATCCAGCATGTTCTTTAACGTGCACAGGGCATGGCTCTCCCGCACACGGGGCCACGGCTTAACGACCCATCCGACGGACGCCGGTCTTTCCAAGCCCATCGGTTCCCCTACTGACCGTGGGCAGGGCGGGGAATTTTTGTGGAGATAAATCTCAACGCTGACCCAGCTGGGACTCAACCTGGGAACAAAAAAGAAGAAGAAGAAGTTAAAAAAAAACAGAAAGAACGCCAGATGCTTCTTCTGATCTTTCCACAAAATGACCCTAAGTTATGTCGCTGGACACCAGAAAAATGTTTAAAAAGATTGCTAGACTGATAGATGCGCTGATCGCTCCTTTTCCAGTGTTGAATTCGGAGACATGCTTTCGAGAAGAGGGAAATTTTCGTACTGCCCCCTAGGATCATTGACTTTTTATTATGTTATTATTGCCCATTATTATTCAGTCCACTATAAATATTATTTTCTTTCCTGGTTAGCGTTCTTACCTATGGTGCAAAGAGATCTGGAATCGAGTCCCGGATAAGGGATTTCGCCTTCTCTGGAATGTATTACAGATGTTTTCAAACTTTTTGACACCGCCCCCCCCCCCTGAAATGGTAATAAAATTATGCGACCCCCTAGCCATCCCGTGGCCGAGTGGTTAGCGCGCTTGGCTACTGATCTAAGGGACCTGGGTTCGAGCCCGGGTAAGGCATGGATGTTTGTGTTGTTTTCTGCTGAGGTCCTGCCATCCTCACAGACCTACTATGGCATATAAACTGACAGGCTCCTGTCAAACCTCTGTGGCAAGCAGCTGTTGAGGGGGTATTTATTTATTTATTATTACTAGAATATGTAGCAGATATAAATGTGACCTCTTCTCTACAATGTAGGATCAATGTATTTGCAAAAATATTTTCTTTAAATATACTACCAAATATAAAACTATCAGCTTTTTGCGACCCCTTTCCAAGTTGCTCGTCACCCCCCTGAGGGTCGCAACTCACAGTTTGAGGCCTCCTGGTGTATTACATTAACCGGCTCTTGTCAGACTTATGTGAATTGGGTTGTTTTTGCCGCTGACCGGCATTTTTTTTGCACACAATGGACTAAATGGCCAGGTCACAAGGACCCCAAGGGCAAAGAAGAGGTTGGGAGGAAAATGGGACCACTGGGAAGCTGTTAGGAGACAGATGGTAACCTCCCGTCAAGGCCATCCAGCTTGTTCTTTAATGTGCACAGAGGATGGCTCTCGCACACGAGACCACGGCTTAACGTACCATCCGACGGACAACGACCTTTCCAAGCCTAGTGTATTTGAGAGATAATTTATTTTTTTCATTACAACTTGATGAAACAATTTGTATTTAACATTGTTTCTCAAGTGAGGCGATCATTACTTACGTTTTTTTTTTAATCTCTTATTTTCCTAGCTGAGAGTGGGCCCGAATCTGATCCTTTGACAGACACCCACGAGAAAGCGATCATCCAATGGAAATTCGATCAACTTGACGAAAACTCTGACAGCTATCTGAAGAAGAAAGAAGTTCGAGATCTGCGCAGGATGGCCAAGAAGATCGTGAAGCCAAAAGTCTGCGCGAAAACGTTCACCAAATATTGCGATCTCGACCAAGACAAGAAGATCTCGCGAAGCGAGTGGTCCGCCTGCCTGGGAGTGGACATCAACAGTAAGTTTTGGTGTTGGTTTCAAATATTCAGAGCAGTTAATGTCATACCTATCTTTCAGATACAGAAGCGAGGGAGAAAAAGTAATATTTAGCATTAACAACTCAATGGCAATCACACGAAGATCGAAAATTCATTTTGATGTTAGCAGGAAGAAGTTCTCTTAACTTGAAACAAATAAATGGTTAGTTGAAAATAACTGATTTTTCAGGTAGTGGAGGGACAGGAACCAATGGTCTACTAACATGTCAGGTACTCTTTCCAGTTGAGCTATCCCACTTAGTTCAATATTCAGTTTTAAAGAAGACTATGGCGATATTTTCGCCATTTCGAAGATGCTTATAGCGCCATCTATTGATCGAGGATAGAGCACCTCTAACATCCTTGAAAAATATAATATTTCCACAAATCACATAGTTAAATTTAATGTTAGAAATGAGAAAGTAGTAATAGTAACTCTCAGACAAATGTTCTAGTTATTCGAAAAAAAAGTTAATTTTTGAAAGCGTAGAGACTGAACCCACGGCAGTTTGTCGGATATTTTTACTAAATGAGCTGTGGCCCGTGACATTTAATCTTGAGAGAGAAACAAAACTATGAAGATATTTTCACAGAAGATGTTGGTGGCGCCATCTATCGGTCGGAAATGAGCGCATCTGATGCTCAGAGAAAGATGTCTTTCTTTGGTCGTCTCATCGATAGATGGCGCCACGAGTATCTAGCGATCTTAATTATTTTTCGTAATGTTATATTAGCTGAAGGTTTGGACATTCGGCATAGCTCAGTTAACAAGAGTACCTGAATAAATTTTTAGTAAAAAAATTTGCTTTTGACTGGGGAGTTAAACCACGACTTCATGTTACATAGGAAATGCTCTTCTTCTGAGCTACCAGCCACTAATCAAAATTTTCACCAACAAGGGCAGTGAAAGTCGGTGTGTAGCAGAGTCCGACACATTATCACGAGAGCGTGGTAAATTATGAGTATAGATATTTCAGCAGAGAGGCAAACTAATACGAGTATGTAGAGAGAGTTTTTCGAAATATTAATACCTAAATATATTTTTAATCTAGGTATTTATATAATAAACTAATCTATATAATAAACAAAATCCTAGTGGTCTGAGATTAGTAGAGAATTTATATATTACTCTGTGTTTGGGGTAGGGGTTGGGGGCAGTGTCTGTTCCCTAAATGCTGTTCCTGAAACTGCCACGAATCGTCTTGCTCTAGGCAAGAAAGGTGACACCGATGATCTCAGAAAGACCGGGATCCATCAGAAGGGATGTTAAGCAGTTGTTTATGTGCAGGAGAGCTATAAATTTTCATATTGAAGAACACAGCAGAAGCCACGACGATGGGTGGCATTCATCTGCTCACTGGATCCTCTTCCTATACTCAGCCCTGAGACTATGGAGTCCTTCTTGACCTGGGGCGAGGGTGGCTCAGTCGGTAGCGCGCCAGGCTCGTAATCTGCAGTTCCCAGGTTCGAGTCTCAGCTGGGTCAGCGTTGAGATTTATCTCCGCAAAATTCCCCACCTTGCCCACGGTCAGTAGGGGACACCGATGGGCTTGGAAAGGCCGCCGTCCATCGGATGGGACGTTAAGCCATGGTCCCGTGTGCGGGAGAACCATACCCTGTGCACGTTAAAGAACACGCTGGATGGCCTTGACGGGAGGCTACCATCTGTCTCCCAGCAGCTGTTCCAGTGGGTCCCCTCCCCCAACCTTCTCTGAGCCTTCGGGGTCCATGTGACCTGGCCATTTAGCCCATGGTGTGCAAAAAAGTGCCGCTCAGAGGTAAAACAACCCAACCCATTACACCCACAGTCGCCATTGCACCATAAAACGTGGCCTTCCTGGGAGTCCCATTTGGGACTTCATGTTGATGTTATCTACAATAATGACGAGCAGATGACTTCGACAGATTACTTCAAGTAACAACAATTGACTTCGAAAAACATGCTGGAACTATGACACAATATTTTTTGTTTTAAAATTTTCAAGATATTAATATCTTAATGCTCCTTTTTTTAAAAAAAATATCGTTCAATTTCAAGAGTATACCCATTATTTCACATTAATCAGTTAAAGAACGTTTGAGTTACTACCACATCGTGCGAATATATTACCGCAATTTGCCTGTCCGTGAGTACACTACCCTCCAAAAAATATTGGGACATCCCTGTTTTCATTGTCCTTAGTGTTATGATGTGGAGTTGTTATAACCTTAGGTCATGGTTGTGCCACGAACCATTAACGCCAAATCCTACTTTAGCTTTTTAGACAATTCATATTCCCTACAAGGGCCAGTGATCCATGCTTGCTTTGACAGGATATGCTCCATGCCATACCGAAGACGCTGTTACATAATGTTACATGGGGCGGGGGTGGCTCAGTCGGTAGCGCGCCAGGCTCGTAATCTATAATTCCCAGGTTCGAGTCCCAGTTGGGTTAGCGTTGAGATTTATCTCCGCAAAATTCCCCACCCTGCCCACGGTCAGTAGGGGACACCGATGGGCTTGGAAAGGCCACCGTCCGTCGGATGGGACGTTAAGCCGTGGCTCCGTGTGCGGGAGAGCCATACACTGTGCACGTTAAAGAACACGCTGGATGGCCTTGACGGGAGGCTACCATCTGTCTCCCAACAGCTGTTCCAGTGGGTCCCCTCCCCCAACCTTCTCTGAGCCTTCGGGGTCCATGTGACCTGGCCATTTAGCCCATTGTGTGCAAAAAAGTGCCGCTCAGAGGTAAAACAACCCAACCCATAATGTTACATAAAGTTGCAATGGTCGTCGCAGAGTCCCGATTTGAACCCTGCCAAACACCTTGAGATGATTGGAATATCGTTTGAGGAATCCCACATATGTAGCTGAACTGGTCAGTTTTTTTTTTTTTTGAGAAATGGCATACTATAGCGATTGCAGTCTGTCCGTCGTTCGTTGGGGGAAAGGCTAACCATGTTGGTGAACTGTGTAATAGCTGACAGAGGGGGACAGACCGGATATTGAGAAGGTGACAATTGTGTCAATGGGAAATAGACGTGTGTACGAATACTTTTTGGTGGGTAGTGTATATGTCGAGAACGTCTGACCTAGACGACAAACTTTTTAGCTCTTTGACACTTATTTAAAAACAAGCTAGTAATATTTATGCAAATCACTTGTTAATATGTTTCGTTGTAATTTTTGTTATATTTTTTTGCAAATTTTAAAATTGTGCTATTTAGATTTCAATAGCATATTATGTCATTAGTGCAATATTTTGAGATACATGTATGCATATGCAGGTACACTATGTTGTCAAAAGTAACTGACAATCCTCAAACTTGAAATAAATGTCGTATCTGTGATCTCAAATTCTTATGAAATTGGCAAATAAGGAACCAAGCTCAAATGGAATTTGTCAAGACGAGGTTCTGGTTTTTAGTAAAAATAACTGAATTGATAATACAATGATAAGGCTTTTAAGATCCCTGGTTTGAAAAATACAGAAAAAAATGTAAATTTTCGTATAAATTAAAGAAATTAAAAATAATAAATATTTCTAATTATTCGATCCTGGAATAGAAATTTTCAAGAGTGAAATGGTACTTTGAGCCTCTCCTGGAACCTGCTCAAAGATTAAATTATCTTTTATAAAAGTGTGCTTCTGGGGTTTGTCTTCCCCTTATCTTTTACCCGTTCTCAGTAAATCTGCCAGGCTCGTAATCTGTAGTTCCCAGGTTCGAGTCCCAGCTGCTTCAGCGTTGAGATTTATCTCCGCAAAATTTCCCCGCCCTGCCCACGTTCAGTAGGGGACACCGATGGGCTTGGAAAGGCCGCCGTCCGTCGGATGGGACGTTAAGCCGTGACCCCGTGTACGGGAGAGCCATACCCTGTGCACGTTAAAGAACACGCTGGATGGCCTTGATGGGAGACTACCATCTGTCTCCCAAAAACTGTTCTAGTGGGTCCCCTCCCCAAACTTTCTCTGAGCCTTCGGGGTCCATGTGACCTGGCCATTTAGCCCATGGTGTGCAAAAAAGTGCTGCTCAGAGGTAAAACAATCCAACCCAACCCAGTAAATCTAAATGCTGCATATTATTTAAGACAATCTTGGGCCTGGAAAGGTCGTCATCCGTCAGATGACCCCGCAAAGCTGTGACCCTGTGTCCATGAGCGCCATACACTCTGCAGTTTAAAAGAACATGCTAAATACTCAATCAGAAGCTTCCACAATAACCTTGTGCAGGGCGAAGAAGAAAAAATGATCAGAAAATTAATGTTCAATGATATTTTATATAGGTGTGAATATTTATGCTTAGCATTAATGTTCATTTACGGAAAATTATGGCGATATTAATAATAATTCTATTCAATATTGGTAACTTTTTGCTCCCCCCCTGAAAAATATTCTTGTCCATCGGTATCATAGCAACCGGTCCAGTCGGTATCTTTCTCCAATCTTCTCCGAAATTTGCAGATATTTGTGACTTGGACACATATAATATATTATGTCAAACATTCCCGCTAAGAAGTAAAACAAACCCAAATCTAAGGCAATCTTTCAAAGCTAGAGCCCCTAAATTATTACCCGGTGCATCGAATATGATTATACGATCTACGATCTGAGTCCCTATATGTACGAACACCACCTCCACGAATATACGCAAGATTCAGGTCTTACAAAACAAAATATTGAGATCTGTGGTCGATGCTCATTGGTTTGTTACTAACAGACAACTTCCTAAAGACTTGGGCATCGACCACATGTATATACTCATATTAAATGCATCTCAAAAAGGTTTTTTGTGCATGGTCTCTGTGCATGATATATGCTATTTTTAGCTTGTGTTTTATGTTAGCCTCTCTAAGGGCCCACTCACAGGTGGCTTACTTGTTATACGTTTTTACTTATGCCAATTGGGCATATTCCCAGTTGGTGATGGTAATGGGTAATGTTTTATTGGGACATCGCATATTCATGCATGATCTACGACTAGAGCCCCTCTTCATACAAATTGATAATTTTGTATCATTTTTTAGATATTCATGAGAATAAAGAATTTTGTGTGTTGCGCCAACTCGGTTGAAGAATTTTACGCGAGATAGCACCTATCACTGGTTGGTTATTGATACATAGGAGCAAAGTTGGGTTGTTTTATCGCATTTTCCTCCCATACAATGGACTTAAATGGCCAGGTCACAAGGACCCCAAGTACTGAAAAGGTTGGGGAAGGAGACTCATTGGAGAGTTATTAGGAGACAGATAGTAACCTCCCGTCAGTGCCATCCAGCGTGTTCGTTAACAGGCCCCAGGGTATGATTCTCCCGCACACGGTTCCATGGGGGCGGGGAGGCTCAGTCGGTAGCGCGCCAGGCTTGTAATCTGCAGTTCCCAGGTTCGAGCCCCAGCTGGGTCAGCATTGAGATTTATCTCCACAAAATTCCCCGCTCTGCCCACGGTCAGTAGGGGACACCGATGGGCTTCGAAAGGCCACCGACCGATGGATAGGACGTTAAGCCGTGGCAACATGTGCGGGAGAGCCATACCCTGTGCACGTTAAAGAATACACTAGATGGCCTTGGCGGGAGACTACCATCTGTCTGCCAACAGCCGTTCCAGTGGGTCCCCTCCCCCAAACTTCTCTGAGCCTTCGGGGTCCTTGTGACCTGGCCATTTAGCCTATTGTGTGCAAAAAAGTGCCGCTCAGAAGTAAAACAACCAACAACCAACCACTGTTCTATGGCTTAACGTCTTATACTGCGGACGATGTCTTTTCCAAGCCCATCGGTGTCCCCTAGCGATCGAGGGTCTGGCGGGATACCAGCTAACCTCCTCCCCCCCGCCCCGCGTAGGAGTAATAACCGAATTCGTCATTAAATGCAGTGCAACACCTGTCCTTTTTTTTTACTTTTTTATTGTCGCATTACTCTTGGCAACAGTGTACTTTTTTTGTTATTCATTTTGAATTATTGTTATGTAAAATATTTAAACGTTGCGAGAATGAATATTTGATTGTGATGAGTAACTGCCTTTCTGCATCAGTGAGATATTGGTTTTTTTGTCTGATGTTAGTTAGTAAATTAATGTTTCACGTAATAAATGTTTGTGCCTTTGTAAGTCATTGTCGTTGGAACACGTGTTGCAGAATAATTGTTTAAAATGTGAGATGGTGTTGTTGCAGAAAATGATTGTTTAGGTTGTGTTGCTGTAACTGTAAATGTAGAATGGGTGCTCTTTGTCATATAACATGTGGCACATCAAAAAAAAAATATTAAAAAATAATAACCCTCAAGCAGCTGCTTGCCACAGAGATCTGACAGGAGACTGTCAGTTTATATGCCATAGTAGAAGATCTGAGAGGATGGCAGGACCTCAGCAGGAAAACGACACATACATCCATGCACATCAAATGACACTAAATAAGCAATGATAGAAAAATATGAATATATAGTTATAAAAGATAAGGGTAAATATTTACTATTTATATAAAGTTATTATAGTAGTATACCCAGAGCGGATTTGGCAGTTATAATTCCGCCCCCCCTGGCTCCGTCGGTAGCGCGCCACGCTCGTAATCTGTAGTTCCCAGGTTCGAGTCCCAGCTGGGTCAGCGTTGAGATTAATCTCCGCAAAATTTCCCCGCCCTGCCCACGGTCAGTAGGGGACACCGATGGGCTTGGAAAGGCCGCCGTCCGTCGGATGGGACGTTAAGCCGTGGCTCCGTGTGCGGGAGAGCCATACACTGTGCACGTTAAAGAACACGCTGGATGGCCTTGACGCGAGGCTACCATCTGTCTCCCAACAGCTGTTCCAGTGGGTCCCCTCACCCAACCTTCTCTGAGCCTTCGGGGTCCATGTGACCTGGCCATTTAGCCCATGGTGTGCAAAAAAGTGCCGCTCAGAGGTAAAACAATCCAATCCAATCCACCCCCCCCCCACTTCTTGAGGACTTGAATAACTAATATTTCTAAAGGAAGTCTTTGAAAATCACACTGAAGCACAATCCCCCCCCCCTACACCTCCTCGCTTAGACTCAAATATGGCAATAATCCATAGGTTTTCTAGGTACGCCATTGTGCTACAATATAATTAATGTATTTATATTTGTAATATTTTAATATAAAATATTAATAAACACATATAAAACAGAGGCATTGTGTGAGTGGCAACTGGTGTGGCTAGAGACTACGCAGTTGACAATTAAACAGTTCTCATAGATCATTGGTTGATTGACAGGTGATTGATAGATCATCGACCAATGATCTGTGAGAACTGTAGAAGCGTCAACTGCGCAGTCTCATAGCCTCCGAGTTGCGACTCATCCTATGCCACTGTTATATATAAAGTATTATATTAATATACAATTAAATATGCATGGAGTACATGAACAAGAAATAAATTTGCCCTTATGCAGCTTCTTACTGCAAAGGTCAAACAGATTAATAAGCCATAGAGAAGATCTGTGAGGAAGGCGAGATCTCAGCAGAAAGACAAAATAAGAAACATCCATTCCTTATCCGGGGCTCGAACCCAGGCAACTTTGACCTGAAAACTAGCACGCTAACCACTCGGAGACGGTATGCACTAGGTAATAAAGCAGGGGCATCGGCAGAAATTTTTTCCAGGTTGGGGGGGGGGGAGGTGTCGGATCCCACGCTGCTCAAGACAATTTTTTCTCTGTACGCAATTCGTATCATCTTACTTCAACAGCGTAAGAATGGCTAAGTACCATGTAATTGAACACTGCTGTGGATTAAAAATGTGTCTAAAGGTTACTAATAATTCATGCCAATATTGATGCGTACAGTCGCTCAAAAAAGTATCCTGACACGAAGGTTGCCAGATCACTAATTTATGAAAAAAAAAATCGTTGCCAGATATTTTTTCTGAATTCTGTAATCAACCATAGTGTTCGGATACTTTTTTTTAAAATATATATAATGCGTATGAATATATAATGCAATGAATATGGAGCGTGTGCAGTTACCATTCACAGCAAACTGAAGCGGTTGCGGTTAATGTTCACAGCACATTGGATCGTGTGAACTCACAAAAACCTGGATCGTGTGGGCCTACTCACAGAAACATTGAGCGTGTGCAGTTACCGTTCACAGCACATTGGATCGTGTGAACAAAAACCTGGATCGTGTGGGCCCACTCACAGAAACATTGAGCGTGTGCAGTTACCGTTCACAGCAAACTGGAGCGTGTGCAACGCTCCAGTTTGCTCCAGTTGGACTCCTTGTCCAGCGTGTGCAGCGCAGTAACTGCACACGCTCCAGTTTGCTGTGAACGGTAACTGGAGCGTGTACAGTTGCTGTACACGTTCCAGATATTTTTTCTGAATTCTGTAATCAACCATATGCGTTCGGATACTTTTTTGAGCGACTGTACCTTAATTGGGATTATTTGACTTTACATGGACTAGTTAAATAACCTGTCTCTCTCTCTACAATGACAATGTGCTCTAAGAGCCGGGTTGTTTTACCTCTGAGCGGCACTTTTTTTTCTTTTGCACACATTGGGTTAAATGGCCAATTCACAAGGACTCCCTTTAGGCTTAAAGAAAGTTGGGGGAAAGGGACTCATTGAACAGCTGTTAGGAGACAGATGTTAGTTCCCATCAAGGGCATCCAGCGTGTTTTATAAAGTGCACTGGTTGACCCGTCCGCTGAACCACGGCTTAACGTCCCATCCGAAGGGCGGCGGCCTTTTCAAGCCCATTGGTATCCCCTTTCTGAGGGCAGGTTGGCGGAGATATCTCAACGCTGGCCAAGGTGCGACTCGAACTTGGGAATTATGGATTATGAGCCTGGCCCGCTAATACCTACTGAATTCCCCTCCATTTTCTTCGATAGAAAAATACAGCTTATATTTTAGGATGGCAACTGGAGTTAGTTTATAGTTTTATCGTTTAGTTCAGCATCTGAAATGCAATTAAAAAAACTTAGTAGACTGATTTGAAATTGATTTATTTAAAGGTTTTGAAATTATGCTGATACTTTTTTGGCTGTTGGTTGGCTTGGGGTTTTATGGCACTATCAGCAACTAAGGCTACTATAATGCAACCATTTCTTGACTAATTGTGACGAATATTCACTTGTACCTTTTATAGGGGGATAAGTTTGATGATTCACACAGAGAAGCGTACAACAAAAAAATAATTGCTTCCAGTTCATTGCACTCGCAGTTAGACATGTAGTCAGAGAGATTGGACGATGGGGGAGGGGAGGATAGATAGCCTACCCTCCCGGGGTAGGAAAAAAAATTCTCAAGATGGTAGAAATTCAGAAGATTAAAATTTTAGAGATGAATATTTCGCCCGTATTTGTTTTTAACACGCTTCTTATTCTATTACAAAAAAATTATATTTTTTCAGAAGAAAATAAAAATATTTGCAAATTTTATAAGATTTTTTTCTTTTTCCATTTATCGTTTCATTTGCCCAGCCCCCGCTCCAATTTAACTTCTCCTATTCCACAAAAATATTTTGTGCACCTAATCGAGGGCAGAAAGGGGACATCGATGGACTTGGATAGAGTGCCGTCCATCAGAAGGGACGTAAAGCCGTGTCCCCGTATGCAGGGTTGGGTTGTTTTACCTCTGAGCGGCACTTTTTTGCACACCATGGGCTAAATGGCCAGGTCACATGGAACCCGAAGCCTCAGAGAAGGTTGGGGGAGGGGACCCAGTGGAACAACTGTTGGGAGACAGATGGTAGCCTCCCGTTAAGGCCATCCCAGCGTGTTATTTAACGTGCACAGGGTATGGCTCTCTCACACACGGGACCACGGCTTAACGTCCCATCCGACGGACGGCGGCATTTCCAAGCCCATCGGTGTCCCCTACTGACCGTGGGCAGGGCGGCGAATTTTTGCGGAGATAAATCTCAACGCTGACCCAGCTGGGACTCGAACCTGGGAACTACAGATTACGAGCCTGGCGCGCTACCGACTGAGCCACCCCCGCCCCCCGTGTACAGGAAAACCATACCCTGTGCATGTTAAAGAACATGTTAGATGGCCTTGTTGGGAGGCTTCCATCAAAATAGCTGTTCAGTGAACTCCTTCCCTGAATTCCCTGAGTACTTGTGACCTGGACATTTACACCATTGGGGACAAAAAAAATGTCTCTTACAGACTAAACGATCTAACCAACTTAGAAGAATGAACCGAAGAGTTAAAACTGTTGATGGGACTTTTAGAAATTCACGAAAAATGAAACAAATGACCCTCAGATTGAGCTTTGAGACCTAAAAGTTGAATGGCTTCCAGAGAAAACACTTAACTTCGTTAGACACGAGAGAACGGTTACTTCATTCTCTTATTCAAGATGTTTGCATAGTATTTTTTTTGTGTGATGCGGGATTTAATTCGTTGACTATTGATGAAGTTTGTAGGGGAAAGGGTCGAGTGCCTTTTAGCAATGTCGTGTGAAGAGGAAGATTGTCTCTCAGGGACGTACCCAGAGGGGGAGGGGAGGGGGGAAGGCCTCCCTTGAAAATTCTGTCTTAGAGTAAATCTCAAACTTGTCTACCTGCTTTGACATCGAAAATAGTTGCCTTTGTATAATTCTATTTTAGCAATATGTTTTGTGGCCGATACTAAAAGTAGATTAAAAAACAACAATTAAATCTTATTTCGGAAACCCTACTCAAGTTTTATTCTCGGAATCGAGAATAAAAAGAAAACTAAAACTAAAATCCTGAATACGCGCCTGTTGCAAGATTTTGAATAGGTCACTCTCTGTCCCGTGGCCGAGTGGTTAGCACTCTTGGCTACTGACCTAAGGGGTCTGGGTTCAAGCCCCGGGTAAGGCATGGATGTTTGTGGTGTTTTCCTGCTGAGGTCCCGCCATCCTCACAGACCTTCTACTACGGCATATAAACTGAAAGGCTCCTGTCTGACCTCTGTGGCAAGCAGCTGCTTAAGGGGTAGTTATTTATTTTTTATTTTATTATAACTATAATCTAGGATATTAGACAATAAAATTATTCAATCTATTACGGTAACCATTTGACCACCTAAATTTCAATCCAATATCCGGACCATTTCAAAATTGCAAATTTTCTACAGATCAACTATTCTGCCATTGATCAATCACAGCCCACATTAACTGCCTATTCATAGTTCATTTCATAGTTTTATAGTTCATAGTTCAATTGCAGAACTGCAAAAAAAAAAGCGGTACTCAAGATCATTTTTAGTAGTTTTAGCTAGTCTAGTACTATAATCATTTAACCAGAAGATACCGATCATTCTAAAAAATAGACCAGTTGGAAAACATTGTCTTAACGTAAAATTCAGTTTCAAATATCTGCAAAATGTTTACACTACGTATGCAAAAATGCAATATCAGCGCTAAATATAATCTCTTGAACTTTAAATTATTATGTGTTATAGTAAGACAGATTTTGTAGTAAATAGGTTACTAGTCTAGCTTTATTTTTGATTAAAGTAAAAATAATGGAGGTTAAAACTTTGTAACAGTATTTTTGGATGAAACTCTGTAGGTCATTAAAAATGTTATTGTGGGACAATTTGTGGTCTTTTGGCCACAACTGCACTAGACCAATCCTTAATCGCTGTTTAGTACACTAACCCATTTCTAAATCGCTGTTTAGTGCACTAACCACTAGGCCATTTCTTAATAACTATTTAGTGCACTAACCACTAGGCCATCGCTTAATCGCTGTTTAGTATACTAACCACTAATCCATTGTTTAATCGCTGTTTAGCACACTAACCACTAGGCCATTTCTTAATCGCTTTTTAGCACACTAACCACTAGGCCATTTCTTAATCGCTGTTTAGTGCACTAACCACTAGGCCATTTCTTAATCGCTTTTTAGTGCACTAACCACTAGGCCATTTCTTAATCGCTTTTTAGTGCACTAACCACTAGGCCATTTCTTAATCGCTTTTTAGTGCACTAACCACTAGGCCATTTCTTAATCGCTTTTTAGTGCACTAACCACTAGGCCATTTCTTAATCGCTGTTTAGTGCACTAACCACTAGGCCATTTCTTAATCGCTTTTTAGTGCACTAACCACTAGGCCATTTCTTAATCGCTTTTTAGTGCACTAACCACTAGGCCATTTCTTAATCGCTTTTTAGTGCACTAACCACTAGGCCATTTCTTAATCGCTTTTTAGTGCACTAACCACTAGGCCATTTCTTAATAGCTGTTTAGTGCACTAACCACTAGGCCATTTCTTAATAACTATTTAGTGCACTAACCACTAGGCCATTTCTTAATCGCTGTTTAGTGCACTAACCACTAGGCCATTTCTTGAATGTTGTCTATGACATTGACCTTAATACAATTTGTCAGTGCAAAGAACATAATTTTGAAATGTCGTAAGCACGAACATTTGATGAAATAAATGAGCAGAATAACTGAGCATATTTGTTTATGTGTTTGGTGCAAAAGTTGCAGTGTGTATGTTTTGTGACTGTCAGAGTCCGTCCTATCCCTTCCCCAACCGTACCGGCCAGGCCGGGACAACTGTGCAATTTTTCTGGACCTTGAGTCCAGGAGAACCAACTTTACTCATGTGACAAGCAGTATCTTTTCGCCTGTTTATGTCTCTAAACTCAGATGAACAGGTGAACACGCTGACGGACTTTCTGGACGATGCTCCAAACGGTAAGTTGATCATATTTCATTCTTTGTTCTTTAATCTTGATTATAGTGGTGGCTATAGCAGTCTCTCGAAAACTAAAAAAAAAAATCATCTCTAATACTAAACAAGTTTTCTGCTGAGATCGCACTTTCCTGACAGATCTTCTCTATGGCATATTAAATTGACAGGCTCCTTCCTGTCAGGCCTCTGTGGGAGCAACTGCTTGAGGGATAATTATTTTATATTAAAATACTGGTAGCTATATTAAGGAACTTTTATCGCTAAGTTGTATTAATGTAACATATATATGTACTGTATTTGTTACGTAACAATATGTTTTACCTGCCTATGTAATTAAAGATATTAAAAAAATAAATAAATACCCCCTCAAGCAGCTGCTTGCCACAGAGGTCTGACAGGAGCCTGTCAGTTTATATGCCACAGTAGGAGATCTGAGAGGATGGCAGGACCTCAGCAGAAAAACAACACAAACAGCCATGCCTTACCCGGGGCTTGAACCCAGGTCCCTTAGATCAGTAGTCAAGCGCGCTAACCACTCAACCATGGGACGGCTAATTAAAGATATATTCCCTATAAATTAATATTTCTAATTAATAAATTTATTTTTTACCGAATATTGTAAATGTGATTGACTATTCTTCGACACTGCTAAAGCCTCTATTATTTGTAATCCAACTGATTTTTATGCTTAATTAATTAAAATTATCAGATAGCAAGAAAAAAGGAATAAAAATTAAGTGTTTCTGTTTAAAGACTGAAATATTAACGAATTGTAGATTTTATTAAGGCCGTTAAGAATTGAAGAAAAATTAGTTCAAATTATGCGACTGTTGAAAATTAAAGAGTAATGAAGATTAGTGAATATTTTGTCAATAAAAGTAATATTTAATCAAATCTGTGGAACAAGAAATAAATTTTGATCAAAAAAACTTTCGTCGCAGAAAAATAATTTAATATGCACTGACGAAAAAAAGTGGCTTAAAACATTTTTTTTAATCCTTCTGAAAGTTTTCAACATATGCTAATTGTTCTAAACTGCAAGAAAATATGTGATAAATTCAAGCTCAGGAAAAAATAGCTAAGCAATCGAGTAGATTTATGTAATGAAATATTTTAGAGTGCACAATTGAAAATTCTAAACATGACAAAATTATATCCCTAATCTATATTTTATCAAATGGTACGGTTCTTTGAATTGTGTTGCTTGTAAGTTTAACGCATTGTGAGAATAGATTTAATCGGTATAATTAGGAAGAGTATTTTAAATTTTTAAGTCATTCGACGACGTATAACAGCACACAGTTTTAAAATTTCTTGCATTACTATAACTTCGACCCTCTTTTGACTAACAATCGGTCGCTATTTAACTAGCAGGAATTCCTCACTTCAGAAACTGTTGGAGCGGGGCCAGGCTCGTAATCTGTAATTTCCAGGTTCGAGTCCCAGCTGGGTCAGCGTTGTGATTTATCTCCGCAAAACTCCCCGCCCTGCCCACGGTCAGTAGCGGACACCGATGGGCTTGGAAAGACCGCCGTCCGTCGGATGGGACGTTAAGCCGTGGCACCGTGTGCGGGAGAGCCATATCCTGTGCACGTTAAAGAACACGCTGGATGGCCTTGACGGGAGGCTACCATCTGTCTTTCAACAGCTGTTCCAACCTTCTCTGAGCTTTCGGGGTCTCTGAGCTTCTCCTCCCCCAACCTTCTCTGAGCCTTCGGGTCCATGTGACCTGGGAATTTAGCCCATTGTGAGCAGAAAAGTGCCGCTCAGAGGTAATACAACCCAACCTTTACACGGATGATGATAAAGTATTTCGGATGTGACTTTCACCATCTGCGTAGAACTCAGTCAAAGGTCATCCTTGGACCGGCAATTTCCTAACGTTTCTGAGATCTACAAACCGCAACAATTTTTAGGTCTCTAGAACCAATAGTTTGCAATTCACCTTTGACTTTCTGAGCGCGCCCGAGTCCGATTTATGAAGAAAATTGCATACTCTATATGCATACTGAATACGCAAAAAAATTGCATATTCTATATGCAGAAAAGCATGTCGCTAATCGTTTATTTTATTCTTACATTATTAATTATAATCATTTATGGCAAAATTATAATTGTCAATACTATTTGGAAAGAAAAATATTAGAAATATTAAAGTCGGTGAAAAGGTGGAAAAATAATCAAAAACAGTATGTTGCCTATTTTTAATTACTAAAGACTGATTAAAACGTGGAAATTAAAATAAAAAAATTGAATTTTTGCTAATTTTATTTTTACAATTACAAGAAATATTTGAAATTTAAATTATTCTAAGCCCGAGCTCATAGTCTATATGAGCCGATATAATATGAGCTCATATAGACTATGAGCGATATATATGAGCTCATAGTCTATATGAGCCCGAGCTCATAGTCTATATAAGCCGAGCTCTAGTCTATATATATATGATAACTGTTAGCAATGTCATGTGGAAGCAACATGTAATTTCGGAAAAGTAGCATTCTATTGGATGCTGTTTTTAACATTACATGATTCATTTTAGATTTTTGTTTAAAATATAACTCCAGTTGTTGAAATTCTAGAAGGTTTACAAAATAAGAAAAAAAATTCTGAAAAAAGCATTTTGTGAACAATTTTAAAAAAATCTTTCTGTTATCTTATTATTTGAAATGGAATTCCCATAAACAATTTCTGCAATTAATTACTACAAATATTTTTAGGAACTTAATGTATGGAAACATTATTGCTTAGTGCTGAAAAATTCATGCAAATTGAAAATGCTCTATTTAATCAAATTTAAAGTATATTTATAAGGAATAATTTTAAAAAATAACTTATTAAAAAATTTGCTCAGTCGCATCAAAAAAATCTTTAATTTTAACGTTGTATATATAAATATATACAGGGTGTATCTGAAAAAGTGGGCAAAACTTTAGGGGTGGTAGAACGCAGCTATACGAGCAATATTCGTCATAGAATGTATGGTCGGAACGCAAACGGCGAGCCGCTAGGTGGCGTTGGAAATGGTATAAAAGGGTCGGTCCTCGCACCCAACGGCATTTCTACCGTGGATTGCCGAGAGGATGGCTGGTTATACCAACCACGAAATGGCGGATATGCACTTTGTGTACGTTATTTTTATGCCGTTGGGTGCGAGGACCGACCCTTTTATACCATTTCCAATGCCACCTAACGGCTCGCCGTTTGCGTTCCGCCCATACTTTCTATGACGAATATTGCTCGTATAGCTGCGTTCTACCACCCCGTAAAGTTTTGCCCACTTTTTCAGATTCACCCTGTATATGTAGCTGTCTTAAATTACTGTATTGTTCTTCGTATTGTTATTCATTAAAATTTATTTACATATGAAGTATTTTTTCTAAATCTCAAACTGTTACATGTGAGATTAATTACCATATAATATAAACTTACACAATTTTGAAACATATATGATAATTCACGAATAAAATTTTAAATTATTAACACTAGTTCTCAAAACTCATGAAAGATAAAAACATTTTAGCAACAAATTAAAATCAGACCATAAAACATTTTCCATAAAATAATTTTTAATCAAGTATTTTAGTTACAAAATAAGCACCTAACTTTTCATATTACACTCCTATAAATTACCTAAAACAGCAGATTCTGCTTAAAATAATTAAAGATGATTATCAAATATTTTTAATAGTACTTTTATATCAAATGTTAACTACAGACGGGGGCGTAGCTATGGGGGGGAGAGGGAGTCCCCCCCAAAGTAAATCGTAGTTGGCAAAATTAAAAGGGACTTGATGAAATCCTGGTGAGTTGCGAAAATTAGGATTTTTTTTGTAAAATTAAAGGGAGTTGGCAAAATCGAGGGCAGTTGGCAGAATTCGAAGTGATTTGGTGAAATTGAGGTGAGATGTAAAAATTGAGATTTTTTTTGTGAAATTAAGGAGAGTTGGCAAAATCTTGGGGAGTTGTCAAAATTGGAAGTGACTTGATAAAATTGGGGTGAGATGTAGAAATTGAGATGTTTTCTCTAAAATTATGGCGAGTTTCAAAATCTAGGGGAGTTGGCAAAATTCGGAGCCACTTGGTAAAATACAGGTGAGTTCTGAAAATTGGAATTGTTTTTGTAAAATAAGGAGAGTTGGCAAAATCTTGGAATGTTGGCCAAATCTAGAAAATTTAGAAAAATCTTGGAGAGTTGGCAAAAATGGAAGTGACTTGGTAAAACTGAGGTTCCTAACAGAGACAGAATTAAATTTAAGTACTTATTTTCGCAATTGGCAAAATTTGATCCCCGATTTGGAAAATTTTCGTTCTCTCCCGCATAGTCCCGTCGCTCCCCTGGCAACAGAAAGCAACGTAAAATTTGGCTTATGTTGTTTCAAAATTTTTTTGTCTAAAATACTTGCTGCAGCATATGAAGTCTTAAGGCAACGTTTTCTATTTGTTACAAAAATAAGAAACTTATACAATTCTGAACCACTGGAATTTGAATATTTTATTAGTGTAGTAACTAGATTTTCAATATTTTGAGGCCTCTGTCGATAACCGGGAAGACTCGTAATCTGTAATTCCCAGATTCGTGTCACAGCTGGGCCATCTTCGCAACACTCCCCGCCCTGCCCACGGTCAGTAGGGGACACTGATGGGGCTGGAATAGACCGCAGTCCGTCGCATGTGAAGTTAAGCCGTGGTCCCGTATGCGGGAGAGACATACCCTGTGCACGTTAAAGAACACACTGGATGACCTTGACGGGAGGCTACCATCTGTCTCCCAAAAGCTGTTCCAGTGGGTCCCCTTTCCCAACCTTCTCTGAGCCTTTGGGATCCATGTGACCTGGCCATTTAGCCCATGGTGTGCAAAAAAAGTGCCGCTCAGAGGTAAAACAACCCAAATTCTCCAACCTTCTCTGAGCGCTTGAGGCCTGGCTCTGCAGAAACGTGCCGCTCAGAGATAAAACAAGCCAACTTAAACCATGGCGGTCTTATGACTCGATAATTCACCTCATGGATGTGCAAAAAAAGTGGATTGCTTTCTCTTTGCAGCAATGCCTAAGAAATTTGTTACTCATGTTCAATGTAAGGATCATGTTATGTTTGGAATATGCGGGTTGTTTTTGGGTTGTTTGCACACCATGGGCTAAATGGCCAGGTCACATTAACCCCGAAGGCTCAGAGAAGGTTGGGGGAGGGGACCCACTGGAACAGCTGTTGGGAGACAGATGGTAGCCTCCCGTCAAGGCCATCCAGTGTGTTCTTTAACGTGCACAGGGTATGGCTCTCCCACACACGGGACCACGGATTAACGTCCCATCCGACGGACGGCGGCCTTTCCGAGCCCATCGGTGTCCCCTACTGACCGTGGGCAGGGCGGGGAATTTTGCGGAGATAAATCTCAACGCTGACCCAGCTGGGACTCGAACCTGGGAAGTACAGATTACGAGCCTGGCGCGCTACCGACTGAGCTACCCCCGCCCTTGGAATATGCGGAACATTGAGTGAGAAAAACACTTTCGTTCAGGAATCATTTGTAAAAATGGCGACTCTACCTCTGTCTTTCGTGAGGTAAACTTAATTATTTACTAACTACACACTGGTAGTTTTATGTATTGTGTAAAACACTAAACTACATAAAAACATACTTAGGTTTTTTGTAAAATTATATAATATTTTATACCGAAATTATTTCTAATAGCCTTCCCCCTAGGATCTATCCCACATATAGATAAAACAAGAGAAAGTGAATTCTCGACATTGCGGAAGTCTTTCAAATTAGATTTAGTATTCGATTAAATATTAGCTACTGCTTCAATATATACTTACTATCTCGTTATTTCTTCCTCTGGCGTTATTCAGAAGAGGAACCTGACCTTCCCCCACCCCCGAGCAGTCTGTCCGTGCGTCCGGAACTGTGGGACAAGCAAGTGCCACGATTACGTCACGATGGCGGAAGTAGTGATGATGACATCACAGAAGGAGACTCCAAAGAAGAAGGTGAGAGAGCTGAGTGAGGCCTTCACTTCATCCTTAGTAAGATTTTTACATTAATAGTGCATTTTCAAAGTTAGATAGCTTTGAATACGGCTTTACATTCACGTCACATGGAAATGTCCGAAATCTTTTGGTAGTATGTATGTGTGTGTATCTGTTTTTAACATTTTATGTTATTTAAATTTTTACCACTGCCAATTTTTATATTCTAATGATATATATATTCCAGCTACAGCCTGCAAAGGTTGGAGCCAAACTTTGTTTTTTTATCAATTCATAACTTTCCCATTTTTGCCGAAAGTATGTCATTCACAACTTTCACAATGTATAACAGCCGAGTATGGTATGCCCCATATGACTGTAAAGCATGATTATCAAAGGGAGTAATCCCATCCCACGGCAGGAAAGGGGGCGGGGGGTGGCTCAGTCGGTAGCGCGCCAGGCTCGTAATCTGTAGTTCCCAGGTTCGAGTCCCAGCTGGGTCAGCGTTGAGATTTATCTCTGAAAAGTTCCCCGCCCTGCCCACGGTCAGTAGGGGACACCGATGGGCTCGGAAAGGCCGCCGTCCATCGGATGGGACGTTAAGCCGTGGCCCCGTGTGCGCGAGAGCCATACCCTGTGCACGTTAAAGAACACACTGGATGGCCTTGACGGGAGGCTACCATCTGTCTCCCAACAGCTGTTCCAGTGGGTCCCCTCTCCCAACCTTCTCTGAGCCTTCGGGGTCCATGTGACCTGGCCATTTAGCCCATGGTGTGCAAAAAAGTGCCGCTCAGAGGTAAAACAACCCAACCCCTTCCCTCTAGATCTCGGACTGCTGGGTTACGTACCATAGAGTATCCACGTCCCAGTGTATTGTTATAGCTGAAGAATTTGTCCGTTTTATAGTTAATAACCAAAATAATTCCTTTTTCTTTATTACAGAGATCCAAGATTGCGAAACTGCCCGCCGTGTTGCCATGGAGAGTCACCGACAAGACCCAGCTGCTGGCATCTACATCCCCGAATGTACACCAGAAGGTTTATACGTGCGCGCACAATGCCATAAGTCCACCCAGTACTGCTGGTGTGTTCATCCCAGAATGGGTAAGCCTTTACGTGGAACGACCACTCAGGGGATGAAACCAGATTGCGACTCCGCCAGGAAAGGAGCCAAATCATTCAAAGGTGAGACTGAAACGAATAGAAAACAAATCGGTGATGATCTCAAGCGCTTTCAATCATTCTTCTTTTCTAAAAAAAAATAATAAATACACCCTCAAGCAGCTGCTTACCACAGAGGTCTGACAGCAGCCTGTCAGTTTATATGCCATAGTAGAAGGTCTGAGAGGATGGCAGGCCCTCAGCAGAAAAACGACACAAACAACCATGTCTTACCCGGAGCTCGAACCCAGGTCCCTTAGATCAGTAGACAAGCGCGCAAGCCACTCGGCAATGGGACGGTGTCCCTCTAGTTTAAATATTTTAAAAACAAACGTTAGACACATTAATCTGTTTGTGGGACTTTAAGGGCAATTTCGTTTGAATTTACTCAAAGGGTAATATCTAGCAAAGTGAGCCTTTGGATGAAATCTAGCAAAGGGATCCCTTAGATGAAATCTAGCAAAGGGATCCATTGGTTTGAGTTGTACGAAACTATCCCTAGGTTGAAGTCTACACAAAGAGTCGCTTGGTTGAAGTCTGCCCAAAGGGTTCGTTAGTTGAAGATTAACAAAGGGATTCCTTCATGTAAAATTTACAAAAAGAGTTCCTTGATTATACAGAGTAATTCCTTGTTTGAAATCTGCACGAAAGGATCACTTAGCCGGAGTCTACATGAAGGGATCCTTTGGTTGGATCCTATACGAAAGTATCCTTTTTTGGAGTGTACAAGATGAAATCCCCTTGTTGAAAGCTACATGAAGAGATGAGTGAAGTTTCTATGTAGGAATTTCTTGTGTTGAATCTATAGAAAAGAGATTGTACGAAGCTTTCCCATTTTCGTGGAAATGTATACGATTGGATTGGATTGTTTTACCTCTGAGCGGCACTTTTTTGCACACCATGGGCTAAATGGCCAGGTCACATGGACCCCGAAGGCTCAGAGAAGGTTGGGGTAGGGGACCCACTGAAACAGCTGTTGGGAGACAGATGGTAGCCTCCCGTCAAGGTCATCCAGCGTGTTCTTTAATGTGCACAGGGTATGGCTCTCCCGCATACGGGGCCACGGCTTAATGTCCCATCCGACGGACGGCGGCCTTTCCAAGCCCATCGGTGTCCCCTACTGACCGTGGGCAGGGCGGGGAAATTTTGCGGAGATAAATCCCAACGCTGACCCTGCTGGGACTCGAACCTGGGAACTACAGATTACGAGCCTGGCGCGCTACCGACTGAGCCACCCCCGCCCCAGAAATGTATACGAAGGGCTGTCTGTGGTGGAACGCTACACGAAGGGAAGATGGTGGGGGCCAAATGGAGATGGAAGAAAAAAAAGAATCGATACTGGTACATTAAAGACTCTTTGTAGGTGTGCAATAATATAATAAATGGGTTATAAACAAGTTAATAACATCAAAATTCGTTTCCGAAATCTTTAATAAATTTTATCATCGTAGAATTTGGCGGAACAGGGTTTTCCCGGGCTGGGCTCTCGACTACTTACCTGCTTCAATTCACATCCAGTCCTTAAAAGCGAAAACCAATCCAAAAGTCCGTTTCGGTAATTCCTCTTATGTTGTCTCTTACACACCTTTGAAGGAAGATTTCGTTTTTATAGTCTTCATAATTATTAACGGCGACAAGTCCCCTGTCTTCTAACTTCTTCCCCCTTATCTCTTCCCCCCTCACTGTGATGTCAAGGTCATTCATAAAACAAGGTCATATCGGCGGTAGGTACGGCCGCCTTGACGCCGCCAGGTCGCATGGCACATCGTCAACAGACGTCGAAAATCAGATACGTAATCAGTTTGGCAGAAAGGACATTCTAGTGATAAATTGTGCGGACGGATCATTTTTATGCTGGATGTTGGAATGTGAGGAGGACGCCATTGCCTTTTTTGTTTTGTTGTCTTCTCGTTATTGATTCACGGCTTGTGATGAGGTGAAAGACCATGCCGGATTTGAGGTACAACACTTGTCAGAAAAAATGAATCTGACAGTTAATTGAGACTTGTATAGAACGAATTAATATGAAAGTTTTTCTTTTTTCTACGTTGTGTAGTTTTAATATTTTACGTGAATATATTACAAGATGTCTTGCCAGGATATGTTTCAAGCGGGCTAAGAGCTAGGGAGGACTGGATGTAGTTGGTCCCGGCGGCGACGGACAATTTTGGTCCGCAACATTCTTTTTTTTTTTGCATTGGTAGAGCTGTCTATAATGGACGATCTATAATTTACTACACAAATCCTTCTGTGGGTGAAGGTGAGTTCGCATCTCCCCCCCCCCCCCTCACAGCTTTATCCAATCCTTCTCAAGGCATGAATATTTAGCACAGTTCTTATTCCACGTAAAGCTGTTTTACGTGGATTACGTTCAGACATAATCTGAAGTTCCCAGGTTCGAGTCCCAACTGAGCCAGTGTTGAGATTTATCTCCGCAAAACTCTCTACTCTACCCTCGGTCAGTAGGGGGACACTGGCTGGGAAAGCCGCCGTCCGTCGGATGGGACGTTAAGCCGTGGCACCGTGTGCGGGAGAGCCATACCCTGTGCACGTTGAAGAACACACTGAATGGCCTTGATGGAAAGCTATCATCTATCTCACAACAGCTGTACAGTGGGTCCCCACATCCCAACCTTCTCCGAGCCTTTGGGCCATTTAGCCCATTTCTGTGGGTCCAGTAGATATTAAAAATTCTCTTATTAGGATTAAATATCGATGAGTAAAAAAGATATATAGAGATAGATTACCAATTTTTCCTTACTCGTGTTATCCTGTTAAATAAATAAAAAAATAATGAATACCCCCTCAAGCAGCTGCTTGCCACACAGGTCTGACAGGAGCCTGTCAGTTTATATGCCAAAGTAGAAGATCTGAGAGGATGGCAGGACCTCAGCAGAAAAACAACACATACAACCATGCCTTATCCGGGGCTTGAACCCATAAGACATATAAAATATTAGAAAGAATAACTACTCAAAATCTTATCTACCAACGGATTCGGCTGATCAGTTTGAGATGCTCAATCAGAAATTTGAGACTTTATCAGAAAGAAAACATACATTAAGAAGAAATCAAAGATGTCTTATTCAGGATTCTAAACCAGTTCTTTTGCTTTTTAACCATGCATATTTAATATGCATCTCAATCAGCCCACTTGCCATGGAGATCTGACAGAAACCTGTCAGTGTAATAATGTCAGTGTATACTACGACATAGAGATAATCTGCGAGGAAAACGATATCTCATCAGAAAGATTTATATCAGGGACAAAGCATTTCTTCTTTGATCCGTACCCAACTTTAGTTGATAAATTAA
Organism: Ryuthela nishihirai; assembly: GCA_038380435.1. Classification (NCBI taxonomy): domain Eukaryota; kingdom Metazoa; phylum Arthropoda; class Arachnida; order Araneae; family Heptathelidae; genus Ryuthela; species Ryuthela nishihirai. The sequence continues at coordinate 27,447,797 of JAWZYU010000026.1, forward strand.
TCTTCAATCGTCCTACTTGCCAATGTGTTTTGACAAGAGTTTGGATACCTCAGTGGAAGGACGTCACACAGTAGGACTTGGAAGACCAGTAACTCTTTAGTGGAAATGCAATGCTACTCTTCTAACTTGAACTGTACTTCTAATTTATAACGTCAACATAGGTTAAACAAAACAATTAGATACTTCTTATATATTAATTTATATTTTTACTGCTGGTTTATTTTAATACTGATCTTTATACTAACGTTTATTTACGAATATACTTTTTTGGAAGGAGAGTTATTTGCATATATTAAAATTATAACGCAAATGCATACAATTTTTTTTAAATAATGTATATTTATAAATAAACATTAGTATAAAGATTATTATTAAAATTTACGAATAATAATAATAAGAGAAATAAATGTAGAAGAAATATCTAGATTTTAGGACATCTGTGATGACGTCATAACTTAGTGGTATGGCTTTCTCTTCTAGGAGGTATTGGGGGAGGGGGTGGCTCAGTCGGTAGCGCGCCAGGCTCGTAATCTGTAGTTCCCAGGTTCGAGTCCCAGCTGGGTCAGCGTTGAGATTTATCTCCGCAAAATTCCCCGCCCTGCCCACGGTCAATAGGGGACACCGATGAGCTTGGTAAAGGCCGCCGTCCGTCGGATGGGACGTTAAGACGTGGCCCCGTGTGCGGGAGAGCCATACCCTGTGCACATTAAAGAACACGCTGGATGGCCTTGACGGGAGGCTACCATCTGTCTCTCAACAGCTGTTCCAGTGGGTCCCCTCCCCCAACCTTCTCTGAGCCTTCGGGATCCTTATGTCCTGGCCATTTAGCCCATGGTGTGCAAAAAAGTGCCGCTCAGAGGTAAAACAATCCAACCCAACCTAGGAGGTATTGATCCAACTGACAAGGAATTTTTAATTTATCTCTTAAAACACGTCTTTGCTGCTAGTGTAAACAAGCTACTTAACCACCATAATCAGCGAACAACGTTAGAAAATGTTGGCAGATTATTTGCAACATTCGTCTAAAATTAAAGATTCCTTTTCCTGTGTCGGGGCCTTCTATCAATAAAAATTCAAACTATTTGAAGATTTCGAAAATGTTAATCAATATATAATAAGCAATTTATTGTTTTTCTACATCTTTCATTTTCATTACGTAAAGCTGAGCGTGAGTGTTGCCAAAATTATGATCTTAAATAATTTGCATGTTAACCTAGATGAACTTAGATGCTCTTGGGGTTATAATGAACCCCAAGAGCATCTAAGTTAACAAATATGTAAGTTAACAGATATGTTCTAGATGAACTTAGATGCTCTTGGGTTAATAAGAGTATTACAAATATATGCTGTATTTAACATGTAACTAATGACAATGTCTTATTAGTGCCTTTCCAATACGAAAATATTTTTTCGTAAATTTCCTAAAACAAAAATGTTAAATGTCTGCATTTAACTCTTTTTCATTTATTTCTTTTGAAAAATCCATCCTTAATAAGTGGCTCCAATCCAGTTCCTTAGATTTTAAATAATTTGTATTAAACTCCGGGACCTAAAGAGTTGTCTGGTAATACACGCAGAATTTGTAAATAATGGCTGGGTTTCAGACAACAATGTCAGAGGCCCCGGAATCTTCCGGAGTGTTCCGCAGAGCATCAATTCGTCTCGAGTCCAGTCTTCAAATATCCCGCACAATTCTTTTCTATTGGGGCGGGGGTGGCTCAGCTGGTAGCGCGCCAGGCTCGTAATCTGCAGTTCTCAGGTTCGAGTCCCAGCTGGATCAGCATTGAGATTTAGCTCCGTAAAACTCCCCGCCCTGATCACGGTCAGTAGGGGACACCGATGGGCTTGGAAAGGCCGCCGTCCATCGGATGTGACGTTAAGCCGTGGACCGTGTGCGGGAGAGCCATACCATGTGCACGTTAAAGAACACGGTGGTCTCCCATCAAAACCATCCAGCGTGTTCTATAATGTGCACACGGGCCACTGCTTAACATCCCATCCGACGGACGGCAGCCTTTCCAAGGACATCGGTGTCTCCTACTGACGGCAGACAGGGCGGAGAGTTTTGCGGAGATAAATCTCAATTCTGGCCCAGCAGCCCAACTGGGACTCGAACCTGAGAACTGAAGATTAGGAGCTTGGAGCGCTATCGACTGAGCCACCACCGCCCCTTGAAAGGAGGGGATGACAGTCGGTAGTGAGTCAGGTTTGGTCAGGCTCGAATCTGATGTTCCCAACTCCAGTCCCCATTGCGCTTGCGTTGCAATTTATCTACTCTGATCTCCCCCCCCTCCCCCTTCCCCAAATCTGCCTTCAGTAAGAGAGGGAACATTGACGGGCTTGGAAAGGCTGCAGTCCGTCAGAGGAGACTCTAAAATGTGTCTCCTTGTGAAGGAGAGCCATAACCTGTGCACGTTAAAGAACACGCTAGATTGCCTTAACGGGAGGCTTCCAGCTTCCAGTGAATCCTCTACAAACTCCGATCTTTAGGATCTTTCCATCGTGTGAACAAAAGTGTTCTCTGAGGCAGACTATGAGCGTTGTAGCGTCCCGGATCCTTGGCCTCTGGGACCTCATAGGAGCAGGATTATTTTTAATAATAATAATTGTTATTTTGCAGAAATTTCACTGAATTACGGAAAGTCTATTTTAGGCTTTACGTACCAATTCTCAAAAGAATAAGCATTGAAATTTTGAGAAAGAAACTGAATTTTTTTTATCTCTGCAGCTCCCTGCTACAAAAAAAAAAGGGCCAGTTCGCCTCTGCTCTGAGGTGAAAGAACCTAACATACCACTTGAACTCAAGATGACTCACATGGTTAATGAAGACACTGAGATCCTGAAACGTTTAAATGCAATTCTCGAAGCTCGACTTATTTTTCAAAGCAAGATCCAGCACGTGTCCGATGCTACACACCGCTGACATAGACCATAGTTTGAATTTTCCTTATAATACATAATACTTATATACCATTCTATATTAATCGATTCTTTAACCACCGGTAATTAAATAAAGTAAGATTTTTATTATAAACCCTCACTATAGAGCTACCGTGAGAACCGCTATTACCCGAAATCGAGTAGAAATGAACTATTTCTACGTAAGCCATTGTGGCGTGCAATGTCGGACGTCTGGCGCCCGACTGTCCTTCCCGACGTGTCCGCTAACGGATCGCGGGTCAAAGGTCACCAAACCTGTTATCTCGCCTGTAGTATCGGCCTGATTAAGCGGCTCCTTTTGCCGTTGCACACCCCGACATTAGGATTTGTATTTTCCTCGGCGTTATAAACAATCCCCGGGGGTGGAGACAGACCATGAGATGATGTAGATTGGGGCTCGTGTATCAGGGGCGCATCTACCTCATCATTAGACGTAACCGTGGAACGAGAGGGGGGGGGGGGATTAGACTTCGTAACAGATAGCCAAATATAATGCTATTTCGTTGCAAAATGCGATAATTCTTGATACATACATCGGAAAATGTGTTTTTAATAACACTCGTATTACAAAGCACTTTTTTTTATGGGAGTGGGATTGATATATTTTTGCACACAATGGTTAAATGGATAGGTTACAAGGACCCCAGAGATTCAGAGGCGGGTAGTGCATCCACTAGACAATGCTTAGGAAATAGATGGAATCTTTCTTCCAAGGTCATCCAGCGTGTTCTTTAACGTGTACAGAGTTGTTTTTTAGGGTATTTTACCGCTGAGTGACACTTTTTTTGCACATAATGGGCTAAATGGCCAGGTCACAAGGACACCGAAGGTTAGAGAAAGTGTTCCCACTGGAACAGCTGTTGGGAGAAAGATGGTAGCCTCCCGTCAAGGCCATCCAGCGTGTTCTTTAACGTGTGCAGAGTATGGCTCTCCTGCATACTGACTCCCTGCTTTACTTTCTATTTGAAGGGCAGTGGCCTTTCCACGTTCATCGGCATCCCCTACGGACAAAGGGCGGGGAGTTTTGCGGAGATAAATCTCAAGGGTGACCCATCTGGGATTCGAACAGGGGAACTGCAGATTACGAGCCTGGCGTAATCTCCACCCCTCCCCCACTGTAAGATAAGCAAATGTACATTCGAAATATAAATGCGTTTTTTGTTTTAGGTGTTGGGAGGATCTCGAATATGGACAGCTTCCTAACGAAAGGAGGGAAAGTTAACATTGCGTAAAATTTTAAATGAGTTTAAATATAAATTATATTACTAGATAGGTATATTTTATTATTATATTAATAAATTCTTAAAAAATTCGACCTAATTCGTGCTTTTAAAATAAGTAGCTACCGGTAAAATTTTACGCAATAAATTTACATGAAATCGCCGAAACAACTTTTTTTTTCTTGTTTAAACGCTATTTTGCACACATTAAAAGTAAACGGTTGGATTTATATTATTTTAACGGACAAGCAATTAATTTTAATTTATTCTGTAGTATATTAATATAGACCTAATTAACAAATTATTGATTTTCTCACAGTTTTAAAATGAAAAATGTAGTGAAAAAAAGATTAAAAATTTCACAAATATCAATCCCTCAAATTTGATTTATTGTTAAATTTTTCTCCGTTCGTCGGAAAACTGTCGAGGCTCGGTAGCTAGTGTCTTTTGGTAATGGACTTTGCCTGGGGTCCTTTTTAAAGGGCCTTTTTTAGGGGGCTAACTTTCAAAGCACTGGCCCGGCGCTACCTCATAGTCATTATGCATCAAAAAATAAATGTAGAGATTTACTAAGATAAATAGTTCCTTCTTGGCAATTGCTTCATTTTAGGGGAGATAGCAGAGACCCTATATTGGATGGGGCGGGGGTGGCTCAGTCGGTAGCGCGCCAGGCTCGTAATCTGTAGTTCCCAGGTTCGAGTCCCGGCTGAGTCAGCGGAGATTTATCTCCGCAAAATTCCCCGCCCTGCCCACGGTCAGTAGGGGACACCGATGGGCTTGGAACAGGGCGCCGACCGTCGGATGGGACGTTAAGCCGTGGCCCCGTGTGCGGGAGAGCCATACCCTGTCCACGTTAAAGAACACGCTGGATGGCCTTGACGGGAGGCTACCATCTGTCTCCCAACAGCTGTTCCAGTGGGTCCCCTCCCCCAACCTTCTCTGAGCCTTCGGGGTCCATGTGACCTGGCCATTTAGCCCATGGTGTGCAAAAAAGTGCCGCTCAGAGGTAAAACAACCCAACAACCCTATAAAAAAAGAAAATAAATACCCCCTCAAGCAGCTGCTTGCCACAGAGGTCTGACAGGAGCCTGTCAGTTTATATGCCACAGTAGGAGATCTGAGAGGATGGCAGGACCTCAGCAGAAAAACGACATACACATCCATGCCTAAATCCGGGGCTCGAACCCAGGTCCCTTAGATCAGTAGCCAAGCGTACTAACCACTCGGCCACGCGACGGCACAACCCTATATTGGAGGCTAATATTAACTTGAACTGGGAAAATCTCATGATACAATCATTCATTATAGATCCCCTAGTCTGAAGGCTTATTGGAAAGGTCACAAGGAACCCAAGGGTTCAATGAAAGTTGTAGAAGGGTATCCACCGAATAGCTGTTAGGAGACATACGGAAAAAATATTAAAACTATGAGATTTTATTTTGTATCTTTAACGATCTATAAGCGTATGACAAAGTTTTGCAATGCCTTTTGCAGCTCCAGTTTCCAATGTTAAACGCAGAAACAAAAACTAAGAAGCGACTCCTAGCTTGAGTGGGGGCGGGAGTGGCTCAGTCGGTAGCGGGCCAGGCTCGTCATCTGCAGTTCCTAGGTTCGAGTCCCAGCTGGGCTAACGTTGTGATTTAAGCGTTGAGATTTATCTCCGCAAAACTCCTTGCTCTCGACCAGTAGGGGGCAACGGTGGACTTGAAAGGCCGCCGTCCGTCGGATGAGACGTGCGGTATAGCCATACCCTGTGCACGTTAAAGAACACGCTGGATGGCCTTGACGGGAGGTTACCATCTGCCTCCCAACAGCTGTTCCAGTGAGTCTCCTCCCACAACCTTCTCTGAGTGTTAGGGGTCTTTGTGACCTTGCTATTTAGCCCATTGTGTGCACAAAAGTGCCGTTCAGAGGTAAAATAACCCAACCTAGCTTGAGTAGATTTTCTTAGTAGAAAGGCCATACCATTGCACCCGCTAGAACAGGAACTAATAAGCACACTTTGCTAAGTAAGAAAGACAACTTTATTACTGGAAGAAATGTAATCTTCTTTAACAGCTATTCCAGTTAAAATTGCAATGCTGATATTGATGCATGATCATTATTCAATTAAAATTAGAAAAATCAACGCACAATATTAATAAATAAATAATAAAATAAATATCCCCTCAAGCAGCTGCTTGCCACAGAGGTCTGACAGGAGCCTGACAGTTTATATGCCAGAGTAGAAGGTCTGAGAGAATGGCAGGACCTCAGCAGAAAAACGACACATACATCCATGCCTTACCCGGGGCTCGAACCCAGGTCCCGTAGATCAGTAGCCAAGCATGCTAACCACTCGACTACCGGACGGCTACACAATATTAATAGCTACCATTAAATTTTTAAAATAATACGTATGAAATAAATTTTTATGACACAAGTATCTTAGTGTTTTCAGAATAGGAAGTTTCTTGTTCGGGTTGGACGTCGGTTCAACTCATATCAAAAAAATGAATATCAGGGAAATGGTTGGTCTGCTTCTTTATCTTTTAGCGGCACTTTGTACTAAATGATAAGTGCCCTTCGAGATCTAAGAAGGTTTGGGAAGGGGAACCGCTGGATAGTTTAGAAGACAGATGTAATCTTCCAGTTAAGGCCATCCAGAACGTTCTTTAACATGCACAGGGTATGGCTCTCCTATACACGGGGCACCACTTTACGTCCCACCTAATGTAAAGCACCCTTTTCATGATGCTTAGGAATGGTTGAGCAATTATTATTGGTTAATAGGCGTAAGTGATGCGATCATAAAAGTAACTTGGAGTGCTTAATGGAAATGGACAAAATAAGTCTCCCGCAGTGTTACATTCAGCAATCAGAGCAGAGGATAGCAAACCTCATCACTGAAATCTCACTCTCTGTGTAACCATTTTTTGCTGTATTTGTTGCGTAATTGCTTTTTGTCACTGACCTTTTTTTTCATTTCTGTTTTTAGGTTGTTCCATTCAAAAGAAACAAGAATTTTTGGACGAACTCGTTCAGACGTTCATCAAGGAAATGTTAGATGACGCTAAAAACAAATCTATCAGGTAATTATATAATTGCGTATATACATTTATATATTCATTTATATATACTTTTGTTACGGAATGGAGCTAAATAAGAAGGTTACAAAGCACCCTAAGGTTAGTTATAGTTTGGTAAAATCGACCTTGGTAACAATGGCGGATCTATACGTAATGCAAGTGATGCTATGCGAAGTAAGAAAGGCAGTCAGATATAGCTTTTCTAAGTAAGAAAAAGAGTCAGATATAGCTTTGCTGAGTAAGATTGAGAATCAGATATAGATTTCCGGAGGCCGTAAGGTAAAACGTGTCAGCAGGAGGTCGTGTGTTCCGATCCCACCCGGCAGAAGACAATTTTTCCTCTAAACCCAACTTCATCCTCTTATTTAAACAGCTTAATGATCATTAAATACTTAATAATCAAATATAGTTGTTATTCGATTAGTGACGTTTTAAGTGTAAAACCATTTTAATCATACCTTCAATCAAACTAATGGGCGGGGGTGGCTCAGTCGGTAGAGCGCTAGGCTCGTAATCTGTAGTTCCCAGGTTCGAGTCTCAGCTGGGTCAGCGTTGAGATTTATCTCCGCAAAATTCCCCGCCCTGCCCACGATCAGTAGGGGACACCGATGGGCTTGGTAAAGGCCTCCGTCCGTCGGATGGGACGTTAAGCCGTGGCCCCGTGTGCGGGAGAGAGCCATACCCTGTGCACGTTAAAGGACACGCTGGATGGCCTTGACGGGAGGCTACCATCTGTCTCCCAACAGCTGTTCCAGTGGGTCCTCTCCTCCAACCTTCTCTGAGCCTTCGGGGTCCTTGTGACCTAGCTATTTAGCCCATGGTGTGCAAAAAAGTGCCGCTCAGAGGTAAAACAACCCAATCAAACTGATAATGGGCCAAATGATTAAACTTGTGCACTGCAATTGTTTGCTGTTAAAATGTTACCCTGCAATGGAAATCCAGTCTCCCCCCTCCCCCTAAAATTTTCCGACTCAATCTCGTCGCTTGTCCCCCTCTCCCATATTTTTTTTTTAGATCCGGGCCTGCATTCAGTTAGTCATTGATTTTTTTGCAATCCAAAACAGCTGTCTTTGTATAATTTCATTTTAGTCCCATATCTTATGTCCTACACTAAAAATAGATTGAAATAAAACTAAATTACATTGCATATAAAATAACATCTTAACCTTTTCTGTTCGGTGGAATATTTTAGTAATTTGTGAAACCCTACTGAAGTCTTATTCTCAGATCCTCCCCTCCACTCCCTGGGAAGTAACATAAGTTTGGAAGATTCAAACTGACGAAAGAGTTTGCTAGAGGGATTCGCGGACTTACCATCTTAGACTCTCCCGCCACTCCGCATCTGGTTACGGGTTTGAAGTAAAATAATTATCTGTGTAAAAGTGACGCCATAATTCAAACATAGGTTCAGCCACGTTTTAACTTTGAACAACATAAATAAAAAAAATAAATAAAAAAATAAATACCCCCTCAAAAGTAGCTGCTTGCCACAGAGGTCTGACAGGAGCCTGTCAGTTTATATGCCACAGTAGAAGGTCTGAGAGGATGGCAGGACCTCAGCAGAGAAACGACACATACATCCATGCCTTACCTGCTTTACCTTTATTTATGCGCGCTAACCACTCGGCCATTGAATGAGAAACGATGATATTGCCATCTCTTGCATACTTCAAATCATCTTACTTTCACCACCTTAAAGTGATTTATCACTAAATTCTTCCGAGAAACATTCGTGGATAAACTGTATGATACACAGAAAGCCACTCTTTTTTTCTGTTGTTTACAAAGATCTCGTTTATTTTTACAGCATTGAAACTCCAACTCATGAGAAAGCTGCCAGGTGGAAGTTTGCTTCAATTGACACCAGTTCAAACCAGGTAACTCTTGTGGTTTTTTTTTAAGTTGTAGAGTAAGATGAAAATAAAATTAGGTTTGCCGGGAGTGGGATATGAATCAGATAAAATGTCAAAACTACCACTGGGTGAAAATCCCCTTACATGGGAAGGCTTCATGGTAGAGCACTTGACATGGGATGATTCGGTTGCTGAATACTTGACATGATATAGTTCAGTGGTAGAGGACTTCACAGGGGAGAATTCACTGGTAGAGTCCATGACATGGGATAGTTAATTGTTAGATCATCTGGATGGGAGGGGCAGGGGTGGCTTAGTTGGTAGTGCAACAGGCTTGTAATCTGCAGTTCCCAGGTTCGAGTCCCAGCTGGGTCAGTGTTGAGATCTCCGCAAAAATCATCTGCCCAGGGTCATTAGGGGACACCGATGGGCTTGGAAAACTCACCGCCCTGCCCACGGTCAGTAGGGGACACCAATGGTCTTGGAAAGGCCACCGTCCGTCGGATGGGACGTTAAGCTGTGGCCCCGTGATGGGAGAGCCATACTCTGTGTACGTTAAAGAACATGCTGGATGGCCTTGACGGGAGGCATCTGTCTCCCAACTGCTGTACCAGTGGGTCCCCTCATACAACCTTCACTGAGCCTTCGGGGTCCATGTGATCTGGCCATTTAGCCCATTGCGTGAAAATAAGTGCCGCTCAGCACCTAGCATGTTATCAGGAGATTGAGGGTGTACAACCCACTCTCAGAAAAACTAAGTTTCTTTCAGCAAATGTTCCATGATTACAGCAACTGTTCTTTTCTGTCATTGATTCAGAGGATTTTAACGAAATAATTTTTTTCGTTAAAGTGATTTTACCCCTTTTCAATTGGGTTGTTTTTACTTCTAAGCGGCAATGTTTTGCACACAACGGTTAAATGGCCAGGTCACAAGGACCTCGGGGCTCACAGAAGGTGGTGTGCGTGTGAGGGGGGGAAGGGTTAGTAATTGTTAGGAGATAGATGGTAACCTCCTGGTAAAGCCATCCATCACATTCTTAACGTGCACAGAGTTTGGCTCTCCTGTCTAGGTGCTCACAGCTTAATGTCCCATCTCCGAAAGACTGTGGCGGTTCCAAGCCCATCAGCATCGCCTTTCTGACCGAGGGCACTCGAGATTTATCTCCGCAAAATTTCCCCGCCCTGCCCACGGTCAGTAGGGGACACCGATGGGCTTGGAAAGGCCGCCGTCCATCGGATGGGACGTTAAGCCGTGGCCCCATTGCGGGAGAGCCATACCCTGTGCACGTTAAAGAACACACTGGATGGCCTTGACGGGAGGCTACCATCTGTCTCCCAACAGCTGTTCCAGTGGGTCCCCTCCCCCAACCTTCTCTGAGCCTTTGGGATCCATGTGACCAGGCCATTTAGGCCATGGTGTGCAAAAAAGTGCCGCTCAGAGGTAAAACAACCCAACCCAACCGAGGGCACTGTGAGGAGTTTGTGGGGTAATATTCTCAATGCAGGCCCGGCTGGGACTCGAAATCTGGCATAATTATTGGAGAGCCACACTGTGGTAAGGGAATTTATTTTTCTGACTACACACTTAAAAGCCAGAAAAAAATTTAAAAGTCAGAGAAAACATGAGTATTTAATGGGATTTCAAAACTGGTGTTCTTTATTTAAAAAAGCTGAATTCAATGCAAAAATATAAACTCCTTCATTAAATTTGCAATGTTATCGAAATCATCACTAGATGGCAGCACCAACTGAAAAATATCTAAATTTCTGACAGTTCCATTAAATCAGGCCAGGAATTGTAATGGGAAGCGCGGGAATTTTTTACAATTTACTGTAGTATTAGAACAAATTATTTAGTACATATATGATTTGGTTAATAACCCATTCTATAGTATGAAATCTTGAGAAATAATGTCCGTCTACTTCTTTTAACGCAATTCAGACTAACAAACTTTGAAAACGTGTAAAGACTCGTGACGTCAGAAACGACAGCACACGCAATGCTAATAGAAAAGAGTTTCTTGGGGAACTTTAGTTGAATGTTGGCTTAACGAAAAAGAACTCGACTCATAAAACAACTCATCAATGTGTTAAATCTAGCTCATTTCTTCCAATTTTTTGATCAAACATTTTTAGTTGCACAATTAATCGATTTTGCTAGTTGAAAGTACTCATTAAAAAATGCACATTTTGATTTTTAATCATAATTTTTATTTTACTACTAAAACTTAATGTTATTTTTTAAAATTTACTGTTTATTAGAAATGTTTTCTGCCCAAAATAACCTTTTATTTCGTTTCTAATTTATTTGGTTCTGTTTCTAGGTTGAAGAGAAACAGTTCAATTACTGTTTGCAAATTTTTGAGAGAAGTGAAGAAGGTGGTGGGGGGGGGGGGGAGTTTGCAACAATAACAATCTCCGTAATATAGATTTTCATCTGGTACATAACTCACAATAATTAACTCCCGTGTTGGGGATATGTAATGGAACAAATCTTACGAACTATTTTCGTTTTTAAATGCAGGGAAAACAATGTTTTTTATGTATTGTGTCTTAGATCATCTGATAAACTTCCGATAAGCTTATATTTGACGCAGTAAAATTTATAGATTATCTGAATTGGGGATGTAGGTAGTTCGAATAATCGTAAATCTGGAAAATTGATTTTTTTTATTAAAACGGGTATAATTAGATTTTTAATTGCATTACAAAGAAGGTATTAAAACAAAGAATCTTTAATTAGTTAACTTTTGGTTAATTATACAAATAGAGAAAAAAATTACGTACAAAAATCAACAAATTAATGCAAGGTGAATGACTTTTAAAAACATGGCATGCAGTCCGGATAATCCAATATCCGGAATATCAGGGTCTGGATAAACGAGTTTTTAGTGTATGCAATTTGTTAGGATCGACAAATGGTTGTAAAGTGGAACAACAGTTTTGACAGAAGTAGAAAGCAATAAGAAGAATAGGTAATAAGTGAGCAATGTAATTTGTGTCTTAACCGAATACATAATACAAACATTTCTTTGGTTTTCGGCAGGTGCTTGACAAACGAGAATGGAAAGTGTTCAAAAGAGAATGGAGAACTTTCCACAGAGACAGCAAGCAGAGACGGAGATTGAGGAAATGCTGGAGGAATCTTCCCAGGTATTGTGATGAGAATAGCAACCAGAAGATTACAATGGATGAGTGGTTAATGTGCACTGGAATCACAAGAGGTAAGGAGATGATGCTCATTCTCACTGAGTTGTTGGGTTGGGTTGTTTTACCTCTGAGCGGCACTTTTTTGCACACCATGGGCTAAATGGCCAGGTCACATGGACCCCGAAGGCTCAGAGAAGGTTGGGGGAGGGGACCCACTGGAACAGCTGTTGGGAGACAGATGGTAGCCTCCCGTCAAGGCCATCCAGCGTGTTCTTTAACGTGCACAGGTTATGGCTCTCCCGCACACGGGCCACGGCTTAAGATCCCATTCCAGGGACGGCGGCCTTTCCAAGCCCATCAGTGTTCTCTACTGACTGTGGGCAGGGCGGGGAATTTTACGGAGATAAATCTCAACGCTGACCCAGCTGGGACTCGAACCTGGGAACTACAGATTACGAGCCTGGTGCGCTACCGACTGAGCCACCCCCACCCCATTCTCACCGAACGTTACCGACTGAGCCACCCCCGCCCCCATTCTCACTGAATGTTACCGACTGAGCCACCCCTGCCCCCATTCTCACTGAATGCTACCGACTGAGCCACCCCTGCCCCCATTCTCACTGAACGCTTTAGAAGTAATGATTAGTTTCAGTGTAGCTCTTAACATACATCCACTGATTTAGGAGAAATTCTCATGCATAGTCATTATCTGAAGATTAAATCTTTCTTTCACTTAAAATTTCCGTTCTTAAGATCACAAGAAGTTCTTTAAATTATTATTAGCTGTATATATATCTCTGCTAGGTTTTCACGACAATGCCAAAAATAAAAAATAAAAAGTGAGGGGTCATTCATTCTAAGCTCCAAAAAAATTCAAAGCGATACAAATATCAAGACCAAAAAAGGTGGTGCACAGAAGAAAATTTACAGAAGTTGGGTTGTTTTACCTCTGAGTGTCATTTTATGTACACAATGGGCTAAATAGCCAGGTCACAAGGTTGGGTTGGGTTGTTTTACCACTGAGCAGCACTTTTTTGCACACCATGGGCTAAATGGCAGGTCACATGGACCCCGAAGGCTCAGAGAAGGTTGGGGGAGGGGACCCACTGGAACAGCTGTTGGGAGACAGATGGTAGCCTCCCGTAAAGGCCATCCAGCATGTTCTTTAACGTGCACAGGGTATGGCTCTCCAGCACACAGAGACACGGCTTAACGTCCCATACGATGGATGGCGGCCTTTCCAAGCCCATCGGTGTCCCCTACTGACCGTGGGCAGGTCACAAGGACCTGAGCTCTCAGAGAAGGTTGGAGGAAGAGTAGACTCGACAGATGGTAGCCTCTCCTCGTATGCCATCCAGTGTGTTCTTAACGTGCACAGGGTATCACTTTTCCACCCAAGGGGCTATGGCTTAACATCTCATTTAATAGATGGTGGCCTTTCCAAGCCTATTGGTTTTGCAGAGATGGGACTCGAACCTGAGAAGTGAATATTGCAAACCTGGAACACTACTGACTGAGTTGGTTGGTTGGGGTTTAATGGCAACCAAGGCCATACTGCACCAAACACATGGTATGTACAGGAAAAATAAACAGGAAAAAGTCATGCAACCCTTAACCAAAATTTAAAAGCAACACAGAAAAGAATGGAAGAGACAAAAACCTGAAAGACACAACAAGCAAGGGCAAAGATAAATCTCAATTCTGGAATTCTGGATATGGTTTGATATGATTTTTTATATCGCTTGAAATACTTTTTTCCAGTAGCGTATTTTGTAAATATGCTTGGTTGTGTGGGGTATTTGATGTTTTCAAATTATTAAAACGTAGGTAATGCACACACACACAGACAACGACAACTAATAAGTAAATAAAAACCAGTGGTACATTTTGCATCAGTGCTTGCTAAATGTTTAAAAAGTATAAAAATGCAAAATTATTTTCTTTTTGCTGGGGAGAAGGAAGCTTTCTAACCTCCCCTCAAATCCGCCACTGGTTAGGACTCGAATCTGGGAACTGCAGATTATGAGTCTGGCACATTACAAACTGAGCCCACCCCTCTTACTGAAAAAAGGTGTCTTTCTGATTGGTTGTTTTCATTTCAGATGCGAAAGGATCTCCTCCTTTCAACCACCGGAGAAGAGGACCAAATCCTTTCAGCAAAATCCTGAAGAGCGATTGACATAGAGAACAACGTAAGCATCATTGGAACAGAAAAATTGGTTGGCCAGTCAACGCACAGAAGGAGCCATCACCAAGGTAACTGTTGCTATGGAAGCGAGGATTTCAACTGGCAGCCAAGGTATAGATAAGCATCACGTAGTTGAACTTGGGTTGGCAAATTTGGGATAAATGCCATCACGTAGTCAGTCATACGTAGAGTATTTCTATCATCAGTGCCATTTCTCATTACTGAAGAGGAGTACTTTTTTTATGATTTTATTTATTTTTTTAGACATTGGCCATTTATTGTAGTTTTTATTGTTGTGTTCTCTTGTTATTTTCTGTCCTATGAAGTTTCATTATTCGTGATCTCTGCATGCAACAGTTTTACGTCAGATTAATTGAACTTGTGTTTCGAGAGGAGAAGCGAAGAAGTTCTAAAAGTACAAATACAGACAGACAAATATCATTTATTTTTTAAACTTCGTTTTTATATTGTCATTCATTGTAATTTTATTCTGCATAAAAAAAAAAACTTCGGGTGATTTATATTTTCATTTGAATATCCACGAAAATTTTGATGTCTACTTTTTTTTGGTAATAATTTTCAATGCGAATTATTTTTAAATCAGTTAGGCCAACTCACGAAGCATCAAAGAATAATAAATATAGTTAAATTGTCAAATCAGAGTACTTAATTGAAAAGCAAAATTATACATTTTTAACAAGATAGTTTTTTAATTCCTTAATAATGTAGTTTTTTTTCCCCATTGCTTACTTACTCTTTAGAAATGTATGTTTTTTGTTTTAAGTACATAACTTTTACTGCAGCTCTTTCAGAAAATATTATTTTTAAAAATTTTGCTTTGGTTGGTCATCCTATCTAATATAAGATTTCATCATATATTCATTTAAAAACCTGAAAATTTGAAAACTAAGCATCATAAAAAAAAATGAAATCTTTTAAGAATCTACAAAACAGAGAAGGTTAAAACAATACGTAAGTTTATAAATTCCACATTTTAATAAATAATTCACTGGAAAAATGCATTCGAATTATATCGATGCATAAATGACGATTAGCACCTGTTTTAGAGCACTTTTTTTCATTTTCTATACATTTATTTAAATATTTTTTAATTGTTCAAATTTGTATAAAGTTTAATATTCGAATGCATATTTCCAAGCGTTTCTTGTAAAGGACAAAATGTAACCTACACTAACTTTTAAGTGTTTATCTGCAAATTATTTCTCATGGAGGAGAAAAAGTATCTAAGTTCAATGTTATAATCTTTTCACTTGTGGCATATAGAGAAAATGCCATCTTGATTATTACTAGTCTTATTTGCGAAGGGCATTACGGATGGTGCTGCCATCTAATGAAAGAAACTGTAACTAATTGATTTTCAATTAGTAAGTAACCTTCGATATTTTTCCTCATAAGCGTTCAAGCTTTATAGTAATAAGAGTAGTAAACTGAACATCACTTTCGTCATTTTAGCTGTAACTTTCTGAGTATTGTTTAAATAAGACTATATTGTAATTTGAATGATCTCATTTCGTGAATATTGTAACAGATCTTTCAAAGAATGTATACGATTTCAAAACCTCCCCGTTTATGTAGGAATGGAGACGAAACTATTGTAGATCTTTAATGATTCGTTAAAATTATATAAATATTGTAAAATTAAATAAAATGTCATATTTTTGAAATTCGATATATATGCCTTTCATTTTAATGTGTCTATTTCCTACGTACTCAGTCGGTAGCGCGCCAGGCTCGTAATCTGTAGTTTCGAGGTTCGAGTCCCAGCTGGGTCAGCGTTGAGATTTATCTCCGCAAAATTCCTCGCCCTGCCCACGGTCAGTAGGGGACACCGATGGCCTTTGAAAAGGCCGCCGTCCGTTGGATGGGACCTTAAGCCGTGGCCCCGTGTGCGGGAGAGCCATACAGTGTGCACGTTAAAGAACACGCTGAATGGCCTTGACGGGAGGCTACCATCTGTCTCCCAACAGCTGTTCCAGTGGGTCCCCTGGATGGCCTTTGAAAAGGCCGCCGTCCGTTGGATGGGACCTTAAGCCGTGGCCCCGTGTGCGGGAGAGCCATACACTGTGCACGTTAAAGAACACGCTGAATGGCCTTGACAGGAGGCTACCATCTGTCTCCCAACAGCTGTTCCAGTGGGTCCCGTCCCCCAACCTTCTCTGAGCCTTCGGGGTCCATGTGACCTGGCCATTTAGCCCATACTGTCTCCCAACAGCTATTCCAGTGGGTCCCCTCCCCCAACCTTCTCTGAACCTTCGCGGTCCATGTGACCTGGCCATTTAGCCCATGGTGTGTAAAAAAGTGCCGCTCAGAGGTTGGTTGGTTGGTTGTTTTGGGTTTTATGGCGCATTGGCAACTGGGCCATAATGCGCCAAACAAAAGACAACATAAAAGATAAAAGACGTGCAACCCGCAACCAAATATAAAACAAATGAGCTAATTGTAAAAAAGTAAAACAACAAAGAACAAGTGTAAAAATACAAAGTAAAACAATAGAATATCAGGTGTAAGTGACCTGGAAAATATATACAATGTATAAGGTGGTAAAATCAAAATCCAGTAAAATATCCACGTCAAAAATATAAGTAAAATCAATCCCAGGTGTAAAAGACCTGGGCTATACAAAATATTAGGTAAAATCAAAATCTATTAAAATAACCACAATATTTTAAAAAGGAAAAAACTGAGGGTAAAAAGCTATGATCGGTTAAAAGATGTCCGAGTGTAAGAGGCTCGGACGCAAAATCATGAAAGGTAAAATACAATTTTCGTTCATTATTAAAAGCTTCGCATTCGACTAAAATGTGTTTGATTGTTAAAATGGTGTCACAAAACTCGCACTTGGGTTCGTCGTCCGCCCGTAAAAGAAATGAATGTATAATAAACGAATGACCCAAGCGGAGCCGAGCAAGTACAACTTCCTCCTTGCGATTCCTGCGGTAACAAGACTGCCATGGTTTGACGATAGGTTTGATCTCAAAGAGCTTGTTTGTAAGCTGTTCTGACCAAGATCTCTGCCACTGTACCCGGAGCTCGGTGGTAAAACGACCCAACCCAACCTACGTAATTATATCGAGCAGTATCAAATCAATTAACAACCAATACTTAAATTGTTTTACTTCTGAGCAGCGCTTTTCTTTGCACACAATGGGCAAAATAGACAGGTCACAAGGACCCCAAGAGCTCAGAGAAGGTAAGGGGAACGGAACTCGCTGGATAACCCTAAGGAGAGAAATGAAAACTTCCCATCAATGTCTTCTAGCATGTTCTTTAACGTACACAAAGCTTAAACGTTGCTTAAACTGGATAATTACTAGGTTTGCAAAAGGGTGTAATTTTATAATTTCGACATACAGTTATACGAAACGAATTTAAGAGAATCATTTTTTAAATAGTCAACTGATCATAGGCGTCGCGGTGGGTCTCCTATGGAAAAATTAATTCTTCGTGAATAATACAGTTAAATCAAAAAATAATGTTGTTTTTTCGTTAACGGAATGCAAGCTTTTATTTTCGGAAGCATCTTATTAACAGGACACAAACTGTTTTCACTTCATTTCTTTGAAGAGAGGGTGGCTCAGTAGGTAGCGCGCCAGGCTCATAATCTGTAGTTCCCAAATTAGAGTTGGGTTGGGTTGTTTTACTTCTGAGCGACACTTTTTTGCACACCATGGGCTAAATGGCCAGGTCACATGGACCCCGAAGGCTCAGAGAAAGTTGGGGGAGGGGACCCACTGGAACAGCTGTTGGGAGACAGATGGTAGCCTCCCGTCAAGGCAATCCAGCGTGTTCTTTAACGTGCACAGGGTATGGCTCTCCCGCACGCGGGCCACGGCTTAAAGTCCCATCTGACGGACGGCGGCCTTTCCAAGCCCATCGATGTCCCCTACTGACCGTGGGCAGGGCGGGGAATTTTGCGGAGATAAATCTCAACGCTGACCCAGCTGGGACTCGAACCTGGGAACTACAGATTACGAGCCTGACCCAAATTAGATTTCCACTTGGCCCAGTGTTCAGATTTATTTCCGGAAAACTTCGCGCCTTGTCTTCGGTCAGTAAAAGACACTGATGGGTTGGAAAAGCTACCGTCCGTCGGATGGGACGTTGAGCCGTGGGCCTCCGCAGGAGAGCCATACCCAGTGGACGTTAGAGAACGCCCTGGATGGTTTTGACGGGAAGCTACCATTTATCTTGGAACAGCTGTTTCAGTGGGTCCCCTTCCCCCAATCTTATCTGAGCCCTCGGGGTCCTTGTGACCTGATCATTTAGCCCATTGTGTGCAAAAAACCAAAATACTCCTCAGAAGTAAAACAAACCAACTTCATTTCTCTTCAAACAACAAATTGAATATTGGTATCTGCTTCAGCCTGCCTATTTCAGCAAATATTTAAACTCATCTATTTGGCTGAAGTTTGCACCATCAAAATCAGAGACCAACTTGTGGACAGCGGAAGATATTCTGGAAGCATTTTTTAATTCAGGACTCGCTTCTTTCAATGGACAAGGCAGTGGTTAAAAATGCACACGGAATTCAGGATCGGAATAAGCAATTGGGGCTCTGGAATCAAGTTTTAAATGGGTTCTATACTACATTTCTCTATTATAGCCCCCTCTATATTTCTAAATTGAAATTTTGGCAACTATTAATTTATAAACAAAGATAATAATATATCAAATTTTATTTTGCTAATAACATACACACAAAACAATATAGTGAACCATACTTTACATTTAATCATCGCAGATCTTTTTTTTTAAAAAGTTTAATTTTCAGGATTTGTTGGTTATGTAAATATTCGTTACATGTTAAGATTTTCTGCTTTGGGAGAAATATTCTGAAAAGACTTTAGATAATTAATGTCTTTAATAAATATTTTTTTTACCATTTTATTATTATTAACAATCTTCCTGCCTGTAGGTTCAAATTACAGTAAAAAAAGTTCTGCTTTTAAAAATATAAGTTATAAAATAGAAATTTCTTTTTGTTTCAAATTGTTATCAAAGTGTCGATTTTTTTTTTTTACAATCCCATCTATGCTACATAAAGAATAAAATTCTTCTCTGCTGCATTGTAATTTCTTTATGAAAATTTCTATATTGAACCAGAGGTAACTTATATTACTCTATAAGGAGTTTCAGGATTGAATCACGAGGCAATAAAATTGTATGCATATCTAATTACATGCTTAAAAATAACTAATATCAAGGAAAATTTATCAATATACTTAAAAACTAAAATACTTTTTATATATATTATAACACTTAATATACGTAATAGAAAACTGACGTGAAAATAGTCTTTAATTTTATTAATATATACACAGTCGTATCAGAATAATATGACCACCTACCATACATATACCATGATAGGTGGTCATATTATTCTGATACGACTTGTATATATTAATATTTAAATATAAAAGCTTTCTAATCTTACTAGTATTTTAATAAATATATTTTCGTAATTTATCATAATATATAATCATAATTATCATAATATATTATAATTATCATAATATATTATAATATATTATAATTATCATAATATATATTTTATCATAAAAGACATTAAAAAAACAGCCATCATTACGTTTATTACATTAATTTAGAGCAGAATGAATGTTTTGATACAATGTCTCTTCCTTTAAATATGAGTTTTATTTTTAAAAGCATATAAAAATAATCCAAATCCTTTGCATTGTGGGATGAAACGATAAGTTGCCTTCGAAATATCGAGCTTCGTGATTCGTTCCATCATTGGTATGAAATTCCATTAGACCACGTGATTCTGCCTGTAGTCTTCCATCGCGGACATTATCTGTCGAGTGATGCAATCGTAAAATGTGAACCACGCTTGTCCCACTTCAGGCGTCATTTCCTCTCTCAGAACTTCTTGGAAAACGAAGTGAAGGGATTTCCAGAATTTCTGAAACATTAGGAAGGAATAAATCAAAGAGAATGTAGCGGAGGAAGTGAAAAAAAATGGTTTCACACTGAAATGAACGTTAATTAAAAAATAGTTGTTTTACACATTTTAAGAGTAAAAAGGCATTTACCTGTCTTAAACGGGTAAAAGCTTATTTTTAGTAAATTTTATAGTTATTGTTGTAAATTGTACGAAAATGAGATTCTGACTTGAAATTTAGTCTTTTTTTTTTTGCTCATAGATTCGCAATTCTTTTTTTTTCTGGAAGGCAAAAAAATCAAAAATCGCGGAATCCCATAAATCAAAATAATATTAAAATCATTTAATTGGATCAGTAGATTGAAGCAACCCTCCATTACTGCGATTTCGAATCAAAAGTTAATTAAAACTTAATAAGTATTGTTTTGGGAAGTTTAATAAAATAAGTGTATGAAATAATGAGCTGAAAAAAATTTGGTTTTGCCATGAGTGGGATTCGAACCCACGTCTTGTCCACTTCCCGGATAGAATAATAAAAAAAAAACTGTGTAAATAAATAATAATAATAAAAAAAAATCCGGAAAGTTTATGACGTCACACAAGTTGAGAAAAGGTTGGCCATTGGTGGTGTAGTGGTTAGCATAACAGGCATGTTTCCTGGAGACGTGGGTTCGAATCCCACTCATGCCAAAACCAAATTTTTTCCAGCTCATTATTTCATGAGTTCCACGTCTACAGGACTTATCCTGTGATTATTTACTACTGAAATAAGTGTAAGTTTTAGATGTTTGTGTCAGTAATGCTTTCAATATTCCTCCATATTCTATGAGTTTCACAGCAGGACATTACTGATGCTATATATTCCAGCTTCCAGAATTATTTCAGGACATGCTGAAAATCGAGATCTTTAATTTATCATCAGTCACATTTTACCATAAAAATCTTATATTAGAAGTTAGAGTTTCGTAGTTCCCTGTTGCCAAAAAATAGGATAACTCGTAACTTTTGCGCAGCAGTGTATGTGGATGTTTCTCTTCAGTATTTTCCTTCCTCAAGATCATCTCTCTTTCCCGCTAAAGTATCTCTTTCCTCAAGATCATCTCTCTTTCCCGCTAAAGTCTCCATTTCTTCAAGATCTTCTCTCATCATGGTGTATTACATTGACATGCTCCTGTGAGATCTCTGTGTGGCAAGTAGTTGCTTGAGGGCTGGGTTGTTTTACCTTTGAGCAGCACTTTTTATGCATACCATGGGCTAAATGGCCAGGTCACAAGGACCCCGAAGGCTTAGAGAAGGTTTAGGGGATTGGATCCACTGGAACAGCTTTTGGGAGACAAATGGCAGCCTCCCGTCAAGACCATCCAGCATGTTCTTTAACTTGCACAGGGTATGTCTCTCCTGCAAATGGGGCCATGGCTTAACGTACCATCCGACGGACCGCGGCCTTTCCAAGCCCATCGATGTCGATAAATCTCAACGCTGACCCAGCTGGGACTCAAATCTCGGAATTGCAGTTTACGAGCCTGGCGCGCTATTGATTAGGCCACCCCGCTGCTTCAGGAAAAAAACATTTTATTATTCCTCTTTAAAAGCAGGGTGGGGGTGGCTCAGTCGGTAGCGCGCCAGGCTCGTAATCTGTAGTTCCCAGGTTCGAGTCCCAGCTGGGTCAGCGTTGAGATTTATCTCCGAAAAATTCCCCGCCCTGCTCACGGTCAGTAGGGGACACCGATGGTCTTGGAAAGGCCGCCGTCCGTCTGATGGGATGTTAAGCCGTGGCCCCGTGTACGGGAGAGCCTTACCCTGTGCACGTTAAAGAACACTCTGGATGGACTTGACGGGAGGCTACCATCTGTCTCCCAACAGCTCTTCCAGTGGGTCTCCTCCCCCAACCTTCTCTGAGCTTTTGGGGTCCTTATGACCTGGCGATTTAGCCCATGGTGTGCAAAAAAGTGCCGCTCAAAGGTAAAACAACTCAACCCTCTTCAAAAGCAATAAAACAATTGAAATAAGTTTCCCTTAAAAATAAAACAATCTCCACTTAAAGATTGGGGAACCTTCCAATTTGAAAAACAGAAATCTAAAAGTGGGATCTCACCTCGAACATGTAATTTTGCACTCCATGTTTGGCATGTAGGTGACCGAGACTCTTCAGCACTTCTTCCAGAAGCTGATCGTTTGCTATGTTGTCCACCGCCGTATCTACCGTCTGCATCACTGATAGCGCATGCTTCTCCACAAGAGCTGGCAACAGGTCGTATCCGCCTTCGTCTCTGGAGACAGTCAGCTTCGAGAAAAGTCGAGTAAATTCGGGATTCTGGGCAAGGAATCTGAAATACCATTAAAGAAATGGAATTTGAATTACATTTTACCTCTGGGCAGCAGTTCTCTTTTCTCACTCACAAAATGACTAGGTCACAAGGACCCCGAGGGCTCAGAGAAGGTTCGAGCTAGGGGAACCACTGCAGGCAGGTATCCAGGATTTAGTTTCGGGGTGTTTGTGTCCGATAATTCGGTTTTGGGGAGGATTAGAGAATTTAGTTTCATGGGGAGGGGGAATTACCTTGAGAATTTAGCTTTGTGTGGGGGGGGGGGGGGGGGGTCTGAGAATAAGGTTGGATTGGGTTGTTTTACCTCTGAGCGGCACTCTTTTTTACACAATGGGCTAAATGGCCAGGTCACAAGGACCCCGAGGGCTCAGAGAAGGTTGGGGGAAGGGATCTACTGCAGGCAGGTATTCAGGATTTAGTTTCGGGGTGTTTGCCGGATAATTCGATTCTGGGGAGGATTAGAGAATTTAATTTCATGGGGAGGGGGGATTGCTCTGAGAATTTAGCTTCGGGGGTGGGGGGGGGGGTCTGAGAATAAGACTTGAGTAGGTTTCCCAATTAGTAGAATATTTCACCGAACAGGAAAGATTAAAATCTTATTCTACATGGAATAAAATTTTATAGTTTTTTTTTTATCCATTTTTAGTGTTGAACATGAAATATAGAGCTAAAATAAAATTATATAAAGACAACTGTTTTGGATAAAAGGTAAACAAGGTTTTAAAACGACCACATTTTCGGGGGGGGGGGGGGGGTCTGTACCCTGACCTACTAACTGTTAGGAGACAGATGGTAGCCTCCCATCAAAGCCATCCAGCATGTTCTTTAATGTGTACTGGGTATGAACTCTACGACACATGGGGTCACGGCTTAACTTCCCAACCGACGGACGAAGGTGTTTCCAAGCCCATCGGTGTCCCCTACTGACCGACTACTACCGAGGGCAGGGCAGAGATAAATATCAAAGCTATTCAAGGTGAGACTCGAACCTGGAAACTGTAGATTACGAGCCTGGTGCGCTACCAACTCGGTCACCCCCGCTCCAATCCCAAAGGAATGGAAAAACGCTGTTGATTTGTAGTTGAAAAAATACAAAATTCTCTCTGGTTTGGAGAGGATTAATAAATTATTAGTTTTTCCAATTGTGTATATTAGGGGTTCTCAACGTGAGGTACGCGGTAAAATTTTTAGGGGTACGCCGTGAGAGCTCAAAAGTCGCTAGATCTAGTAACAAAATAAAAATAACCATTGTTATACTATAACTATAGTTTTATGTATCTATACAAGGGATACGCCAGTTACATACACATTTCCAGGGGGTACGTGAAGCATAAAAGGTTGAGAACCACTGATATATATGTTTTATTTTATTCCCATTGTTATACTATAACTATAGTTTTATCTATCTATACAAGGGGTACGCCAGTTGCATACACATTTCCAGGGGGTACGTGAAGCATAAAAAGTTGAGAATCACTGGTATAGGGCATGTTGATGCGTTGGGTCCACATTGGAAGTCGTTATCTTCTTCCAAGAACTCTGCACGAGCTCTGGTCTCTTCTCTAAGAAGAGTGAGCTATACTGTCACCAGACCTCATGACCAGCCTGATAAAGAGTACGAGAAGTCGGTGCTTGTCTAACTGTTTGAGGATCATCATATTCCGTATTAACATCTTTCTGCCGAAACATTCATTAGTTTAAATTTCCACCGTTAGAGGCCAATAAAGCTAAAAAAAACTTACAAAATTCTTCCTGTTTAGTAAAAAACCGAACTTTTTGAATTCACTGGCGGTTAATTGACTTTCGAGTTTAATCCTTTTTTTTTAACATTAAAGGACGATCTCCAGGGTATTTAACCCTATTTCACGTCACACAATCGTCCATTCTATTTCATCCGTTTCCTTCACGAGTTTCCCAATCTCTCCTTCGCTGCAAGTATCAAAACATGATCACAAAAGCTTTCCTGTTCCATTTGCTTGACTCTGCCAGACGCCATTCAGACTACGAGAGGTGATAAATATTCTTCGAAGGCATCTTCCTGGAAAGAAACCTTTTCATCTCTCCATCGATCCCTATTCTTGTCGCCAATTCATTATCATGTCTCCGAGCCATTTTGCAGACTTCGCGGAACCAGCTCCTCTTATCGTTTGACACCGTTTCAATCATCCACCATCCCCTTTTATACCCTCCCTCTCACTCCCACCGTACTTTGCTACTTATCATCATCATCATGTTCATCACCTTGTCGAAAGTTTCTCTCTTGAAGATGAACTACTAAACTATGCAATAATAATATTATTCTTTTAGTTAGCAATTGTTGGATTGTTTTTTTCCCCCAGGCTGCCAGTTTTTCCTGCATAATTAGCTAAGTCACAAGGATCCCAAAGTCCAGGTAAGATCGGAAACGAGTATCATAAGCTCATCCAACAGTCACGTTCTTTCAATGCTTTGGTATGTGGTGTGAGTTGGGTAACGTCTGAGTGATACTCAGTAGCTCTTTGTACACAGTGGGCTAAATGGACAGGTCACAAGAACCCCAAAGGCTGAGAGAAGGTTGGGAAAAGGGATCCACTGAATAGCCATTAGGAAATAGAAACTTCCTGTCAAAGCTGTCTAGCGTGTTCTTTAATATACCCATTTTGTGTCTCTCCTGTATGTGGGTAGAATGCTTAACGTCCCGTCCAATGAACCTCATACCTCCTCAACCTATCGGTATCTGCTTTCCCAAGGGGTTCGCAATTTGCAGTTCCCAGTTCGAGTCTCAACTGTGCTAGGGTTGAGATTATCTCGGCTAATTCTCATTCTTACACACCTTTGGACTTGGGATGGCCGCCGTCCGTTGGATGGAACTTAAAATCGTGGCTTAAAGTCCCTCCCTATCCCAACTACATACGTTGCCCCCCCCCCCCCCCCCCCCCTCATTAGTCCTGTTTACTAAGAATGAAAGCGAAGTTTCCCGGAGTCTCGAACTTGGCCACCCCTGTTATACTGTATCATAGCATACTATACACAGCATTGCAAATTGTGATAATTGCCGTTGAACTGTGTTAATTTTCTTCACTGACACTGTGGAAAAAATAAAAAAATGAAAATAAATACCCCCTCAAGCAGCTGCTTGCCACAGAGGACTGACAGAAGCCTGTCAGTTTATATGCCACAGTAGAAGGTCTGTGAGGATGGCAGGACCTCAGCAGAAAAACTACACATACATCCATGCTAGGGTTTACTTAAATTGCATTGAATTCTTAATACACAATAGATTGTTGGAACGTTAATGCCGAGTTCAAATGTTCTAATTTGAATATTTTTATCTAAGGGACCTGGGTTCGAGTCCGGGGTAAGGCATGGATGTCGTGTTGTTTTTCTGCTGAGGTACTATGGCGTATAAACTGACAGGCTTCTGTCAGACCTCTGTGGCAAGCAGCTGCTTGAGGGGGTATTTATTATTATTTATTTATGACCCCCCCTCTTCTCCTCCAACTCTAAATTCTCAAATAGTTGACCATCTGGTCCAAAATCTATGTTTAAAATTCAAGTCTCTACCTATAATAGGATCCAATTTTGAACTCTGAAACGCTATTCTTCTACATCATGGGCGGGGGTGGCTCAGTCGGTAGCGCGCCACGCTCGTAATCTGCAGTTCCCAGCTGGGTCAGCGTTGAAATTTATCTCCGCAAAATTTCCCGCCCTGCTCACGGTCAGTGGGGACACCGATGGGCTTGGAAAGGCCGCCGTCCGTCGGATGGGACGTTAAGCCGTGGCCACGTGTGCGGGAGAGCCATACCCTGTGCACGTTAAAGAACACGCTGGATGGCCTTGACGGGAGGCTACCATCTGTCTCCCAACAGCTGTTCCAGTGGGTCCCCTCCCCCAACCTTCTCTGAACCTTCGGGGTCCATGTGACCTAGCCATTTAGCCCATTGTGTGCAAAAAAAGTGCCGCTCAGAGGTAAAACAACCCAACCCAACCCTTCTACATCATAAAATCTTTATTAACATCAAAATAAAAAAAATACTGTTAATAAACGTACTATATCCACTTAAAGTTATTATTATTGTTCATTTTTCTGCTATTTTTTTAGCACTTTTCTACCTGCAGCTCGTAATTTTTCAAATAAATGACCGCTTGATTCCAAATTTCTTGTTATCTTTGCAAAAATTTCCCGCCCTGCCCACGGTCAGTAAGGGACACCAATGGGCTTGAAAAGGCCGCCGTCCGTCGAATGGAACGTTAAGCCGTGACCCCCGTGTGTGGGAGAGCCATACCTGGCACGTTAAAGATACGCTGGATGGCCTTCACGGGAGACTACCCTTTATTTCCCAACAGCTGTTCCAGTGGGTCCCCTCCCCCCAACTCTATCTAAGTTTTCGGAGTCCTTGTGACCTGGTTATTTAGCTCGTTGTGTGCAAAAAAACTGACGCTCACATATGGATTTCCATCTCGCCGCCTTTTATGGTTTCAAGTCTCTACCTGTCATAGAATTTTTCACACCATGGGCTAAATGGCCAGGTCACATGGACCCCGAAGGCTCAGAGAAGGTTGGGGGAGGGGACCCACTGGAACAGCTGTTGGGAGACAGATGGTAGCCTCCCGTCAAGGCCATCTAGAGTGTTCTTTAACGTGCAGAGGGTATGGCTCTCCCGCACACGGGGCCACGGCTTAACGTCCCATAAGACGGACGGCGGCCTATTCCAGGCACACCGGTGTCCCCTACTGACCGTGAGCAGGGCGGGGAATTTTGCGGAGATAAATCTCAACGCTGAAACAGCTGGGACGACCTGGGAACTAACAGATTACGAGTCTGACGCGCTCCGACTGAGCCATCTCCGCCCTTCATAAACATGTTAAAATAATTTATTCACTACGACTATAATATTTTACGGGGCTTAAAAATAAATAAATTTCAGTTAATTTTTAGACAAATTAAATCTCTAAAATTTTATCATCCCCCTCTTTCTCAACGGCTGTCGAGGCCTTATATATCAAGGTGACCTTGCTAGTAAAATTGAATTCCCGACTAAAACGATTTATACGAAACAGATTTCGGTTAAGGACCGGATATAGAAAAAAAATCGATGAGGGGGGGGGGGCAATAAAAAATCAATCCAGAATAACGTAAAGGAGGGGGGGGGGCAAGGGACTGGATTTCCAATGTAGTATAATATTTCCCCGTCCCTTTTAAAATTTTTAAAAAAATTCTTAAAAATTAATTAAACTTAAAATCAGTTCCATAATTTTTGGTTCTTTTACCCTTACTAGCATTCTGAAAAGGCGGCGGGGGGGGGGGGGGGGTGGAATGGCCGCCTTGTTTTTCCCTGTTTCGGTTAGAAACGTTTTTTAAAGTGGAATTGGTGTTCGACTAACACGACTGGTTGTCCAATATAACACGATTTCTCCACTAATTCTTTATGATCGTTTATATCAGTGGTTCTCAACTTTTTATGCTTCTCGTACCCCCTGGAAATGTGTATGTACAGTCGCTCAAAAAATATTCGAACACTATGGTTGATTTCAGAATTCAGAAAAAAATCTGGCAACGACTTTTTTAGAAATTAATGATCTGGCAACCTTCGTGTGCGATTTTTTTTTCTGAATTCTGAAATCAACCATAGTGTTCGGATATTTTTTTTGAGCGACTGTAACTGATCTACCCCTTGTATAGATAGTTAAAACTACAGTTATAGTACAGCAATGGTTATTTTTACTTTGTTACTAGATCTAGCGACTTTTGAGCTCTCACGGCGAGCCACAAAAATTTTTACCGCGTACTCCACGCTGAGAACCCCTGGTTTATATTATTGCATTTACCTCATTCAAAGTAACTTTGGATGCTTCCTTATTCATCATTTCAGCACTTGCAAAAAGATTTTTCGTATTTATCTATCAATTTAGCATATTTCAAAAGCTATAAACATGCAATATATTTGTAAGGAATAAAGATCATTTTAATTGTCCGTGACCGAGGACACTGTATGCATATACAAATTCACCCTGATTGGTTAAAGATTGTAACTTGTCACGTGTCGAGTTGGTTGGTTGTTTTACCTCTGAGCGGCACTTTTTTGCACACCATGGGCTAAATGGCCAGGTCACATGGACCCCGAAGGCTCAGAGAAGGTTAGGGGAGGGGACCCACTGAAACGGCTGTTGGGAGACAGATGGTAGCCTCCCGTCAAGGCCATCCAGCGTGTTCTTTAACGTGCACAGGGTATGGCTCTCCCGCACACGTGACCACGGCTTAACATCCCATCCGACGGAAGGCGGCCTTTCCAAGCCCATCGGTGTCCCCTACTGACCGTGGGCAGGGCGGGGAATTTTGTGGAGATAAGTCTGAACGCTGACCCAGCTGGGACTCGAACCTGGGAACTGCAGATTACGAGCCTTTGCCCTTACTTGGGGGATATTTATTTTTAAATTTTTATATTATTTCAGACATTACAAAACTTCAATTTCACATTTCATGACTTTGGGCAGATCCTTTATGTGAAAGTAGATTTAGGAAAGAACTTACCTCTTTAAGATGGCAACACCCGTCGATGTCATATCTCTGGCCAGCAGCTTCCAAGTATCTCTCACAAGATTCATCTGTCTCAGGGTCAAGTATCTTGAGGACAATGTCCCTTGATCGAGTTGACAAACTTTCTGCTTGCCAACAGTGCACCCCATGACAATTGAAACAGCACTAACAATGTTTCAAGTATGTAAATCGAAATTCAACCGGAACATCTGACAAAATTACTAAAATTGAAGGTGGGGGGGGGGGGGGGGGCTTCAGAGATGTTTAAACCATATGTATGATAATGAAGTCAGGTGACATAAGGATTCTTTGATTCAATTTCAAAACATCAAAAAAATCTGTATATTGATTTACGAATGATTTAACTTGATTTTGACAAATATTCCCTTAACTTCCACTTTATTTATTAAAAGTTAAAATATAATAAGTTTTAGATATTCAAATTATCACAATGAAAATATATACTCTTCCAACCAAATTAAGACCAAGTTTTTTTTTCAGAAAAGATTTTTATATATTTTTAAATTTTTTTCGGATATTGTGGGTTACCGCTTAGCAGTGAAAGGGGATATATGAGGGGAGACATGTTACATATAAAAATTATTACATGTTCCTTTTTCCGTTGCAGAACGCAAAAACTACCTATTGAGTTCGAGATTAGGGAACGTGCTGTTTTGAGCAAAACAACATGTTTTTTCTTATATTATAAAAAATAAACACAATATCACCCAACCGTTCCGTATATTCCGCTTCTTTCCGGAAGTTCAAGAAATTATGCGTCTCAGACCAAGCAAGTTCGCCAATCAATTAGCAAACAAAAGACTCTGCAGGATATTAGTAGACGAAACGTAACTGCTACGACGCATGCGCAGTTTTTACATTTCCCCCACTTCCCGACGGGTGGGCAAGACCACGTGATCAAACTGACACTGCCTCTAGTGACGGAGCGATTGAATGATGGCAATTCGAAAACGGCGATCAGATTGGATCGCACGCAGAATTGACTTCTGTACTGCGAAGGATGGCCTCTCAAACCATAGAATGTATGGAGACAAGAAGGGGCGTGGAAAGGGGGGCGACATTGTGCCTGAGCCTCAAGTTCAAAGGGGAGCCTCAAATTTAGACATTGTTAATACTTTTAATTATTTTTTTTGATGTTAGATATAACTGTAAAAGGTATTATTTGGAAAAAAGGAAAATATTTATTTTTTAACGGTCGAGCCTATGATAAAGCATGGATATTTCTTATCTACGTGGGGACGGGGGTGGCTTAGTCGGTAGAGCGCCAGGCTCGTAATCTTCAGTTCCCAGGTTCGAGTCCCAGCTGGGCGAGCGTTGAGACTTATCTCGTAAAATTCCCCGCCCTGTCCACGGTCAGAAGGTGACACCGATGGGCTTGGAAAGGCCGCCGTCCGTCGGATGGGACGTTAAGCCGTGGCCCCGTGTGCGGAGAGCCATACCCTGTGCACTTTAAAGAACACGCTGGATGGCCTTGATGGGAGGCTACCATCTGTCTCCCAACAGCTGTTCCAGTGGGTCCCCTCCCCCAACCTTCTCTGAATCTTCGGGGTCCATGTGACCTTCGATTTCGCCCATGGTGTGGAAAAAAGTGCCGCTCAGAGGTAAAACATGCCAACCCTCCGGCGGCAATGACCTTTTTTGCACACAATGGGTAAAATGGTCAGATCACAAGAACCCCGAGGTCTCAGGGAATCTTAGGGGATCTCTGTTAGGAGACAAATATTAGCCTCCCATCAAGGTCATCTAGTTGGTTGGTTGGTTGGTTGTTTGGGGTTTAATGGCGCATCGGCAACAAGGCCATAATGCGCCAAACAAAAGACAATATAAAAGATAAAAAACATAGATCCCCATAACCAAAAGTTAAAATACATTTTCAACCTTGTAAAGTGATAAAATAACAAAAAACAAGTGTATATGAACAGAGTAAAACAACTGTAGAATTATTAAATAAAATAATCCCAGGTGTAAGAGACCTGGGGTAAATAATACATAAAGGCAAGGTAAAATCAAATTCGTTTAAAATATCCACAATATTTCAAAAAGGTAAAAACTGAAGATAAAATGCAATGATCAGATAAAAGATGTCCGAGTGTAAGAGGCTCGGACATAAAATTATGGAAATTAAAAATCATACGTCGTTCAAAGTTAAAAGCAGAGCATGAGATTAAAATATGTTCGATTGTTAAAATGGTGTCACAAAACTCGCACTTAGGTACATCGTCCGCCCGTAGAAGAAACGAATGAGTAATAAAGGAGTGACCTAAGCGGAGCCGAGCAAGTACAACTTCGTCCTTGCGATTCCTGCGATAACAAGACTGCCATGGTTCGATGATAGGTTTGATCTCAAAGAGCTTGTTCGTAAGCTGTTCTGACCAAGATCTCTGCCACTGTGCCCGGAGCTCGATGGTAAAACGCTGCCGGAAATCCAGATATGGAACCGGCAACGGAGAGTCGGACAGGGGCGTGGCTGACCTGGCAGCAGAATCTGCCAGATCATTACCCCTGATTCCGACGTGACCGGGCACCCAACAGAAATGGATGGTGGTGGTGGCTGCCAGACGATGCAGCTGCTGGCGGATCTTAGTAAGAACAGGGTGAGGCCGATGCCTCACCGAGATCAAAGCCTGTAGCGAGCTAAGCGAGTCGGTGTAAAGCACACACCGACGATGATGCTTAGTCGCCACGTGGTCCAAGGCGAGGCTGATAGCGTGCAACTCTGCAGTGAAGATGGAACACTGCAGTGGGATCTGGTCTGCAATGATTACATCACAGCAGACCATGGCTGATCCCACCGAAGTGCCGGACTTCGAGCCATCTGTAAAGACAGGCAAGAAGTCCGCGTGCTCAGCACGATGGCTGGCAAAGAGTTGCCGGTACACACAGTCGGGTGTAAAGGCCTTCCCCGTCCTGCACAGGGAAA
Source organism: Ryuthela nishihirai (assembly GCA_038380435.1). NCBI lineage: Eukaryota > Metazoa > Arthropoda > Arachnida > Araneae > Heptathelidae > Ryuthela > Ryuthela nishihirai. The sequence continues at coordinate 27,479,924 of JAWZYU010000026.1, forward strand.
AATCGCAGGTAGGGGAAACAGCGAGCCATGGTGGAAGTGGCTCAGCTGTCGACTGTGCAACGCTATCGAGACTGGTGTTGATGTCTCTGAGGTAGCCTTGGACTCGCAAACCAAAAGGACGAATGGCAGTCGGCCGATTATTGTAAAGCATTTCCCACTTCGGACTGAAAACGCAGTCCCAAGTGGGATGGCCAGGCAGGGATCGCAATTTAGAAGCATATTGTAGGGACAACTGCTGACGGCGAAGAGATAAAGACGGTTCGTCGGTCTCAACGTAAAGACTCTGGACCGGTGAGGTGCGGAAGGCTCCCGTGCAAACACGGAGAGCCTGATGATGGAGGGGGTCCAGCACCTTCACCACCGAATCCCGGGCCGAGTCGTACACCTGGGATCCGTAGTCCAGTTTCGATCGGACAAGTGCACGGTACAGGCGGAGCAAAGAACATCGGTCCGCCCCCCAAGAGAGGGAGGAGAGGACCTTGACGATGTTCAATGCCCGCGGGCACTTGGACCTGAGATGACGTATGTGTGGTAAAAAGGTCAATTTCCGATCGAATATGAGACCGAGAAACTTGGTCTCCGCCACAACTGGAATGACGTTACCCCCGAGCCGCAGCTCGGGATCCAGATGAAGATTACGCTTGTGGCAAAAGTGCACACAAGCGGTCTTCTGTGGGGAGAACCGAAACCCGTTTGCCGTCGCCCAAACCGAAAGATTGTTCAGGGCAATTTGCAGTTGTCTTTCAATGACCCTCATGCTGGAAGATGAGCAAAAGATGCTAAAGTCATCAACATAGAGGGCATTGCCTACGGATGGAGGAAGTTGTCTAGTTATGGAATTAATCTTGACAGCGAAAAGCGTAACACTCAGAACGCAGCCTTGTGGCACCCCCTGTTCTTGGGGGTACGGCCGCGACAGAGTGTTACCGACACGGACACGAAAAGAGCGTGTCGATAAGAAGTTGGAGATGAAAATCGGCATGTGACCTCTCAAGCCGAAGCTGTGGAGGTCACGAAGAATGCCGAATCTCCAAGCCGTGTCGTACGCTTTTTCGATGTCGAAGAAAATTGACACCAGGTGCTCTCTACGTAAAAAAGAATTCCTGATAGCCGATTCGAGGTGGTCAAGAGTTGACCGTTGCCTGCGAAAGCCACACTGGGTGTTGGAAAGAAGGTTGTGGTGTTCTAAATACCAGATGAGTCTGGCATTTACCATTCTTTCCAACACCTTGCACACGCAGCTCGTCAATGCGATGGGACGATAATTAGAAGGAATCTTGGGATCTTTCCCTGGCTTGGGGAAGGCCAAGACGATGGCCTCCCGCCAGGAGTCCGGAAACTGCTCCTCGAGAAAAATGCGATTGAAGAGATGGAGCAGCCGATCCTTACTCGATGGTGAAAGATGTTGGAGCATGGCATAATGGACATTGTCCGCCCTACAGCAGAGGCACGAGAAGAGTGCAGAGCAAGGCGAAGCTCCTCCGCTGTGAATGGCCTGTTGTAAGGCTCCAGGCCATTCGAGTGGAAAGACAGCGGAGAGCGTTCCGCCCTGCCCTTCTGGGCCAGAAACTCGGGGGAGTAAGAAGAAGAAGAAGAGATGGAGGAGAACGACTCCCCCAGAGTATCGGCAATTGCTTTGGGATCAGCAATTGCCTGTCCATTGTGCTTCAGGATCGATAACGAGTGGGACATGTAGTTCCCACTCATCTTCCGGACTTTATCCCACACGACCTTAGAACTAGTCGTGCGGGTGATAGAAGATGTATACTTGATCCAAGATTCCTTCTGGCTCTGGCGTCGGACGAAACGAGCTTTCGCCCTGGCGCGTTTGAAATTTTCGAGGTTGGGGGTTGTCGGATATCTCCGAAACACCCCCCAAGCCTTGTTCTGAGCCTTACGAGCTGCGGTGCAATCTGGATTCCACCACGGTTTCGGAAAGCGAGGAAACCGTGTAGAAGTTTGAGGAATTGTTGATGCAGCTGCATCTACGATACAGTCCGTTATCTCCGCTACTGCCACATTGATTGGCTCCTGGCTGACAGAGTGGTCATCGAGCTCAGAGAGCAGCTCGAAACCACCCCAGTCAGCCCGATCGAGCCTCCACCGCGAGACGCGTGAAGGGCTGCAAGGCCCCCCACGGGAGATGGTGCACACCACGGGGAGGTGATCGCTTCCATAAGGGTTGTCCTCGACCTCCCATGTAAAGAGTGGAAGGATCGAGGAGGAGCAGATGGTGAGATCAATGGCAGTGAAAGAGCGGGTTGGGGAGTGAAAGTAAGTACTGACACCAGTGTTCAACAGGGAGAGAGAAGGATCCAGGAGCCACTGCTCCAAGACCCCACCCCTCCCGTTGGTGTCAGCACTGCCCCAAAGTGGACTGTGTCCGTTGAGGTCCCCCATAATGAAAAAGGGGGACGGCAGCTGCGAGACGAGATCATCAAGGTCTTCCTGGAAGACGATGCTCCCAGGTGGAAGATATACAGAGCAGACAGTCAGCGAGAACCCCACGAAGAGACGGATGGCTACCGCCTCTAAGTTGGTGGTGAGGAGTACGACCTGGAAAGGAGAATGGTTGCTCACGAGGATGGCGACACCCCTGCGAGCTGGACCATCTCCATCCCGGTCCCGGCGAACCAGTGAAAAGTGCCGGATCGTGGGATCTGTGACTGGCTGCAAGTATGTCTCCTGCAGGCACACACAGATGGGCTGGTGTGCCTGAAGGAGGGCCTTGATGTCGTCTAGATTCCTCTGGAATCCACGACAATTCCATTGTAGGAGTGTGGCCATCTCAGGACTTAGAAGAGTGGGCGGACGACGTGTTCCTATTCAACTTAACCGCCGCAGAGGACGGTTTAGTGAATAGGGGGCGGTCAGTATCCATGTCCTCGGAATCGTCCGAGGGGCATGGATCGGTGACCGCCCTTTGAGGAGGAGTGATGATTTTCTTTTTTGGCCCCGGTGGGGGCCCCTTCGGTTTGGAAGGTCTTGCTGTCTGAGGACGGGAAGGAGGAGGCCTTCCGGTGGAGGTGGAAGGCTGAGCTGCAGGAATGGAAACCGGGGTTGATGTCGAAGTCGACACCACCCTCGGTCTCGCCTGCGTGAGGAGGTACTTTGCAGCTGGCGAGAAAGACTCAGTAGGTGGTACACTGATGTCAGTCTGCACCGCAACCGAAGTCATTGGAACGATGGGCTTTCCAATGACTGCACTGGCATAGGAAACCTTGCCAGGTGGGGCGGGCGGTGCAGCAAGCTTTCTCGCTTCAGCATACGAGATGTTATTCACGACTTTGAGGCGTTGTACCTCCTTTTCCTCCTTCCACTTCGGACAGTCGCGGGAGTACGCCGGATGTTCGCCACTGCAGTTCACACAGCATGCCTTTTCTGCTGTGCAGTTAGGATCGAGATGATCCTTACTGCCACAGCGAGCACAGGTGGGCTTGCCCCTGCATGCTGTGCGGGCATGACCGTATATCTGACACTGAAAACAGCGCAGAGGGTTTGGGATATACGGCCGAACCTCACAATGTAAATAACCTGCCTTGATGGAAGTAGGCAGGCGTGGCGTGTTGAATGTAACAATTAACACCCGGGTGGGTGTTAATTTCCCATCACGGCGTGTCGAAACCCGGTGGACCGCTGTTACTCCTTGAGGTGTGAGCTCTGAGAGGATTTCCTCCTCAGTGACTTTGAGGAGGCCCCACTCGGTGATCACACCCCGAGAGGAATTCAAAGTTTTATGGGGAGTGACTTCGACAGCCACCCCACCAATTGCTTTAACTTTCAGGAGTAGTTCAGAATGTTTTGAACAAGCGGTCTCAACCTGCAAGTCACCAGATCGTAAGCGCTTGACGGATTTCGGCTCTCCCGCAAGACCTTGTAAACCTTTGTTAACAAAAAAAGGGGACATGTCCCCGAGCACCTGATCACCCGTGGAGTGGATGATCAGGAACTTCGGGAACGAAGACACAGACACAGAAGACGACGGCAGAGATAACTTAGACAAAGAGGAAGATGGGGGCTCATGTCGAGCCCTCTTGTTGGCGGCGATCGCATTATTATCATCATTCTCTCTCATGGTTTGTTTTGTGTGGTTCAGTGCCCGCTGTCCCCACCCTCCACGGAGCCCAACAAGGGGACGCCCAGTCGGGCGCCAGGGCTACGCAGGCACTATACCCACACAGACAGTGAGCCAAGCCCTCACAAATAAATAGAAGGAAAATAAAAAGAGAAATGTGCAGAACAAAAACGTTCTACACAAATGAAACAAAGCGTAAAATAAGAAAATTGTGAATAGCCAAACTGGCCTCACAAAGAAAAGATAACGACAAAATGAAAATAAGTTGTGAGGAAACTTGTAAACCTGTACCCGGACCGTGGGCAAGGTTACTCACCGCTCTGCACGGTTGACCCTAGCAGGACCTGCGCACCAGCCGATTGCTCCTGGGGGGCCCACCCCAGGAGCTCCCGTTTACCTGAAGCAGAGGCCAAAGCAGTGTATAGCAGCGGCCCCGGAAGTCGCTGCCCAGCCCCGCGACAGACAGGCTCCCCAATGGCAAAACGGCCAAAGGGGACCCCACCAGTCATGAGCTGGGGAGAGAAGACTGGGACCCCTGAGCAACTGCCAGGATCCTCCTTTCCAGGGACATGGGTCTCCGCGCACGGCAAACACGCGGGCGAGCGTTTAGGACCCTGTGAAGGTAACCGAGCAAGCGGAACCTTCACAGGGTGGTCCCCTCACCACGGACAGGCTCTCGCATCGAGGGGGGTCATGTAGTGTGTTCTTTAACATGCACAGGGTATGGCTCTTCCGCTTAAAGTCCCATCCAACGGACGCCTTGTTTTTTTCATCGCTTACCTTTTCTGTAAGTTGGCCCCTAACGCCGAGCCATTCCCAAAATACTCAGAGGTGGTCACGACATAACTTCCTATTTGATTGAAAGTTTCACGAGACACGAGACACGAACTTCTTCAGCTGCACACCAACTGAAGATAAAACAATGAAATAGGATAATAAATGAACGCAGAATCTAAGTTTGTGCTATTTTAATTTGTACAATAATCCGGACTGTGATCATTTAACTATCTATTAACTCAGAATCATCCCTCATTTTGCGGTGCATCAGATCCAGATACTTCGCACAGATCCAGATACTGATGAAGGGTCGTTGGCAACTGCAGCTTCTGGATCCCTTCGGGAAGTTGCCAATTCTCATTGAGCTTCTCCCTGAGAGTGCATCGGCACAAGTGTTTTAAATCTGCCGGTTGGAAGTAGCGTGCGCCGATCGTGGTCACGTACCCTTCGGAGCAGAGCTTCTTGAGGAAGTGAGCTCCATTCACAAGAGACAAGATTTTTCCCTCGAAGTGGAGGGGCAGCGTGAACTCCAGGAGGTCCTTTCGGATGTGACTGATCCCTCGCATCAATATTATCAACGTAGTCGTCAGGGAGCTTTTCACGAAGTGATCTTCACATTCTGAGAAGTTCGGCATGTCGTCGAGGGTCTTGTCGACGCCGTTCAGACTCAGAGACGTCCAGAGAACCCGGAGAAGTCTCCCAATTGACCGACAAGCTCCCAGTTGATGTTCTCGTTGATGGCGGGGTCAGTGATACGACCTTTTCTAATTCCGTTGTATCTCTTATTGTCGGGGCTCTTGAACAACTTCAGACTGGCCCCGTACCTCAAGAGGGTGAGAAGCAACTTCGGTTTGCAGTCTGCGATGGCATAGATGGCGGGACTCACGTAGTGTGGATACCCGAGGCGCAGGTCAACCATGCGATGACCTCTCAACTTCAATTTCAGAGAGTTGGCGTGAGAGAGGAAGTACGTGACACTGGCACATCCGGAGTAGAGACAAGCCCTGGAGACATTCCAGCCGAGGTCATACAAGTAGATGTCTTCCGGAACGAACACGACCGAGAAGTCTTTCAGGATTTCGAAGATGGCGGCTATGACGTCACCCACGAGGTGAGAGTCCCGAACCTGTTCGACGAAGCACACTTTGGCGATGGCTTGTACGAAATGGCGCTGGAAATACTTCGGAGGATTCTGGAGACCTATTCTCCAGTCGTTGAAGGCCTCCAGCATGGTCTTCACATTCTGGCGACCTTTGTCTGGGCTATCGCTCGGACTGTTTTTGAGTATTCCGCTAAGCCCTGCGGAAAACGCTGCCGTAGAGGGGGCGGCATCCGAGATAGAGGGCACGGAAACGCTTCTTTCATGCCTTTCCATGACTGCAAATACTGATCACTATTGAAGAAACCTTACTCTAGCCATCTAAGAAAGCAGTTTAGTTTATTACCATCTTTGAATTCTTTAAACTTTTTACATGATAAGGAAAATATTTTTTAAAAAGTAACACATTTCCGCTTTAGTGTGGGAGTTAACAAAGAAGGATAATTTCAACAATTGGACCACGTTGTGGGGTATTCGACATGTTGCATTGTCATCATATGAAACATTGTTGTACATATAGTGATTTCATTAAAAAAAAAAAACTTGTTGAAATTTAGGTTTATCTATATGAGTTCGGGTATTTTCGGGCTGAATCCGAGAACTCCCGAACCGGGCTTGATCCGTTCAAAAAGACCGAGAACGTTTGGGCTTCGGGTCACTAGTAATTGGTATTTTTGAAAAATAATTTTTTTTATCATTCTTTGAACTTTAGTATCGGTGTTAAAAAAACAATCTAAAATCGCTTGAAAAAATAAAATTCTTAAAAATCCTTTTAAAATAACTTATTGACGATTAATTTTTTAACTTGCTTCAAAATAAAAAAAATGGCATAGAAATTTAGGCGAATGTATTATATTTCGGTGAGAAGGCAATATAATAAACAGGCGTTTATCGATCGATAACTTTAAAAATGATTTTTTCATTCAAATTCCATGAAATGTGATGGGATACGGGATTATTATACCTTTTGAAATGTTGTACAAAATCAGACTGCTCTTAGTTTGAGAGTTAGTCGCATATTTGATTACATTTGTCATTGTTAAGAATGAAAAGAAGTAACCTATTTCTGAATTCTAAAGTTAGTTGAAATATGAAATCATTATACTTTTCAAAAAAGTAGCATATTAATGTTACCCATTTCCTCTACAAACTTAGCTGTTCCATTAAATAAATGGCACGGGAAGATCCCTCCTACGCTTTTTAACGAACTACACATTGCATCTCATTACATCATTGCATCTCATTTATCATTTTAAACTTGCAACATCATTGCATCTATCTCATTGCATCATTGCATCTCTCATTAAGCATCTCTCTTCCTTTCTCTAAACTCCACTCTGGAGAGTCTTAACGGGAGATTGACATTCGTCTGCTAAGAGTGGATTCATTTTCTGCACTCCTCTGTGGATCCATTTACTTGACCATTTAGCCCATTGTGTGCAAAAAAGTGCCTCCCAGATTTAAAATAATCAGACTCAATCCTGATAACATATCGAAACACATATCTGCATTTTGGGTGACTATTGATGAGGTTAGGGAAAGGAGTCTGCAACCTCCTTTAAGCAGCATATTGTGCAGAGAGAGACTTCGTTGGTTTGACCATTTTGCCCATATGGATAATTATAGATTGGCGAATAAGGTTATGAACAGTGTGCCTAAAGTCCTCAGAAAGAGGGGGAGACCTAGGATCCGGTGGGCAGACAATGTCAAAAGGATGCGGTGGGCAGACAATGTCAAACAGGACCTTGTTAGAATTGTAGTGCAGTGGCCAGATGCAGCAGATGTAGCACAGGACAGACATGCTTGGACAACTAAATTGCATGGCCTGGTTGGACCTCCATAGCTCATAAATGCTTGAGGATGATGATGATGAAGAGAAGTCTATCAGAATCTGCATTCAGTCACCCCTCTTTAAATTTACGATCTCTGAAAGCAATGCCATGCAAGGAGACAGAACTGTTGATGTGCCAACTATTCAGTCTCCTTGCATGGACGTCGGCAGCGAGGGGAAATAGGACAAAATTGGCCCCTCCTGGAAAAATTGTTCGAAAAATTAATCTATATTGAATAATACCAGATATACTAAATATTAATCTTTCTTCCTCAACGAAATGTTATCTCGATTTTATTTTACATTTCCTTTTTTTTAGAAGCATATCATTTGTTAAATATTACTACGAAAAAAAAATTTTTTTTTTCATTTATATTTGCAAGCATAAGTTTCCCTCTGTTTATTTTTTGAACTCCTGAGTTGTATTGTAGGGGACACCGATGGGCTTGGAAATGTCGCCGTCCGTCGGATGGGACGTTGAGCCGTCGCTCCGTGTGCGGGAGAGCCATACCCTGTGCACGTTAAAGAACACGCTGAATGATCTTGATGGAAGGTTACCATCTGTCTCCCAACAGCTGCTCCAATGAGTCCCCTCTCCCAACCCTTTCCGAGTCTTCGGGGTCCTTGTGACCGGACCATTTAGCCCATGGTGTGCAAAATAAGTGCAGCTCAGACGTGACAGACGTGACAGGGCCGTTGAGATCCCTTACCGACGTGAGGGATCTCAACGGCCCTGTCACACAAACGGACAGACATCTCGTGCGCATGGCTATGAATGATCATACAGCCACATCAAACACCTTAGCTCAACAGGTAGGGCGTGTTGCACATCAACCAGGGTCCGCTCGTACAGTTCGACGTCATCTGCAGCACCAGGGCATCTTTGCTAGGCGGCAATTGCATATATCATTGTCTCTACAACACAGGTATATATGCGACTGTAATGGAACCAAGAACGTCATGTATGGATGTGCAAATGGCATCGCATCGTCTTTTCAGACGAATTCCACTTCAGTATGCAGCACCACGATGGACGAATCCGTATCTGGCGGTACCGCGGCGACAGGTTCAGTGAGACATGCATGATGCAGCGCCATACAGGTTCGGCTCCTGGTGTTATGGTATGGGGTGCCATCGGACTCCACTCACACACGTTCCTCTGCATTACTGGCACTTTGAATAGCCAGTGTTACATCACTGAGGTGTTGGAGCCTGTGGTCGTACCTCTTCTTCAGGGGCTCTGTGGTTGCCATTTACCAACAGGACAATGCCTGACCACATGTGGTGAGCATCGTCCAACAATTCTTGGCTTGGCCTGCGTGTTCACTAGATTTGTCCCCAGTTGAACATGTCTGGTCCATAATCTCACGACGACTAGCACACCAGATACCAGCAGCTGCTACAACAGATGAACTTTGGCTACGTATCGAAACTGCATGGATTCTCATTCCCCAAATACACATCTTACATCTCAATGCCGGACCGTGTAGCAGCGGTTATTGCCCTTCATATTGGCTACACAAGATACTGATTTCTTTGCATTAGACAAGAATAACCGAGTTGTATTTGTAACGATTTGATCCTTGTAACATAAGTTATGTATTCACTAAATACGCCTTTGATATCTCTTGTCTTTCCTGGTGTTGGGGCGGGGGTGGATCAGTCGGTAGCGCGCCAGGCTCGTAATCTGCAGTTCTCAGGTTCGAGTCCCAGCTGGGTCAGCGTTGAGATTTATCTCCGCAAAATTCCCCGCCCTGCCCACGGTCAGTAGGGGGCACCGATGGGCTTGGAAAGGCCGCCGTCCGTCGGATGGGACGTTAAACCGTGGCCCCGTGTGCGGGAAAGCCATACCCTGTGCATGTTAAAGAACACGCTTGATGGCCTTGACGGGAGGCTGCCATTTGTCTCCCAACAGCTGTTCCAGTGGGTCCCCTACCCCAACCTTCTCTGAGCCTTCGGGGTCCTTGTGACATGGTAATTTAGCCCATGATGTGCAAAAAAGTGCCGCTCAGAGGTGAAACAACCCAACGTTAAAGAACACCCTGTATGGCCTTGACAGGAGGCTACCATCTGTCTCCTAACAGCTGTTCCAGTGGGTCCCCTCCCCAACCTTCTATGAATCATCGGGGTCCATATGACCTTCGATTTAGCCCATGGTGTGGAAAAAAGTGCCGCTCAGAGGTAAAACATGCCAATCCTCCTGGCGGCAATGACCTTTTTTGCACACAATGGGTAAAATGATCAGATCACAAGAACCCCGAGGTCTCAGAGAATCTTGGGGGATCTCTGTTAGGAGACAAATATTAGCCTCCCATCAAGGCCATCCAGTGTGTTCTTTAACATGCACAGGGTATGGCTCTTCCGCTTAAAGTCCCATCCAACGGTCGCCTTGTTTCTTTTATCGCTTACCTTTTCTGTAAGTTGGCCCCTAACGCCGAGCCACTGCCAAAATACTCAGAAGTGGTCACGACATAACTTCCTATTTCATTGGAAGTTTCACGAGACACGAGACACGAACTTCTTCAGCTGCACACCAACTGAAGATAAAACAATGAAATAGGATAATAAAGGAACGCAGAATCTAAGTTTGTGCTATTTTAATTCGTACAAAATCCGGACTGTGATCATTTAACTAGCTATTAACTCAGAATCATCCCTCATTTTGCGGTGCACCAGGCTTCGCACAGATCCAGATACTGATGAAGGGTCGTTGGCAACTGCAGCTTCTGGATCCCTTCTGGAAGATGCGAATTCTCATTGAGCTTCTCCCTGAGAGTGCATCGGCACAAGTGTTTTAAATCTGCCGGTTGTAAGTAGCGTGCGCTGATCGTGGTCACGTTCCCTTCGGAGCAGAGCTCCTTGAGGAAGTGAGCTCCATTCACACGAGACACGATTTTACCCTCGAAGACGACGGGCAGCGTGAACTCCAGGAGGTCCTTTCGGATGTGATTGATCCCTCGCATCAGTATCATCAACGTGGTTGTCAGGTAGCTTTTCACGAAGCGATCTTCGCATTCTGAGAAGTTCGACATGTCGTCGAGGGTCTTGTCGACGCCGTTCAGACTCAGAGACGTCCAGAGAACCCGGAGAAGTCTCCGCAATTGACCGACAAGCTCCCAGTTGTTGTTCTTGTTGATGGCGGGGTCAGTGATGAGACCTTTCCTAATTCCGTTGTATCTCTTATTGTCGGGGCTCTTCAACAACTTCAGACTGGCCCCGTACCTCAAGAGGGTGAGAAGCAACTTCGGTTTGCAGTCTGCGATGGCATAGATGGCGGGACTAACGTAGTGGGGATACACGAGGCAAAGGTCAACCATGCGATGACGTCTCAACTTGAATTTTAGAGAGTTGGCGTGAGAGAGGAAGTACGTGACACTGGCACATCCGGAGTAGAGACAAGCCCTGGAGACATTCCAGCCGACGTCATACAGGTAGATGTCTTCCGGGACGAACACGACCGAGAAGTCCTTCAGGATCTCGAAGATGGCGGCTATGACGTCACCCACGAGGTGAGAGTCTCGAACCTGTTCGACGAAGCACACTTTGGCGATGGCTTGTACGAAAAGGCGCTGGAAAGTAATTCTTTGGATTGACCTTTTCAATTTTACAACTTTCTAGTTGGAAGGGAGTGTGAGGATTTCTTTATTTATTCATCATATACTTTTTTGAATTTTTTTCTTTTGCTATTTTTATAGCTTTTTTTACTTTTTGATCCTCAAAGTTCAGGTACTTGTGCAGTACCTCAGGCAGATGTAGTTTTTTTCTGCCGTCCATCCCTTCTTTGTTGCTTACCAGCACTCTCCTAATATTCACTGCACGTAAGTGCTTCAAAGATGGAGTTGTGTGTTTTTGCAATTCGTACTCTGGAATGATTTGCTCATATAGTTTCAACAGGGCGTCATACTCCAGGTGCTTTTTTTCTCTCAGGTAGGAGTTTGCAATTCTGTGAGCAATTACTTCCTGTTTTGCAATACTCCTTAAAGCCAGCTTCACTTTAGAGCATTTAGATTCCATATCTTCGCTCATCAAGGTATCCTTTATTTCACCATCTTCTTCCTCTATCTGTGTCTTTATCACGTCATTTAGAATATCACTTAGCAATACCCCGAGACAGCTGCTCACGCTGTCATCGTCTTCTGGAAACCTGAACACAAGAATTGAAAATTTTAATTTACTTTTAGAGTTTTCGGCTGCGTTATCATTTATTAATTAATATTAACGCTCTGATGCATTTGAAATCTATTCATGTAAAACAGCCATTTCTATTTCATTCCGAACAAGTAAATACGGCTCAAAATGGTCCGCTAAGCAAACTAATCTGATTGATACATTACTGATTATTAACATTAATTTGGTAATTATTTTAATTTATCAGAATTAGAATTTAACTTTTAGTAGTTTTTGAATAAAGTCTTACCTATCTGTCTACTGAGGTAGGTAGTTGATTGCTAGAGCACCGAGCTATTGGTGCTCTAGCAATCAACTATCTCCACAATAAACAGATATGTCAGTACAAGTAAAAACAGATGAGCCGTATTTACTGGTCGGTGGATTTAGGGAGCAGGAGAAGTACGAAAAATATTTCGCACTGATCAAGTCCTTATTCACATGTCCTGATGATCTCTTCTCTACAAAGGTTGCCAATCTCTGATTTCCAACTTTAATAGAAATCTAAAAACGTTATTCTAAGAGTGCAGTTGAAAAATCAGTGGTTTTAATGAGCGAGTTAATGAGCGAAGATGGAACATTGATTTTTTTTCAGTGATATTCCCCCCCCCCCCATCGAAACTGGAGAAAGTGAGAAGTATCATTAAACTTGAATATAACCAATATCAATTAAGTATAGTTTTTAACTCTATAATTAAACAGTTTTCAGATACATTTTTAGCTAACCAACATCATTGCTCAACGTTTTAATTTGCATAACCCTTGAAATCCGGAAGGAAAAGGTTTAAAACTGAAGACTTTAAGAATTTTTCATCGGGATTTTTAATTTCAAAGATATTTTCCTATCCAGTGTTCTTTACATTGGCATAAGAATATACACTATTCCCAATTAATGTGAGCAATGCATATATATATATGTATAATTAATAATGTTCATACATTATTTATGTGTGAAATACTTTTTAAACAAATGATCTTTCAAAGCTACCGGTGTCATATTTCTGTAATAAAATATTTGTTAATTTTATTCTGAGAAGTAATTTTGAAATGTAAAAGATTGATATGTGAAGAATATTGTGTTTTAGCACGAGATTATTCAAGCGAGAAGAAAAGACTTTTCATGGTAATTTTTGGCTATTAAATGAAACAACTACGGCACATTTTTTGTATATTGTTTGATCTGTTGATTTCTGTTTTAGAAGTCTTCTTTGTCTCCAAAAGGAAAGCAAATTTGGATTCAAGTTCTCAAGTTGAAACTTTTTTAAAAATTCAGAAAAACTTTAATCAGAAGTTAGAGAAAATTAATTTGTTCTATTTTTTCTCTTGGGAAGGCAGAAAGCCCAAACCTGAAGTGCTTTTAATATTCCCACCGCATTTTAATCCAATATAATTCAGTAGGAGAGTATGTGTTATTCTAGAACCTATACTGATTACTGCCAGACAAACAACAAGATGCATTTCACCAAATGCCAACATATGTAACTGTTGGAAACGATTTTGAATCATTGCATGCAGCTATCCACAGTCAACATATCCCTTGCTCAATTTAAAAGGAAAAAAAGTATGTCCTGGAGTGCTGGAATATTAACCTCCCTGCATTTCAAAAGGTGGTTGGTTATATGCATTGACATTAACAGAAATGTATGCATGGGAACCTGAAATTGTAATTATGGATTGCCATGACCACACATGCATACATTTAGCAAGAAAGAAGTGTTTCGATTGGAACATGCTTATCACGTGTTTAGCAAACTAAATCATTTGAATCTAAATCAAGAGCTAATTTTCGACCTCTTTATTTTGTATTTGTAATAATATCCGAAAGTTTACTTAACCGTAATTTTTTTACCGATAATACTTTGTCTATATGTTTTGTGTCAATAAAATATATTTTAAAACGGATTATATATGCTTCTATTCTTCCTTACTTTTCTGGAAAAAACATTTTGTCCTATCGTGCAAAAGTTATTTTATTAATTTTTCATTATTCAGATTTCGAACAATTGTACCATTACCTATGTCCACTGTCAGTCGGTAGCGCGCCAGACTCGTAATCTGCAGTTCCCAGGTTCGAGTCCCGCTTGAGGCAAGCGTTGAGGTTTATCTTCGCAAAACTCCTCGCCTTACCCTCAATCAGTAGGGACACTGGTGGGCTTGGAAAGTCTGTCGGATGGGACGTTAAGCCGCGGCCCGTATGCAGGAGAGCCTTACCCTGTGCACGTTGAAGAACGCGCTGTATGGCCTTGACGGGAGGCTACCATCTCTCTCTCCCAAGAGCTGTCCAGTGGGTCCTCTCCCCCAACCTTCTCTGAGCCCAAGGGGTCCTTATGTCCTGTCGATTTAGCACATTGTGTGCATAAGAGTGCCACTCAGAGAACCCCTGATCTAAGAAATCGAGAACTGATCTGATCGAGAACCCCTGATCTAAGAAAACGAATTTTATTGATTTGTTTCTAGTTTGAGATACATTTCTAGACCGTCAATCTGACCCGTATTTGACCTTGAAAGCGGGTTGGGTAGTTTTACATCTGAGCGGCACTTTTCTGTACGCAATGGGCTAAATGGCCAGGTCACAAGCACCCCGAAGGCTCAAAGAAAGTTGGGGGAGGGGACCCATTCGTCCTCATTTAAAATTTTTTTAAAACGTTGCTGATTTTATGGACTGTTTTCGAGAAAAAACAAGACTGCCATTTTGTTTTTCCCGAGTGTAGTGGTGTCAACAATAACTCTAAATAATTAACTTACAAAATGTATTTCAAACAAATTGACACGCATAAAAAAGGAAAATTTTTACTGATTTTTTTTGTCTTAAAACTTCAGAAGGGGTAAGTCTGATTTCTATTGTTGCAAAAAGTATCGTGTATTTGTTTTAATTGTCAATAACTGATAATTTCAAACAATGGGATATGCACAATTCCTTTTTAAATAATTAACATTTTTTATCATTGTTGTTGATACTATAAATTAACTGTAATCTTGCATTTATGGCATTTGGTGTAAAGCAGATGATCGTTAATGGTAGCTCGCGGAAGGGGAGAGGAAGGGGGAGGAATTTGGAGAGTTGGACCATAGCATAGAGGGGAGATTAAGAATTATATTGGTCGATGGGGATTCGTAAGTTAGGTTCTTTGAATGTATAGTATCATGATTAGGCGTAATCTCAATGTGTGCATCATTAGGGAGGACGATAGAGGAAGAAATGAGGAATTGTTGCAATTTAGTTAAAATGGTTTCGGGGTTTAGGATCTTAATTCATTGCATCACTCATTTAGTAAAATTTGAGAAATCGCTAAATTTTGATTCAAGGTGTTCTTTGAGGCAAATTTTTGGCAGAAACGCAAAGGACCGAGCGTGATGCTGTGAGCAAAAAAAGCAAGGTAGTTTCTTTCGATAACTAGGTACGGAATGAAACGGAATGATTTCTTGGCTCCGATGAGCAATTTGACTTCTCGCATTCTATAAGCACCTCACGAAGCGATCTTCGCATTCTGAGAAGTTCGGCATGTCGTCGAGGGTCTTGTCGACGCCGTTCAGACTCAGAGACGTCCAGAGAACGCGGAGAAGTCTCCGCAAATGACCGACAAGCTCCCAGTTGTTGTTCTTGTTGATGGCGGGGTCAGTGATGCGACCTTTATTAATTCCGTTGTATCTCTTATTGTCGGGGATCTTCAACAACTTCAGACTGGCCCCGTACCTCAGGAGGGTGAGAAGCAACTTCGGTTTGCAGTCTGCGATGGCATAGATTGCGAGACTCACGTAGTGGGGATAGACGAGGCTAAGGTCAACCATGCGATGACGTCTCAACTTGAATTTCAGAGAGTTGGCGTGAGAGAGGAAGTACGTGACACTGGCACATCCGGAGTAGAGACAAGCCCTGGAGACATTCCAGCCGACGTCATACAGGTAGATGTCTTCCGGGACGAACACGACCGAGAGGTCCTTCAGGATCTCGAAGATGGCGGCTATGACGTCACCCACGAAGTGAGAGTCCCGAACCTGTTCGACGAAGCACACTTTGGCGATGGCTTGTACGAAATGGCGCTGGAAAGTTATTCTTTGGATTGAACTTTTCAATTTTACAACTTTCTAGTTGGAAGGGAGAGTGAGGATTTCTTTATTTATTCATCATATTCGTTTTTGAATTTTTTCTTTTGCTATTTTTTTATAGTTTGGTTTTACTTTTTAATCCTCAAAGTTCAGGTACTTGTGCAGTACCTCAGGCAGATGTAGTTTTTTTCTGCCATTCATCCCTTCCTTGTTACTTACCAGCAAGCTCCTAATCTTCACTGCACATAAGTGCTTCAGAGAAGGAGTTGTGTCTTTTTCCGCTTCGTACTCTGGAATTATTTGCTCGTATAGCTGTAACAGGGCGTCATACTCCAGGTTCTTGTTTTCTCTCAGGTAGGAGTTTGCCAGTTTGTGAGTTATTGCTTCCGGTTGTGCAATACTCCTTAATGCCAGCTTCACTTTAGAACATTTCGATTTCAAATGTTCGCTCATCAAGGGAATTTGTTTTATTTCACCTTGTTCTTCCGCCATCTCTGACCTTATCACTTCATTTATGATGTCTCTTAGCAACACCTCCAGACAGCTGCTCACGCTGTCATCGTCTTCTGGAAACCTGAACACAAGAATTGAAAATTTTAATTTACTTTTAGAGTTTTCGGCTGCGTTATCATTTATTAATTAATATTAACGCTCTGATTCTGAATTTTACATGAATAGTTATTTGAAAACTATTCATGTGAAACAGCCATTTTTATTTAATTCCGAACAAGTAAATACGGCTGAAAATGGTCCGCTAAGCAAATTAATCTGATTCATACATTACTGGTTATTAACATTAATTTCGTAATTATTTTAATTTATCAGAATTAGCAGTTAACTTTTAGTAGTTTTTGAAAAGAGTGTTACATATCTGTTTAGTGTGGAGATAGCTGATTGCTAGAGCACCAATAGCTCGGTGCTCTAGCAATCAACTACCTACCTCAGTAGACAGATAGGTAAGACTTTATTCAAAAACTACTAAAAGTTAACTTCTAATTCTGATAAATTAAAATAATTACGAAATTAATGTTAATAATCAGTAATGTATAAATCAGATTAGTTTGCTTAGCGGACCATTTTGAGCCGTATTTACTTGTTCGGAATGAAATAGAAATGGCTGTTTTACATGAATAGTTTTCAAATGCATCAGAGCGTTAATATTAATTAATAAATGATAACGCAGTCGAAAACTCTAAGAGTAAATTAAAATTTTCAATTCTTGTGTTTAGGTTTCCAGAAGACGATGACAGCGTGAACAGCTGTCTGGAGGTGTTGCTAAGAGACATCATAAATGAAGTGATAAGGTCAGAGATGGCGGAAGAACAAGGTGAAATAAAACAAATTCCCTTGATGAGCGAACATTTGAAATCGAAATGTTCTAAAGTGAAGCTGGCATTAAGGAGTATTGCACAACCGGAAGCAATAACTCACAAACTGGCAAACTCCTATCTGAGAGAAAACAAGAACCTGGAGTATGACGCCCTGTTACAGCAATACGAGCAAATAATTCCAGAGTACGAAGCGGAAAAAGACACAACTCCTTCTCTGAAGCACTTATGTGCAGTGAAGATTAGGAGCTCGCTGGTAAGTAACAAGGAAGGGATGAATGGCAGAAAAAAACTACATCTGCCTGAGGTACTGCACAAGTACCTGAACTTTGAGGATTAAAAAGTAAAAAAAACTATAAAAAAATAGCAAAAGAAAAAAATTCAAAAACGAATATGATGAATAAATAAAGAAATCCTCACACTCCCTTCCAACTAGAAAGTTGTAAAATAGAAAAGTTCAATCCAAAGAATTACTTTCCAGCGCCTTTTCGTACAAGCCATCGCCAAAGTGTGCTTCGTCGAACAGGTTCGGGACTCTCACCTCGTGGGTAACGTCATCATCGAGATCCTGAAGGACTTCTCGGTCGTGTTCGTCCCGGAAGACATCTACCTGTATGACGTCGGCTGGAATGTCTCCAGGGCTTGTCTCTTCTCCGGATGTGCCAGTGTCACGTACTTCCTCTCTCACTCCAACTCTCTGAAATTCAAGTTGAGACGTCATCGCATGGTTGACCTTTGCCTCGTCTATCCCCACTACGTGAGTCCCGCCATCTATGCCATCGCAGACTGCAAACCGAAGTTGCTTCTCACCCTCTTGAGGTACGGGGCCAGTCTGAAGTTGTTGAAGAGCCCCGACAATAAGAGATACAACGGAATTAGAAAAGGTCTCATCACTGACCCCGCCATCAACAAGAACAACTGGGAGATTGTCGGTCAATTGCGGAGACTTCTCCGGGTTCTCTGGACGTCTCTGAGTCTGAACGGCGTCGACAACACCCTCGACGACATGCCGAACTTCTCAGAATGCGAAGATCGCTTCGTGAAAAGCTACCTGACAACCACGTTGATGATACTGATGCGAGGGATCAATCATATCCGAAAGGACCTCCTGGAGTTCACGCTGCCCGTCGTCTTCGAGGGTAAAATCGTGTCTCGTGTGAATGGAGCTCACTTCCTCAAGAAGCTCTGCTCCGAAGGGTACGTGACCACGATCGGCGCACGCTACTTACAACCGGCAGATTTAAAACACTTGTGCCGATGCACTCTCAGGGAGAAGCTCAATGAGAATTGGCAACTTCCCGAAGGGATCCAGAAGCTGCAGTTGCCAACGACCCTTCATCAGTATCTGGATCTGTGCGAAGCCTGGTGCACCGCAAAATGAGGGATGATTCTGAGTTAATAGCTAGTTAAATGATCACAGTCCGGATTATTGTACGAATTAAAATAGGACAAACTTAGATTCTGCGTTCATTTATTATCCTATTTCATTGTTTTATCTTCAGTTGGTGTGCAGCTGAAGAAGTTCGTGTCTCGTGTCTCGTGAAACTTGCAATGAAATAGGAAGTTATGTCGTGACCACCTCTGAGTATTTTGGGAGTGGCTCGGCGTTAGGGGCGAACTTTCAGAAAACGTAAGCGATAAAAGAAACAAGGCGTCCGTTGGATGGGACTTTAAGCGGAAGAGCCATACCCTGTGCATGTTAAAGAACACACTGGATGGCCTTGATGGGATGCTAATATTTGTCTCCTAACAGAGATCCCCCAAGGTTCTCTGAGACCTCGGGATTCTGATCTGACCATTTTACCCATTGTGTGCAAAAAAGGTCACCGCCCGGAGGGTTCGCATGTTATACCTCTGAGCGGCACTTGTTTCCACACCATGGGCTAAATCGAAGGTCACACGGACCCCGAAAGTTGAGAGATTTGGGTTGGGTTGTTTTACCTCTGAGCGGCACTTTTTTGCATACCATGGGCTAAATGGCCAGGTCACATGGACCCCGAAGGCTCAGAGAAGGTTGGGGGAGGGGTTGGTTGGTTGGTTGGTTGGTTGGGGTTTATTGGCGCATTAGCAACTCAGGCTATAATGCGCCAAACATATGTCCAAAAGGTAAAAGTATAAAAATCATGGTACCCCGTAACCAAAGTTAAAAATAAACGACAAAGGACAACAATATAATACATGTCATTAAAATAAAACAGGTAGAACAACAAGGAACAAATGTAAAAATATGTTAAATGAATAAAAATAGAAAAATAACCCAGCTGTAAGCAGACTGGGTTAAAAATATAGAGAGAGTAAAACTACAAGCGATTAAAATATCCAGTAAATTTTAAAAATTGAAAAACAGAGTTAAAACAACAATGATCTGATAAAAGATGTCCGAGTGTAAGGGGCTCGGACGTAAAATTGTGAAAGTTAAAAAACATATGACGTTCCATGTGAAAACATTGACATGATATTAAAATGTGTTTGATAGTTAAAATGGTGTCACAAAACTCACACTTAGGTACGTCGTCCGCTCGAAGAAGAAACGAATGTGTAATATACGAGTGACCTAAGCGGAGCCGAGCAAGTACAACTTCCTCCTTGCGATTCCTGCGGTAACAAGACTGCCACGGTTTGATGATAGGTTTGATCTCAAATAGCTTGTTTGTAAGCTGTTCTGATCAAGATCTCTGCCACTGTGCCCGGAGCTCGGTGGTAAAACGCTGCCGGAAATCCAGATAGGGAACTGGCAGCGGAGAGTGGGACAGGGGCGAGGCTGACTTGGCAGCAGCATCTGCCAAGTCGTTGCCCCTAATCCCGACGTGACCGGGCACCCAACAGAAATGGATGGTGGTGGTGGCTGCCAGACGATGTAGTTGCTGGCGGATCTTAGCAAGAACAGGGTGAGGCCGATGCTTCACCGAGATCAAAGCCTGTAGCGAGCTAAGTGAGTCGGTGTAAAGCACACACCGACGATGATGCTTAGTCGCCACGTGGTCCAAGGCGAGACTGATAGCGTGCAACTCTGCAGTGAAGATGGAACACTGCAGTGGGATCTGGTCTGCAATGATTACATCACAGCAGACCATGGCTGATCAAACTGAAGTGCCGGACTTCGAGCCATCTGTAAAGACAGGCAAGAAGTCCGGGTGCTCAGCACGATGGCTGGCAAAGAGTTGCCGGTACACACAGTCGGGTGGTTGGGGGAGGGGACCCACTGGAACAGCTGTTGGAAGACAGATGGTACCCTCCCGTCAAGGCCATCTAGCGTGTTCTTTAAAGTGTACAGGGTATGGCTCTCCTGCACACGGGGCCAGGGCTTAACATCCCATTCGACGGACGGCGGCCTTTCCTAGCCCATCGGTGTCCCCTACTGACCGTGGGCAGGGCGGGGAATTTTGCGGAGATAAATCTCAACGCCTAATCTACTCGAACCTGGGAACTACAGATTACGAGCCTGGCGCGCTACCGACTGAACCACCCCCGCCCCAAGGTTCAGAGAAGGTTGGGGAGGGGACCCACTGAAAGGGCTGTTGGCAGACAGATGGTAGCCTCCCATAAAGGCCATCTAGCGTGTTCTTCGACGTGCACAGGGTATGGCTCTCCGCAAACAGGCCCACGGCTTAATTCCCATCCGACGGAAGGCGGCCTTTCCAAGGCCATCGGTGTCCCCTACTGACCGTGGGATGGGCGGTGAATTTTGCGGAGATAAATCTCAAATCTGACTCAGATTTGTCTCGAACCTCGTGGGACTGACCAGATGGGACTCGAACCTGAGAACTGCAGATTACATGTCTGGCGCGCTGCGCCGCTCGGAGGTAAAGCAATCTAACTGCGCCTGTGAATAATTTGATCATTTTCCAATTTAGAGCTTTTCAATATATAAGATTCATTTAGCCCTCCTATGAATAAGCGCCCGGCGTATGTATAGGCTTATCATAGGTCCCTGTTTTGAGTTCTTGTTCCAGGCGGTTTGCAAAATTGTCCGGGTTTTTAATTTTTTTTTTCCTTTCTACAAATATTTGAGTTACGGACAGAAATCTCGCATCCTTGCTGTGCTATTTGCAATTTGTGTATTCGCAGGATTTGAAGATAATTTAGGAAACAGATCGAAATGGCTAGAATTGCAAAGGAATGACATGCGAATCAAAAACGGTAGAACATTTTAATTTGTTTTCGCCGAAATTGCATTTTATTCGCGCTTTTTTATTGTATTTTTGTTTATTATATTTGCGCTGCTGTTACTAAATATAATTTTTGACGTTATTAATTGAATGAAATTCTATTCCTGGAACATAAGCTACTATTGTACGAGGGACTTGGGTGGCTCACTCGGTAGTGCGCCAGTTCCTGCAGTTCTCAAGTTCGAGTCCTATCTGGGTCAGCGTTGAAATTTGTCTCCGCAAATTTCCCCGACCTGCCCACAGTCAATAGGGGACACCGAAGGGCTTTGGAAAGGCCGCCGTCCGTCGGATGGGACGTTAACCCATGGCTCCGTGTGCGATAGAGCCATACCCTGTGCACGATAAAGAACGCACTGTATGGCCTTGACGGGAGGCTACCATCTCTCTCCCAAGAGCTGTCCAGTGGGTCCTCTCCCCCAACCTTCTCTAAGCCCACGGGGTCCTTATGTCCTGGCGATTTAGCACATTGTGCGCATAAGAGTGCCACTCAGAGGTAAAACAACCCAATCCAACTCGATTTACTTAATTTCAATCTCACATTATATACCGGTATCAGGCAGAAACAGCGTCCCGTGGCCGAGTAGGTTATGTGCCAGTGACGAAGGCGTGAAAAATGCAAACAACATCTCAGCATGGTTAGCGTAATCTCTGTAAAGGCAAACACGGCGCGACTGCTTGTCATTATTGGTACCATGTCGTCGAGAAGACGTTAGCGATTTCGTAAGAAGCACGATTGTTGGAGCGCGTTTGATAGGAGCTTAGGTCACTTTTATTTACTTAGACAAGTCTGAACAAACTTCGCAATGAATTTATCAAACCACACGAATATGATTCTAAACGCGACAGTTCCAAGGGGTTGCCATCTCCTTTTAAAAGTGACTAACTTCATTAAGATTCCGATAATGATCTCATTAACAATAGCTTGCGATAAACAAGAAGTAAAAATAGAAAGATTAAATCCAGAGAAGCACACAAAGCATTCGCAGTACTTGAACATCTCTCTTTATGCAAAGCATTTCGAAGCGAATCAAGTCGAAAAAGAAAGAAGTTCTTCCCGTGTCTGTCTGCCAGGAAACGTTAATTGCAATTAACCCTGCAGGAAATTCTTGTTCCAGAGTAATCCCACATAAACTGGATTGATCATGCATTTCCCCAAGAGTCTCTCGTTAATTGGGTATACGAAGGGAATGACGGTGTGATGCTAGGGATTCGATAGGGAGAGGAGGAGGATCCGTTGCCATGGTGACGAGGTCACCGTCGATGCTGCGGGTATAAAAGGTACAAGCGTAGAGTCGAACAAAGGGATTTATATTTCACTGTTTCAGTGGTTACAAAGAGAAATTATTGATCGGCACGAACTGTAATACGATAGGAAATGCCAATATTTCAGGTGAAAGATCTCGGAGCTATTTTCGTGGATGTGACGTAGTTCGCAGTGCATTGACGTCATAGATCTATTTTAGCTCGGTTCTCAGTGGGGATTTGGCGGCGATTAATCTCAACGCTGGCCCACTGAGCCCCTTCCTCCCCCTAAATAAAATAGCTATACTCTATTGTATTTAATGCATTTCCACATAATTAAACTCCCCCTTTGGAATCCGCTGACCTAAACACTCGAATCCTGTTCCACACTATCACAAAGGAATTAATAACTGAGATTTAATACAGATATTTCATTTTACAAAGACAACCATCTCAGCTATAATATTGTGATATTTTTGCGTTTTCTTTAAACACTACAAAATGAAATTAAATACAAAATTCGCAAATACATTTTAGATAATCTTATTCCTTATTCATCTCGTACAAAAAGTGATCTTTTGACAACCTACTCGTTTTATTTACTCAAAATAGAATGTAATAGAAGAAAGAGTCTATACGTTCAAAGATCGCCATTTTATTGATGCACTGGTTGCATGCAATCCTACACAAGAAAGAAAAGAATTAGGAAACAAAGGGATGCAACTAAAGTTTCACTCATTTACTAACAGGACCACGCGAGTCTTAACAGGACCACGGCTTAATTCCCATCCGACGGACGGCGGCCTTTCCAAGGCCATCGGTGTCCCCTACTGACCGTGGGATAGGCGGTGAATTTTGCGGAGACAAATCTCAAATCTGACTCAGATTTGACTCGAACCTCGTGGGAGTGACCAGATGGGACTCGAACCAATCATGACCCAGATGGGACTCGAACCTGGAAACTGCAGATTACATGCCTGGCGCGGTACGCGGCCCGGAGGTAAAACAATCTAACTGCGCCTGTGAATAATTTGACTTTTCAAGAAAGGACCCCGTGGGCTCAGAGAAGGTTGGGGGAGAGGACCCACTGGACAGCTCTTGGGAGAGAGATGGTAGCCTCCCGTCAAGGCCATACAGCGCGTTCTTTATCGTGCACAGGGTATGGCTCTATCGCACACGGAGCCATGGGGTAACGTCCCATCCGACGGACGGCGGCCTTTCCAAAGCCCTTCGGTGTCCCCTATTGACTGTGGGCAGGTCGGGGAAATTTGCGGAGACAAATTTCAACGCTGACCCAGATAGGACTCGAACTTGAGAACTGCAGGAACTGGCGCACTACCGAGTGAGCCACCCAAGTACCTCGTACAATAGTAGCTTATGTTCCAGGAATAGAATTTCATTCAATTAATATCGTCAAAAATTATATTTAGTAATAGCAGCGCAAATATAATAAACAAAAATACAATAAAAAAGCGCGAATAAAATGCAATTTCGGCGAAAACAATTAACATGTTCTACCGTTTTTGATTCGCATGTCATGCCTTTGCAATTCTAGCCATTTCGATCTGTTTCCTAAATAATCTTCAAATCCTGCGAATACGCAAATTGCAACTAGCACAGTAAGGATGTGAGAAAGGAAAAAAAAAATAAAAACCCGGACAATTTTGCAAACACCCTGGAACAAGAACTCAAAACAGGGACGTATGATAAGCCTATACATACGCCGGGCGCTTATTCATAGGAGGGCTAAATGAATCTTATATATTGAAAAGCTCTAAATTGGAAAATGATCAAATTATTGACAGGCGCAGTTAGATTGTTTTACCTCCGAGCGGCGTACCGCGCCAGGCATGTAATCTGCAGTTTCCAGGTTCGAGTCCTATCTGGCCACTCCCACGAGGTTCGAGTCAAATCTGAGTCAGATTTGAGATTTTGCCTCCGGAAAATTCACCGCCTATCCCACGGTCAGTAGGGGACACCGATGGCCTTGGAAAGGCCGCCGTCCGTCGGATGGGAATTAAGCCGTGGTCCTGTTTGCGGAGAGCCATACCCTGTGCACGTCGAAGAACACGCTAGATGGCCTTGATGGGAGGCTACCATCTGTCTCCCAAAAGCTCTTTCAGTGGGTGCCCTCCCCAACCTTCTCTGAAACTTCGGGGTCCATCTGACTTTCGATTTAGCCCATGGTGTGAAAAAAAAGTGCAGCTCAGAGGTGTAACATGCCAACCCTAGGGGCGGTAATGACGTTTTGCACACAATGGGTAAAATGGTCAGATCAGAACCCCGAGGTCTCAGAGAATCTTGGGGGATCTCTATTAGGAGAAAAATATTAGCCTCCCATCAATGCCATCCAGTGTGTTCTTTAACATACACAGGGTATGGCTCTTCCGCTTAAAGTCCCATCCAACGGATGCCTTGTTTTTTTTATCACTTACCTTTTCTGTAAGTTGGCCCATAACGCCGAGCCGCTCCCAAAATACTCAGAGGTGGTCACGACATAACTTTCCATTTGATTGGAAGTTTCACGAGACACGAACTTCTTCAGCTGCACACCAACTGAAGATAAAACAATGAAATAGGATAATAAATGAACGCAGAATCTAAGTTTGTCGTATTTTAATTCGTACAATAATCCGGACTGTGATCATTTAACTAGGTATTAACTCAGAATCATCCCTCATTTTGCGGTGCATCAGTCTTCGCACAGATCCAGATACTGATGAAGGGTCGTTGGCAACTGCAGCTTCTGGATCCCTTCGGGAAGTTGCCAATTCTCATTGAGCTTCTCCCTGAGAGTGCATCGGCACAAGTGTTTTAAATCTGCCGGTTGGAAGTAGCGTGCGCCGATCGTTGTCACGTACCCTTCGGAGCAGAGCTTCTTGAGGAAGTGAGCTCCATTCACACGAGACACGATTTTTCCCTCGAAGACTAAGGGCAGTGTGAAGTCCAGGAGGTCCTTTCGGATGTGACTGATCCCTCGCATCAATATCATCAACGTGGTCATCAGGTAGCTTTTCACGGTCAGGTATCTTCGCATTCTGAGAAGTTCGGCATGTCGTCGAGGGTCTTGTCGACGCCGTTCAGACTCAGAGACGTCCAGAGAACCCGGAGAAGTCTCCGCAATTGACCGACAAGCTCCCAGTTGTTGTTCTTGTTGATGGCGGGGTCAGTGATGCGACCTTTTCTAATTCCGTTGTATCTCTTATTGTCGGGGCTCTTCAACAACTTCAGACTGGCCCCGTACCTCAAGAGGGTGAGAAGCAACTTCGGTTTGCAGTCTGCGATGGCATAGATGGCGGGACTCACGTAGTGGGGATACACGAGGCAAAGGTTAACCATGCGATGACGTCTCAACTTGAATTTCAGAGAGTTGGCGTGAGAGAGGAAGTACGTGACACTGGCACATCCGGAGTAGAGACAAGCCCTGGAGACATTCCAGCCGACGTCATACAGGTAGATGTCTTCCGGGACGACCACGACCGAGAAGTCCTTCAGCATCTCGAAGATGGCTGCTATGACGTCACCCACGAGGTGAGAGTCTCGAACCTCTTCGAAGAAGCACATTTTGGCGATGGCTTGTACGAAAAGGCGCTGGAAAGTAATTCTTTCGATTGACCTTTTCTATTTTACAACTTTCTAGTTGGAAGGGAGTGTGAGGATTTCTTTATTTATTCATCATATTCTTTTTTGAATTTTTTTCTTTTGCTATATTTTTATAGTTTTTTTTTTACATTTTAATCCTCAAAGTTCAGGTACTTGTGCAGTACCCCAGGCAGATGTAGTTTTTTTCTGCCATCCATCCCTTCTTTGCTGTTTACCAGCAGTCTCCTAATATTCACTGCACTTAAGTGCTTCAAAGATGGAGTTGTGTCTTTTTGCAATTCGTACTCTGGAATGATTTGCTCATATAGCTTCAACAGGGCGTCATACTCCAGGTTCCCTTTTTCTCTCAGGTAGGAGTTTGCAATTTGGTGAGTAATTACTTCCGGTTTTGCAATACTCCTTAAAGCCAGCTTCATTTTAGAGCATTTAGATTGCAAATCTTCGCTCATCAAGGTAATTTCTTTGATTTCACCATCTTCTTCGGCCATCTGTGACTTTATCACTTCATTTAGAATATCTCTTAGCTATACCTAGAGACAGCTGCTCACGCTGTCATCGTCTTCTGGAAACCTGAACACAAGAATTGAAAATTTTAATTTAATTTTCGAGTTTTAGGCTGCGTTATCATTTATTAATTAATATTAACGCTCTGATGCATTTGAAAACTATTCATGTAAAACAGCCATTTCTATTTCATTCCGAACAAGTAAATACGGCTGAAAATGGTCCGCTAAGCAAATTAATCTGATTCATACATTACTGATTATTAACATTAATTTCGTAATTATTTTAATTTATCAGAATTAGAAGTTAAATTTTAGTAGTTTTTGAATAAAGTCTTACCTATCTGTCTACTGAGGTAGGTAGTTGATTGCTAGAGCACCGAGCTATTGGTGCTCTAGCAATCAGCTATCTCCACACTAAACAGATATGTAAGACTTTATTCAAAAACTACTAAAAGTTAACTTCTAATTCTGATAAATTAAAATAATTACGAAATTAATGTTAATAATCAGTAATGTATAAATCAGATTAGTTTGCTTAGCGGACCATTTTCAGCCGTATTTACTTGTTCGGAATGAAATAGAAATGGCTGTTTTACATGAATAGTTTTCAAATGCATCAGAGCGTTAATATTAATTAATAAATGATAACGCAGCCGAAAACTCGAAAAGTAAATTAAAATTTTCAATTCTTGTGTTCAGGTTTCCAGAAGACGATGACAGCGTGAGCAGCTGTCTCTAGGTATTGCTAAGAGATATTCTAAATGAAGTGATAAAGTCACAGATGGCCGAAGAAGATGGTGAAATCAAAGAAATTACCTTGTTGAGCGAAGATTTGCAATCTAAATGCTCTAAAGTGAAGCTGGCTTTAAGGAATATTGCAAAACCGGAAGTAATTACTCACCAAATTGCAAACTCCTACCTGAGAGAAAAAAAGAACCTGGAGTATGACGCCCTGTTGAAGCTATATGAGCAAATCATTCCAGAGTACGAATTGGAAAAAGACACAACTACATCTTTGAAGCACTTATGTGCAATGAATATTAGGAGACTGCTGGTAAGCAACAAAGAAGGGATGGATGGCAGAAAAAAACTACATCTGCCTGAGGTACTGCACAAGTACCTGAACTTTGAGGAATAAAAAGTAAAAAAAACTATAAAAAAAGCAAAAGAAAATTTCAAAAATGAATATGATGAATATATGAAGAAATCCTCACACTCCCTTCCAACTAGAAAGTTGTAAAATAGAAAAGGTCAATCGAAAGAATAACTTTCCAGCGCCTTTTCGTACAAGCCATCGCCAAAATGTGCTTCGTCGAAGAGGTTCGAGACTCTCACCTCGTGGGTGACGTCATAGCCGCCATCTTCGAGATCGTGAAGGAATTCTCGGTCGTGTTCGTCCCGGAAGATATCTACCTGTATGACGTCGGCGGGAATGTCTCCAGGGCTTGTCTCTACTCCGGATGTGCCAGTGTCACGTACTTCCTCTCTCACACCAACTCTCTGAAATTGAAGTTGAGAGGTCATCGCATGGTTGACCTCCGCCTCGGGTATCCCCACTACGTGGGTCCCGCAATATATGCCATCGCAGACTGCAAACCGAAGTTGCTTCTCACCCTCTTGAGGTACGGGGCCAGTCTGAAGTTGTTGAAGAGCCCCGACAATAAGAGACACAACGGAATTAGTAGAGGTCGCATCACTGACCCTGCCATGAACAAGAACATCAACTGGGAGCTTGTCAGTCAATTGCGGAGACTTTTCCGGGTTCTCTGGACGTCTCTGAGTCTGAACGGCGTCGACAACACCCTCGACGACATGCCGTACTTCTCAGAATGCGAAGATCGCTTCGTCAAAGCTTCCTGACAACCACGTTGAGGACACTGATGCGAGGGATCAGTCACATCCGAAAGGACCTCCTGGAGTTCACGCTGCCCGTCGTCTTCGAGGGAAAAATCGTGTCTCGTGTGAATGGAGCTCACTTCCTCAAGAAGCTCTGCTCCGAAGGGTACGTGCCCACGATCGGGGCACGCTACTTCCAACCGGCATATTTGAAACACTTTTGCCGATGCGCTCTCAAAGAGAAGCTCAATGGAACTGGCAACTTCCCGAAGGGATCCAGAAGCAGCAGTTG
Source organism: Ryuthela nishihirai (assembly GCA_038380435.1). NCBI lineage: Eukaryota > Metazoa > Arthropoda > Arachnida > Araneae > Heptathelidae > Ryuthela > Ryuthela nishihirai. The sequence goes on from JAWZYU010000026.1 coordinate 27,508,896, forward strand.
CCAACGACCCTTCATCAGCATCTGGATCTGTGCGAAGACTGATGCACCGCAAAATGAGGGATGATTCTGAGTTAATCGCTGATCAAAATGCTCATCGGAGCCAAGAATTCATTCCGTTTCATTCCGTACCTATTTATCGAAAGAAACTACCTTGCTTTTTTCGCTCACAGCATCACGCTCGATCCTTTGCGTTTCTGCCAAAAATTTGCCTCAAAGAACACCTTCAATCAAAATCTAGCGATTTCTCAAATTCTACTAAATGAGTGATGTAATGAATTAAGAACCTAAACCCCGAAACCATTTTAACTAATTTGCAACAATTCCTCATTTCTTCCTCTATCGTTCTACCTAAAGATGCACACATTGAAATTACGCGTAATCATGATGCTATACATTCAAAGAACGTAACTTACGAATCCCCATCGACCAATATAATTCTTAATCTCCCCTCTATGCTATGGTTCAACTCTCCAAATTCCTCCCCCTTCCTCTCCCCTTCCGCGAGCTACCATTAACGATCATCTGCTTTACACCAAATGCCATAAATGCAAGATTACAGTTAATTTATAGTATCAACAACAATGCTAAAAAATGTTAATTATTTAAAAAGGAATTGTGCATATCCCATTGTTTGAAATTATCAGTTATTGACAATAAAAACAAGTACACGATATGTTTTGCAACAACAGAAATCAAACCTACCCCTTCTGAAGTTGTAAGAACAAAAAAATGAAAATTTTCCTTTTTTTATGCGTGTCAATTTGTTTGAAATGCATTTTGTAAGTTAAATATTTAGAGTTATTGTTGACACCACTACACTCGGGAAAAACAAAATGGCAGTCTTGTTTTCTCTCGAAAATAGTAAATAAAAACAGAAACGTTGTAAAAAAATTTTAAATGAGGACGAATGGGTCCCCTCCCCCAACTTTCTTTGAGGCTTCGGGGGTGCTTGTGACCTGGCCATTTAGCCCATTGCGTGCACAAAAGTGCCGCTCAGATATATAACTACCCAACCCGCTTTCAATGTCAAATACGGGTCAGATTGACGGTCTAGAAATGTATCTCAAACTAGAAAAAAATCAATAAAATTTGTTTTCTTAGATCAGGGGATCTCGAACTTTTCCCAGTCGCAAACTTCCCCCCCCCCACTTATTTTTTTACCATTGATAGAATACTTAATACTTAAATAAAATGGCAGCAAGACGCCTAGATTTATAATATGAAAGTGAATACGTTAATAAACTTGAAGAATATGCAAAGTATATTGGGTAAGGAAAATTGCGATGTATCAATTGATTGTTGAGTTGTGTTTTATGCATAGAGTTTGCATTATTGATTTACATTTAAGGTACCGATTTAGTTAGTTGGTTTTTTATATCTGAACATTACTTTTGCAGACCATGGGCTAAATGGCCAGGTCACAAGGATAGCGAATGCTCAGAGAATGGTTGGGGGAGGGGACCCACTGGAACAGCTGTTGGGAGACAGATTCTAGCCTCCCGTCAAGGCCATCCAGCGTGTTCTTTAACGTGCACATGGTATGGCTCTCCTGCACATGGGGCTATGGCTTAACGTCCCATCCGACGGACGGCGGCCTTTTCAGTACAGATTTAGTAAATGAGTGGAACTTTAGTTGCATCCCTTTGTTTCCTAATTCTTTTCTTTCTTGTGTAGGATTGCATGCAACCAGTGCATCAATAAAATGGCGATCTTTGAACGTATAGACTCTTTCTTCTATTACATTCTATTTTGAGTAAATAAAACGAGTAGGTTGTCAAAAGATCACTTTTTGTACGAGATGAATAAGGAATAAGATTATCTAAAATGTATTTGCGAATTTTGTATTTAATTTCATTTTGTAGTGTTTAAAGAAAACGCAAAAATATCACAATATTATAGCTGAGATGGTTGTCTTTGTAAAATGAAATATCTGTATTAAATCTCAGTTATTAATTCCTTTGTGATAGTGTGGAACAGGATTCGAGTGTTTAGGTCAGCGGATTCCAAAGGGGGAGTTTAATTATGTGGAAATGCATTAAATACAATAGAGTATAGCTATTTTATTTAGGGGGAGGAAGGGGCTCAGTGGGCCAGCGTTGAGATTAATCGCCGCCAAATCCCCACTGAGAACCGAGCTAAAATAGATCTATGACGTCAATGCACTGCGAACTACGTCACATCCACGAAAATAGCTCCGAGATCTTTCACCTGAAAAATTGGCATTTCCTATCGTATTACAGTTCGTGCCGATCAATAATTTCTCTTTGTAACCACTGAAACAGTGAAATATAAATCCCTTTGTTCGACTCTACGCTTGTACCTTTTATACCCGCTTGTACCTTTTATACCCGCAGCATCGACGGTGACCTCGTCACCATGGCAACGGATCCTCCTCCTCTCCCTATCGAATCCCTAGCATCACCGTCATTCCCTTCGTATACCCAATTAACGAGAGACTCTTGGGGAAATGCATGATCAATCCAGTTTATGTGGGATTACTCTGGAACAAGAATTTCCTGCAGGGTGAATTGCAATTAACGTTTCCTGGCAGACAGACACGGGAAGAACTTCTTTCTTTTTCGACTTGATTCGCTTCGAAATGATTTGCATAAAGAGAGATGTTCAAGTACTGCGAATGCTTTGTGTGCTTCTCTGGATTTAATCTTTCTATTTTTACTTCTTGTTTATCGCAAGCTATTGTTAATGAGATCATTATCGCAATCTTAATGAAGTTAGTCACTTTTAAAAGGAGATGGCAACCCCTTGGAACTGTCGCGTTTAGAATCATATTCGTGTGGTTTGATAAATTCATTGCGAAGTTTGTTCAGACTTGTCTAAGTAAATAAAAGTGACCTAAGCTCCTATCAAACGCGCTCCAACAATCGTGCTTCTTACGAAATCGCTAACGTCTTCTCGACGACATGGTACCAATAATGACAAGCAGTCGCGCCGTGTTTGCCTTTACAGAGATTACGCTAACCATGCTGAGATGTTGTTTGCATTTTTCACGCCTTCGTCACTGGCACATAACCTACTCGGCCACGGGACGCTGTTTCTGCCTGATACCGGTATATAATGTGAGATTGAAATTAAGTAAATCGAGTTGGATTGGGTTGTTTTACCTCTGAGTGGCACTCTTATGCACACAATGTGCTAAATCGCCAGGACATAAGGACCCCGTGGGCTTAGAGAAGGTTGGGGGAGAGGACCCACTGGGCAGCCCTTGGGAGAGAGATGGTAGCCTCCCGTCAAGGCCATACAGTGCGTTCTTTATCGTGCACAGGGTATGGCTCTATCGCACACGGAGCCATGGGTTAACGTCCCATCCGACGGACGGCGGCCTTTCCAAAGCCCTTCGGTGTCCCCTATTGACTGTGGGCAGGTCGGGGAAATTTGCGGAGACAAATTTCAACGCTGACCCAGATAGGACTCGAACTTGAGAACTGCAGGAACTGGCGCACTACCGAGTGAGCCACCCAAGTCCCTCGTACAATAGTAGCTTATGTTCCAGGAATAGAATTTCATTCAATTAATAACGTCAAAAATTATATTTAGTAACAGCAGCGCAAATATAATAAACAAAAATACAATAAAAAAGCGCGAATAAAATGCAATTTCGGCGAAAACAAATTAAAATGTTCTACCGTTTTTGATTCGCATGTCATTCCTTTGCAATTCTAGCCATTTCGATCTGTTTCCTAAATTATCTTCAAATGCTGCGAATACGCAAATTGCAACTAGCACAGTAAGGATGCGAGATTTCTGTCCGTAACTCAAATATTTGTAGAAAGGAAAAAAAAAATTAAAAACCCGGACAATTTTGCAAACCGCCTGGAACAAGAACTCAAAACAGGGACCTATGATAAGCCTATACATACGCCGGGCGCTTATTCATAGGAGGGCTAAATGAATCTTATATATTGAAAAGCTCTAAATTGGAAAATGATCAAATTATTCACAGGCGCAGTTAGATTGTTTTACCTCCGAGCGGCGCAGCGCGCCAGACATGTAATCTGCAGTTCTCAGGTTCGAGTCCGATCTGGTCAGTCCCACGAGATTCGAGACAAATCTGAGTCAGATTTGAGATTTATCTCCGCAAAATTCACCGCCCATCCCACGGTCAGTAGGGGACACCGATGGCCTTGGAAAGGCCGCCGTCCGTCGGATGGGAATTAAGCCGTGGTCCTGTTTGCGGAGAGCCATACCCTGTGCACGTCGAAGAACACGCTAGATGGCCTTGATGGGAGGCTACCATCTGTCTCCCAAAAGCTCTTTCAGTGGGTGCCCTCCCCAACCTTCTCTGAAACTTCGGGGTCCATCTGACTTTCGATTTAGCCCATGGTGTGAAAAAAAAGTGCAGCTCAGAGGTGTAACATGCCAACCCTAGGGGCGGTAATGACGTTTTGCACACAATGGGTAAAATGGTCAGATCAGAACCCCGAGGTCTCAGAGAATCTTGGGGGATCTCTATTAGGAGAAAAATATTAGCCTCCCATCAATGCCATCCAGTGTGTTCTTTAACATACACAGGGTATGGCTCTTCCGCTTAAAGTCCCATCCAACGGATGCCTTGTTTTTTTTATCACTTACCTTTTCTGTAAGTTGGCCCATAACGCCGAGCCGCTCCCAAAATACTCAGAGGTGGTCACGACATAACTTTCCATTTGATTGGAAGTTTCACGAGACACGAACTTCTTCAGCTGCACACCAACTGAAGATAAAACAATGAAATAGGATAATAAATGAACGCAGAATCTAAGTTTGTCGTATTTTAATTCGTACAATAATCCGGACTGTGATCATTTAACTAGGTATTAACTCAGAATCATCCCTCATTTTGCGGTGCATCAGTCTTCGCACAGATCCAGATACTGATGAAGGGTCGTTGGCAACTGCAGCTTCTGGATCCCTTCGGGAAGTTGCCAATTCTCATTGAGCTTCTCCCTGAGAGTGCATCGGCACAAGTGTTTTAAATCTGCCGGTTGGAAGTAGCGTGCGCCGATCGTTGTCACGTACCCTTCGGAGCAGAGCTTCTTGAGGAAGTGAGCTCCATTCACACGAGACACGATTTTTCCCTCGAAGACTAAGGGCAGTGTGAAGTCCAGGAGGTCCTTTCGGATGTGACTGATCCCTCGCATCAATATCATCAACGTGGTCATCAGGTAGCTTTTCACGGTCAGGTATCTTCGCATTCTGAGAAGTTCGGCATGTCGTCGAGGGTCTTGTCGACGCCGTTCAGACTCAGAGACGTCCAGAGAACCCGGAGAAGTCTCCGCAATTGACCGACAAGCTCCCAGTTGTTGTTCTTGTTGATGGCGGGGTCAGTGATGCGACCTTTTCTAATTCCGTTGTATCTCTTATTGTCGGGGCTCTTCAACAACTTCAGACTGGCCCCGTACCTCAAGAGGGTGAGAAGCAACTTCGGTTTGCAGTCTGCGATGGCATAGATGGCGGGACTCACGTAGTGGGGATACACGAGGCAAAGGTTAACCATGCGATGACGTCTCAACTTGAATTTCAGAGAGTTGGCGTGAGAGAGGAAGTACGTGACACTGGCACATCCGGAGTAGAGACAAGCCCTGGAGACATTCCAGCCGACGTCATACAGGTAGATGTCTTCCGGGACGACCACGACCGAGAAGTCCTTCAGCATCTCGAAGATGGCTGCTATGACGTCACCCACGAGGTGAGAGTCTCGAACCTCTTCGAAGAAGCACATTTTGGCGATGGCTTGTACGAAAAGGCGCTGGAAAGTAATTCTTTCGATTGACCTTTTCTATTTTACAACTTTCTAGTTGGAAGGGAGTGTGAGGATTTCTTTATTTATTCATCATATTCTTTTTTGAATTTTTTTCTTTTGCTATATTTTTATAGTTTTTTTTTTACATTTTAATCCTCAAAGTTCAGGTACTTGTGCAGTACCCCAGGCAGATGTAGTTTTTTTCTGCCATCCATCCCTTCTTTGCTGTTTACCAGCAGTCTCCTAATATTCACTGCACTTAAGTGCTTCAAAGATGGAGTTGTGTCTTTTTGCAATTCGTACTCTGGAATGATTTGCTCATATAGCTTCAACAGGGCGTCATACTCCAGGTTCCCTTTTTCTCTCAGGTAGGAGTTTGCAATTTGGTGAGTAATTACTTCCGGTTTTGCAATACTCCTTAAAGCCAGCTTCATTTTAGAGCATTTAGATTGCAAATCTTCGCTCATCAAGGTAATTTCTTTGATTTCACCATCTTCTTCGGCCATCTGTGACTTTATCACTTCATTTAGAATATCTCTTAGCTATACCTAGAGACAGCTGCTCACGCTGTCATCGTCTTCTGGAAACCTGAACACAAGAATTGAAAATTTTAATTTAATTTTCGAGTTTTAGGCTGCGTTATCATTTATTAATTAATATTAACGCTCTGATGCATTTGAAAACTATTCATGTAAAACAGCCATTTCTATTTCATTCCGAACAAGTAAATACGGCTGAAAATGGTCCGCTAAGCAAATTAATCTGATTCATACATTACTGATTATTAACATTAATTTCGTAATTATTTTAATTTATCAGAATTAGAAGTTAAATTTTAGTAGTTTTTGAATAAAGTCTTACCTATCTGTCTACTGAGGTAGGTAGTTGATTGCTAGAGCACCGAGCTATTGGTGCTCTAGCAATCAGCTATCTCCACACTAAACAGATATGTAAGACTTTATTCAAAAACTACTAAAAGTTAACTTCTAATTCTGATAAATTAAAATAATTACGAAATTAATGTTAATAATCAGTAATGTATAAATCAGATTAGTTTGCTTAGCGGACCATTTTCAGCCGTATTTACTTGTTCGGAATGAAATAGAAATGGCTGTTTTACATGAATAGTTTTCAAATGCATCAGAGCGTTAATATTAATTAATAAATGATAACGCAGCCGAAAACTCGAAAAGTAAATTAAAATTTTCAATTCTTGTGTTCAGGTTTCCAGAAGACGATGACAGCGTGAGCAGCTGTCTCTAGGTATTGCTAAGAGATATTCTAAATGAAGTGATAAAGTCACAGATGGCCGAAGAAGATGGTGAAATCAAAGAAATTACCTTGTTGAGCGAAGATTTGCAATCTAAATGCTCTAAAGTGAAGCTGGCTTTAAGGAATATTGCAAAACCGGAAGTAATTACTCACCAAATTGCAAACTCCTACCTGAGAGAAAAAAAGAACCTGGAGTATGACGCCCTGTTGAAGCTATATGAGCAAATCATTCCAGAGTACGAATTGGAAAAAGACACAACTACATCTTTGAAGCACTTATGTGCAATGAATATTAGGAGACTGCTGGTAAGCAACAAAGAAGGGATGGATGGCAGAAAAAAACTACATCTGCCTGAGGTACTGCACAAGTACCTGAACTTTGAGGAATAAAAAGTAAAAAAAACTATAAAAAAAGCAAAAGAAAATTTCAAAAATGAATATGATGAATATATGAAGAAATCCTCACACTCCCTTCCAACTAGAAAGTTGTAAAATAGAAAAGGTCAATCGAAAGAATAACTTTCCAGCGCCTTTTCGTACAAGCCATCGCCAAAATGTGCTTCGTCGAAGAGGTTCGAGACTCTCACCTCGTGGGTGACGTCATAGCCGCCATCTTCGAGATCGTGAAGGAATTCTCGGTCGTGTTCGTCCCGGAAGATATCTACCTGTATGACGTCGGCGGGAATGTCTCCAGGGCTTGTCTCTACTCCGGATGTGCCAGTGTCACGTACTTCCTCTCTCACACCAACTCTCTGAAATTGAAGTTGAGAGGTCATCGCATGGTTGACCTCCGCCTCGGGTATCCCCACTACGTGGGTCCCGCAATATATGCCATCGCAGACTGCAAACCGAAGTTGCTTCTCACCCTCTTGAGGTACGGGGCCAGTCTGAAGTTGTTGAAGAGCCCCGACAATAAGAGACACAACGGAATTAGTAGAGGTCGCATCACTGACCCTGCCATGAACAAGAACATCAACTGGGAGCTTGTCAGTCAATTGCGGAGACTTTTCCGGGTTCTCTGGACGTCTCTGAGTCTGAACGGCGTCGACAACACCCTCGACGACATGCCGTACTTCTCAGAATGCGAAGATCGCTTCGTCAAAGCTTCCTGACAACCACGTTGAGGACACTGATGCGAGGGATCAGTCACATCCGAAAGGACCTCCTGGAGTTCACGCTGCCCGTCGTCTTCGAGGGAAAAATCGTGTCTCGTGTGAATGGAGCTCACTTCCTCAAGAAGCTCTGCTCCGAAGGGTACGTGCCCACGATCGGGGCACGCTACTTCCAACCGGCATATTTGAAACACTTTTGCCGATGCGCTCTCAAAGAGAAGCTCAATGGAACTGGCAACTTCCCGAAGGGATCCAGAAGCAGCAGTTGCCAACGACCCTTCATCAGCATCTGGATCTGTGCGAAGACTGATGCACCGCAAAATGAGGGATGATTCTGAGTTAATCGCTGATCAAAATGCTCATCGGAGCCAAGAATTCATTCCGTTTCATTCCGTACCTATTTATCGAAAGAAACTACCTTGCTTTTTTCGCTCACAGCATCACGCTCGATCCTTTGCGTTTCTGCCAAAAATTTGCCTCAAAGAACACCTTCAATCAAAATCTAGCGATTTCTCAAATTCTACTAAATGAGTGATGTAATGAATTAAGAACCTAAACCCCGAAACCATTTTAACTAATTTGCAACAATTCCTCATTTCTTCCTCTATCGTTCTACCTAAAGATGCACACATTGAAATTACGCGTAATCATGATGCTATACATTCAAAGAACGTAACTTACGAATCCCCATCGACCAATATAATTCTTAATCTCCCCTCTATGCTATGGTTCAACTCTCCAAATTCCTCCCCCTTCCTCTCCCCTTCCGCGAGCTACCATTAACGATCATCTGCTTTACACCAAATGCCATAAATGCAAGATTACAGTTAATTTATAGTATCAACAACAATGCTAAAAAATGTTAATTATTTAAAAAGGAATTGTGCATATCCCATTGTTTGAAATTATCAGTTATTGACAATAAAAACAAGTACACGATATGTTTTGCAACAACAGAAATCAAACCTACCCCTTCTGAAGTTGTAAGAACAAAAAAATGAAAATTTTCCTTTTTTTATGCGTGTCAATTTGTTTGAAATGCATTTTGTAAGTTAAATATTTAGAGTTATTGTTGACACCACTACACTCGGGAAAAACAAAATGGCAGTCTTGTTTTCTCTCGAAAATAGTAAATAAAAACAGAAACGTTGTAAAAAAATTTTAAATGAGGACGAATGGGTCCCCTCCCCCAACTTTCTTTGAGGCTTCGGGGGTGCTTGTGACCTGGCCATTTAGCCCATTGCGTGCACAAAAGTGCCGCTCAGATATATAACTACCCAACCCGCTTTCAATGTCAAATACGGGTCAGATTGACGGTCTAGAAATGTATCTCAAACTAGAAAAAAATCAATAAAATTTGTTTTCTTAGATCAGGGGATCTCGAACTTTTCCCAGTCGCAAACTTCCCCCCCCCCACTTATTTTTTTACCATTGATAGAATACTTAATACTTAAATAAAATGGCAGCAAGACGCCTAGATTTATAATATGAAAGTGAATACGTTAATAAACTTGAAGAATATGCAAAGTATATTGGGTAAGGAAAATTGCGATGTATCAATTGATTGTTGAGTTGTGTTTTATGCATAGAGTTTGCATTATTGATTTACATTTAAGGTACCGATTTAGTTAGTTGGTTTTTTATATCTGAACATTACTTTTGCAGACCATGGGCTAAATGGCCAGGTCACAAGGATAGCGAATGCTCAGAGAATGGTTGGGGGAGGGGACCCACTGGAACAGCTGTTGGGAGACAGATTCTAGCCTCCCGTCAAGGCCATCCAGCGTGTTCTTTAACGTGCACATGGTATGGCTCTCCTGCACATGGGGCTATGGCTTAACGTCCCATCCGACGGACGGCGGCCTTTTCAGTACAGATTTAGTAAATGAGTGGAACTTTAGTTGCATCCCTTTGTTTCCTAATTCTTTTCTTTCTTGTGTAGGATTGCATGCAACCAGTGCATCAATAAAATGGCGATCTTTGAACGTATAGACTCTTTCTTCTATTACATTCTATTTTGAGTAAATAAAACGAGTAGGTTGTCAAAAGATCACTTTTTGTACGAGATGAATAAGGAATAAGATTATCTAAAATGTATTTGCGAATTTTGTATTTAATTTCATTTTGTAGTGTTTAAAGAAAACGCAAAAATATCACAATATTATAGCTGAGATGGTTGTCTTTGTAAAATGAAATATCTGTATTAAATCTCAGTTATTAATTCCTTTGTGATAGTGTGGAACAGGATTCGAGTGTTTAGGTCAGCGGATTCCAAAGGGGGAGTTTAATTATGTGGAAATGCATTAAATACAATAGAGTATAGCTATTTTATTTAGGGGGAGGAAGGGGCTCAGTGGGCCAGCGTTGAGATTAATCGCCGCCAAATCCCCACTGAGAACCGAGCTAAAATAGATCTATGACGTCAATGCACTGCGAACTACGTCACATCCACGAAAATAGCTCCGAGATCTTTCACCTGAAAAATTGGCATTTCCTATCGTATTACAGTTCGTGCCGATCAATAATTTCTCTTTGTAACCACTGAAACAGTGAAATATAAATCCCTTTGTTCGACTCTACGCTTGTACCTTTTATACCCGCTTGTACCTTTTATACCCGCAGCATCGACGGTGACCTCGTCACCATGGCAACGGATCCTCCTCCTCTCCCTATCGAATCCCTAGCATCACCGTCATTCCCTTCGTATACCCAATTAACGAGAGACTCTTGGGGAAATGCATGATCAATCCAGTTTATGTGGGATTACTCTGGAACAAGAATTTCCTGCAGGGTGAATTGCAATTAACGTTTCCTGGCAGACAGACACGGGAAGAACTTCTTTCTTTTTCGACTTGATTCGCTTCGAAATGATTTGCATAAAGAGAGATGTTCAAGTACTGCGAATGCTTTGTGTGCTTCTCTGGATTTAATCTTTCTATTTTTACTTCTTGTTTATCGCAAGCTATTGTTAATGAGATCATTATCGCAATCTTAATGAAGTTAGTCACTTTTAAAAGGAGATGGCAACCCCTTGGAACTGTCGCGTTTAGAATCATATTCGTGTGGTTTGATAAATTCATTGCGAAGTTTGTTCAGACTTGTCTAAGTAAATAAAAGTGACCTAAGCTCCTATCAAACGCGCTCCAACAATCGTGCTTCTTACGAAATCGCTAACGTCTTCTCGACGACATGGTACCAATAATGACAAGCAGTCGCGCCGTGTTTGCCTTTACAGAGATTACGCTAACCATGCTGAGATGTTGTTTGCATTTTTCACGCCTTCGTCACTGGCACATAACCTACTCGGCCACGGGACGCTGTTTCTGCCTGATACCGGTATATAATGTGAGATTGAAATTAAGTAAATCGAGTTGGATTGGGTTGTTTTACCTCTGAGTGGCACTCTTATGCACACAATGTGCTAAATCGCCAGGACATAAGGACCCCGTGGGCTTAGAGAAGGTTGGGGGAGAGGACCCACTGGGCAGCCCTTGGGAGAGAGATGGTAGCCTCCCGTCAAGGCCATACAGTGCGTTCTTTATCGTGCACAGGGTATGGCTCTATCGCACACGGAGCCATGGGTTAACGTCCCATCCGACGGACGGCGGCCTTTCCAAAGCCCTTCGGTGTCCCCTATTGACTGTGGGCAGGTCGGGGAAATTTGCGGAGACAAATTTCAACGCTGACCCAGATAGGACTCGAACTTGAGAACTGCAGGAACTGGCGCACTACCGAGTGAGCCACCCAAGTCCCTCGTACAATAGTAGCTTATGTTCCAGGAATAGAATTTCATTCAATTAATAACGTCAAAAATTATATTTAGTAACAGCAGCGCAAATATAATAAACAAAAATACAATAAAAAAGCGCGAATAAAATGCAATTTCGGCGAAAACAAATTAAAATGTTCTACCGTTTTTGATTCGCATGTCATTCCTTTGCAATTCTAGCCATTTCGATCTGTTTCCTAAATTATCTTCAAATGCTGCGAATACGCAAATTGCAACTAGCACAGTAAGGATGCGAGATTTCTGTCCGTAACTCAAATATTTGTAGAAAGGAAAAAAAAAATTAAAAACCCGGACAATTTTGCAAACCGCCTGGAACAAGAACTCAAAACAGGGACCTATGATAAGCCTATACATACGCCGGGCGCTTATTCATAGGAGGGCTAAATGAATCTTATATATTGAAAAGCTCTAAATTGGAAAATGATCAAATTATTCACAGGCGCAGTTAGATTGTTTTACCTCCGAGCGGCGCAGCGCGCCAGACATGTAATCTGCAGTTCTCAGGTTCGAGTCCGATCTGGTCAGTCCCACGAGATTCGAGACAAATCTGAGTCAGATTTGAGATTTATCTCCGCAAAATTCACCGCCCATCCCACGGTCAGTAGGGGACACCGATGGCCTTGGAAAGGCCGCCTTCCGTCGGATGGGAATTAAGCCGTGGGCCTGTTTGCGGAGAGCCATACCCTGTGCACATCGAAGAACACGCTAGATGGCCTTTATGGGAGGCTACCATCTGTCTGCCAACAGCCCTTTCAGTGGGTCCCCTCCCCAACCTTCTCTGAACCTTGGGGCGGGGGTGGTTCAGTCGGTAGCGCGCCAGGCTCGTAATCTGTAGTTCCCAGGTTCGAGTACCAGCTGGGTCAGCGTTGAGATTTATCTCCGCAAAATTCCCCGCCCTGCCCACGGTCAGTAGGGGACACCGATGGGCTAGGAAAGGCCGCCGTCCGTCGAATGGGATGTTAAGCCCTGGCCCCGTGTGCAGGAGAGCCATACCCTGTACACTTTAAAGAACACGCTAGATGGCCTTGACGGGAGGGTACCATCTGTCTTCCAACAGCTGTTCCAGTGGGTCCCCTCCCCCAACCTTCTCTGAGCCTTCGGGGTCCATGTGACCTGGCCATTTAGCCCATGGTATGCAAAAAAGTGCCGCTCAGAGGTAAAACAACCCAACCCAAATCTCTCAACTTTCGGGGTCCGTGTGACCTTCGATTTAGCCCATGGTGTGGAAACAAGTGCCGCTCAGAGGTATAACATGCGAACCCTCCGGGCGGTGACCTTTTTTGCACACAATGGGTAAAATGGTCAGATCAGAATCCCGAGGTCTCAGAGAATCTTGGGGGATCTCTGTTAGGAGACAAATATTAGCATCCCATCAAGGCCATCCAGTGTGTTCTTTAACATGCACAGGGTATGGCTCTTCCGCTTAAAGTCCCATTTAACGGACGCCTTGTTTCTTTTATCGCTTACGTTTTCTGAAAGTTCGCCCCTAACGCCGAGCCACTCCCAAAATACTCAGAGGTGGTCACGACATAACTTCCTATTTCATTGCAAGTTTCACGAGACACGAGACACGAACTTCTTCAGCTGCACACCAACTGAAGATAAAACAATGAAATAGGATAAAAAATGAACGCAGAATCTAAGTTTGTCCTATTTTAATTCGTACAATAATCCGGACTGTGATCATTTAACTAGCTATTAACTCAGAATCATCCCTCATTTTGCGGTGCACCAGGCTTCGCACAGATCCAGATACTGATGAAGGGTCGTTGGCAACTGCAGCTTCTGGATCCCTTCGGGAAGTTGCCAATTCTCATTGAGCTTCTCCCTTGGAGTGCATCGGCACAAGTGTTTTAAATCTGCCGGTTGTAAGTAGCGTGCGCCGATCGTGGTCACGTACCCTTCGGAGCAGAGCTTCTTGAGGAAGTGAGCTCCATTCACACGAGACACGATTTTACCCTCGAAGACGACGGGCAGCGTGAACTCCAGGAGGTCCTTTCGGATATGATTGATCCCTCGCATCAGTATCATCAACGTGGTTGTCAGGTAGCTTTTCACGAAGCGATCTTCGCATTCTGAGAAGTTCGGCATGTCGTCGAGGGTGTTGTCGACGCCGTTCAGACTCAGAGACGTCCAGAGAACCCGGAGAAGTCTCCGCAATTGACCGACAATCTCCCAGTTGTTCTTGTTGATGGCGGGGTCAGTGATGCGACCTTTTCTAATTCCGTTGTATCTCTTATTGTCGGGGCTCTTCAACAACTTCAGACTGGCCCCGTACCTCAAGAGGGTGAGAAGCAACTTCGGTTTGTAGTCTGCGATGGCATAGATGGCGGGACTAACGTAGTGGGGATAGACGAGGCAAAGGTCAACCATGCGATGACGTCTCAACTTGAATTTCAGAGAGTTGGAGTGAGAGAGGAAGTACGTGACACTGGCACATCCGGAGAAGAGACAAGCCCTGGAGACATTCCAGCCGACGTCATACAGGTAGATGTCTTCCGGGACGAACACGACCGAGAAGTCCTTCAGGATCTCGATGATGGCGGCTATGACGTTACCCACGAGGTGAGAGTCCCGAACCTGTTCGACGAAGCACACTTTGGCGATGGCTTGTACGAAAAGGCGCTGGAAAGTAATTCTTTGGATTGAACTTTTCTATTTTACAACTTTCTAGTTGGAAGGGAGTGTGAGGATTTCTTTATTTATTCATCATATTCGTTTTTGAATTTTTTTCTTTTGCTATTTTTTTATAGTTTTTTTTACTTTTTAATCCTCAAAGTTCAGGTACTTGTGCAGTACCTCAGGCAGATGTAGTTTTTTTTGTGCCATTCATCCCTTCCTTGTTACTTACCAACAAGCTCCTAATCTTCACTGCACATAAGTGCTTCAGAGAAGGAGTTGTGTCTTTTTCCGTTTCGTACTCTGGAATTATTTGCTCGTATAGCTGTAACAGGGCGTCATACTCCAGGATCTTGTTTTCTCTCAGGTAGGAGTTTGCCAGTTTGTGAGTTATTGCTTCCGGTTGTGCAATACTCCTTAATGCCAGCTTCACTTTAGAACATTTCGATTTCAAATGTTCGCTCATCAAGGGAATTTGTTTTATTTCACCTTGTTCTTCCGCCATCTCTGACCTTATCACTTCATTTATGATGTCTCTTAGCAAAACCTCCAGACAGCTGTTCACGCTGTCATCGTCTTCTGGAAACCTAAACACAAGAATTGAAAATTTTAATTTACTTTTAGAGTTTTCGGCTGCGTTATCATTTATTAATTAATATTAACGCTCTGATGCATTTGAAAACTATTCATGTAAAACAGCCATTTCTATTTCATTCCGAACAAGTATATACGGCTCAAAATGGTCCGCTAAGCAAACTAATCTGATTGATACATTACTGATTATTAACATTAATTTGGTAATTATTTTAATTTATCAGAATTAGAAGTTAACTTTTAGTAGTTTTTGAATAAAGTCTTACCTATCTGTCTATTGAGGTAGGTAGTTGATTGCTAGAGCACCGAGCTATTGGTGCTCCAGCAATCAGCTATCTCCACACTAAACAGATATGTAAGACTCTTTTCAAAAACTACTAAAAGTTAACTGCTAATTCTGATAAATTAAAATAATTACGAAATTAATGTTAATAATCAGTAATGTATGAATCAGATTAATTTGCTTAGCGGACCATTTTCAGCCGTATTTACTTGTTCGGAATTAAATAAAAATGGCTGTTTTACATGAATAGTTTTCAAATAACTACTCATGTAAAATTCAGAATCAGAGCGTTAATATTAATTAATAAATGATAACGCAGCCGAAAACTCGAAAAGTAAATTAAAATTTTCAATTCTTGTGTTCAGGTTTCCAGAAGACGATGACAGCGTGAACAGCTGTCTGGAGGTTTTGCTAAGAGACATCATAAATGAAGTGATAAGGTCAGAGATGGCGGAAGAACAAGGTGAAATAAAACAAATTCCCTTGATGAGCGAACATTTGAAATCGAAATGTTCTAAAGTGAAGCTGGCATTAAGGAGTATTGCACAACCGGAAGCAATAACTCACAAACTGGCAAACTCCTACCTGAGAGAAAACAAGAACCTGGAGTATGACGCCCTGTTACAGCTATACGAGCAAATAATTCCAGAGTACGAAGCGGAAAAAGACACAACTTCTTCTCTGAAGCACTTATGTGCAGTGAAGATTAGGAGCTTGCTGGTAAGTAACAAGGAAGGGATGAATGGCAGAAAAAAACTACATCTGCCTGAGGTACTGCACAAGTTCCTGAACTTTGAGGATTAAAAAGTAAAACCAAACTATAAAAAAATAGCAAAAGAAAAAATTCAAAAACGAATATGATGAATAAATAAAGAAATCCTCACTCTCCCTTCCAACTAGAAAGTTGTAAAATTGAAAAGTTCAATCCAAAGAATAACTTTCCAGCGCCTTTTCGTACAAGCCATCGCCAAAGTGTGCTTCGTCGAACAGGTTCGGGACTCTCACCTCGTGGGTGACGTCATAGCCGCTATCTTCGAGATCCTGAAGGACCTCTCGGTCGTGTTCGTCCCGGAAGACATCTACCTGTATGACGTCGGCTGGAATGTCTCCAGGGCTTGTCTCTACTCCGGATGTGCCAGTGTCACGTACTTCCTCTCTCACGCCAACTCTCTGAAATTCAAGTTGAGACGTCATCGCATGGTTGACCTTTGCCTCGTCTATCCCCACTATGTGAGTCCCGCCATCTATGCCATCGCAGACTGCAAACCGAAGTTGCTTCTCACCCTCTTGAGGTACGGGGCCAGTCTGAAGTTGTTGAAGAACCCCGACAATAAGAGATACAACGGAATTAATAAAGGTCGCATCACTGACCCCGCCATCAACAAGAACAACAACTGGGAGCTTGTCGGTCATTTGCGGAGACTTCTCCGCGTTCTCTGGACGTCTCTGAGTCTGAACGGCGTCGACAAGACCCTCGACGACATGCCGAACTTCTCAGAATGCGAAGATCGCTTCGTGAGGTGCTTATAGAATGCGAGAAGTCAAATTGCTCATCGGAGCCAAGAAATCATTCCGTTTCATTCCGTACCTAGTTATCGAAAGAAACTACCTTGCTTTTTTCGCTCACAGCATCACGCTCGGTCCTTTGCGTTTCTGCCAAAAATTTGCCTCAAAGAACACCTTGAATCAAAATTTAGCGATTTCTCAAATTTTACTAAATGAGTGATGCAATGAATTAAGATCCTAAACCCCGAAACCATTTTAACTAAATTGCAACAATTCCTCATTTCTTCCTCTATCGTCCTCCCTAATGATGCACACATTGAGATTACGCCTAATCATGATACTATACATTCAAAGAACCTAACTTACGAATCCCCATCGACCAATATAATTCTTAATCTCCCCTCTATGCTATGGTCCAACTCTCCAAATTCCTCCCCCTTCCTCTCCCCTTCCGCGAGCTACCATTAACGATCATCTGCTTTACACCAAATGCCATAAATGCAAGATTACAGTTAATTTATAGTATCAACAACAATGATTAAAAAATGTTAGTTATTTGAAAAGGGATTGTGCATATCCCATTGTTTGAAATTATCAGTTATTGACAATAAAAACAAGTACACGATATGTTTTGCAACAACAGAAATCAAACCTACCCCTTCTGAAGTTGTAAGAACAAAAAAATGAAAATTTTCCTTTTTTTATGCGTGTCAATTTGTTTGAAATACATTTTGTAAGTTAATTATTTAGAGTTATTGTAGACACCACTACACTCGGGAAAACAAAATGGCAGTCTTGTTTTTTCTCGAAAAGAGTCCGTAAAAACAGCAACGTTTTAAAAACATTTTAAATGAGGACGAATGGGTCCCCTCCTCCAACTTTCTTTGAGCCTTCGGGGTGCTTGTGACCTGGACATTTAGCCCATTGCGTGCAGAAAAGTGCCGCTCAGATGTAAAACTACCCAACTCGCTTTCAAGGTCAAATACGGGTCAGATTGACGGTCTAGAAATGTATCTCAAACTAGAAACAAATCAATAAAATTCGTTTTCTTAGATCAGGGGTTCTCCAACCTTTCCCAGTCGATAACTTCCCCCTCCCCTCTTATTTTTTTACCATTGATAGAATACTTAATACTTAAATAAAATGGCAGCAAGACGCCTAGATTTATAATATGAAAGTGAATATGTTAATAAACTTGAAGAATATGCAAAGTATATTAGGTATGGAAAATTGCGATGTATCAATTGATTGTTGAGTTGTGTTTTATGCACAGAATTTGCATTATTGATTTATAATTAAGGTACCGATTTAGTTAGTTGGTATTTTATATCTGAACAGCACTTTTTTGCACACCTTGGGCTAAATGGCCAGGTTACATGGATCCCGAAAGCTCAGAGAATGGTTGGGGGAGGGGACCCACTGGAACAGCTGTTGGGAGACAGATATTAGCATCCCGTCAAGGCCTCCTGCACACGGGGCCATGGCTTAACGTCCCATCCGACGGACGGCGGCCTTTTCAGTACAGATTTAGTAAATGAGTGTAACTTTAATTGCATCCCTTTGTTTCCTAATTCTTTTTCTTCTTGTGTAGGATTGCATGCAACCAGTGCATCAAGAAAATGGCGATTTTGAACGTATAGACTCTTTCTTGTATTACTTTCTATTTTGAGTAAATAAAACGAGTAAGTTGTCAAAAGATCACTTTTTGTACGAGATGAATAAGGAATAAGATTATCTAAAATGTATTTGCGAATTTTGTATTTAATTTCATTTTGTATTGTTTAAAGAAAACGCAAAAATATCACAATATTATAGCTGAGATGGTTGTTTTTGTAAAATAGAATATCTGTATTTAATCTCAGTTATTAATTCCTTTGTGATAGTGAGGAACAGGAGTCGAGTGCTTAGGTCAGCGGATTCCAAAGGGGGAGTTTAATTATGTGGAAATGCATTGCATACAATAGAGTATAGCTATTTTATTTAGGGGGAGGAAGGGGCTCAGTGGGCCAGCGTTGAGATTAATCGCCGCCAAATCAGCACTGAGAACCGAGCTAAAATAGATCTATGACGTCAATGCACTGCGAACTACGTCACATCCACGAAAATAGCTCCGAGATCTTTCACCTGAAAAATTGGCATTTCCTATCATATTACAATTCGTGCCGATCAATAATTTCTCTTAGTAACCACTGAAACAGTGAAATATAAATCCTTTTGTTCGACTCTACGGTTGTACCATTTATACCCGCAGCATCGACGGTGACCTCGTCACCACAGCAACGGATCCTCCTCCTCCTCTCCCTACCGCATCTCTAGCATCACCGTCATTCCCTTCGTATACCCAATTAACGAGAGACTCTTGGGGAAATGCATGGTCAAGCCAGTTTATGTGGGATTACTCTGGAACAAGAATTTCCTGCAGGGTGAATTGCAATTAACGTTTCCTGGCAGACAGACACGGGAAGAACTTCTTTCTTTTTCGACTTGATTCGCTTGGAAATGCTTTGCATAAAAAGAGATGTTCAAGTACTGCAAATGCTTTGTGTGCTTCTCTGGATTTAATCTTTCTATTTTTACTTCTTGTTTATCGCAAGCTATTGTTAATGAGATCATTATCGCAATCTTAATGAAGTTAGTCACTTTTAAAAGGTCATGGCCACCACTTGGAACTGTCGCATTTAGAATCATATTCGTCTGGTTTGATAAATTTATTGCGAAGTTTGTTCAGATATGTCTAAATAAATAAAAGTGACCTAAGCTCCTATCATACGCGCTGCAACAATCGTGCTCCTTACGAAATCGCTAAGGTCTTCTCGACGACATGGTACCACCAATAATGACAAGCAGTCGCGCCGTGTTTGCCTTACAGACAGCACGCTAACCATGCTGAGATGTTGTTTGCATGTTTCACGCCTTCGTCATTGGCACATAACCTACTCGGCCACGAGACTGCTCTTTCTGTCTGATACCTGTATATAATGCGAGATTGAAATTAGGTAAATCGAGTTGGATTGCGTTGTTTTACCTCTGAGTGGCACTCTTATGCACACAATGTGGTAAATCGACAGGACATAAGGACCCCTTGGGCTCAGAGAAGGTTGGGGGAGAGGACCCACTGGACAGCTCTTGGGAGAGAGATGGTAGCCTCCCGTCAAGGCCATACAGCGCGTTCTTTAACGTGCACAGGGTAAGGCTCTCCTGCATACGGGCCGCGGCTTAACGTCCCATCCGACAGACTTTCTAAGCCCACCAATGTCCCTACTGATTGAGGGCAAGGCGAGGAGTTTTGCGAAGATAAACCTCAATGCTTGCCTCAAGCGGGACTCGAACCTGGGAACTGCAGATTACGAGTCTGGCGCGCTACCGACTGACAGTGGACATAGGTAATGGTACAATTGTTCGAAATCTGAATAATGAAAAATTAATAAAATAACTTTTGCACGATAAGACAAAATATTTTTTCCAGAAAAGTAAGAAAGAATAGAAGCATATATAATCCGTTTTAAAATATATTTTATTGACACAAAACATATAGACAAAGTATTATCGGTAAAAAAATTACGGTTAAGTAAACTTTCGGATATTATTCATCATCATCATCATCATCATCCTCAAGCAGCCATGGGCTACGGAGGTCCAACCAGACCGTGCAATTTAGTTCTCCAAGCAAGTCTATCCTGAGCTACATCTACTGCATCTGGCCACTGCACACCAATTCTAACAATGTCCTGTTTGACATTGTCTGCCCACCGCATCCTAGGTCTCCCCTTCTTTCTGAGGCCTTTAGGCACACTGTTCATAACCCTATTCGCCAATCTATAATTATTCATACGGGCAACATGGCCAAACCAACGGAGTCTCTCTCTGCACAATATGCTGCTTAAAGGAGGTTGCAAACTCCTTTCCCTAATCTCATCATTAGTTACAAAGTTGAACCACCTAATGCCCAAGATACTGCGTAAGCATCTGGAATCAAAAGCATCTAGTTTCCTGTTATCTTGTTTACAAAGTGTCCAAGTTTCACTACCATAACTAACCCTAGAAAGAACCAAACTATTATACAGTCTAATTTTAGTCTTTAGGTGTATACGCCTATTTCTCCACAATCTCCATAGATTCTTAAAAGTCCCGGCAGCAATACCTATTCGTCTGTTAATCTCATGCCGCACATCACCATTATCTGTTAAATAGCTCCCAAGATAATTAATCTGTGACACCTGCTCAAGACTGCAACCATTCAGATTAACTGAATCACAGCCTGCCTGACAATTTTCATCACTTTAGTTTTCTCTCTGTTTATAACCAAACCTACTCTACTACCAGTCTCATCAACAGCTCGAATGAAAGAGTTCATCTCATCAATATCATTTGCCAAAAGGGCTAAATCATCAGCATAATCTAAATCAGAAATTTTCGTATCTCCAGCCCATTTAAGGCCAAAATCTTTCCCTTGAAGTGAATTTCGCATAACATAATCAATAATCAAACTAAAGAGAAAAGGAGACAAAATGCACCCTTGTCGAACACCAGAAGTAATGCTAAACCAATTGCTACAAGCCTTACCAACTCTCACACACGACTCAGTGTTATTATAGAGAGCTTTCATTATGTTAACTAACTTGTCTGGTATACCATATGATTTCACAATCAACCACAAATTATGACGATCAACAGAGTCGAAAGCCTTTTTGAAATCAACAAAGCTAGCAACCAAAGGTTTCTGAAACTCTAAACATTTCTCAAGAATCTGCCTAAGCGAAAATATCTGATCCACACATCCCCTACCACTTCTGAATCCACATTGCTCATCACGCAATTGACTGTCAACCAGAATCTTAATTCTATTAAGCACAATCAGGGAAAGAACTTTACCTGGAACAGAGAGTAGGCTGATACCCCTATAGTTATCACAAGAACTGCGATCACCTTTTTTGAAAATGGGGATAACAATAGCTCTGGTAAAATCCTTAGGAACCATGCCTTTATCATAAAAGATATTCAGAATTTCAGTCATCCAAGTGGTAACCGAAACATTCCCAGCTCTAAGCATTTCCGTAGTAATTTCATTTACCCCTGGGGATTTATGAAGTTTAAGTTTAGAAACAGCCAAAATAACTTCAGATTGTGTTATAGGGCCAACATTAAAGCCACCAATGCATCTATCATCATTGCAAACAATGGGAGTAGAACTAACTACATTGTTTAGAACATCACTGAAATGCTCAGCCCACCTAGCCATGACAGAATCCTCCCCTTCTATAACCTTACCTTGTTTATCCTTCAATCCTTGTATGCCTGTCCGTTTTCTACCACATAAAACATTAATTATCTGGTACAGCTCTCTGCTGTTGTGCTGTCTAACTGCTTCTTCGGCTTTGTCAGCCAAACCATCAAGCCAAAGATTCTTATCAGCAGCTAACTGATCCTTTACAAGTTTATTAAGGTCTCTGTAATGCTTTCTATTAGGACTAGTAGGGTATTGATTAAGGGCATTCCTGCAGTTCTTTCTCTCCGAAATAAGCTCAAGTGCCTTATCACTCAGATAATTTTGCCTCTTCTGCTCCTTTTTTCCTAAAAGAGTACTGTTAGTATCCAAAAAAGCCTGTTTAAAATGATCCCATTCTTCCTCAACTTCAGTAGTAAGCAAACCATGACTGTCATAATGACTAAGTAACCTATCATGGTAAGCTTTGGATATAACTGGATCTTTCAGAGCTTCAGTATTAAAAGTAAATTTTTTAACCCTAGCACAACACTTTTTAAGTTTAAGTTGCAACACACTTTTAACAAGGTAATGGTCAGATCCAATTTCAGCTCCCCTATATGCCCTGGTATTCCTAACAGAACTAGCCCATTTGCTGTTAATTAATATGTAATCAATCATATTCTTATGCAGCCCATCAGGTGAAACCCATGTATACTTATGTATGTCGCGGTGTTTGTAATAAGTGTTAGTTATTCTGAATCCATTGAGTTTACTTACCTGTAGGAGACGTTGCCCATTGCCATTGCAGCTACCAATACCAAAAGGGCCTATTACTCCTCCCCAAAGGTCAGAGTCAGTACCAACTTTGGCATTGAAGTCACCAAGAACAAGGGTAATATCTCCTTTCTTGACAGAATTCAAAATATCCTGAAGTTGTTCATAAAACCTATCCTTCTCATCCTCATCGGCATCCTCAGTGGGGGCATAACAGCAGATAACATTCAAGTCTTTAACGCTTGTCTGAAATTTTGCTGCAAGAAACCTTTCATTAATGCACTCATATCCTAGAAGAGCATCACTAGCGTGTCTGCTGAGAAGCAGACCCACGCCTTGGTGATGCTTATTGTCGTCCCTCCCTGAAAAGAGAAATTTAAGATTATTTTTAAGAATCTGACCTTTATCTGTCCATCTGGTCTCTTGCAAGCCGAGAATATCTAAATTATAACGGTGGAATTCTTGTGTGAGGACATCAAGAGAAAAAGCTCTGTGCAGAGTCCTCACATTCCAACTACCTATGGAGAGAAAATGGTTAGTGGGATGTTTAAAGAAACTATGTTTATTGAGAGAGGGAATGCCGACAATATCAAACAGCCCCCTAATCGCAGACATGGGGCAAAGACCCGTTCCCCCACTACTAAAGGCTGAAGCCATCTACACTGGAAGACTTCCTCCAATGTAGAATTTGACGATGCCAATAGAAGCAAAGAGTTCAGGTGCCTGCGATGACTTCTGCTCAGGATTATCCACCAGCTGATAAACATATCCTGTGAATCTATTCAATTGGGGCTGTCAACCCACAAACAATCAGAAAACACAGCGGAAGATTTTCCCTCCACAGAAGCCCACCAGTGCAACAAAATCAGGATCCATAATCAAGCTCAGAGCCATATATCTGTCCAGTCCAGTAGGTTTATATGGTCAGCACCAGGACCCCGTATGTTTGACCACTCCTCAGCAGGGTAGAAAAAAAATAAAAGTAGCCATAGTTGTCCAGATCAGTAGGCCACACTAATCTGGCAGCCCTCCCCTTCCGTTCACTTCCACAAGAGAGTATCTCTTTTGAAAGTTACTAACGGTCCGCACCACGAGAAGGCGGGGTCGGACATTAGGTGCTAGGCCTGGCCGGTTCTATGCATCATCACAGGGGATTGGTACATAGCTCTCCTTCCAGTGACTACCTAGCTACCAATTACAGACCACCAGAATTATTACAAATACAAAATAAAGAGGTCGAAAATTAGCTCTTGATTTAGATTCAAATGTTTTAGTTTGCTAAACACGTGATAAGCATGTTCCAATCGAAACACTTCTTTCTTGCTAAATGTATGCATGTGTGGTCATGGCAATCCATAATTACAATTTCAGGTTCCCATGCATACATTTCTGTTAATGTCAATGCATATAACCAACCACCTTTTGAAATGCAGGGAGGTTAATATTCCAGCACTCCAGGACATACTTTTTTTCCTTTTAAATTGAGCAAGGGATATGTTGACTGTGGATAGCTGCATGCAATGATTCAAAATCGTTTCCAACAGTTACATATGTTGGCATTTGGTGAAATGCATCTTGTTGTTTGTCTAGCAGTAATCAGTATAGGTTCTAGAATAACACATACTCTCCTACTGAATTATATTGGATTAAAATGCGGTGGGAATATTAAAAGCACTTCAGGTTTGGGCTTTCTGCCTTCCCAAGAGAAAAAATAGAACAAATTAATTTTTCTCTAACTTCTGATTAAAGTTTTTCTGAATTTTTAAAAAAGTTTCAACTTGAGAACTTGAATCCAAATTTGCTTTCCTTTTGGAGACAAAGAAGACTTCTAAAACAGAAATCAACAGATCAAACAATATACAAAAAATAGTGCCGTAGTTGTTTCATTTAATAGCCAAAAATTACCATGAAAAGTCTTTTCTTCTCGCTTGAATAATCTCGTGCTAAAACACAATATTCTTCACATATCAATCTTTTACATTTCAAAATTACTTCTCAGAATAAAATTAACAAATATTTTATTACAGAAATATGACACCGGTAGCTTTGAAAGATCATTTGTTTAAAAAGTATTTCACACATAAATAATGTATGAACATTATTAATTATACATATATATATGCATTGCTCACATTAATTGGGAATAGTGTATATTCTTATGCCAATGTAAAGAACACTGGATAGGAAAATATCGTTGAAATTAAAAATCCCGATGAAAAATTCTTAAAGTCTTCAGTTTTAAACCTTTTCCTTCCGGATTTCAAGGGTTATGCAAATTAAAACGTTGAGCAATGATGTTGGTTAGTTAAAATGTATCTGAAAACTGTTTAATTATAGAGTTAAAAACTATACTTAATTGATATTGGTTATATTCAAGTTTAATGATACTTCTTACTTTCTCCAGTTTCGATGGGGGGGGGGGGATATCACTGAAAAAAAATCAATGTTCCATCTTCGCTCATTAACTCGCTCATTAAAACCACTGATTTTTCAACTGCACTCTTAGAATAACGTTTTTAGATTTCTATTAAAGTTGGAAATCAGAGATTGGCAACCTTTGTAGAGAAGAGATCATCAGGACATGTGAATAAGGACTTGATCAGTGCGAAATATTTTTCGTACTTCTCCTGCTCCGTAAATCTAACCAAAAATCCTATAATGGAAATCGGAATTTTTTTTTCAGTTTGACCCTTTATTCCAGTAGGTATCAATATGGATGCCGCGACATTTTGTTGAATTCTATTCGAAATACTTTCTAAATATCTTTATGGAAATGGGGAATATATTGTTCTATAATATTAAGTAGCAAGTTTTCTTATTTGACTAGTTAAATCCACACCAAAAGTTCATCTTAATTCTAATCTCAAGTTCTGTACTTCCTTTTTTGCTCCTCTCTCTCAGTAATAAGTGGATCTCGTGGGGTCGATCATGATGAATTCCATGTCAAATGAAGTCTTGCAAAGTAGGAAATGGCATTTATTATACATTTTGGAGTTGGGTTGTTTTACCCCGATAGGCACATACATTGGCTAGACAGCACAGATTAGATAAATGTAAAGAATCATATTCAGAAGCAACTGCATAAAGTGTTAGCACAGGTCTTGTGGCTGTTAAAATTTTAAACTGAAGTAAATGTTCTATTCTACAAATCTCTCCTCAAAATTCCGATGAAAAATTATGTCAATCTCCTAAATTTTCTGTACAGTCAGACAGTTTTTCTTGTGGAAGAAGAGGACAAACTGAAAATTTCCTGGACATGCTGCACTGGTGGGCTTCTGCTGAGAGAAAATCTGCCTCTGCGTTTTCTGTTTGCCTGTGGGTTGTCAGACTAAGTGAACAGTGGCACAGGATACCTTATATCAGCTGTTGGATAATCCTGATCAGAGGCCATCGCAGGTACCTGAACCCACACTTAGCTAGTTTGGCATCGCCAGTCCTACAGTGGAGTAATGTGTTTCAGGCAAGTTAGTTCCCGGATCTTAAAAAGAACTGCTTGAAAAGATGGTGTATGAAGTTCCTACCAGTATGGATGGCTTCAGCCTTTAGCAGTATAGTATCAGGTTTTTACCCCATCCTGCAATTAGGGGGCTGATTAATATTGCTTTCCCTACCTCTTTCTATAAACCTAGTTTCTTTAAAAATCCTACTAATCATTTTCTCTCTACAGGTACATGGAATGTGAGGATGTTACACAGAGATTATTCTCTTGATGTCCTCATACAGGGATTCCAGCATTATAACCTAGTTATTCTAGGCTTGCAAGAGACCAGATGGACAGGTAAAGGGGATATTTTTAAAATAATTTTAAATTTCTCTTTTTAAAGAAATCTTCACCTTGCAGTTTATTTAGATTTCAGGATGATAATGAAAATCCTCAAGTAACACACAAAGCAGAATAGAAGTGTTGTGTTCCTAGGAATCTCTATTCTATCATGGTTTACCGACCGGGAAAGAAAGCTTGATAGAATTATGGACTATTTCGAATCGTAAGAAAAAGGTGCCTGGAATGAAGTTAAGAAGTCTGTGAATACTACTGTTGAATGTAAATGCCTAAAATTGTATTTATGTGCAAAAATTGTTCCTATATTAATCATATTGTAAATATTTGCTCTGTCCCTTGTTGCTTCAATACGCCTTTACAAAAAAAGCAACAAAGTCAATGGATGTATCATTCACCTTGAAATTATGCTTGTAAAAAAAAAAGCAACATTATTTTTTCATTGCACTTGAAAGCGGAATTTTTTTTATTGCGTGGTACTTTAAATTAGAACCTTCTTAATTCTTGCCATTAGTTTATCATCATATATGAATTGCTACTGTGATATTGTCATTGGTTCTTAGTTGTAATTGTTATTTCTTAAATTTCACGATGAAAAAAAAAAGTTTGTTTTTTCCCCCGCTGGAATAAGATGTTTCATACTGAACAGTGTTATTCGGAAATATATTTGAAATGCCACAAATATTGTAACGTGATTCAATTATTGCAAATGTGAAAACCTTGATATTTAAGTACAACTTTAAATGCAAGAAGAATAAAACGCTGCTTTTAAGGATAATAATACGATGAAATTAAAAAAGCATAAAATGGACTGAATAGCTAGATTCTAAAGATCCCGAGAGTTCGGATAAGGTTGGGGGGAAGTGAACCCACTAGACAGCTGTTGTGAGATATATGGTAGCTCCCGTCAAGGCCATCCAGCGTGTTCTTTAACGTGCACAGGTTATGCCTCTCCCGCGGCTTAACGTCCCATCCGATGGACGGCGGCCTTTCCAAGCCCATCGGTGTCCCCTACTGACCGTTAGCAAAGAGCTTTCAGGAGATAAATCTTAACGCTGGCCTAGCTGGGACTTTTATCTGGGAACTACAGATTACGAGCCTGTCGCTACCCCCGCACCTATATATTTTGAAGAGTTTTCTTCAAAGACCCGAAAAATCCGGGTAAAATGCTAGTTGTCTATAAAGGTTAAAAGAGATAGCTTAAAAGCTGCCGATTCAGTGTTCTCATTAATGACAGTCATTTTTCATTTTTTGTGGTTAAGTTTAAATGGCGAAGAAAATGATGGGGATAAAGGTAGGAGATGGGCACTTGGAGCTCAGACTTTGAAGAGAGCGGACGTGGTTTTTGCTTTGCTCCAAGAAGTGAACTTAGCTAAACTTCTACTTAAATTGCCTATTAGCCTTGGGCGAGATCGGGTATCCAACCCCGGTGGAGCCCTTGGTCGGCAGGATAGGTTAGAAATATACTAACAATTTAAATATAAAATTGAGCTATGTTTAGGATTTTAGAGATTTCAAGTTGAAATCTTTTCATATTATCTGAATAACAGTGTTTTCACTGCTATTCTGATTCTTCCTTCTTTAATCTCTCTTTGAGGTTAAATATTTATTATACTTTCTAGTTTAACAGACAAATATTTATTTGTCGGTTATCTTATTTTTATTAAACTTCCGTTGAAGATTTTTGTTTTCAAAAGTGTTGCCGTTGCGGCACTTGTTCGATTTCAACTGTCATTATTTAACTAACAGTTTTCTACTTTCGTAAACTTCTGTTGAAGTTTTTGCCAATAAAATATTATTCGTTTGATCTGTGGAATCCACGTCAACCAATGCGAGTTCCAATTACTTTGAAATTGTTGTATATTTCATATAACTGACATTTTATTTATTTTAACCTTTTTAAATTATAATCTGAAATTTGATGATTATTTTGTTTTGTGAAATTCAGAGTTTCACGATGTCAGCAAACACTAAAATTTTAAACGGGAAAAGTCATAAAACATTTCCGGACTGCCGAGAAGTATCAGCACCAGCAAAAGTGATATCGGACCACCGGGAAAACTCTGGTGATAAATCTGAAACTTCTCAAATTGCGATTCTTCCCGACCTGGGTGAGAACGTACAAGTCATGATTGAAGACGCGGACCTGAGAGAGGCCGCTTCAAACGAAATAGTTACATGTAACGTTAAAACAAACGTGACAAATTAAAGGAAGTAAACATAACAATCAGTAAACTTCCAAGTATAAACTCTTTACAGAACCTTTCTCTTGTAAGTGTATGCTTGCATTAACACTGCTATACTGCAAAAAGTTTATATCGAGAAGGAAATCAAAGAGCATGAATGTAACACACAAAGTTCTGTTACCGTATCTGGTGATACCGATGATGAAATTGAAACTCGCCTCAATGATCCAATGACCACTGCTGGCCTTTTTTACCACCAGTGACGAAAATGCTTGTCGAAATTCAGATATGGATACTACAGGCTTCCAAAATGTTAGATTGGTTGTTTTACCTCTGAGCGGCACTTTTTTTTGCACACCATGGGCTAAATGGCCAGGTCACATGGACCCCGAACGCTCAGAGAAGGTTGGGGGAGGGGACCCACTGGAACAGCTGTTCGGAGACAGATGGTAGCCTCCCGTCAAGGCCATCTAGCGTGTTCTTTAATGTGCACAGGGTATGGCTCTCCCACACACGGAAAACGGCTTAACGTCCCATCCGACGGACGGTGGCCTTTCCAAGCCCATCGGTGTCCCCTACTGACCGTGGGCAGGGCGGGGAATTTTGCGGAGATAAATCTCAACTCTGACCCAACTGGTACTTGAACCTGGGAACTACAGATTACGAGCCTGGCGCACTACCGACTGAGCCACCCCCACCCCTCCAAAATGTTAGAAAGGGTCAGAAAAGGACTATTTCTCCAACAGAGGACCTAAATATTACGCTCAGAAATAAATTTTCTGTTCTAGACGAATAATTATATACTGAAGTTGAGGTTATTTCAACTGAACCTTCAACATCAGATGACACACAAAATTATATGGGGAAAAAAGAGATAAAATTCCACTTATAATCCTCAGAAATCCGACAAACTGGACAAAGCTGTATAGAGAACTCACTAAAATTGCAGTTGAAGATTTTACTGCAAAAACCTCCAGAGATACAATTAGAATTCAGACTAAGTGTGCTCCGCATTTTCGCGCTTTCACACGTAAGTCGGAGGGCAATATAAGATGGCCTTCCACACTTACCAATTGAAGGCTGAAAAAAATCTTAAGGTGATATTCAAAAATTTACCAGCTGATGTCACCTGTGAAGAATTGCAAAATGAAATTACAGATCTGGGTTTTAATGTTATTAAAACCTCTCAACTCAGACAGGGAAAAGAATGGAAGCTCATTACAGTTTTCCTTATCGAACTACCAAAAAATGAAATAAACAAGAAGATTTACAACATCACTTCTCTATTCCATCTCAAAATTAAGGTGGAAAACTACCATAAGGGTAGCACTCCGACAGTGCAATAGATGCAAACGCTATGACCATCCCCACAGTGGGTGTTATAATGGGCCACGTTGCGTGAAGTGTGCTGAAGATCACTTTACTAATAGTCGTACACGCAATAAAAATGATGCCCCCCCCAAAGTGTGCAAACTGTGGGCTTGTCCACACAGCCAACTTTAAAGGGTGTAAATTCTACCCTAAGAATGCATCAGTTAACACCCAAGATGCTGCTGATGGAAAAGCTTCAGAAATTAGTGCAAATTCCGAGAAACGTACTCCACTGCGTTCAAAAACAACAGACAAAGGAAAAGTTACCCCAAAACTTCCTATCAAAACTACCAGAGATACTACTTTTCCAGATATTGTCAAAGCAAATGACAAACCTTAACCTGTAAAAGTAAATAAAGCTAATATTAATAGTAAGCCAACAACGAAAAATATTAAGGCCAAAAGTGCCGAAAATAAAGAATCACAATTGATTCTAATTAATGACCTAAAAGAAGCTTTGAAGTTTTTCAAGCAAATAAATCTTGAACTTCTTGTAAACATTAAGCTACTGTTTACTGAATATCAGACTGCCACTGGCCTTATGGTCAAACTTAATGTTGATTTTAAGGCTTTCGATTTTCTATTCAATTCCATAAACCGTAATGGCTAATACACCTGTTTCTAAGGGTGAACTTAAGATACTCGCCTGCAACTGCAATGGCCTGAAATTTGATCTTTTTAAATTTTTAAATAGCTCTTTTGAGTGAGACGCACTTAAGAGCTAGTGATAGTTTAATGATTCCAAATTATGATATATGCAGAACTGATCGTCTGCATAATAATGGAGGAGGCACTGCTGTTATCATCAAGCATAGTGTTCCTCATTTCCTTTATGAAATACCCAACATTGATTCTCTTGAGATTACTGCTGTCTCTATTTTGGGTACTAATGTAGGGAATATAAATATCATAGCAGGTTACAAACCTCGTAATAAAAAACTAGAAACGTCTGATTTAGACACCATTTTTAATTCAGGAAACCCAACAATTTTAGCTAGGGATCTAAATTCCAAACATAATGCTTGGCATTCTAGGAGCTGTAATGCAAATGGTCGCATTTTGCTTGACTATTTCATTAATAAAAGCTTCATTGTAGATGCACCTTCTGACCCC
Organism: Ryuthela nishihirai; assembly: GCA_038380435.1. NCBI lineage: Eukaryota > Metazoa > Arthropoda > Arachnida > Araneae > Heptathelidae > Ryuthela > Ryuthela nishihirai. The sequence continues at coordinate 27,540,240 of JAWZYU010000026.1, forward strand.
ACGTACTACCCCTATAATACTAATTTCAAACCGGATGGCTTAGATGTGGTAGACTTGAAAATTTCTTCCCCATTTACAGATTAAATACAATTCATGTACCACATACAATTCTCTGACCACATTCCCGTTAATATGCAACTTTCTATTACCTCACAGGAAAATCCTACAGAACTGATTTACACCAACTGGGATAAATTTACTTCTCTTGTAAAGGAATCCATCACTGGAAAATGCAACTCATCCAATCTACGTTCTATCGCGCAAGATATCGATATTTTTACTCGTATTCTAACTGATTCTAAGGTAAAAGCGAATAAAGTTAAAAAGCGTTTACCAGTATATTACTGGCTTCCGCTTCCATTTTAGCACTTATCAGAGATAAAAATAAATCACGGCATCAATGGCAGAGAAATAGGAACGAAGAAGATAAAAAGTTATATTACCAACTAAAAGAACAAATCAGAAACGATATTAAGGATTTTAGACAAAATAGCTGGAAGGATAAAATCAGCAAACCTTCTGTGCATGATAACTCCATATGGAGGTTAACAGAATCTTTTAAAAATCCTAAGGATAATCTCCCACCTATTCACCGTTTCCAGGGAGTGGTCTTTAGTGATGAAGAGCTGGCCTTTGCTATCTCGCTGGAGGATCAATTTCAGGAAAATCATGATCTCTCTGATGAAGACACACACGAAGAGGTGGAGGATGGACTCTTCAGATTCTCACAATTTACTATCGTTAATATTCTTTTTTACCACACCCAAGGAAATTGAAGATGCAAGAAAGACGATTGTTGATTTGCGTTCAATCTTCAATCTTCTCTTCAGATACGGTAACTTCCCGAATATCTGGAAGAATGCTCATGTCAGAATGATCCTCAAGTCAGGGAAAAATCCAAGTTTCCCCCAAAGTTACCGCCCAATCAGCTTGCTTTCCTGTCTGGGCAAGCTGCTTGAGCGGGTGATTCTCAATAGACTCTCCGACTTTCTTAATAAGAACCACATCATACCAGATTTGCAATTCGGCTTTAGAAAGAAGATGTCCACTGAGCATCAGATCCTCCGTGTAGTTGAGAAGATTGCTGAATCCTTGAATAAAAAGGAAACGGTTGCCTGTCTTCCTTGATGTGGCCAAAGCCTTTAACAAAGTTTGGATAGATGGTTTATTGTACAAACTTGTCAGGGCTAACGTTTCATCAGGAATTATCCAATTTATACAGTCATACCTTAACAATCGTACATTTCAAGTACAGATTAAAAAGAGCCTTTCTACGATACATCCCATCGAAGGTGGAGTACCACAAGGCTCCCTTCTTGGACCAGTGCCCTTTTCTATTTATCTTTATGATTATCCTGTTATTGACAGGATCACTACTGCTATGTATGCAGATGAGAGTGCTCTTCTCTCACCATTGCTGAGTGCATCTATTGCTATTAATAGATTACAGCAAGTCCTGGATAAGATAGAGCAATGGTACAGTAAATGGAAGATTGGAATCAATGTTGAGAAAAGTGCTTCACTTATATTTACCACCAAAAGAGTCACAAACCCCCAGACTCAACTTTTCGATACACCACTTAACTGGCAGAAAACTGTTAAGTATCTGGGCGTTACTTTGCATAGCAAGCTCAGATGGGAAAAGCACATTGAAACTGTTCTGCAAAAAGCAAACATGATTCGATGCCAACTTGACCCATTGATGGGGAGGAATTCTATCCTCTCCATAGATCATAAGTTACTACTTTTGCCATACAGTTCTTAGACCTGTTATAACATATGCAGACCCCATATGGGCTAACACGACAAAGGGAAATATTAAGAAACTCCAGATCTATCAAAATAAAATCTTGATACAGGCCGTAAATGCCCCATGGTTTGTGATCAACAGACAAATACATGGGTATTTAGTCGTCCAACATATTTACACCCATATAAAGCAGATCTCTAAGAAATTCTTAGAAGCTGTGGACACGAATCCTCACGATTTCATTACTAACATTTTAAAGTATGATCGTGATCCTATGAGCAGATTCAAGAGGGCTAGACCATTGGTTTTCGATCAGGAACACTTTTTGATCTAGTACCCTGATCTACCATATTTATCATTGTTTTCCTGCCCCTTGGGGCTCACCTTTTGGTGATTTTTGTGTTGTCCTTTGCGACTCGTGCCATTTATTGGACATCTTCAGATGGAGAAAGTTATGGGATCTTTTATCCTGGTACTTCGAAAACTCATAATTATGCTACATGCTATGGGGATTAAGGTAGTCTCAGATGGCAGATAAATGTACAAGGGATGATCTTCAGATTTATTTCTGGAATTGCCACGGAATTCTTAGTGATCTGCCTGAGTTCTGTTGTTCATTTTTGACAGATACCCAGGCAGACATTGTCTTATATGGTGAGACGCATCTGCGTGCCTCAGATGTCTTTAAAATGCCCTAACTACGGGGTCTATCGTACAGACCGTTTGCATAACAGTGGAGGAGGCACAGCTGTTATGATCAAGCGGTCAATTCACCATCATCTTTTATCTACTTTAGACCTCGTAACTCTTGAAGCCACAGCCATGGCTATTTTAGATACCAACATAGGAACTGTACACCTAATTGCTGCATATAAGCCACCAAATGCCACGCATATGAATGATGATCTGAACTCCATTTTTGACTCCAATCTTTCTACAGTGTTTGCAGGTAGCCTTAATGCCAAAAATACTGCTTGGCATTCAAGGGCCTGCAAGAGAAATGGAGGATTCTTGGAACCTGCAGACTTTTTAATTTTTTAATTGGAAATCAATTAATGATGTCATAAATGACTTTACAACCCTATTGTTAACTTCGAAAACTGAAGCGAGCGTGGATTTTACACCAAAGCGAGATTTTTATGTTCCCCCATCGCGTTTCTCTTGCCTCATTAAGGAGAAAAACAAGGTAAGACATGCATGGCAGAGACCTGGATTTACATCTGATAAGAGGCTTTACAACTCTTTAAAACTCAAAGTCAAATCCAACCTCAAAGCTTTTAGAAGTGAACAATGGAATAAGAAAGTCGAATCATTATCTACAAACAACAATTCCATTTGGAAGATGCCCAAAGCTTTAAAGAAACCATTTACCAGTTTCCCACCTATACATGGAGAAACTGGTTTAAATTTCAGTGATAAAGATAAATCCGAGGCTTTTGCGGATACCCTCGAATTGCAATTCCGTGAAAACTTTGATTTCTCTGACCATCATACCTGTTAATTGGTGAGGGAATCCCTTCTCCATTTCGATCAGGTGGATCGAACCAGGGTAAATTTTACATCACCGCTGGAAATTCAGCTGGCAATCAAACGCCTAAAATAGAATATAGCCTCGGGCCAAGACAAAGTATCGAACAGGATGCTCAAGCATCTTCCAAAGAAAGCCATTGTGCATCTCTGTTCGATATTTAATTATTTACTTCGAAATCTTATATTTCCTGATGTCTGGAAAAATGCTATCGTCAAGCTTTTACATAAACCAGGCAAGAACTCCGCTATTCCATCCAGCTACCGTCCTATCGCTTTCTGTCTACAATTAGTAAGCATTTTGAAAAGATTTTGCTCAATCGTATTGACGACTTTCTTGGCTGCCACCCTATTCTGCCTGAGATCCAGTTTGGTTTCAGACGGAATCGATCTACCGAACACCAGGTCCTTAGAGTGGTGGAGAAAGTTGCCGAATCCCTTAACAAAAAGGAGTCCGTTGCAGCCGTCTTCCTGGACGTGGCCAAAGCCTTTGACCGCGTCTGGTTGGACGGCCTTTTACAACAAGCTTATAGAAGCTGAAGTGCGATCTAGACTCATCTGTTTGATCCAATCATATCTCTTCAATAGGACATTTCAAGTCCAAATTAAATCTGCCATGTCTACAAGAAGATTAATCTCTGCAGGTGTGCCTCAGGGCTCCCTTTTGGTTGCTACACTCTTCTCTTTATACTTATACGATTTACCTTCCTTTGATCGTATTCATCTTGAACTTTACGCAGATGACCTTGCCTTACTATCTCCCTCCCTCGGTCCTGCTGTCGCTATGAAGAGGCTGCAGCATAGCTTGACCGAGCTGGGCACATGGTATGAAAAATGGAAGATAAAGATTAACTCTGACAAGAGTTCTGCCATCTTTTTTACTGGAAAGCGTATTATGAATCCCACTTGCCTCCATTTACAAGATATTCCCATTGGAGTGATTCAGTCAAATATCATGGGGTTGTTATACATAAGAGGTTAAAGTGGGACTATCACATAAATAATATAATCTCCAAAGTCAGTTCATTGAGGGGCCAGCTAGGCCCACTCCATTTACGATCAATCATTAAAATGGAAAATCTCCTAAGCTTTTACTCTATGATATGATCATCAGACCGGTGATTCTCTATGCTTCTCCCATATGGGCTAATATTACACCCACCAATATTCGTAAGATTCAGGTCTTACAGAACAAGATTTTGAGAACTGCGGTCGATACCCCCTGGTTTGTCACTAACAGACAACTCCATAAAGACCTGAACATCGACCATATATATATATACACACACACCTCAAAAAGTTTTTTTGAGGCTGTAAGCAATAATCCCAATGAGATTATTTCTTCTCTGATTCTTTACGATCATACTGTTTTGAACCAGTACAAGAGGCCTAAAACGGTAGCGTTCTCTGAGGAGACCTTCCCATTTTAGGTTTCTTATATAATTTTACTGCTATTTTTAACTTTTCTTATGTTTGCCCTTAGTGGCACACCTAAGGGTGGTTTACTTATACATTTTGTTCTTACTCATGACAAATAGACATATCTTTATAATGGAGATGGTTAGGGGTAAAATTATTACCCGGTACATTGAATACGATTATACGATCTATGGGAATTAAGGTAAAGGGACCTGGAGGTACCTTTACCTCCTTGAATGCTAGTAAGGGTAATGGTGGAGGAAATAGTTTACGCATTTTTGAAGACCTATAAAAGGGGGGGAGCAAACGCAATGGATATCAAGTCCCTTGACGATTCATCCATTTATTTTTTTCCGGCTCCTCTGCGTCCCTAGCCGCCCCTCCCTTATTTTGCTTCTATCCGGCCCTGTTGGAGATGATTGCGTATTCGAGAAAATAAATAAAATATTTTCTCATGCAAATGTTGTTTACTAAAGCTAAATTTCATAACCAGAATATGCGAATACAAAAATTAATGTGAAATGTCAGAAATTATAAAATTTCAGTGATAAAGAAATGCAAGATATGCAAGAAAAAAAAATGCAAGGAAAAAAAGAAATGCAAGATATCTTGTAAAAGAAAGTTATTTCGCATTGAATCTAGAAAGCAGTCTTTGAACAGATTCATAACTTGTTAAAAAACACGAATTTTCTTCGCATAACATCTTTTTGTGAGATTAGTTTTATAGAAAAAGGGAAAAAAATAACGAAATAATATTTATACAAGGTGTACAAAATTGCAAACAAAAATATTTAATGTTGATACAATATTTGCATAAAAGAGATTAATAAAAAATCTAATGCGTTAGTAAAAGAGACATTAAAAAGAAAACGCTAAAAATAAACTGTTTTTGGGTCGAAATACTTTGATTCAACGAAATTCCTTAAGGGAATTTTGTTCTTGTAAAGTGGAGATAAACAGGCAAAAGATGTTTTTTAAAATAAACGGCCAAAAAACAATAAACGGCTAGAGTCTCTCATTAATGATGAACAAGTTTTGGCTTTAAAAGTTTTGATTTGTTTTAACTAAAATGTACTTAAACCACTGCACACTAAAATCATAAAAAGCAAACCAAGCACTTAAAACTGTTGTTGCCATGGCAACTGCATGTTTTGAAATTCAAAACAACTTAGATATAGTGTTACGAAAAAAGGGTAAAAATTTATTCTTTTTTGCCATATACGTAAAATAGAGAGGTAATTTATAGCCTATTATAAGGGTTCTCAAAATGGGGTACGCGATAAACTTTCTTTGGGTATGTCGTGAGAGCTCAAAAGTAAAATGTTTATAATTTTATAAGATTTGTTAAATTGTTTATGTATTTATAGATATATGTAATTTATGAATACTTTGGGTTGTGGTTGTTTTACCTCTGAGCAGCACTTTTTGCACACCATGGGCTAAATGGCCAGGTCATATGGACCCCGAAGGCTCAGAGAAGGTTGGGGAGGGGACCCACAGGAACAGCTGTTGGGAGACATGCTGGATGGCCTTGACGGAAGGCTACCATCTGTTCTTAAACGTGCACAGGGTATGACTCTACCGCACACGGGGCCACGGCTTAACGTCCCATCAGACGGACGGCGAGCTTTCCAAGCCCATCGGTGTCCCCTACTGACCGTGGGCAGGGCGGGGAGTTTTGCGGGTTATGTTGGGTTGTTTTACCTCTGAACGGCACTTTTTTGCACACCATGAGCTAAATGGCCAAGTCACCTGGACCTCGAAGGCTCAGAGAAGGTTGGGGGAGGGGACCCTCTGGAACAGCTGTTGGGAGACAGATGGTAGCCTCCCGTCAAGGCCATCCAGCGTGTTCTTTAACGTGCACAGGGTATGGCTCTCCCGCACACGGGGCCACGGCTTAACGTCCCATCCGACGGATGGCGGCCTTTCCAAGCCCATCGGTGTCCCCTACTGACCGTGGGCAGGGCGGGGAGTTTTGCGGAGATAAGTCTCAACGCTGACCCAACTGGGACTCGAACCTGGGAACTGCAGATTACGAGCCTGGCGCACTACCGACTGAGCCATCCCCGCCCCATTTATGAACGCAACATTTAATGTGTATTCCCATTGTTATATTATAACTATAGTTTTATCTATCTATATAAGGGGTTGGCATGTTACATACGTATTTCCAGGGGGTACGTGAAGCATAAAAGGTTGAGAACCACTGGCCTAATAAATAGGTAACAAAGAATACAGACAAACTATAGTAATTTCAGAACAAAATTTACATTATTATTCATAACGAAAAAAGATTCCCAATTTTCACTGATAAAATGAATGACAAACATATTGTTTGCAAATTTAACGATGATGATTGTGAAAACTGAAATTTTATGTCGCAAGAAATATTCATATATTATTCCTACATTTTGTGAAACCTAAATTTAGAAACTAAAGTTCATAATGTTTGCATTCTGGTGCATAAAATTGCGTAGGTTCAACACAGTGTTTTTAATTCAATAATTTAGTAATTTTATCAAATCATATTCATCATCATTTCAGTGAGAAAAATGCGGCATCTTAAGACAACCACTACAATTATTTCAAATTACGCGTAAATGTCAATATGATTTTGAATAACGCTTATCTAAATGCAAAAATAATTAATAGAGTATGCTAATAGGTTATATGTACATTTTGATTACATAGCGGAAATTTTATTTCGATACAGACACTTTTGCACACAACTACAGGAAGTTGTAATCGAAAAATTCATTAAAACGACACAACTTAATGAATTTTTCGATTACCAAATTCCTGTAAACACAGTTTAAGCCTTGGGATCTCACTAAATTTTTCTCATATTGAAAACAATTGTCCGAACACTTCCATGTTATGTGAATGGAAAGCCACCTTCAAAGCTCCCTGACATTGAAAATAAACATTTTACGCAAAAAACTGTTATTAGCGAGAAATTGTAGATGTCGCTCAAATCTCTCTAAATATATTTCCCGCAATATTAGTTTAATATTTAAAGAATAAAATGGAAACTTTTATCTTCAAATTTTGCATTTATCTTCAAATTTTGAAGATAAGCATTTATGAAAGCATTTATCTTCAAATTTTGGCATTTGTAAAAAAATACTTCAATAGATAAAACACAACTTTTGTAACAATTTGTTCACTAACATAAAAAAACTTCATACAAGCTTCAGATATTTAATTTAAGATTTCATCAATTTGGAGGCAATGTGAAAGTGTCGTCTGCTGTTAAATGGTCCCGCTTCTACGACTTTAAATATTGATCGAAGATTGCTGAAAATAGGCACTGTCACATTGCCTCCAAATGTAAACAAATTATTACAAGAGTTGTGTTTTATCGATTGAAGTATTTTTTCACAAGTGTCAAAAGTTGAAGATAAATGCTTCAGCTTCCATTCATTCTTTAAATATTAAACGAATATTGTGGAAAATATATTTAGAGAGATTTGAGTGACATCTACAATTTATCGCTAATAAGTTTTTGCGTAAAAAGGCTTATTTTCAATGTCAGGGAGCTTTGAAAGTGGCTTTTTATTCATATAACAAGGAAGTGTATGGACACTTATTTCAACATAATGTACTCCGATTGACTCACAATTTACCCTATTATTTACACTACACACAGTTGGCAGAAATTTGATCAGGGGGGGGGGGGATGATAGGCAAAATTTTTTACGGGGTGAAGGCAAAAAAAATAACAATGTTTCAAAAGAGAAATATTTAGATCTAGCCGTTCATTAACGAGCACAGTTCAGAAAACAAGCACAGATCATACCAGCAAAGTCATTAAAAATATATACAAAAACTTTTCATGTTAATAATAAATGATGACGTACTTTTCATATAGTTAAGGAAAAAACATTTTCCCTAAATTCTTCCAGGGAAACAACTACTCTTTTGTAACCCCCCACCCCCTCTTTCCATGCTGAAACTATGACTACATAACTCGCTTCGTACTGTCATCAAGTTTAGTACGTTTTTTAAATGGTTCTTCCGTGCATTCGTTTTATGCATTTCTGATGAGTTATCTACGATAGAAATAAATAGCACTACTCTTCAAATAATCTTTCAAATACTCAAAAAAATCAGTCTTGATGATGTTATGTATACATAATTTGATTCGCAATGCAATAAAATACTCGTACGTATACAGTCGCTCAAATAAATATCCGAACACTATGGTTGATTATAGAATTCAGAAAAATATCTGGCAACGATTTTTTTTTAGAAAGTGATCTGGCAACTTTCGTGTCACATGACACGTAGTTTGCCAGATTACTAGTTTCTAGTCATATACACAGTCATATCAGAATAATATGACCACCTACAATAGTATATGTGGTCATGTTATTCTGATACGACTGTGTATTATTTAAGAATGAAACCAAATGAAAATAAAAATGAAATAAAGAAAAGGTGGCAACCAGCTTTTAAATAGTCAAACCTCATACACAACTCTACATAACTTTTCAATGTCGTTTATCTGCCTTAAAAAAGACTTAATCTTTCTCTGAAATGTCTTTGGTACAAGTTCATTCCTAATATTAAGGAAACAAGTCAAAAAAAAAGTTTGAATAAAACATGAAAATGATGACAAACTTAAAACATGAAATGCCAGAGTGAAATTTCTTTTCTAGTTAATGGAACGATAAATTTATATTCTGAATCCTTCAAACTTCCATTTGAAATATTCATTTACAAAATTGTAGGATTTCTATATATGTATATAACAAACTATACGGTATACATGCAATTTTCTGAAATCAAGAATAATGTGTTTCTTAATAAGTTTATTGTATCAATTTTTGTTACGAAAAGTCATAGCCTGCCTTTTCCGGGATCGATTTTACTGGGCAAAATAAGGGATGGTGTATTTATAGTTACATTGTTTGCGTTAACTAAAACTCCTACAAGACTAATTTAAGTAAAATTGAACAAATGAATCCCTTTTAAAGGGAATATACTCTAGAAAATGCAGGCAGAGTTCTATTGCTAAAATAATAATTTTTCTATTGACCACTTTTTTAGCAGACATTAAGAAGTAACATAGGTTGCAATACAGAAACAAGTAACATAAGTTGCAATACAAAGTAGCACAAGTTACAGTGAAAACTATCGTATATTGCAATATAAAAATAGGTAACATAGGTTGCAATACAGAAATAAGTATTACAATATAGAAACAAGTAATATAAGGTGCAATACAAAGTAGCAGAAGTTACAATACAAACTACCTAAATTGAAATATAAAAAGAGGTAACATAGGACGTACACAGAAACAGGCGTCTTAGGTTGCAATACGGAAACAAGTCTCGTAAATTGCAGTTCCTTTTACTCTGAGGGCTGACTCCGAGACTGAGAGAACGTTGGGGGGGGGGGGACCCACTGGAGAACTATTAGGAGACAGATGGAGCCTCCAATTAAGGGCATCCAGTGTTTCGTGCTCAGAGGCATGGCCCTCCCACACACGGTCTTCTTGGCTTAACGTCCCATTCGACGGACGGCGGCCTTTCCAAGACCATCGGTGTCCACTACTGGCCGAGGGCAGGGTGAGGAGTTTTGTGGAGATAAATCCCAACGCTGACCCAACTGGGACTCGAACCTAGTAACTGCAGATTACGAGCCTGGCGTGCTACTGAATGAGGGTCCCCCCCACTACGAATCTGGCAGAAGTTGCAATATCAAAAAATAGGTGACGAAAGTTGCAATATAAAAAGAGGAAACATGGATTGCAATAAAAAAGCAGATAGCATTATAAAAACGGGTGATATAATTTGCACAATATAAACCGATAATATTGTTTGCAATATAGAAACGTATGACATTAGTTGCGATATAAAAATAGGAAACATAATTGCATTATAAAAACAGGTAACGTAGCCTGCAGTACAAAAAGTAACAGTTTGCAATGTAGAAACAAATGACAAAAATTGCGATATAGCAATGAGCGACATAAATCACAATATAAAATTAAGCATCATAAACAGCAATATAGGAACAAAAGATCTAAATTTCAATACAAATTAAGCATCATGAACAACAATATAGGAACAAAAGATCTAAATTGCAATACAAATTAAGCATCATGAACAGCAATACAGGAACAAAAGGTCTAAATTGCAATACAAATTAAGCATCATGAACAGCAATATAGGAACAAAAGATCTAAATTGCAATACAAATTAAGCATCATGAACAGCAATACAGGAACAGAAGATCTAAATTGCAATACAAATTAAGCATCATGAACAGCAATACAGGAACAAAAGCTCTAAATTGCAATAGAAATTAAGCATCATGAACAGTTGGTTGTTGGTTGGTTGTTTGGGGTTTAATGGCGCATCGGCAACAAGGCCATAATGCGCCAAACAAAAGACAATATAAAAGATAAAAGACATAGAAACCCGCAACCAAAATTAAAAATATATTTTCAACATTATAAATGGGTAAAATAACAAAAAACAGGCGCATATAAACAGAGTAAAACAACTGTAGAAATACTATATAAAATAATCCCAGGTGTAAGAGACCTGGGGTAAATAATGTGATTAAAATATCCAGTATAAATAGTATATCAAATTCGATTAAAATATCCAGTAAATCGTAAAAATTGAAAGAGAGAGGTAAAAGTACAATAGTCGGATAAAAGATGTCCGAGTGTAAGGGGCTCGGACGTAAAATCATGAGAGTTAAAAAACATACGTCTTTCAAAGTTAAAACAACGACATTCAATTAACATATGTTTGATCGTTAAAAAGGTGTCACAAAACTCACACTTGGGTTCGTCGTCTGCCCGTAAAAGAAACGAATGAGTAATAAACGAATGACCCAAGCGGAGCCGAGCAAGTACAACTTCCTCCTTGCGATTCCTGCGGTAACAAGACTGCCATGGTTTGACGATAGGTTTGATCTCAAAGAGATTGTGTGTAAGCTGTTCTGACCAAGATCTCTGCCACTGTGCCCGGAGCTCGGTGGTAAAACGCTGCCGGAAATCCAGATAGGGAACCGGCAGCGGAGAGTGGGACAGGGGCGTGGCTGACTTGGCAGCAGCATCTGCCAAGTTGTTGCCCCTAATCCCGACGTGACCGGGCACCCAACAGAAATGGATGGTGGTGGTGGCTGCCAGACGATGTAGTTGCTGGCGGATCTTAGTAAGAACAGGGTGAGGCCGATGCCTCACTGAGATCAAAGCCTGTAGCGAGCTAAGCGAGTAGGTGTAAAGCACACACCGACGATGATGCTTAGTCACTATGTGGTTCAAGGCGAGACTGATAGCGTGCAACTCTGCAGTGAAGATGGAACACTGCAGTGTGTTCTGGTCTGCAATGATTACATCACAGCAGACCATGGCTGATCCCACTGAAGTGCCGGACTTCGAGCCATCTGTAAAGACAGGCAAGAAGTCCGGGTGCTCAGCACGATGGCTGGCAAAGAGTTGCCGGTAAACACAGTCGGGTGTAAAGGCCTTCCCCGTCCTGCACAGGGAAAAATCGCAGGAAGGGGAAACAGCGAGCCATGGTGGAAGTGGCTCAGCTGTCGATTGTGGAACGCTATCGAGACTGGTGTTGATGTCTCTGAGGTAGCCTCGGACTCGCAAACCAAAAGGACGAATGGCAGTCGGCCGATTATTGTAAAGCGTTTCCCACTTCGGACTGAAAACGCAGTCCCAAGTGGGATGGCCAGGCAGGGATCGCAATTTAGAAGCATATTGTAGGGACAACTGCTGACGGCGAAGAGATAAAGAAGGTTCGTCGGTCTCAACGTAAAGACTCTGGACCGGTGAAGTGCGGAAGGCTCCCGTGCAAACACGGAGGGCCTGATGATGGAGGGGGTCATCATGAACAGCAATAGAGAAACAAAAGATCTAAATTGCAATACAAATTAAGCATCATGAACAGCAATACAGGAACAAAAGATCTAAATTGCAATACAAATTAAGCATCATGAAGAGCAATACAGGAACAAAAGATCTAAATTGCAATACAAATTAAGCTGGATGGCCTCGATGGAAGTCTTCCCTCCATCTCCTAACAGTCTTCTTCTGCATGGCCTCGATGGAAGTCTTCCCTCTGTCTCCTAACAGTCTTCTTCTGGATGCCCCGATGGAAGTCTTCCCTCTGTCTCCTAACAGTCTTCTTCTGGATGGCCTCGATGGAAGTCTTCCCTCTGTCTCCTAACAGTCTTGTTCTGGATGGCCTCGATGGAAGTCTTCCCTCTGTCTCCTAACAGTCTTGTTCTGGATGGCCTCGATGGAAGTCTTCTCTCTGTCTCCTAACAGTCTTGTTCTGGATGGCCTCGATGGAAGTCTTCCCTCTGTCTCCTAACAGTCTTGTTCTGGATGGCCTCGATGGAAGTCTTCCCTCTGTCTCCTAACAGTCTTGTTCTGGATGGCCCCGATGAAAGTCTTCCCTCTGTCTCCTAACAGTCTTCTTCTGGATGGCCCCGATGGAAGTCTTCCATCTGTCTCCTAACAGTCTTGTTCTGGATGGCCTCGATGGAAGTCTTCCCTCTGTCTCCTAACAGTCTTGTTCTGGATGGCCCCGATGGAAGTCTTCCCTCTGTCTCCTAACAGTCTTCTTCTGGATGGCCCCGATGGAAGTCTTTCCTCTCTCTCCTAACAGTCTTGTTCTGGATGGCCCCGATGGAAGTCTTCCCTCTGTCTCCTAATAGTCTTGTTCTGGATGGCCCCGATGGAAGTCTTCCCTCTCTCTCCTAACAGTCTTGTTCTGGATGGCCTCGTGGAAGTCTTCCCTTTGTCTCCTAACAGTCTTGTTCTGGATGGCCCTGATGGAAGTCTTCCCTCTCTCTCCTAACAGTCTTGTTCTGGATGGCCCCGATGGAAGTCTTCCCTCTGTCTCCTAAGAGTTTTGTCCAGTGGCTCTCCTTCCGACAGATTTCTCTCAGCTTTCGGGAAATTGGCTCATCGCCAAAACAAAGAATGGAACTTAGAATCAAGACTCCAAAATATGTCCTAAAAAGTGCACGAAATTTAAGCTATAACTTACAATTATCCTATTATTACTATATAGCTTGAGGCGAGGGTGGCTCAGTTGGTAGCGCGCAAGGCGGGTGTGAGTTGGCGCGCAAGGTTGATAATCTGAAGTTCCCAGGTTCGAGTCCCAGCTGGGCCAGCGTTGAGATTTATCTCCGCAAGACTCCCCTGTGCACTATAAAGAACACATTGGATGGCCTTGACGGGAGGGTACAATCTGTCTCCTAACAATTGTTCCAGTGGGAGTTCCCCTCCCCCAACCTTCTCTGAACCTTCGGGGTCCATGTGACCCTCGATTTATCCCATGGTGTGGAAAAAAGTGCCGCTCAGAGGTAAAACATGTCAACCCTCCGAGCTTCAATGACCGTTTTTGCACCCAATGGGTAAAATGATCAGATCACAAGAACCCCGAGGTCTCAGAGAATCTTGGGGGATCTCTGTTGGAGGGAAACAAATATTAGCCTCCCATCAAGGCCATCCAGTGTGTTCTTTAACATGCACAGGGTATGGCTCTTCCGCTTAAAGTCCCATCCAACAGACGCCTTGTTTTTTTCATCGCTTACCTTTTCTGTAAGTTGGCACCTAACGCCGAGCCACTCCCAAAATACTCAGAGGTGGTCACGACATAGCTTCCTATTTGATTGGAAATTTCACGAGACACGAGACACGAACTTCTTCAGCTGCACACCAACTGAAGATAAAACAATGAAATAGGATAATAAATGAACGCAGAATCTAAGTTTGTGCTATTTTGATTCGTACAATAATCCGGACTGTGATCATTTAACTAGCTATTAACTCAGAATCATCCCTCATTTTGCGGTGCATCAGTCTTCGCACAGATCAAGATACTGATGAAGGGTCGTTGTCAACTGCTGCTTCTGGATCCCTTCGGGAAGTTGCCAATTCTCATTGAGCTTCTCCCTGAGAGTGCATCGGCACAAGTGTTTTAAATCTGCCGGTTGTAAGTAGCGTGCGCCGATCGTGGGCACGTACCCTTCGGAGCAGAGCTTCTTGAGGAAGTGAGCTCCATTCACACGAGACACGATTTTTCCCTCGAAGACGACGGGCAGCGTGAAATCCAGGAGGTCCTTTCGGATGAGACTGATCCCTCGCATCAATATCATCATCGTAGTCGTCAGGAAGCTTTTCACGAAGTGATCTTCACATTCTGAGAAGTTCGCCATGTCGTCGAGGCTCTTGTCGACGCCGTTCAGACTCAGAGACGTCCAGAGAACCCGGAGAAGTCTCCGCAATTGACCGATATGCTCCCAGTTGCTGTTATTGTTGAAGGCGGGGTCGGTGATGCGACTTTTACTACTTCCGTTGTATCTCTTACTGTCGGGCTCTTCAACAACTTCAGACTGGCCCCGTACCTCAAGAGGGGGAGAAGCAACTTCGGTTTGCAGTCTGCGATGGCATAGATGGCGGGACTCACGTAGTGGGCATACCCGAGGCGGAGGTCAACCATGCGATGACCTCTCAACTCCAATTTCCGAGAGTTGGCGTGAGAGAGGAAGTACGTGACCCTGGCACATCCGGAGTAGAGACAAGCCCTGGAAACATTCTAGCCGACGTCATACAGGTAGATGTCTTCCGGGACGAACACGACCGAGAAGTCTTTCAGGATCTCGAAGATGGCGGCTATGACGTCACCCACGAGGTGAGAGTCCCGAACCTGTTCGACGAAGCACACTTTGGCGATGGCTTGTACGAAAAGGCGCTGGAAAGTAATTTTTTAGATTGATCTTTTCTATTTGGAAGGGATGTGAGGATTTCTTTATTCATTAATCATCTTCTTTTTTGAATTTTTTTCTTTTGCTATTTTTTTATAGTTTTTTTACGTATTAATCCTCAAAGTTCAGGTACTTGTGCAGTACCTGAGGCAGATGTAGTGTTTTTCTGCCATCCATCCCTTCCTTGCTACTTACCAGCAATCCCCTGATCTTCACTGCACATAAGTGCTTCAGAGATGGCGTGATATTTTTTTCCAGTTCATACTCTGGAATGATTTGCTTGTATAGGTTCAACAGGGTGTTATACTCCATGTTCATTTCTTCTATCAGGTAGGAGTTTGCAATTTTGTAAGTGATTGCTTCCGGTTTTGAAACACTCCTTAAAGCAAGCTTAACTTTAGAACATTTAGATTGTATATGTTCGGTCATCATGGAAATTTCTTTTATTTCACCCTGTTCTTCGGCCATCTGTGACCTTATCACTTCATTTACGATGTCTCTTAGCAACACCTCCAGACAGCTGTTCACGCTGTCATCTTCTTCTGGAAACCTGAACACAAGAATTGAAAATTTTAATTTACTTTTAGAGTTTTCGGCTGCGTTATCATTTATTAATTAATATTAACGCTCTGATGCATTTGAAAACTATTCATGTAAAACAGCCATTTCTATTTCATTCCGAACAAAGAAATACGGCTCAAAATGGTCCGCTAAGCAAACTAATCTGATTGATACATTACTGATTATTAACATTAATTTCGTAATTATTTTAATTTATCAGAATTAGAAGTTAACTTTTAGTAGTTTTTGAATAAAGTCTTACCTATCTGTCTACTGAGGTAGGTAGTTGATTGCTAGATCACCGAGCTATTGGTGCTCTAGCAATCAACTATCTCCACACTAAACAGATATGTAAGACTTTATTCAAAAACTACTAAAAGTTAACTTCTAATTCTGATAAATTACTCAAATTTTACTGTCATAAACTGTAAAACTTTACAGTGAAAGCATGTGATCAATACAAGACGAAAGTGTAAAAATTATTTTGTCCAACCAATTTTTCACAATAATTATGGTAAATCGTGGATATCTTATCAAATACCCAAAGTTTTTAATTCTCTACCGAGAGATCTGTTATGTCTGAGCACTTATTCAGAAATTAAAACTAAAGTTTCGAAATGGTTATTAGATGTAAATATTTGATGTACAATAGGTGATATTTTTGTGCAATGTGTGATCTTATAGGTTTATTTTATAAATGCTTCAGTTCATCTTCAATTTATTTTAATAATGAGGTTACAAACAGCATATATTTATAAAACTCTTAACTCAAGAAGGATAATGGGGTTTCTGGACCAGAGGCAGGTCAATGTTAATCCCATGTGTTTCAGAGCGGAGGCGGGTCTTTTTTGTCACCCATACAGGTCACCAAATTAATATTTGCTCTTAATATTTTTCATAACTCATATTTAATTAGTGCCGACCCTCCTTTATTAAACTCTCCCACCGATTACAAACTCCTGTATAAGTCCCTTGTTTTCTACCCTCATCTGTAATTTTTTCTAAGTTTAGGCTTCACCATTTTGTATCCTAGACGTCACACGCCCCCCTGGTTGACCCATCGCGTGGTAAACAACGCTCAGATTTCTCTGTGTAATAAATCTAATTGTGGAGCCATCTAGCGTTTAGCAAACGTACCATATTTTTATAAAAGAACTTCCCACGAAGGGACACGTTCCGGATCAGAGCTTAAATCTGCGCGCTAACGCACTCGGCTACAGCTTGTTATTTACTGTGACGGCTTAGATGTGTCTCAAGTGGGGATTAGCGTTCTTCATTTAACAATCTAGAAAGGTTCTATTGCCTTCACGTGTTTTATATTGATGTTTTTTTTGGTACTTCCTTTTTATAGCGGCCTTGGCGAGAAAGGGTAATTGGCGCATTACCCATACACACAAGCAATTCATTCAATATCTACACAATTTATTTATTTAATATATACATAAGCAATTATATTTAAAATAAACAACATATATAAATATACCTGAAAATTCAACAACAGAGAACACCAGAGAAAACTTAGTTTGCCAGAAAAATTTAAAAAGACACTCTCAGTGCCTAGAGGAATCAGAGTAAGACACGAATCGGTCGTCAAAATTATAAAAAAAAAGCCCCAAAAATTTTTAAGCCAAGTGAGAACGAATCAGTAAAGACTACCATGTTAAACCTATGAGAAGTCTTTTCTGATTCGTTCACACTTGGCTTAAAAATGTTTGCCAACTGAAATTCCTTGTCGGGTCGGAACCTAACCTCCGAGCTGCAGAACACTTCAAAGCAAAAGTGAGACGAGTCTTTTTTTTTTTCATTATGTGATTCGCTCACTTCATTATGTGATTCGAGATGCATATTACAGAATAATATGGCTTTTTTTTTAACGTTGTATATTCTGTGGATCTGTTTGTCTCGTAGAACTAAAAAATTAAATAAATTTGCCGCGTACCGCGAAAATGAGAATTAGCTTTTGGGCTGTAAAAGGAATGGAACCGTAATAATAATAAAAAAAACCTAATTCGCATATGCAAATAAATAATAACTGGAAAGACGCATATCGCCTTTAGCGCATATGAGAAACTCGTTCACAAAGAGGAGTTTTTCCTTCAAAGTTTAAATTTGAGCAAAGCGGATAATGGGGAAAATGCGAATATTATTTCATTAGTAAGACTGGTTTACAAGTCAATTACGATCAAAGCCGAAATTTTAGAATGCCGCATTCGCTGATACTACGGTATCTGCCAACACGTGCCTAAAGCATGTGTTTTGCATACCATGTCCAGAAACATAACTTTCAGACAGCCTATGGCCGTATCCTCGTCCTCAAACCTGAAGACAAATAATTGAACATTTTAAATTAGTTTCCGAGTTGTCGGCTGCCTTATTGTTGATTAATATTATTTGTATCTGATTTGATATATTATTGATTATTAATATTAATATTAATTTTGTAATGATTGCTAATTCTGATAAATTGAAATAAACTTTTATCAACGAATCGTAAAGAAATTTCTAGCGTATTATACTGAATTAACTCTAATTGCTAGTGCTACAATAGGGCTCGTTAAAAAGAACATTAATAAAAAAAATAAATTCTCACGTTAGTCCAGCTCGCAGAATCTCCTCCAAAGAGTTCTTCTCTCCATTTAGCATACAAAATTCGGCCGCAGAAATCTGGATCATTCGGAAATCACTCAGCAATCTATAAATGATAAGTGGGTCAAAAAAGAATAGATATACGCCAACCCGTTTTAAGGATGCTAATAAGTCACCAGGGGGTGCTTCGTTGGGGGAGAAATTTAAGATTGATAGAACGCTCCCCTCGTCGGTGCTCTCCATCATTTTTCTTAATGTTGCCATCACAAGTTCCTGTTCGGATGAGTCCGCTGTTAGTTCATGCTGCAAGGATGTTTCTTCAAAAACCGATAATAGAATATTTTGGTCTTCTGACCCTGCATTTAATAGCATTAATGTGTCTCTGTCTAAAGGGCATAATGTTTCTGAATTTAAAATCGGTGCCATTACGATGTAGTAAAAAGGAATTTGGGATTATCTAAAAAAAATGGCTATCTAGAATATTTAAAATCAAACAATGATTCAGCTGCGAAACATAAGATTTCTATTGTTGCTTTATGAATAATTATTACTCATTTACGGGTAATTCGTGTTCTTCCGGAATTTAAATTATTTTTCTTTATTGCATCGCATTAGGGCAGTGACGAAGGCTACTTTTTGAATGGCGGAAGCAATTACTCATGGGAGAGGTAAGAATGCGTTCCCGATATATCTTATGTCTTTTATCACCGTAATAATGATAATAATATGTATCAACAACATAATAATCACACTTTTCAGATCACGGAATTATTTTTTTAAACACTTGTTAAATAATATCACAAAACTTTGCATATTAATTTTTTTAAATAAAATAAATAAATACCCCCTCAAGCAGCTGCTTGCCACAGAGGTCTGACAGGAGCCTGCCAGTTTATATGCCATAGTAGAAGGTCTGAGAGGATGGCAGGACCTCAGCAGAAAAACATTACTACATTCATGCCTTACCCGGGACTCGAGTAAGGGGAAATATATTAATTGATAAAAAAATATTTCTTTCTATATGCGTAGGGTGAGCAGATTTAAAAAGGAAGTCCAGGCCGAGGGGGGGGGGAGGGACAGCTCCCAGGCTCGAGTCCCAGCCGGGTCAGCGTTGAGACCCATCTACGCAAAAATTCCCCGCCCCGCCCACGGTCAGTAAGGAGCACCGATGGGCCTGGAAAGGCCGCCGTCCGTCGGATGGGACGCCAAGCCGCGGCCCCGTGTGCGGTAGAGACACACCCTGTGCACGCCAAAGAACACGCCGGATGGCCCCGACGGGAGGCCACCATCCTTCTCCCAACAGCCGCTCCAGCGGGTTCCCCCCTCCAACCCTCTCCGAGCCCTCGGGGCCCACGCGACCCGGCCACCCAGCCCATGGTGAGCAAAAAAGCGCCGCTCAGAGGTAAAACAACCCAACCCAGACATTTTGGCGCCTGGGGCAAGGTAAATAGCAAACCCTTTTTGTAGTTTTGAGGGAAATTAATTCTCCCTCAACACTTGGTGAGAAAAAAACTCAACCTTAAACTTGAATGATAAGTAATATATATTACTCTAAGGCTTTTTAAATATATAATTTTAATATATTGTTATAAATTTAAGTATGAAAATTGAGCGTGAGTTCGAGACATTATTTTATAACTATTGTTGCTAAATATTACGTAATTTATTACAAAAGTATGAATAAAAACATTTATATAAACTAAATTCAACCAACATAAATCTTCATCTTCATGAAAATAAACCTATGATCTCCTACGAATATCCTTACTAATTCCTTAAACAAACTAAATGTAACTATATACCAAATGATTTTCTTTTAGGATTCTACTATCATCAAGTACTTCAAAACTGCAGCTCTGGTATAATGCAATATATCTACAATACTGGTCACACCGATGGGCTTGGAAAGGCCGCCGTCCGTCGGATGGGACGCCAAGCCGCGGCCCCGCGTGCGGGAGAGCCACATCCCGTGCACGCCAAAGAACACGCTGGATGGCCCTGACGGGAGGCCACCGTCCGTCCCCCAACAGCCGCTCCAGCGGGCCCCCCTCCCCCAACCTTCTCTGAGCCCTCGGGGTCCATGTGACCTGGCCATCCAGCCCATGGTGTGCAAAAAAGTGCCACTCAGAGGTAAAACAACCCAACACAACAATATTGGTCTATCAGAGGCAATTCTTTTCAGACGTTCATTACCACGCATAAGACGATGAATTCGTTTTTCTTACTAGTTAACAAGATCCACACTAATAAACTTATTTATCCTTCCGCGCGCACACCAAATAAAAACATTTCTTCTTTAAACTATCGTGCACAGACTAAGACAAACTACTTTTTCCTTCGCTCCGATTCATCCTAATTACTACTCTCTTATTCCTTATTTTTTTAAGCTACCGTTCGAAGTGGTTACTGATGTAATTCTTCACATCAAGACGATACCGCACATCACGGTTTCCTTGTTGCTCGTTCATCTGTCATAACACTATTATCCATAAATTAAGGATAAATGAGAAAAATCGCGATAATTCGCCAAAAAAAAAAAACTTGTTTGTGTAAACAGTATTACTGAGTGACCAGTCTAGATTGCGTCAATTTGCGTAATCGGATAGCGGCATAAAAACGAATGTTTTGGAGTGGATCGCTATTTTGTGTTGTAAAAGTGAGTAAAGAAATTCGAAATAGCCATTTTGTAGGAATGACCTCGAGACATCATTTGCCAAATGAGCTACGGTGGAAAAAGCTATTGGCCGGCTCGAAGCATTTGGCCGGCTAACTATGCTACGGATGGTTTACACACCGGCTACCATGCTACGGATGGTTTACACACCGGTTTACCATGCTACGGATGGTGTACACAAAAGCTATTGGCCGGCTAAAGCTATTGGCCGGCTCGAAGCAAGCCAAAGTCAGTCTGACGTGGCACGATGGCTGAATGCGAGTCCTTCTGTGGTCCATAGACTGTGGAATCAATACCTTAGCACGGATTTCGCGTCTCGGAGGTTTAGCCGAGGAAGAGCTAGAGTTACGACCGCTGTACCAGACCGATATCTGCGATTCAGAGAACGAAGGAGCAGAACGTCTACTCCCTCTCAGCTATGATCCTCTCTTACAACAGCCAGTGGGAGGTTGGGTTGAGTTGTTTCACCTCTGAGCGGCACTTTTTTGCACACCATGGGCTCAATGGCCAGGTCACATGGACCCCGAAGGCTCAGAGAAGGTTGGGGGAGGGGACCCACTGGAACAGCTGTTGGGAGACAGATGGTAGCCTCCCGTCAAAGCCATCCAGCGTGTTCTTTAACGTGCATAGGGTATGTCTCTCCCACACACGGGACCACGGCTTAACGTCCCATCCGACGGACGGCGGTCTTTCCTAAGCCCATCGGTGTCCCCTACTGACCGTGGGCAGGGCGGGGAAATTTGCGGAGATAAATCTCAACGCTGACCCAGCTGGGACTCGAACCTGGGAACTACAGATTACGAGCCTGGCGTGCTACCGACTGAGCCACCCCCACCCCGCCACTGGGAGGATTGTATCAGCTTCTACTGTGAGTAGAAGCCTTCATGAGGGAGGTCTGTATGCTAGGCCATTAATTTATATACCCCTCACATCATGTTACAGGAGAGCAGTTGAATTGGGCACATGCACATGTTAACTGGACAGAGCAGCAATGGAAGTCCGTACTCTTCACAGATGAGTCCCGATATTGCTTGCAGAGTGATTCCAGACATTATTTGATATGGAGAGAATGAGGTACTCGCTATCATCTCAGTAACATCCATCAAAGAGACAGTTATGGCGGAGGTAGCGTGTGTATTTGTGGTGGCATTTCCTTAGGTGGATGCACAGACCTCTATGTGTTGACGAGTGGGAACCTCAATAC
The DNA here is from genome assembly GCA_038380435.1 of Ryuthela nishihirai. Taxonomy (NCBI): domain Eukaryota; kingdom Metazoa; phylum Arthropoda; class Arachnida; order Araneae; family Heptathelidae; genus Ryuthela; species Ryuthela nishihirai. Next base: position 27,562,713 of record JAWZYU010000026.1, read on the forward strand.
TCAATGGTATAGAGATGACATCATCGACCCTTATGTACGTCCTTACGCTGGTGCAATATGTGAAACATTCATCTTACAAGACGATAACGTACGTCAGTAGTTTATTGCCACCGTACGGATTCCCCTTTGTACAGTGCTTTCCCCCCCTATGACGTCACCGACCTGAAATTGACCTGTGCTGGTCCACGTTGCCTTCTGGCCCCTATGTTGCAATCAACAGGAAATTGACCCTGGTGTCGCAACTGTCGTGGCATTAATAATTCATAATTAATAATTCCTCCCCCTTTTAACCCCTGGTGCTACCTAGTTTTTAACTCTAATTTTAAGTCCTCCTTCTCGAATACTCTCGATTTTTCTTTATTTCAGACTTACCTTTTATTTTAAAACCTCGATTTCGCAAACCCCCTGGTTGACCTATATTTTAAGCTCCCCTTCTCGAATAGTCTCGATTTTTCTTTATTTCAGACTCGCCTTTTATTTTAAAACCTCGATTTTGCAAACCCCCTGGTTGACCTATATTTTAAGCTCCCCTTCTCGAATAGTCTCGATTTTTCTTTATTTCAGACTCACCTTTCATTTTAAGCCCTCTTCATAGACCCCACCCCCCGGGTTGACCTATATTTTAAGCTCCCCTTCTCGAATAGTCTCGATTTTTCTTTATTTCAGACCCCCCCAATGGTTGACCTATATTTTAAGCCCTACCTATATTTTAAGTCATGGATTTTGCAAACCCCCTGGTCGACCCACCTATATTTTAAGACCCCTTCTCGAATAGTCTCGATTTTTCTTTATTTTAAAACCTCGATTTTGCAAACCCCCTGGTTGACCCACCCATATTTTAAGCTCCACTTCTCGAATAGTCTCGATTTTTCTTGATTAGACCCCTACCCATATTTTAAGCCCTACCTATATTTTAAGCCCCCTCCTTCCCACGGATTTCAAATCTCAGAATAATTCCACAGAAAAGGATGACACAAGTCTCAATTGTAAAAACACCTCCAAAAAGACCCACCATAGTTGACCTATATTTTAAACCCTACCTATATTTTAAGCCCTGGATTTTGCATACCCCCTGGTTGACATATATTTTAAGCCCGGGATTTTGCAGACCCTCCTGGTTGACCTATATTTTAAACCCTACCTATATTTTAAGCCCCCTCCTTCCCACGGATTTCAAGTCTCAGAATAATTCCACAGAAAAGGATGACACAAATCTCAATTGTAAAAATCAACTCTCAAAGTTGTATTCTTATTAATTAAAACCCTTTCTATTAAAAGTTACCTCTATTAAAAATCTTTTGGTGTTCATTTTGCCAGGACTGCTAAACGATTCCCTTTTATTAAAATTTCAATTCTTTGGGATTCATTTTTTCCACCCCCGTTAACCGATCCCCTAGTAAATAAAAATCTCACTCACCTTTATTAAAATCATCCAGCGCTCGTAATAAATCAGTTTAATCGGGGAAAAAAAAATCATTCCATCGCTAGCGTACCTCAACGTTAATTTCGGGAAAAAGTCTCATCGGATCCAAGGTCCACGTATTTTACTAGAAGAATGACACAGTAACTGTTCCACAGAAAAATTAATAAAATTTGGTTTAAATTATTCGTAGGACTTGTATATAAGATCTAGCTTTAGACGTTCACCAGTCTTAAAGTTTTCAAAGACCGTTATCAGTGTATCGGAAATCGTACATTTCCTGTTGGGAAATCAACGTACACGCTCCAAATTTTACGAGAATGTTTCAGGTTTTGGTCCGGATTGCAGTGCCAAATTTCTGGTTGAAAGTCCAAAAGGTGGGCTTGCTAGAAGAAAAAATATTTATCATGCTATTCCTACGGTAAACGATAATCGCTGTGAAATCTATTGTTGCCATTTACTGCTCCGAAATTCTGAAAGTAAAGAGTTGAAATAGCATTTAAATCTGCTGCTGTTGCCACTTTCCCCACATTTCCAAAGGCATTATTTAGCCATTCCATTGCAGCCAGGGACTTGATTTTCTAACCAAACATGGGGTCCGGCAGGGGGAACACGCCTATGAAATTTGGGATCTTTCAGTGAAGTATGTCGGGAATTACAGAATCCAAAATCTGACGAAATAAATATCTTGATCGTTTGCCACGGGTTCTGAGAGAGCACCAGGTAAACAATGACTTTTGCAACACCGGGAAATTCTTCGTGTTCAAACTGTGATAAAATGTCGGGGGAGGTACAAAAAAAATGTACATCCGGTACAAAAAAAAACAAACTTTCATTCCGTTTTCAGTCGTCTTTGCAAGTTTTTGAAAAATACGTTATGTATAATTCTTTTTCGTCTCCGTTTACCACCATTCTGAAAAGGGAGGGGGAGGATTCTTGCAGCTTGTTCCCCCTCACCTTTTACTGTCAAAAATTTCCAGTACTCTACACGTTTGAGGAAAAAACCTCACTGTAAGCACGACACAGTAAGATATGGTAATTTTACCCCTGAGCGGCACTTTTCTGTGTACACAATGGGCTAAATAGCCAAGTCACAAGGACTCCAAAGGCTGAGAAAGTTGGTGGAAGGGTCCCACTGGACAGCTATTAGTAGATGGTAGCCTCCCGTCAAGGGCATCCAATGTATTCTTAACATGCACAGAGTACGACTCTCCCAAACACGGAACCACGACTTAATGTCCCACCTGATGGACAGTGGCCTTTCCAAGCCCACCGTTGCCCCCTACTGGCTAAAATCACGACAAGGAGTTTTGCAAAGATAAATCTCAAAGCTGGCCCAGCTGAAACTCGATCTTGGGAACTGCAGATTAGGAGTCTGGTGCGCTACCAACTGAGCCACCCCTGCCCCTAACACTATAAAGAATAAGTTTGTAGATTATCTATATCCCCGAATTTTTCTATTGTTTCTGGGTTTTGTGTGTTAAAGAATAATTGAACACACAAACTTGGTTTGTCTTACAACTCATTACATTCAAGACGTTGGGTTGTTTTTACCTCTGAGCAGTTCTTCCCTGGCACACAATGAGCCAAACGGCCAGGTCACAAGGACCCCGAAGGATCAGAGGTTGGGGGAAGGGAACCCACTGGAACAGCTGTTGGGAGACAGACGGCAGCCTCCCGCCAAGGCCATCAGCGTTCCTCAACATGCACAGAGTATGGCTCTCCCGCACACGAGGCCACAGCCCAACGTCCCATCCGACAGACGGACGGCCTTTCCAAGCTTTTCAGTGTCTCCTACTGACCGTGGGCAGGGCGGGGAGTTGTGTGGAGAAAAATCTAAACGCTGGCCCAGCTGGGACTTGAACTATATTCAAGATAAACAAAACGAGTTGTAGGTCAAACTGAAGCTTGTTGCACGCGTCATAGGCTGTAAAAGATTTGCCCCAATGCCCCCTAAAAACGAGGAAGTGTGAAAACGACTGTTGCCCAATCTTTTTGGAACATGAGAGCCGACAGGAGTTATGTATCAAATAGCTTGTGACGTTGGGAATATAATCAAATTTACCTCCCCCCTCAAAAAAGGAGCAATTACGGTAATTGATTGGAGACACCCAAAGTTTCACTATACGAGATAGTACATCTGGTGTGTGCCGACTACTCTCCCCCTACTCTTCCCAATCTATTGCCAGAGAAATTTCTTACTAAATATGCATTTTCTGTGGTACAGCAAAGACCTGTTCTAATTAGTTGACCATTAACTAATAAATCAGGACTAGTCTATTATTCATTGTGAGGTGTGTGGAAAATTTTCTAGAATTTTGAGCGCTGCCTTATCAATATAACCAAAAAGTTGCTAAAATTAATTTTAACCCAAATATATATGCCAAAACTTCAATGTTAAACTTTTCAAAAAAAAACAATCTGTATTTTTGAAGTGCTAAACTTTAATAGCCGTCCCGTGGCCGAGTGGTTAGCGCGCTTGGCTACCGATCTACGGGACCTGGGTTCGAGCCCCGGGCAAGGCACTAATGTTCGCGCTGCCCTCCGCTGAGGTCCCGCCATCACCCCAGATCCTCCACCGTGGCATATAAACTGACAGGCTCCTGTCGGACCTCTGTGGCAAGCAGCTGCTTGAGGGGGTATTTATTTATTTATTATTTTAAACTTTAATAAAATAATTAGACAAAAAATACTACTCTTGAAAAGCATCAAAGGGGTTGGAAATGAAAGTACAGCATTCACGGGTAGTCGACAGAGGCCACGCACAGGACCATGCATTGCCTGAACCATTAGATCAGACAGTGAAATAACTGGTCTTTCCACAAGTCCAAGCAACACCAAGATACCTACGGGCAGCATCAGGCCATAGGGAAGGAAAAACCGTGGGAGAGGAGGAAGCGGGAAAGAAGTACATTTCATTGGGAGAAGGGGGTCAATCTCAACTATTATCAGTGGTGACAAGAATATCAGATACCTTAAATTATGTCCCTCTTTCAATCCCTCCAGCAATAAAGAGGGAGTCAAATTTAACAGTAGTCGATCATAATGAACATTATGTCAAACTAGAAATCTGTCATTGCCTTCGGAACCTCTTGATTTCTAGGCGGTCACTCCGACCCTTATTTAACCATGAATGCGACACCAGATCTGAAAATTCCTCTTCTTTCCAAGTTCTCCTGCTAGAAATACCCCTATTCACCAATTTTTAGCTTTCCAGCACCGGTATATCGAATTTGAACTTTGACCTTAAAGGCCCCATTGCTTCCAATATTTGGCATAATTTCCGAGATCCAAGACTCAAAATACCTCGACACCCATTTTCAACCCTCTGCCACAGGTAGATCTATATTTGACCTCGAAAGATCCGTCGCCTCCAAAAATTTTTTAAATCTACGACTCAAAATCCCCCCCCCCCTCTCCGGATCCAAAACTTCGTAATGTTTCCGTCATCAACTCGAAACACCCCCAGATTCTAATTTTCCCGTCAGAAACGAACTCGTAGATCATGCCCTCCATTTGACCTTGAAGGATACGCAGAGGTCAAATTTCGGATTTTTACCCGAGATCTATGACCCCTATTACCCTTAGGTGCATATTTTCAGAGCTCTATCATTTCTGTATCATTGTTAGAATTAGCGTGATCTGCTGTCAGTCACTCACAATAGTCTCTAAATACATTAGATGAAACTAATGATGTTTAGAGTAACAGAGTAGTTTTTCTGCTAAGGTCCTGCCATCCTCTGACCTACTATGGCATATAAACTGACAGGCCCCTATCAGACCTCTGTGGCAAGCAGCTGCTTGACGGGGTATTTTTTTGAAGCAGATGGTAACGCTTACTGAATTCACTTAATTTCAAACGAAGGTGGCAAAACTGATTTCTTTCCAATGAATAAAAATTGCCGACACCCATTTCGGTGGTTCCCACAACAGGTGTGTCGCGAAAATTTAATACCTAATAATTTGTATTTTTTTTTCACAATTTGTAATTTTTACTACTTTTCATTGCAATTTTGTCATACGAGTTTATTAAAATTTACTTTATTTAAAGAAAAGCTCTTAAGATACATAATAAAACCAAAAAAAATATTTTACCACGGGTGTCGCGATAAATGGACTACTTCAGAAGTATGTCGCCAAAAGAAAATGGTTGAAAAACACTATCTTCTTATCCATTAAGTGCTTTCATTATTGGTATATTTTTGGTATTTAAGGCACACACGGATACTTTTTTTTCGTTTGATGTAACTTTCATTAATGCTACATTAAAATCATATTTAAGCATTTTTCCCTCTTTCTCTTTGTTTCCTACACTTCGAAAATTCGATTTTTTTTTTCTTTTATTCCTTCATTTTCAATTTCAGCAAATTAAACAAGTTTGCTGCATACTGAAATTGCTTTAATTTGAACATTTTTTTTTTCAAACTTAATGTTTGAATGAATTGTGAATGATTTAATACACAGGGCATTTCAATAATAATATGCTTTAATCGTAGATAAAAGTACCTACACCACTGAACTTGATATCACAGAATTTTTTTTTGACAATAATTTCTTCTTTTTTTCCTTTCGTCATTTAACACACTATAATACTGACCGAAATCAACCAAAGTTGAATACCAATTGCTATGTGCAGTTTTATGGCAAAACAATATTTATGAATTGTTTTATGATAACAAATTTTCAAGTCTGGAATCATAATTCATTACTACACAAGAGCTCTAGGCCCTTTTTTTGGAGCAGCACAAGTGATGTTTTGCCACTAGCTTCTTTGGTTTAGCAATGGTCTAAATTGAAGATTAACATCAAAAAATAATTTTTTTTAATAAATGTTAATAGACACTGAAGTCGCTATTATCATGTCATTACAGTGCGAAAAACTCTTTAAAAAATAAGGATTTCCTCCTTGTTGTCTCACAGAATTCATTTCACCACAGACCGAACGAAAAGATATTTGTGACAAACTTCATTTGCATGTTCTAAGGCAAAGTACATGTGTTATGAAAACACACGTTTCTCAATTTCTAATGCCCTGTATTCCAAAATTCAGCAATTTTCTAACTCCCTTTAGGTCATGTACCATTTTTCAAAATATTAGTATGTTATTTTGGTGCCAATATAAAATATTCTCTACCGCCTGATAATATATAGCTATTTTCTTTGCTTTAAGATAATAGTTCTTATTTCTTTTGAGTTAAAATGCATTGCTTAGCATTACCAATGTTTTCTTGTGTACCCTTAGGGTAAACGTACCACAGGATGAGAAATATTTCTTCCAGCAATGCCTCTCCCTACACCATTTTTTTATTTGGTCCTAACGATGATACTTCAGATGTTTATGATAAAAGAGATTTAAAATTAACATAATTTATCGCCATAATTTCATGTTTTTAAAACTAAACTTTAACTGCCATGATCAAAAATAAACTTCATTAAAAATTATGCTTACGGAACCTAGCAAAAGTTTAGAAAAGTGACCAAGCATATTCGAAGTAACCCAACAATAATAATTAGTAAGAGTGGTTAGCACGCTTGGCTACTGATCTAAGGGACCTGGGTTCGAGCCCCGGTATTAGGCATGGATGTGTGTGTCGTTTTTTCTGGTGAGGTCCTGCCATCCTCTCAGCTCTCCTACTGTGGCATATAAACTGACAGGCTCCTGTCAGACCTCTGTGGCAAGCAGCTGCTTGAGGGGGTATTTATTTTAGCCGTCCCGTGGCTGAGTGGTTAGCGCGCTTGGCTACTGATCTAAGTGACCTGGGTTCGAGCCCCGGATTAAGGCATGGACGTTTGTGTTGTTTCTCTGCTGAGGTCCTGCCATCCTCTCAGACCTTCTACTATGGCATATAAACTGACAGGCTCCTGTCAGACCTCTGTGGCAAGCAGCTGCTTGAGGGGGTATTTATTTATTTTTTATATGATCAGAAGTTTAACTCATCTTCTACTGGTGGTCAAAAGGTTGACATTTCCTACTTACTGAGGAATACAATATTCCATTCTTCACCACTTGCAATGAAATTGACATACAAGTTTACCAGCATTTTCACAAAAACTTAAACTATCAAATCAATGACAGGTGAAGAGAAAAACTTTACCACAAAATGTAGGAAACCCGATTTTTCTAAAGCAATCTTTCATTCATTATTATACCATAGGTTTTACCAAAGAGAATATCAGGGTGAAGGAGCTCTCATTTACAAACTACTAGTAAACTCTGAAATTTCATTTCGTTCTCCACATGAAACAATACAGCTGTGTTTCGCATAAAGCAGAAAAACCAACTATATTATATAACTTACTTAATAAAACCAAGTGCTCTCCTGCCCATAAAAGATTTGTAAACACCATGTTAGAACTCCATCAAGCAAGAGTTTAAAGCTTTGGCCAAAAAAACTGTCTGAATAGTCAAAAAATGCAATTTAGTATAATTATTTAAATCTAATAAAAAAAGAATGAGAAATCTTACTGTCAACAGCAAATTGAATTTTCTTATTCTACATATCATTAATGTCAAATAGTACACTCCTCCTTTAAAAATATATGGTTCAATTTTTTTTTTAAATGCACATTAAAGCAGGAAAATCTACCGTCGCCCTTGATATTTTTGTGAAAAAATATTTTCTCCTTCGACAACCTTCTCAAAGTCTTTATGATTTGGCCATTTAGCCCACTGGGTGCGAAAAAAAGTGTCGCTCAGACACCCAACTACTGTTTTTGGTTCGTTTAAGGTCATTGATGTTTTTGGGAGGGAAGAATGAGACTAATCATTCCTCGGGCAGGACGTCAAAAAGTGGGGTCAAGGGATGTTTCTTGAGGTGCCTTCAACTGAGTATTGCCAAAGTTGAATAAAATAAACATAAATTATCCTTCAAGCAGCTGCTTGACACGGAGTGGTCCGACGGGAAACTTTCAATATAATACGCCACAAAGAAAAATCCATCAGTAAATAAACAGTTGCTTAAATCGCTGCATCATTAACTGTCCTCATTAACTGATTTTCCATTCATGGCATTAATGCAACCATTCATGTAAAAATCAACTGACCTGAATCACGCTTTGTTTAATGAGGGGGGGGGAGGGGAGGATCTAATGGATTTTAAAATGATTGGATATGGATCTTTTTCGAAACACTATAGCACACATAAAGGATTGAAGTTCGGAGATTTTGAAGGAAAGTTCTTACGCCTTTTCCTTCCTTAACACTCGAAATATTGGGTCACTAATTAAGCTTTGTGCAGATGCTTAAAAAAAAAACTGCAGAAAAGGTAAATCTAAAAAGAAGAAAAAGAAGCTGAAAAAAGTTAAAATATTATCTCACTTTTTTCCGTTTTTTAGCAGAATGAACAATATTATTGGAAATATCAAGGAGTTACTTTTTCTGTAATAACTGTTTTGAGGTGGACGAACAACTGGCAACGTAAATGTTAGAATTAGGTAAAGTCCTATAATAAAATAATTACTTCATGTAACTTAGAAGTATTACTTAAAAATTACATGTCCATTACTTTTTATTACATCTTAAAAGAACTTATTACGGAGAAGTACAAAGTACATATATTTATGTGTACTTTGTACTTCTCCGTAATAAGTTCTCTTATCGTCCTTTCCTTTCTCTCTCGTCCTTTGTTATAATCTCCATCGTCCTTTGTTATAAAAAAATCCACCGATGGCTTCTCCTTCAGAAGAGAGGCATAAAAGTTCAGTTAATTTCCTTGAAAGGGAATGAAGAAAACAGACCAACATAAAAGATTTCTATACATCCTTTTAAAACTCAATGACTTCTTACATTTTTTAAATCACTATAAGGACTGGTTGACTCAGACGGTAGCTCAGGAGGCGGCCTTTCCAAGCCCATCGGTGTCCCGTATTGACCGTGGGCAGGGCGGCTGCGTATATATATCTCAACGCTGACCCAGCTGGGACTCGAATCAGGTAACTGCAGATTACGAGTCTGGCGCGCTACCAAATGAGCCACCCCTGCTCAATATAATATTTATAAATTTAACCTCCTCCCTCAGTAGGGGGAAAAGGAGAGTTCTAACTCAGTGGCTGGTCAATGTTAATCCTATGGGACCCGCCACCCATGTGTTTCAAGCTGGTGGCGGGTCATTATCAAGCACATTGGTCAGAATTCTCACTGTTTTTTTTTAAGACTGAAGTCGGACAATGGTGATTAAAATACCTCCCCCCAGTGATGTGATAATCTGAAATTATGTTATTCAGTTAAATTGCAGATAATCCATTCGTAATTTCCACCGACGTCCATCTTGGTTTCCACAAAGCCCGAAATTTTTTCGAGTCCACCATTTAGAAACCTGTCGTCACCACAAACTCCCACGATTTTGCCGTTAGTCCGCCATCTTGGTTTCTAACCTCATCCGAAATTTCCAAGTTCACACTCCACCATCTTGGTTCCTGACATATTAATTAAATGCTTATCAGAAGTTCCACTCCCCTTTATTAAACTTCCCTTATCAAAACTGTCACCCCTCATTATTTAATCCGCTATCAAAGTCCCTTCCCCCTTTATTAAAGAAAAAGAAAAAAAGATCTGAATATTACGACAATTGCTGATGATGCGAATAAAGGATACATATTGGAAGTTGATTTAGATTATCCAGTTTCTCTGCACGACAAGCATAATGATTATCCACTAGCCCCTGAGAAACTTCAGATTATCAGCAGCATGCTATCCCCATATTGTCAAGAGGTTGCCCAAAACCTTGGAATAAATACAAGCCAATCAGTCGTGAAATTAGCCCCAAATCTAAATTCTAAGGAAAAATATGTCCTTCATTATCGAAACCTCAAACAATATTTAGCCTTCGGTATGCAGTCAAGAAAATACATCGCGTTTTAGAATTTAATCAGTCTTGCTGGCTAAAACCATATATTGAATTTAACACAGATCAGCGGAAGAAAGCTAGAAACGACTTCGAGAAGGACTTCTTCAAACTGATGAATAATGCTGTGTTTGGAAAAACGATGGAAAATTTGAGAAATCGAGTGAAAATTGAATTGACTCAGAGTCCGAAGAGAGTATGTAAATTCGTAGCATCACCTGCTTTTCACGCTTTTCGTGTTTTTGACAACGACCTCGCATGTGTGCAATCGAAGATAACTAAATTGAAACTCAACAGGCCTATTTATGCTGGTTTCAGTATTCTAGATATTAGTAAACTATTGATGTATAGCTTTCATTATGACTATATTAGTCCGAAATATGGAGAAAAAGCTAGATTATTTTTCATTGATACAGATTCACTGTGCTACGAGCTTCAAACCGAGGACGTGTATGCTGATATGAAAGCCGATATAGATCATTTTGACACGTCCGACTATCACATAGACCATGTTCTGCATAATAAACACATAATAAAAAGGTACTAGGTAAAATGAAAGATGAACTTTCAGGAGTACCTATCAAACAATTTGCGGGCCTTCGTTCTAAAATGCATTCCCTTCAGAGTTTACATGAGGAGAAGATGGGGAAAAGAGTCCCCAAATACATCGTAAAACCCTTCATCACAAGGATTACAGAGACTGCTTAATAAACAAATCACCTTGTCGAGTAGATTTGACAAGGATTCAAAGTAGCAACTATCATCTTCATACAGTGAAAGGTGTAAAACTTGGTCTGTCACCATTTGACGATAAAAGATATATTTTAGAAAATAGTTAAGACACCCTTTCGTACGGTCACTACAAAACAATGAAAAAATAACATAACAGAAAAGAAAACTTTAACTTAAATTAAATATGTTTGAGCTATTTATGTATAAAAAATATGATAATTTTATACAAATGTGTGCATATAACCCCTATATATGTAAAAATATTACATGTCATCATTATTATATGTAGGCAGCTGAATGTAAAAAACCATTTCCTCTGTTAACCTGCATATTTTTTTGTAAGCAGGCTGTAAAGTATAATCAATGTGAAAAAAAAGCATCATTGTGAAATTTATAAAATTGTAAACCAATGGATATCATTACGTGTGCATGATTGTCATTGTATCATCCAATACTTTGAAATCAATAAAAATTTTTAAATGAAATATATGTGTCGTCTGAGTCTTATCTTTAGCAAGCGGGGAGGCACTTCTCACGTGACTTTTTCCGCGGGCACTCGTGTTGCTGAGTCATTACCGCGCTAGCATTGCGTTTGTAACATGTCGTGGAAGCAGCTCACTCACTGGAAGAAAGCCCTTCTAGGATCCATTTCTGGGATTACACTTATAATAAAAGATTGGTAATTCTCTAAATTTTCATGGTTTATCAAACATCACTTATAATTTCGCGATGTAGTGACGTTCTCAAGTATTTAGAAGTGATGAAAACATAAGATTTCCTTTCAAAGTTGGCTGGCCATAGGGTAATCGGAACGAGCCAGCTCGAAATCAACGTTTTTTTTTTTTTTTTTTTTTGAAGCGATCACTTCTCTGAAGTGGAAGACTTCAATAAATGCACCGAGTGCTATGTTTATGAGAAAATTATCAGCACGGAATGAAATTCTAATTTTTTTACTTTGTAGAGACGAGAACTTTACGTAGATTTTTACAGAGAAATAATCGAAATTATTGCATCAGCGATTTTGCGATAAAGTATTTTAGAGCAGATTTTACTGAATATTAAATACTTTACAATAAAAGATAATTTCCTGTATATAATACAGAGGTGTACAGACGAATTTTATTTCCTATGAATAAAAAAATAGGATTTTCATACTGTCATTCAAATTCCTCAGTTAATTCGTCACCTATTTCAACTGTTTAGTAAAAAAAAAATTCCCAGATTTTTAACGACTGAGATAAAAAAAATAATATGCTTACCTACATTAAATACAATGTAAAATAGCGAAATTCACCACTAATTTCAGCTGCTTAATAACAAGAAATACAGACGATTTCCTTTTTTTTAACATTACACATAAGAAAAAAAGGTTTGGTTTGGTTGTTTGGGGTTTATTGGCGCAGCAGCAACTAAGGCTATATTGCGCCAAACAAACGATAAAAAAGGGATAAAAGTCTCAGAACCCACAACCAAAGTTAAAAGGAACACAAACGAAACGCCACAAAAACGATAAGTAAAAGGAGTAAAAAGAAACAACAAGAGTAGAAGTTAACAATAAAAATGGGTGTATATGACCTATTTAAAATCGCAAACAAGGGTAAAAACTAGAAAATATAGTAAAAATCAGAGGCGTGTAAAATAACCAGTAAAACGTAAAAAGTCAAAAACAGGAGTTAAAAACGATTCATCAGATAAAAGATGGCCGAGTGTAAGAGGCTCAGCCATAAAATTGTGGAAAGTAAAATACAATTTACGTTCAAGGTTAAAAGCTGGACACTGAATTAAAATATGTTTCACAGTTAAAACGGTGTCACAAAACTCGCACTTAGGTACTGGGTCCGCCTTAAGAAGAAAAGAGTGGGTTAAAAACGAGTGACCTAAGCGGAGCCGAGAAGGGACAACTTCCTCCTTATGATTCCTGCGAAAACAAGACTGCCACGGTTTGACAATGGGCTTGATCTCGAAGAGCTTGTTAGCAACCTGTTCAGACCAAGATCTCTGCCACTGTGCCCGGAGCTCGATGCCGGAAATCCACATATGGAACCGGCAACGGAGAGTCGGACAGGGGCGTGGCTGACCTGGCAGCAGAATCTGCCAAATCGTTGCCCCTGATTCCGACATGACCGGGCACCCAACAGAAGACAATCGTGGTGGCAGCTGCCAGACGATGGAGCTGCTGGCGGATCTTGCAGAGAACAGGGCGAGGCCGATGCCTCACCGACATCAAAGCCTGTAGCGAGCTAAGTGAGTCGGTGTAAAGCACACACCGACGATGATGCTTAGCTGCTATATGGTCCAAGGCAATGCTGATAGCATGCAACTCAGCAGTGAAGATGGAACACTGCTGTGAGATCTGGTCTGCAATGATTACATCACAGCAGACCATAGCGGATCCCACTGAAGTGCCGGACTTCGAGCCATCTGTGAAGATGGCTCGAAGTCCGGCACTTCAGTGTTCAGCACGATGGCAGTTCCGGGTGCTCAGCACGATGGCTGGCAAAGAGTTGCCGGTACACACAGTCGGGTGTAAAGGCCTTCCCCGTCCTGCACAGGGAAAAATCGCAGGAAGGGGAAACAGCGAGCCAAGGTGGAAGTGGCTCAGCTGTCGACTGTGCGATGCTATCAAGTCTGGTGTTGATGTCTCGCAGCTAACTTCGGACACGCAAACCGAAAGGACGAATGGCAGTCGGTCGATTCTGGTATAACGTTTCCCACCTGGGACTGAAAACACAGTCCCAAGTGGGATGGCCTGGCAGGGATCGCAATTTTGCTGCATATTGCAGGGACAACTGCTGACGGCGAATAGATAAAGATGGTTCATTGGTTTCAACGTAGAGACTCTGGACTGGTGAAGTGTGGAAGGCCCCCGTGCACACACGGAAGGCCTGATGCTGAGTGGGTCCAGCACCTTCAATACCGAATCCCAGGCGGAGTCATACACCTGGGATCCGTAGTCCAGTTTCGACCGGACAAGTGCATGGTACAGGCGGAGCAAAGAACATCGGTCCGCCCCCCAAGAAAGGGAGGAGAGGACCTTGATGATATTCAATGCCTGCGTGCACTTGGACCTGAGATGTCGAATATGAGGTAAAAAGGTCAATTTCCGGTCGAAGATGAGACCGAGAAACTTGGTCTCCGCCACAACTGGAATGACGTTACCCCCGAGTCGTAGCTCGGGGTCCAGATGAAGATTACGCTTGCGGCAAAAGTGCACACAAGCGGTCTTCTGTGGGGAGAACCGGAACCCATTGGCCGTCGCCCAAACCGAGAGATTGTTCAGGGCAGTTTGCAGTTGTCGTTCAATGACCCTCGTGCTGGACGATGAGCAAAAGATGCTAAAGTCATCAACATAGAGGGCATTGCCTACAGTCGGAGGAAGTTGCCGTGTAATGGAATTTATCTTGACAGCGAAAAGCGTAACACTCAGGACGCAGCCTTGAGGCACCCCCTGTTCTTGGGGGAAAGGCCGCAACAGAGTGTTGCCGACACGAACTCAAAAAATACGAGATGATAAAAAGTTTGCGATGAAGATCGGCATGTGACCTCGCAAGCCAAAGCTGTGAACGTCACGAAGAATGCCCAATCTCCATGCCGTGTCGTACGCTTTTTCGATGTCGAAGAAAATTGTCACCAGGTGCTCTCGACGTAAACACGAATTCCTGATCGCCGATTCGAGGCGGATCAGGTGGTCTAAAGTAGACCGGTGCCTGCGAAAGCCACACTGGGTGTTGGAAAGAAGGCCGTGATGTTCCAAATACCAGGCCAGCCTGGTATTTACCATCCTTTCAAACACCTTGCAGACGCAGCTCGTCAACGCAATTGGACGATAATTGGAAGGAATCTTGGGATCTTTGCTTGGCTTAACGAAGGCCAAGACGATGGCCTCCCGCCAGGAGTCCGGAAACTGCTCCTCGATGAAAATACGATTGAATAGTCGGAGCAGTCGATCCTTACTCGATGGTGAGAGATGTTGGAGCATGGCATAATGGACATTGTCTGGCCCCACAGCAGATGCACGAGAAGTGTGCAGAGCAAGGCGAAGCTCCTCTGCTGTGAATGGCCTGTTGTAAGATTCCAGGCCATTCGAATGGAAGGAGAGCAGAGAGCGTTCCGCCCTGCCCTTCTGGGCCAGAAACTCGGGGGAGTAAGAGGTAGATGAAGAGATGGAGGAGAATGACTATCCCAGAGTGTCGGCAATTGCTTTGGGATCAGCAATTGCCTGTCCATTGTGCTCCAGGATCGATAACGAGTGGGACGTGTACTTCCCACCCATCTTCCGGACCTTATCCCACACGACCTTAGAACTGGTCGTGCGGGTGATAGAAGATGTATATTTCATCCAAGATTCCTTCTGGCTCTGGCGCCGGACGAAACGAGCTTTCGCCCTGGCGCGTTTGAATGCTTCAAGGTTGGGGGACATCGGATATCTCCGAAACACCCCCCAAGCCTTGTTCTGAGCCTTACGAGCTGCGGTGCAGTCGGGATTCCACCACGGTTTTGGGAACCGTGGAAACCGAGTCGAGGTCTGAGGAATAGTAGAGGCAGCTGCATGGACGATGCAGTCCGTCAACTCCGCCACTGCAACATTGATGGGCTCCTAGCTGACAGAGTGCTCATCGAGCTCGGACAAGAGCTCGAAGCCACTCCAATCAGCCCGATCAAGCCTCCACCGAGAGACACGCGAAGGGCTGCAAGGCCCCCCACGAGAGATGGTACACACCACAGGGAGGTGATCGCTTCCGTAGGGATTGTCCTCGACCTCCCATGTAAAGAGTGGAAGGATCGAGGAGGAGCAGATGGTGAGGTCAATGGCAGTGAATGTGCGGGTTGGGGTGTGAAAGTAGGTACTGACACCGGTGTTCAACTGGGAGAGGGATGAATCCAGGAGACACTGCTCCAAGACCCGGCCCCTCCCGTTGGTGTCAGCACTGCCCCAGAGCGGACTGTGACCATTGAAGTCCCCCATGATGAGGAAGGGGGACGGCAGCTGCGAGACGAGGTCATAAAGGTCATCCCGGAAAACGATGCCTCCGGGTGGGAGATAGACAGAACAGACAGTCAACGAAAATCCCACAAAGAGGCGGATAGCAACCGCCTCTAAGTGTGTGGTGAGGGGAATGACCTGGAATGGTTGCTCACGAGGATGGCAACATCCCCCATGAGCTGGACCATCTCCATCCCGGTCCCGGTGAACGAGAGAAAAGTGCCGGATAGTGGGATTGTTGGCTGTCTGTAAGAATGTCTCCTGAAGGCACACGCAGAGGGGTTGGTGTGCCCTCAGGAGGACCTTGATGTCGTCAATATTCCTCTGGAATCCACGACAGTTCCATTGAAGGAGTGTGGCCATCTCAGGTCTTAGAAGAATTGGCGGACAACTTGCGATTTATTTTGACCGTCGCCAGCGACGGTTTTGGAAAATTAGGGCGGTCAGTGTCCATGTCCTCGGAGTCATCCGAGCAACATGGATCAGAGACCGCCGAACGAGGAGGTAAAATTTTCTTTTTGGGCCCCGGCGGGGGCCCCTTGGGTTTTGTAGGTCTTGCTGTCTGTGGGCGGGATGGAGGGGGCCTTCCTGTGATGGATGTGGAAGGCATAGACACAGGAATAGAAACCGGTGTCGATGTCGAGGTGGACACCGATGTCGGCTTCGCCTGCGACAAGAGGTACTTGGCAGCAGGCGAGAAAGATTCAGCTGGTGGAACGCTGATGTCGGTCTGCACCGCCACGGAAGCCATCTTAACGACGGGCTTTCCGACCACCACACCGGCATAGGAGACCTTGCCAGGAGGGGCAGGCGGTGCAGCGAGCTTTCTCGCCTCTGGATAGCTGATGTTATGAAGGGTCTTGATGCGCTGTACCTCTTTCTCCTCCAGCCACTTCGGACAGTCGCTGGAGTACGCCGGATGGTGACCACGGCAGTTTACACAGCATGCCTTTTCTGCTGTGCAGTCAGCTTTAAAATGATCCTGACTGCCACAATGAGCACAGGTGGGCTTGCCCCGGCATGTGGTGTGGGCATGGCCAAACCTCTGGCATTGAAAGCAATGCAGAGGGTTGGGGATAAATGGCCGCACCTCACAGTGTAAGTATCCTGCCTTGATGGAAGTAGGCAGGTGTGGTGTGTTGAAAGTTAGGATGATTACCCGGCTGGGCTCTAACTTTCCATTACAGCGTGATGAAACCCGGTGGACTGCGATCACCCCCTGGGCTGAAAGCTCCGAGAGGATTTCCTCCTCAGAAACCTTGAGGAGGCCCCACTCTAGATCACGCCCTGGGAGGAATTGAGTGTCTTGTGTGGAGTGACTTCGACTGCCACTCCACCAATCTCTGTAACTTTTAATAGAAGCTCCAAATGCTTGGAGCACGCAGTCTCTACCTGCAAGTCACCAGATCTTAGGCGCTTGACAGATTTCGGTTCTCCCGCAAGACCTTGAATACCCTTGTGTATAAGAAACGGGGACATGTCCCCAAGAACCTGATCACCCATAGAGTGGATGATCAGGAACCTCGGAGACGGAGACACACATGAAGAGGAAGGCAAAGACAAAGAAGTTGGGGGTTCATGGCGAGCCCTCTTCGCAGCATTGATCGGTGAATTGTGAGTAGTTGTACTAATGGTTGTTTTTGAGGAATTCAGTGCCCGTTGTCCCCACCCACCATGGAGTCCAACAAGGGGACGCCCAGTTGGGCGCCAGGCCTGCCCGGGCACCATACCCACACAGCCAGTGAGCCAAGCCCTCACTACAAAACAAAAAAGGAAAAGTAAAAGAGAAATGGTGGGAAACTCGGAGTTCCCACAAAAGAAAAAAAGCAACAAAGCAATAAAGTGCGAGGCAAGAGCTGGCCTCACAAAAGAAAGAAAACTACAAAATTAGTAAATGTGTGGGGAAACTCACAAACCGTTGTCCGGATGGTGGACAAGGTTATTCACCGATCTGCATAGTTGACCCTAGCAGGACCAGCCCACCAGCCGATTGATCCTGAGGGGGCCACTCCAGGACCTCCCGTTTACCTGAAGCAGAGGCCAAAGCAGTGTATAGCAGCGACCTCGGAAGTCCAGCGACTTCCGAGGTCGCTGCTATACACTGCTTTGGTCCGCGACAGACAGGCTCCCCAATGGCAAAACGGCCAAAGGGGACCCCACCAGTCATGAGCTGGGGAGAGAAGACGGGGACCCCTGAGCAACTGCCAGGATCCTCCTTTCCAGGGACACGGGTCTCCACGCACCCCCCTCGAAGGGAACCACCTTGTCGTGGTGGGGGAGCTTGCGTGCCTTAATGAAGTCGAGGGCTATGCCGACCAGAGTTACTCATGTCGGACAGGCCAAGATGGAAAGGCCAGACTAAGAGTTCCCAAGTAAGGACAGACGAAGGAAGAGAGTGAAAAGTGATGTGGTGAAAGGTGATGAGGAAAGTGGGACCCCACAGGAGAACACCAAGGTGTGTGGTGGTCAGTTGGCAAGGCCAACTATGTTATTACTTGAGTACAGCTGGAGGTGGGCTGTGAAAGAGGACTGAGGATTGGAGAGAAGAAATGTGGAGTAAGATAGAACAGGAGAGTTAGAACAGTGCAAGTGGCAGCACAAATGAAGGGAGTATGATTGGAATGGAGGTGTGAAGTAAGGTTGATGAGACGGACGAAATTTGTTAAGGAAAATTTTTAATTACGGTAGTCAAGGTTCTTAGAATGACTGCAGTAAAGTTTAGGAAATGGAAAGTGTGGAGGGTGAACACACTACAGAGGTAAAGGCGTACAGACGCCTGTGGCTATGAGGAGAGCCGATATTACAGGTCTGTTGTCAAAGGGGAGAGGCGGCCTGTGTCGAAAGGCACAGGCTCCTCTCCAACCCGTTTTTATTTTCTTTTTAGGTTCACTGGTCACCAATTAGATCATTCGAAGAGATTAGGCTGAGGTCGTTTCATTAACACGGGGGAGGATGGGAGTCCTGGTCCTTTGGACAGGGGACTTCCGTCCTCCCCCATTTTTACGCCTCTGATTTTTCCATTTCCAGGTGGAGGTTAGGATGAACTCTACCCGGAGTACGCGCCTCAAGACATCCCGGAGGCGCGGGCCTACTTCCTAGTTGGACTCAAGGAAGGAGACTGGCCGAGATTATTCAAATTGAACAACTTATCTAATAGGACAAAGTGGCCAGTGTTTAGGTTTAGATTGTGCCCTGATGGGCAAGGTGGGGAAAATATATCATGGTCGCCACACCTATGAGTGGCCCACCTGTTCTACCGTGGGTGGAGACCCGTAACATGGAAAAGAGGGTCCTGGCGGTTGAGGGACAGGCAAGCTGGTATCCCAATACACCGTCCTTGGCCTCCGCTTCAGTAAAACGGGAGGTCTGAGCTGGCTCACTCGGATCAATCGGTACGTGAGGCATCCCCTGTCCCACCCCTTGTCCGGGATGGGTCAGGGGTGGTTGCTGAGTCAACCGGGTGGAGGTGATTCTTGACGATAGGGTTTGGGTCCGGACCGGGGCCCGGACGAGTTCCGGGCCTCGGCCCGGATCATGCTCTGGTCCGAGGGGAGAGCCAAAGTCTGGGTATAACCTGGGCGTATCTCTGAGGTACCTCGAGCGACGAATTTAACTCTGAGGCCTCCCCTTGTAGGGCTCCGTTGTGGGTGGAGACCGCCTGGGTCGAACAATATACCTCAACATGAGATATCCACGCGTAACGACGGCTTCAGGTGATCGAGATAAAAGGACCAGTAGAAAAGACAGCAAGCCCAAGGAGGCTGCTGATCTAGAAGTGGTAGTGGAGGAAGTCCCAGAGACTCCCCCTCCCACCACAAGTGATACGGAAGAGGTAAAGGTTCCTCCAAAGGAAGGAGAGAACCCAAATATAGGCGGGGATGAAGGGTGCATAGCCAAAGAGGCAGCCCCGGATACACAAGAAGAGTCCAACGGAAACGAGATGGGCTCAGGTAGGTTGGCCAATGCGGCTGGCCTGCTGGAGGAACTCGCGGTGGAGCTGTTCCGCCACAGGGTAGACACAGATCTGATGAGCATGGTCATGGGTGTAGCACGAAAGCTACACACCATAATATGCGAGCAAGAGATAGAACTCGCGACCATGAGTGGACAGCTGAAGGAGCAAGCTACACGTCCACAAGTAGTAAAGGAGAGGCCACCAACTTACGCGAAGGCAGTTGGTGGTCAAGGAAAGGGAAAGGGAGGTTCGGTGGTAGCTCCAAAGCCCACCCCCCCTGTAAAGAAAACCAGGCATACCCTGCTGATCTATTCCAAGAACAAGTAAACGACAGCATTGCAGGTAAGGGATAGCCTGAAGAGTAACATCAACCCCGCAGATCTGAATCTGGGGGTTATGACCGTTAAGCCAATGAGGGCAAACGGAATAATAGTGGAATGTAGCTCGGAGAGCGACATGGCCTGTCTTAAAAACGCAGTGGACAGCCATGAATCGCTCAAGAATACTCTAGAGGCCAAATCTGCCGTAAGGCTGAAGCCTAAGATACTGATCTGTAGTGTGGATAAGGACGTTCCCCGCGAGGACCTCCAGAAGATTATCCGCAGCCAAAATAGTCTAGGTGAAGAAGAGGTGGACATAAACCCACTATTCTCGATAAAGGCCCGAGTGGAGAACACGGTCCACTGGGTGGTGGAGGCCACTAGTGCCTCGCACAGGAAAATATTAGCTGTAGGTAAGCTAAATGTGGGTTGGTCTAGATGTATAGTCAAGGACTACATCAGGGTTCTGCGGTGCTACAAGTGCTACGCATTTGGGCACAAGCAGACCGAGTGCGAGTTAAAGACGCAACGGTGCTCACAGTGTGCGGGCAAGCACTCTTACAAGGAGTGCACGAAGCCCAAACCGAAGTGCATTGTTTGTAAAACCGCCAATAGGGAGCATGGGGCCAAGTATGACATTGGCCACAGTGCGATGGACACGAAGTGCCCGTCGTACTGTCGTGAGATGAAGTTGTTGCGAAGACGCACCGACTATGGGCAGTAGGCCTCCAGGTGTTCGAGGGGTAAGTCTTAAATTTGTTCAAATAAATCTAAATGGGGCTAGGGCCGCAATGGCCCAGTTCAGCCAGGTGATAAAAGAGGAAGGAGTCGATGTTGCTCTTGTGCAGGAACCCTACTGCACAGAGAACGTCATTAGAGGGCTCCCTCTGACTAGCAGGCAATTTGGTGAAAAAGGCACCAAGCCAAAAGCTGGAATTGTTGTTTTGAACCCCAAGGTGAATGCCATCCTGGCATATCACACAGATAAAATTGTAGTAGTGGATATTGGGTACGGACGGTTAATAGTACACGCCATCTCCATTTACTGTCCTCCAAACAACAACATTGAGGACTTGTTAACCGAGCTGCAAAACGTCCTGGCTCGGGTTAACTCTAAGACCGTAATTATCGGCGGGGACTTCAATGCGAAGCATCCCCTGTGGGGTTCAAACCGACAAGATGTCAGAGGTGATATGACTCTTGATTTTATCAACTCAGCTGACTTGTATTTATTAAATGATTGGGATACTCCAGCTACATTTACTGGCCCAAGAGGGCAGAGCTGGATAGACTTGACCCTGGTTTCACCTCGGTTGTTTCCCCTGATTCAGGGCTGGTGCGTCAGCGACATGGTCTCTAACAGCGACCATAATTACATCATGTTCCAGGTGGGCGGAACATCATCTCCCCAACAACATGCACGACGGTTTGCGGTGGGCAAAGCTCCTGTTTGGTGCAAGCTCATGCGCTGTGTGTCACCGGAGCTGGTGAAGATCGGCCAGCGCGTCAGTGACATAGGAGATAGCAGTTCTCTAAATAATATCTTGGGAGATCTGACTGAATGTTTATGTACTGGATGTGAGATGACCTTCGGGTTTAAAAGGCAACCCAGAGTGGGCAATAAATCAATGCCCTGGTGGACACCTGAGCTCACAATTAGAAGGAAAAGAGTAAGAGCTCTCAGACGGAGATATCAAAGGTGCCACAATGTGGAAAGAAGTGCCAGAGAGGAACTGTACAGGAAGGAACAAGCAAAGTACAAGCTCGCCATACGAGAGGCGCAGCTGACTTCCTGGCAGAATATCTGCAGCGAGGTCTCTGCACAGAACCCTTTCACATTACAGTATAGGCTAGCTACGGATAAAGATTTTAAACCCCTGGAAATTGCTTATGTTCGCAGGGAAGATGGGTCCAAGACCACTTCCTTTGGCGAGACCATCCAGGTACTATTAGATAATTTATTCCCTAAAGATGACAGGAGCTCTGATGATGCAGAACATCAACTCCTCAGGGAAAATTGCAGGACTCCACCGGATACGCCGGATGACGTCCCGTTTACAGAAGAGGAGGTGAGAGAGGTAATCAGGGAAATGGCCCGGGGCAAAGCCCCGGGTAATGATGGTCTGACAGTGGAGATCGTTTCTCAGGTGTTTAATGAACATAAAAGCTTGTTCACCCAGCTCTTCAACAAGTGCTTGAATCTGGGAGCCTTCCCAACCGCCTGGAAACAGGCGGACCTAGTCCTTTTTAACAAGGCAGGTAGGGATCCGGCGGATGCAAGATCCTACAGACCGATATGTCTGCTGCCGGTGTTGGGAAAAGTGCTAGATAAACTCCTGACAAACAGGATGTATTACCACTGCCATAAGAACGGATTCTTGAACCCCAAGCAATTCGGGTTCAGAACAGACCAGTCCACCACCGCTGCAATCAAACAGGTGGTGGACATTGTTCAGATAAATAAAGTGCACAAGCTGCACACCTCTCTCATCGCCTTGGATGTGACAGGCGCGTTCGACAACGTCTGGTGGCCTGCAATCTTGAATAAATTGAAGGAATGTTCCTGTCCCAGGAACATATTCATTCTAGTGGCCAATTATCTCAGTGAGAGGATGGTCACATACTCACGTGCTAGCGGGACGGCCTCAAGAAACTTGGAAAGAGGCTGCCCACAAGGGTCGTGCAGCGGACCGTTCCTCTGGAACCTAGTCGCTGATTCCGCTCTGGAGTTGACTATGCCCGAGGGAGTCTGGCTCCAGGCGTACGCAGATGACTTGCTGCTTGCCATAACAGCGTCCTCCAGAGCTAAGCTGGAGGATGCTGGCAATGCGGCAATTAAATTACTAGAAGGATGGTGTCTGCGCAATAAGCTCGGGTTCAGCGTTGCAAAGACTACATCAATGACTATTGCTAAGGAGGGTGTCCTCAAGAAGAGGTACCCTATTTTCAAACTAAAAGGCGAAAATATCCGCCATGCGACAACATTAAAGTACCTGGGGATCACTCTGGATGAGAGGATGAGCTGGATCCCACACCTGCAGGACCTTAAAGCTAAATGCACAAATGTTATGTGTAAGCTAGGGCGTATGGCTCGCGTCTCATGGGGACTCCGAAGCGAGGTCCTCAAGGAAATTTATCTTAGGGGAACGGAGAGGATCCTAACATATGGTGCGGGTGCCTGGTGGCGCCCGACGGACCACTCCATAATGTGTAGAAAGCTGCTTGCAGCCCAACGACCAGCTTTACTGCGAATTACCAGGGCGTACAGGACGACATCTACGGATGCCCTCCTGGTACTCGCAGGGATCCCTCCGCTATTTTTGACGGTCGGTAAAGAAGCGACCATTTTCAGAGTCCTGCAGGCTAAGGAAAAAGCAACATTCCTCGGAGTCCAGTATGACCCTGGGGATTTTGAGGTAAATACCGCTAAGTGGGATCTCCATCCCACAAGGAGACTATGTGTGCCCTGGTCCACGGAGTTACCATCAGGTACAGATACTGAAATATACACCGACGGTTCCAAGAGCGAGGAGGGTGTGGGCCTAGCCTTCACTGTCTTCAATCAAGGGGCCAAAGTGTATGACTTTCAGAGGAAGGTTTCAAATAATGGCTCGGCCTTCCAAGCTGAACTGCTCGCTATCAGAGAGGCCCTTAACTGGGCCCTCAATGACGGTGGTCTAAACAACGACATAAGGCTGTACACAGACAGCCAAGCAGCTCTGCATGCACTTGAAGATGCAACCAACAGGCATCAAATAGTGAATGAGATCAAGTGCATCCTGGGCAGTCAGAACATGCCCAGGGTATCCTTCTCCTGGATTAGGGCACACGTAGGACATGAGGGCAACGAGCGGGCCGACCAACTGGCCCGTTCCGCAGGTAATAACACTCAACCTGTGATAGCGGTAAAGACTTCAAAAACTACCCTGAAGTCTATAATTGGCCAAGATACCATTCAGGAGTGGCAGAGGCTCTGGGATACGACTGAGAATGGTCTTCAAACAAAGACATTCTTGAAAAGGGTCAGTCTATCCCTGAGATCCTCTGACCACTATTTGACGCAGGTCCTAACAGGACATGGGAGCTTCCCCAAATACCTGGAGCGTTTCAAAATCTCTGCCCACAGTTACTGCGGCTGTGGGGCTCCAGATGCAGACGTCGGGCACTATATCCTCAGATGTCCGATCACTGAAGGGTTCGCTAACGAACTCAGGGACTCCCAGGCGATCAATGAGGTAGCAGGCGAACTGGTCTCGGTGTCCATCGAGAGTGCCCGTGTCAGGGCGCACTTGAGGGATATAGGCTGGCTCGTCTGCCGGCTTCGGGACTCTCTCCTTTGAGTTCCGTGGCTGCTTTCTCCCTTTGACTTATTTTCCAAATCTTCTTCCCGGGCTGCACTCAGCACCCCCTTTAACGCCACCCATACTCCATGTCCTTACTGGTCTCCTCTGAGACAAACCTCATCTTCTATTTCCAAGCCTCTAGTTGCTATGCACGTGTAGTGTCGTGAGACGGAGCACGTGCTTTCCCCATGGGGAGTGGGTCCTTCGGGACCCACTCCCCACCCCGTATTAACCAGAGGGTCTCCACGCACGGCAAACACGCGGGCAAGCGTTTAGGACCCTGTGAAGGTAACCGAGCCAGCGGAACCTTCACAGGGTGGTCCCCTCACCACGGACAGGCTCTCGCATCGAGGGGAAGAAAAAAAAAAAGGACTAGCGAATGTATCAACATATACCTCTGAGACTGAAATATGACATGCTCTGTGTTTCAATATTACGCATTTTTTTTCAGTATTTTACACATTAATTACTAATTTTTTTTCATTCAACAGTTAAGTACCCAATTGGAAGTAATGTGAGCAATATTTCCTGTTTAAATGCATCTCCACAAATCTGCTTTAAAACATTATTTTCTTATAATTTAGGGGAAAAATAAAGAATTTTAATTGGATTTCTTTTAACACTATATACTTAATATATTGTCATCAACCTATTCTATATACAAAACGAATTAATACAGCCTAGTTACTGGAAATTAACATAATACTGAAGTGTTTTCTACCTAAAGAATAAAAAAAATGAATACTTATTTTTAATTACATTTTCAGCCAATAGATGGCGTCACAGTTAGTATTAAACCTTGAGGCAGACGGGGATAAACTTACCTTTTTGCTCAGAGCGCCATCTAGCGGGATTTTGTAGTAGTTTAGTGCCACCATACGAACCTCCACGCACAGTGCTTTCATGGCCACACCCACGTGAAATGGGGATTAATTTTTTTTTAATTATGAATCGAAAAATTAGTGTTAAAATAAGGGTTTTTGGGAAAATAGTACTTCTCACAGGCACCAGATGGCACCAGGGGCTTTTTAATAAGGGGGAGGAATTTTTTTATAAGGTGGAATATCAAAAATCGAAGAATTAGTGTTAAAATAGGGGTTTTTTGGGAAATAGTACTCATTGTCACCAGATGACGCCACGGGTTAAAAGGGGGATGAAAAGGGGTTTTTAATTATGAATATTAATAAAGGGGCGTGACCTGTTTTGTGTGTCATGTTATGTCATAGGGGAGGGAGGGGGCGTGGCCGGTGGCGTCATAGGGGGAAAGCACTGTGCAAATTAACTGAATAATATAATTTCAGATTATTACATCACTGGGCACTGGGGGGGGGGTTAATAACCAATGTGCTTGATAATGACCCGCCACCAGCTTGAAACACATGGGTGGCGGGTCCCATAGGATTAACATTGACCCGCCACTGACTTAGAACTCTCCTTTCCCCCCCCCCCCCCCCTTGTCCTTTCATCTTACTATTATTCTATCAATGTTGCTCATTCTTTCAGGTTTCAAATCTTTCCTTCCTCCTTTCTGCTCATTCATTTAATCCTTTATACGCAAAAACTAAATCCATCTCCAAATCCATCGACCAAGCCCTAGTAATAACAGTTAATCTCTCTCTTGAACACTTTCCTGCGAATCTCCTAGCTATTTGCCATAACACTTATCTATCTCTTTTCTTGATTCTAAGACAGTATTCAAACAAAAACATCCAGATTATCAGACCACGATGATTCCAAACGAATGGTCGAATAAAGGGGACTGAATATCCCCCCGTTCGTCACGAACCACCATAGCCGCTCACCGGTTATGCCAGGCGAAGCCTTGAGACCGCACCTACAGTGACCTCTAGAGTAGAGTTCAAATACGCGCGATCAAAGGAACATCCAGTTTCATTCTGTTGCTTAGAATCTGAAGAAACTTCTTTTTTCTTTTGAATCCGGCCAACAGTGGGTCCTTTGCGTTCCTGTCCGAAATTTGCCTCAAATCAACATTTCAAAATCTAGAGATTTCCCAAATTTCACTAAGCGCATTGCATCACTCATGTAACTGTTTTAATACGTTGAACCCAAAAAGAAAAACCACCTTCCTACCAAACTTAAAGAAATGTTGTCCATTCCTTCGCTTTTTGAAACTCATCTTGTTCTCCTTTCTGTTCCCATTTACCAGCTTATTGATTGACGAACCCCATTGACCAATATAATTCTTAATCTCCCCTCCATGTTATGGTACAACCCTCCAAATTCCTCCCCCTTTCCTCTCCCCTTCCGCGAGATATCATTAACGATCACCTGCTTTACACGAAGTGCCATAAATGCAAGACTACAGTTAATTTATAGTATCAACAATAATGTTAAAAAATGTTAATTATTTAAAAAGGAATTGTGCATATCCCATTGTTTGAAATTATCAGTTATTGACAATAAAAACAAGTACACGATATGTTTTGCAACAATAGAAATCAAACCTACCCCTTCTGAAGTTGTAAGAACAAAAAAATGAAAATTTTTCTTTCTTTATGCGTGTCAATTTGTTTGAAGTACATTTTGTAAGTTAATTATTTAGAGTAATTGTTGACACCACTAAACTCGGGAAAAACAAAATGGAAGTCTTGTTTTTTCTCGAAAATAGTGCATAAAAACAGCAACGTTTTAAAAAAATTTTAAATGAGGACGAATGGGTCCCCTCCCCCAACTTTCTTTGAGCCTTCGGGGTGCTTGTGACCTGGCCATTTAGCCCATTGCGTGCAGAAAAGTGCCGCTCAGATGTAAAACTACCCATCCCGCTTTCAAGGTCAAATACGGGTCAGATTGACGGTCTAGAAATGTATCTCAAACTAGAAAGAAATCAATAAAATTCGTTTTCTTAGATCAGGGGTTCTCGAACCTTTCCCAGTCGCAAACATCCCCCCCTTGGGTTGGGTTGTTTTACCTCTGAGCGGCAATTTTTTGCACACCATGGGCTAAATGGCCAGGTCACATGGACCCCGTAGGCTCAGAGAAGGTTGGGGGAGGGGACCCACTGGAACAGGCTGTTTGGAGACAGATGGTAGCCTCCCGTCAAGGCCATCCAGCGTGTTCTTTAACGTGCACAGGATATGGCTCTCCTGCACACGGGGCCATGGCTTAACGTCCCATCCGACGGACGGCGGCCTTTTCGGTACAGATTTAGTAAATGAGTGGAACTTTAGTTGCATCCCTTTGTTTCCTAATTCTTTTCCTTCTTGTGTAGGATTGCATGCAACCAGTGCATCAAGAAAATGGCGATCTTTGAACGTATAGACTCTTTCTTGTATTACTTTCTATTTTGAGTAAATAAAACGAGTAGGTTGTCAAAAGATCACTTTTTGTACGAGATGAATAAAAAATAAGATTATCTAAAATGTATTTGCAAATTTTGTATTTAATTTCATTTTGCAGTGTTTAAAGAAAATGTAAAAATATCACAATATTATAGCTGAGATGGTTGTCTTTGTAAAATAAAATATCTGTATTAAATCTCGGTTATTAATTCCTTTGTGATAGTGAGGAACAGATGTCGAGTGCTTAGGTCAGCGGATTCCAAAGGGGGAGTTTAATTATGTGGAAATACATTAAATACAATAGAGTATAGCTATTTTATTTAGGGGGAGGAAGGGGCTCAGTGGGCCAGCGTTGAGATTAATCGCCGCCAAATCCCCACTGAGAACCGGGCTAAAATAGATCTATGACGTCAATGCACTGCGAACTACGTCACATCCACGAAAATAGCTCAGAGATCTTTCACCTGAAAAATTGGCATTTCCTATCGTATTACAATTCGTGCCGATCAATAATTTCTCTTAGTAACCACTGAAACAGTGAAATATAAATCCTTTTGTTCGACTCTACGCTTGTACCATTTATACCCGCAGCATCGACGGTGACCTCGTCACCATAGCAACGGATCCTCCTCCGCCTCTCCCTACCGCATCCCTAGCATCACCGTCATTCCCTTAGTATACCCAATTAACGAGAGACTCTTGGGGAAATCCATCGTCAAGCCAGTTTATGTGGGATTACTCTGGAACAAGAATTTCCTGCAGGGTGAATTGCAATTAACGTTTCCTGGCAGACAGACACGGGAAGAACTTCTTTCTTTTTCCACTTGATTCGCTTCGAAATGCTTTGCATAAAGAGAGATGTTCAAGTAATGCGAATGCTTCTCTGGATTTAATCTTTCTATTTTTACTTCTTGTTTATCGCAAGCTATTGTTAATGAGATCATTATCGCAATCTTAATGAATTTAGTCACTTTTAAAAGGAGATGGCCACCACTTGGAACTGTCGCATTTAGAATCATATTCGTCTGGTTTGATAAATTCATTGCGAAGTTTGTTCAGATATGTCTAAGTAAATAAAAGTGACCTAAGCTCCTATCAAACGCGCTCCAACAATCGTGCTCCTTACGAAATCGCTAAGGTCTTCTCGACGCCATGGTACCACTAATAATGACAAGCAGTCGCGCCGTTTTTGCCTTTACAGAGATTACGCTAACCATGCTGAGATGTTGTTTGCATGTTTCACGCCTTCGTCACTGGCACATAACCTACTCGGCCACGAGACTGCTTGTTTTGTCTGATACCGGTATATAATGCGAGATTGAAATTAGGTAAATCGAGTTGGATTGGGTTGTTTTACCTCTGAGTGGCACTCTTATGCACACAATGTGCTAAATCGCCAGGACATAAGGACCCCGTGGGCTCAGAGAAGGTTGGGGGAGAGGACCCACTGGACAGCTCTTGGGAGAGAGATGGTAGCCTGCCGTCAAGGCCATACAGCGCGTTCTTTATCGTGCACAGGGTATGGCTCTATCGCACACGGAGCCATGGGTTAACGTCCCATCCGACGGACGGCGGCCTTTCCAAAGCCCATCGGTGTCCCCTATTGACTGTGGGCAGCTTGGGGGAAATTTTCGTAGACAAATTTCAACGCTGACCGAGATAGAACTCGAACCTGGGAACTGCAGGAACTGGCGCACTACCGAGTGAGCCACCCAAGTCCCTCGTATAATAGTAGCGTATGTTCCAGGAATAGAATTTCATTCAATTAATAACGTCAAAAATTATATTTAGCAATGGCAGCGCAAATATAATAAACAAAAATATAATAAAAAAGCGTGAATAAAATGCAATTTCGGTGAAAACGATTAAAATGTTCTACCGTTTTTGATTCGCATGTCATTCCTGTGCAATTCTAGCCATTTCGATCTGTTTCCTAAATTATCTTCAAATCCTGCGAATACGCAAATTGCAACTAGCACAGTAAGGATGCGAGATTTCTGTCCGTAACTCAAATATTTGTAAAAAGGAAAAAAAAATTAAAAACCCGGACAATTTTGCAAACCGCCTGGAAGAAGAACTCATAACAGGGACGTATGATAAACCTATAGATACGCCGGGCGCTTATTCATAGGAGGGCTAAATCAATCTTGAATATTGAAAAGCTCTAAATTGGAAAATGATCAAATTATTCACAGGCGCAGTTAGATTGTTTTACTTCCGAGCGGCGTAGCGCGCCAGGCATGTAATCTGCAGTTCCCAGGTTCCAGAGACGTCCAGAGAACCCGAAGAAGTCTCCGCAATTGACCGACAAGCTCCCAGTTGATGTTCTTGTTGATGGCGGGGTCAGTGATGCGACCTCTACTAATTCCGTTGTATCTCTTATTGTCGGGGCTCTTCAACAACTTCAGACTGGCCCCGTACCTCAAGAGGGTGAGAAGCAACTTCGGTTTGCAGTCTGCGATGGCATAGATGGCGGGACTCACGTAGTGGGGATACCCGAGGCGGAGGTCAACCATGCGATGACCTCTCAACTTCAATTTCAGAGAGTTGACATGAGAGAGGAAGTACGTGACACTGGCACATCCGGAGTAGAGACAAGCCCTGGAGACATTCCAGCCGACGTCATACAGGTAGATGTCTTCCGGGACGAACTCGACCAAGAAGTCCTTCAGGATTTCGAAGATGGCGGCTATGACGTCACCCACGAGGTGAGAGTCCCGAACCTGTTCGACGAAGCACACTTTGGCGATGGCTTGTACGAAAAGGCGCTGGAAATACTTCGGAGGATTGTGAAGACCTATTCTCCAGTCGTTGAAGGCCTCCAGCATGGTCTTCACATTCTGGCGACCTTTGTCCGGGCTTTCGCTCGGACTGTTTTTGAGTATTCCGCTAAGCACTGCGGAAAACGCTGCCGTAGAGAGGGCGGCATCCGAGATAGAGGGCACGGAAACGCTTCTTTCATGCCTTTCCATGACTGCAAATACTGATCACTATTGAAGAAACCTTACTCTAGCCATCTAAGAAAGCAGTTTAGTTTATAACCATCTTTGAATTCTTTAAACTTTTTACATGATAAGGAAAAATTTTTTTAAAAAGTAACACATTTCCGCTTTAGTGTGGGAGGTAACAAAGGAGGATAATTTCAACAATTGGACCACGTTGTGAGGTATTCGACATGTTGCATTGTCATCATATGAAACATTGTTGTACATATAGTGATTTCATTAAAAAAAAAAGCTTGTTGAAATTTAGGTTTATCTATATGAGTTCGGGTATTTTCGGGCTGAATCCGAGAACTCCCGAACCGGGCTTGATCCGTTCAAAAAGACCGAGAACGTTTGGGCTTCGGGTCACTAGTAATTGGTATTTTTGAAAAATAATTTTTTTTTATCATTCTTTGAACTATAGTATCGGTGTTAAAAAAACAATCTAAAATCGCTTGAAAAAATAAAATTCTTAAAAATCCTTTTAAAATAACTTATTGACGATTAATTTTTTAACTTGCTTCAAAATAAAAAAAAATGGCATAGAAATTTAGGCGAATGTATTATATTTCGGTGAGAAGGCAATATAATAAACAGGCGTTTATCGATCGATAACTTTAAAAATGATTTTTTCATTCAAATTCCATGAAATGTGATGGGATATGGGATTATTATACCTTTTGAAATGTTGTACAAAATCAGACTGCTCTTAGTTTGAGAGCTAGTCGCATATTTGATTACATTTGTCATTGTTAAGAATGAAAAGAAGTAACCTATTTCTGAATTCTAAAGTTAGTTGAAATATGAAATCATTATACTTTTCAAAAAAGTAGCATATTAATGTTACCCATTTCCTCTACAAACTTAGATGTTCCATTAAATAAATGGCACGGGAAGATCCCTCCTACGCTTTTTAACGAACTACACAACATCATTGCATCTCATTTATCATTTTAAACTTGCAACATCATTGCATCTATCTCATTGCATCATTGCATCTCTCATTCAGCATCTCTCTTCCTTTCTCTAAACTCCACTCTGGAGAGTCTTAACGGGAGATTGACATTCGTCTGCTAAGAGTGGATTCATTTTCTGCACTCCTCTGTGGATCCATTTACTTGACCATTTAGCCCATTGTGTGCAAAAAAGTGCCTCCCAGATTTAAAACAATCAGACTCAATCCTGATAACATATCCAAACACATATCTGCATTTTGGGTGACTATTGATGAGGTTAGGGAAAGGAGTCTGCAACCTCCTTTAAGCAGCATATTGTGCAGAGAGAGACTTCGTTGGTTTGACCATTTTGCCCATATGGATAATTATAGATTGGCGAATAAGGTTATGAACAGTGTGCCTAAAGTCCTCAGAAAGAGGGGGAGACCTAGGATCCGGTGGGCAGACAATGTCAAAAGGATGCGGTGGGCAGACAATGTCAAACAGGACCTTGTTAGAATTGTAGTGCAGTGGCCAGATGCAGCAGATGTAGCTCAGGACAGACATACTTGGACAACTAAATTGCATGGCCTGGTTGGACCTCCATAGCTCACGGCTGCTTGAGATTGATGATGATGATGAAGAGAAGTCTATCAGAATCTGCATTTCAGTCACCCTTCTTTAAATTTACGATCTCTGAAAGCAATGCCATGCAAGGAGACAGAACTGTTGATGTGCCAACTATTCAGTCTCCTTGCATGGATGTCGGCAGCTAGGGGAAATAGGACAAAATTGGCCCCTCCTGGAAAAATTGTTCGAAAAATTAATCTATATTGAATAATACCAGATATACTAAATATTAATCTTTCTTCCTCAACGAAATGTTATCTCGATTTTATTTTACATTTCCTTTTTTTTAGAAGCATATCATTTGTTAAATATTACTACGAAAAAAAAAATTTTTTTTTTCATTGATATTTGCAAGCATAAGTTTCCCTCTGTTTATTTTTTGAACTCCTGAGTTGTATTGTAGGGGACACCGATGGGCTTGGAAATGTCGCCGTCCGTCGGATGGGACGTTGAGCCGTCGCTCCGTGTGCGGGAGAGCCATACCCTGTGCACGTTAAAGAACACGCTGAATGGTCTTGATGGAAGGTTACCATCTGTCTCCCAACAGCTGCTCCAATGAGTCCCCTCTCCCAATCCTTTCCGAGTCTTCGGGGTCCTTGTGACCGGGCCATTTAGCCCATGGTGTGCAAAATAAGTGCAGCTCAGACGTGACAGACGTGACAGGGCCGTTGAGATCCCTTACCGACGTGAGGGATCTCAACGGCCCTGTCACACAAACGAACGAGAGGACAGACATCTCGTGCGCATGGCTATGAATGATCATACAGCCACATCAAACACCTTAGCTCAACAGGTAGGGCGTGTTGCACATCAACCAGTGTCCGCTCGTACAGTTCGACATCATCTGCAGCACCAGGGCATCTTTGCTAGGCGGCAATTGCATATATATACCATTGTCTCTACAACAGAGGTATATATGCGACTGTAATGGAGCCAAGAACGTCATGTATGGATGTGCAAATGGCATCGCATCGTCTTTTCAGACGAATTCCACTTCAGTATGCAGCATCACGATGGACGAATCCGTATCTGGCGGTACCGCGGCGACAGGTTCAGTGAGACATGCATGATGCAGCGCCATACAGGTTCGGCTCCTGGTGTTATGGTATGGGGTGCCATCGGACTCCACTCACACACGTGCCTCTGAATTACTGGTACTTTGAATAGCCAGTGTTACATCACTGAGGTGTTGGAGCCTGTGGTCGTACCTCATCTTCAGGGGCTCTGTGGTTGCCATTTACCAACAGGACAATGCCTGACCACATGTGGTGTGCATCGTCCAACAATTCTTGGCTTGGCCTGCGTGTTCACTAGATTTGTCCCCAGTTGAACATGTCTGGTCCATAATCTCACGACGACTAGCACACCAGATAATAGCAGCTGCTACAACAGATGAACTTTGGCTAGGTATCGAAACTGCATGGATTCTCATTCCCCAAATACACATCCTACGTCTCATCCTCTCAATGCTGGACCGTGTAGCAGCGGTTATTGCCCCTCATGGTGGCTACACAAGATACTGATTTCTTTGTATTAGATAAGAATAGTAGAGTTGTATTTGTAATGATTTGATCCTTGTAACATAAGTTATGTATTCACTAAATACGGCTTTGATATCTCTTGTCTTTCCTGGTGTTGGGGCGGGGGTGGCTCAGTCGGTAGCGCGCCAGGCTCGTAATCTGTAGTTCCCAAGTTCGAGTCCCAGCTGGGTCAGCGTTGAGATTTATCTCCGCAAAATTCCCCGCCCTGCTCACGGTCAGTAGGGGACACCGATGGGCTTGGAAAGGCCGCCGTCCGTCGGATGGGACGTTAAGTCATGGCCCCGTGTGCGGGAGAGCCATACCCTGTGCACGGTAAACAACACGCTGGATGGCCTTGACGGGAGGCTACTATCTGTCTCCCAACAGCTGTTCTAGCGGATCCCTTCACCCAACCTTCTCTGAGCCTTCGGGGTCCATGTGATCGGCTCTCTCGAGCCTCGGGGTCCATGTGATCGATTCTCTGAGCCTTCGGGCCATTTAGCCCATTGGTGTGCAAAAAAGTGCCGCTCAGAGGTGAAACAACCCAACGCTAAAGAACACCCTGTATGGCCTTGACAGGAGGCTACCATCTGTCTCCCAACAGCTGTTCCAGTGGGTTCCCTTCCCCAATCTTCTCTGAGCCTTCGGGGTCCTTGTGACATGGCCATTTAGATTATGGTGTGCAAAAAGTGGCTGAGAGGTAAAACAACTTAACATCAAAGAACACGCTGGATGGCCTTGACGGGAGGCTACCATCTGTCTCCCAACAGCTGTTCCAGTGGGTCCCTCCCCCAACCTTCTCTGAGCCTTCGGGGTGTGACCTGGCCATTTAGCCCATGATGTGCAAAAAAGTGCCGCTCAGAGGTGAAACAACCCAACGTTAAAGAACACCCTGTATGGCCTTGACAGGAGTCTCCCAACAGCTGTTCCAGTGGGTTCCCTCCCCCAACCTTATCTGAACCTTCGGGGTCCTTGTGACCTGGCCATTTAGCCCATTGTGCGCAATAAAGTGCCCTTGCAGATGAAACAACGCACCCTTTCCCTTTTCCTCAGAGTTCGATGCTTCTGTGACGCCATTTCCGCAAAAGAATTCCTTCCCTCATTTAACCTTTCACCTTGACTTCAATCCTCGGATATGCAAATGAAGAGATCCAAGGCTGTCGACGCAGAAGAGCAATCCGAGCTCTTTGCGCAACAGAAAGGGATTCTTGCGCTTTAATCGCTTTCAAGTGCATAAACGAACAGAATCATCTGCAGGCTAAGGCCAGGGACGCAAACGAGTTTTTTTTTTCTTCTTCCCCTTTCTTCGATTATTCTGCAGATCTTGTTCGTCATAAATTATCTGAAGAGGACACACCCAGGAAGCAGAAAAGGCTAGAAAGTAATTATTTACAGATCTGAACTCTAATTACTTATTAAGTTTCACGAGGCAGTGCGAAAAAGAGAATTTGTTTTGCTTTTGCGCGTGCCAACCTCTTAACCTCGTCTCCCACTCAATTCAAAGTTAAAACTGTGCTGAGCGATTTCAGGTTATTTTTTAAACTCTTTGTATTAGAACTGTTTTTTATTCGTTAATTTCAATTGCATATTGAATTTGGGAAGCAATGAAACAAAACGGGGAGGGTACGTTGGTTGAGTCGGTAGCGCGCCAGGCTCGTGGCATGCAGTTCACAGGTTGGAGTCCTACCTCTGCGAGAGTTGGGACTTATCTCCGCCAATGAGATTTATCTTTGCAAGGTGGGAACCTTGCCCTCGGTGAGAAAGGGGGACCCCTCCCCCAACCTTCTCTGAACCTTCGGGGTCCATGTGACCTTCGATTTATCCCATGGTGTGGAAAAAAGTGCCGCTCAGAGGTAAAACATGCCAACCCTCCGGGCGGCAATGATCGTTTTTGCACACAATGGGTAAAATGGTCAGATCACAAGAACCCCGAGGTCTCAGAGAATCTTGGGGGATCTCTGTTAGGAGACAAATATTAGCCTCCCATCAAGGCCATCCAGTGTGTTCTTTAACATGCACAGGTATGGCTCTTCCGTTTAAAGTCCCATCCAACGGACACCTTGTTTTTTTTATCGCTTACCTTTTCTGTAAGTTGGCACCTAATCGCTTACCTTTTCTGTAAGTTGGCACTCAGAGGTGGTCACGACATAACTTCCTATTTGATTGAAAGTTTCACGAGACACGAGACACAAACTTCTTCAGCTGCACACCAACTGAAGATAAAGCAATGAAATAGGATAATAAATGAACGCAGAATCTAAGTTTGTGGCTATTTTAATTCGTACAATAATCCGGACTGTGATCATTTAACTATCTATTAACTCAGAATCATCCCTCATTTTGCGGTGCATCAGTCTTCGCACAGATCCAGATACTGATGAAGGGTCGTTGGCAACTGCAGCTTCTGGATCCCTTCGGGAAGTTGCCAATTCTCATTGAGCTTCTCCCTGAGAGTGCATCGGCACAAGTGTTTTAAATCTGCCGGTTGGAAGTAGCGTGCGCTGATCGTGGTCACGTACCTTTCGGAGCAGAGCTTCTTGAGGAAGTGAGCTCCATTCACAAGAGACAAGATTTTTCCATCGAAGACGACGGACAGCGTGAAGTCCAGGAGGTCCTTTCGGATGTGACTGATCCCTCGCATCAATATCATCAACGTGGTCGTCAGGTAGCTTTTCACGAAGCGATCTTCGCATTCTGAGAAGTTCGGCATGTCGTCGAGGGTCTTGTCGACGCCGTTCAGACTCAGAGACGTCCAGAGAACCAGGAGAAGTCTCCCAATTGACCGACAAGCTCCCAGTTGTTGTTCTTGTTGATGGCGGGGTCAGTGATGCGACCTCTACTAATTCCGTTGTATCTCTTATTGTCGGGCCTCTTCAACAACTTCAGACTGGCCCCGTACCTTAAGAGGGTGAGAAGCAACTTCGGTTTGCAGTCTGCGATGGCATAGATGGCGGGACTCACGTAGTGGGGATAGACGAGTCGAAGGTCAACCATGCGATGACTTCTGGCAAAGATTACTTTTATTTATAATAATATTATAATAATAAGGTTACAAACAACATATATTTGTAATACTCTTATTAACCCAAGAGCATCAAAGCTCATGTAGGTTAATTTACCAATTATTTAAATACATAATTTTGGCAACACTGACACTCAACTTTACATAAAGAAAAAATATATATATATGCAAAAACATCACAGAATTTATAAAAACGAATTAATTTTTTTTTACGTTAACACTGAAAACAGGCTGTCAGCATTTGTAATGGTCATTGGATAATTAGCAATGAGAGATCTGAAATGCATAAAATTAGTTTCATTTCGAATTATAATCGGTAAAGTATTAAAAATTTTAGGGGCCAAATAATCAAAGTGTTTGTGCATAATTTCTTTATTTGCAAGTGGTAACAGAAACCTTTTCCCATTATCTCGCACAGAATAATTTGTATAATGCAGCACTGCATTATTGTTTTTAAAGAAGTAATTTAATGTTCTATAAACAAATAAGTGTCTCAGTGGAAATACACCTGAAATGGTATACTTACAAAAGATGGTAACAGTTTTATATTTATTTGGTAAAATTTGAAATATAATGAAAAGTATGTTCCACCCCAACTTGTAATACCATACTGTATAGCAGACTGGACCCAAGATTTGTATAACATTATTAACATTTTATTACTGAGGATTTTTTTTAAATAATAAAATTTATATAACATCTGTCTAAGTGTGTTTGTTAGTTTTCCAATATGCATTTTCCAACTTAGGGAGCTATCAATATAAACGCCTAGGTAGAGTAGACTTTGAACCTGTTCAATTTCGTCACAGCAACAAACTGAGTAATTATTGCATGAAAATGTATGCAATTTTAAAAATAAATATAAATACCCCCTCAAGCAGCTGCTTGCCACAGAGGTCTGACAGGAGCCTGTCAGTTTATATGCCAAAGTAGAAGGTCTGAGAGGATGGCAGGACCTCAGCAGAAAAACGACACAAACAGCCATGCCTTACCCGGGACTCGAACCCAGGTCCCTTAGATCAGTAGTCAAGCGTGCTAACCACTCGGCCATGGGACGGCCGTGCAATTTTAATTTAATAAAATTTGGATTGTATGGTTTCTTTTTTAGGTTAAATAGAATATACTTAGTCTTTTTCGTATTTAAATATAATCCGTTTAAATCCAACCATTTCATCACATATTTTAGATCAGTGTTCATGTTATAAAGGAGATTTTCCAGAGAATCAGCACATAAAGTTAATGATGTGTCATTTGCAAAAGTGTTAATATAGCTATTTATTTTTTAATTTACATAGATCATTTATGAATATCAGAAACAAGGTTGGTCCCGGGACTGAACCTTGTGGTACGCCACATGAAATATGTTTTGGGTTACTAAGTGTATTAAAAAGACTAACACATTGCGTTCTGTGTTGTAAGTAGTCTTTAAACCATTTTAAT
Source organism: Ryuthela nishihirai (assembly GCA_038380435.1). NCBI lineage: Eukaryota > Metazoa > Arthropoda > Arachnida > Araneae > Heptathelidae > Ryuthela > Ryuthela nishihirai. Next base: position 27,601,140 of record JAWZYU010000026.1, read on the forward strand.
ACAACACCACGAATGCCAATATTTTCTAGTTTGCTAATTAAAATTTCGTGATCAACGGTGTCAAAAGCTTTCTTCAAGTCCATAAATACGGATAGAGTAAATTGATTATTGTCTATGGAATGAAACACTTTTGACGTATATTCAACAATGCAGTTTCTGTACCTCTACCCTTCCTAAACCCAAATTGGTTTTCAGAGAGGAAATTAACACTATCTAAAAAATTTATCAGTCTATTATTAACTAGTTTTTCTAATAATTTTGAAAATATTGGGAGAAGAGATATCGGTCGATAATTCTTAAAATCATTTTTATTTCCCTTTTTGTAAACTGGAATTACAATAGCTTTCTTCATTAAATCTGGAAAAGTACCAGTTCCGAAGGATAAATTACAAATGTGAACCAATGGTTGAATCAAGTTAAAAGAACATTTTTTAACAGCGATAATGGAAATATTGTCATACCCAGCAGATTTTTTTATTTTTAAATCCTTTTATAATGTCAGTCAATTCCTTTCTACAAGTTGGAGCTAAAAACATGGATTTGACATTTTTACTCACATGGCTATTTTGATTTCTTACAATCCTATTCTTTGACAGATTTACTGCTATATTTACAAAGTATTCATTCAAATGGTTTGCCAATAACTTAGCATTTTCAGTTGAATCAGAACCACTTTCTAATTCTGGATATTTATTTTCTACCTTCTTCTGATTTATTATCTCTCTTATCAATTTCCACTGCTTTGATATATTTCCATCACAATTTTGAAACTGAGTTGCAAGGAAACTGTTTTTTGCATCTCGTTGGTTGGTTGGTTGGGGTTTATTGGCGCATTAGCAACTAAGGCTATAATGCGCCAAACATATGTCCAAAAGGTAAAACTATAAAAATCATGTTACCCCTTAACCAAAGTTAAAAATAAACGACAAAGAACAACAAAATAGTAGATTTCAGTAAAATACAACATGCAGAGCAACAAGGAACAAATGTAAAATTATGTTAAATGAATAAAAACAGAAAAATAACCCAGCTGTAAGCAAACTTGGTTAAAAATATAGAGTAATAAAAAGAGTAAAACTACAAGCGATTAAAATATCCAGTAAATTTTAAAAATTGAAAAACAGCGTTAAAACAACAATGATCTGATAAAAGATGTCCGAGTGTAAGGGGCTCGGACGTAAAATCGTGAAAGTTAAAAAACATGCGACGTTCGATGTTAAAACATTGGCATGATATTAAAATGTGTTTGATAGTTAAAATGGTGTCACAAAACTCACACTTAGGTTCATCGTCCGCCCGAAGAAGAAACGAATGAGTAATATACGAGTGACCTAAGCGGAGCCGAGCAAGTACAACTTCCTCCTTGCGATTCCTGCGGTAACAAGACTGCCATGGTTTGATGATTGGTTTGATCTCAAAAAGCTTGTTTCTAAGCTGTTCTGACCAAGATCTCTGCCACTGTGCCCGGAGCTCGGTGGTAAATCGCTGCCGGAAATCCAGATAGGGAACCGGCAACGGAGAGTCGGACAGGGGCGTGGCTGACCTGGCAGCAGAATCTGCCAAATCATTGCCCCTGATTCTGACGTGACCGGGCACCCAACAGAAATGGATGGTGGTGGTGGCTGCCAGACGATGTAGCTGCTGGCGGATCTTAGTAAGAACAGGGTGAGGCCGATGCCTCACCGAGAGCAAAGCCTGTAGCGAGCTAAGCGAGTCGGTGTAAAGCACACACCGACGATGATGCTTAGTCGCCACATGGTCCAAGGCGAGGCTGATAGCGTGCAACTCTGCAGTGAAGATGGAACACTGCAGTGGGATCTGGTCTGCAATGATTACATCACAGCAGACCATGGCCCCCCACTTGGTCTCCGCCCACTTGGTCTCCGCCACAACTGGAATGATGTTACCCCCGAGCCGCAGCTCGGGATCCAGATGAAGATTACACTTGTGGCAAAAGTGCACACAAGCGGTTTTCTGTGGGGAGAACCGAAACCCGTTTGCCGTCGCCCAAACTGAAAGATTGTTCAGGGCAATTTGCAGTTGTCTTTCAATGACCCTCATGCTGCACGAAGAGCAAAAGATGCTAAAGTCATCAACATAGAGGGCATTGCCTACTGATGGAGGAAGTTGTATAGTTATAGAATTAATCTTGACAGCGAAAAGCGTAACACTCAGAACGCAGCCTTGTGGCACCCCCTGTTCTTGGGTTGGGTTGTTTTACCTATGAGCGGCACTTTTTTGCACACCATGGGCTAAATGGTCAGGTCACATGGATCCCAAAGGCTCAGAGAAGGTTGGGGGAGGGGACCCACTGGAACAGCTGTTGGGAGACAGATGGTAGTCTTCCGTCAAGGCCATCCAGCGTGTTCTTTAACGTGCACAGGGTATGGCTGATGCTCCTGAATGAAGATGGGCTGATGCTCCTGAAGGAGGGCCTTGATGTCGTCAAGATTCCTCTGGAATCCACGACAATTCCATTGTAGGAGTGTGGCCATCTCAGGACTTAGAAAAGTGGGCGCACGACGTATTCCTATTCAACTTAACCACCGCAGAGGACGGTTTAGTGAATAGGGGGCGGTCGGTATCCATGTCCTCGGAATCGTCCGAGGGGCATGGATCGGTGACCACCCTTTGAGTAGGAGTGATGAGTTTCTTTTTTGGCCCCGGTGGGGGCCCCTTTGGTTTGGTAGATCTTGCTGTCTGAGGACGGGGTGGAGGAGGCCTTCCGGTGGAGGTGGAAGGCTGGGTTGCAGGAATGGAAACCGGGGTAGCTGTCGAAGTCGACACCACCCTCGGTTTTGCCTGCGTCAGGAGGTACTTGGCTGCGGGCGAGAAAGACTCAGTTGGTGGAACACTGATATCGTTCTGCACCGCCACCGAAGTCAATGGAACGATGGGTTTGGTTTGGTTGTTTGGGGTTTATTGGCGCAACAGCAACTAAGGCTATATTGCGCCAAACAAACGATAAAAAGGGATAAAAGTCTCAGAAACCACAACCAAAGTTAAAAAGAACACAAACGAATCGCCACAAAAACGATAAGTAAAAGGAGTAAAAAGAAACAACAAGAGTAGAAGTTAACAATAAAAATGGGTGTATATTACCTATTTAAAATCGCAAACAAGGGTAAAAACTAGAAAATATAGTAAAAATCAGAGACGTGTAAAATAACCAGTAAAACGTAAAAAGTCAAAAACAGGAGTTAAAAACGATTCATCAGATAAAAGATGGCCGAGTGTAAGAGGCTCAGCCATAAAATTGTGGAAAGTAAAATACAATTTACGTTCAAGGTTAAAAGCAGGACACTGAATTAAAATATGTTTAACAGTTAAAAAGGTGTCACAAAACTCGCACTTAGGTACTGCGTCCGCCTTAAGAAGAAAAGAGTGGGTTAAAAACCAGTGACCTAAGCGGAGCCGAGCAAGGACAACTTCCTCCTTACGATTCCTGCGAAAACAAGACTGCCACGGTTTGACAATGGGCTTGATCTCGAAGAGCTTGTTAGCAACCTGTTCAGACCAAGATCTCTGCCACTGTGCCCGGAGCTCGATGGTGAAACGCTGCCGGAAATCCACAAATGGAATTGGCAACGGAGAGTCGGACAGGGGCGTGGCTGACCTGGCAGCAGAATCTGCCAAATCGTTGCCCCTGATTCCGACATGACCGGGCACCCAACAGAAGAGAATTGTGGTGGTGGCTGCCAGACGATGGAGCTGCTGGCGGATCTTGGAGAGAACAGGGTGAGGCCGATGCCTCACCGAGATCAAAGCCTGTAGCGAGCTAAGCGAGTCGGTGTATAGCACACACCGACGATGATGCTTAGCTGCTATATGGTCCAAGGCAATGCTGATAGCATGCAACTCAGCAGTGAAGATGGAACACTGCTGTGGGATCTGGTCTGCAATGATTACATCACAGCAGACCATGGCTGATCCCACAGAAGTGCCGGACTTTGAGCCATCTGTGAAGACAGGCAAGAAGTCCGGGTGCCCAGCACGATGGCTGGCAAAGAGTTGCCAGTACACACAGTCGGGTGTAAAGGCCTTCCCCGTCCTGCACAGGGAAAAATCGCAGAAAGGGGAAACAGCGAGCCAAGGTGGAAGTGGCTCAGCCGTTGACTGTGTGATGCTATCGAGACTGGTATTGATGTCTCGCAGGTAACCTCGGACACGCAAACCGAAAGGACGAATGGCAGTCGGCCGATTCTGGTATAATATTTCCCACCTGGGACTGAAAACGCAGTCCCAAGTGGGATGGCCTGGCAGGGATCGCAATTTTGATGCATACTGCAGGGACAACTGCTGACGGCGAATAGATAAAGATGGTTCATCGGTCTCAACGTAGAGACTCTAGACCGGCGAAGTGCGGAAGGCCCCCATGCACACACGGAGGGCCTGATGATGGAGTGGGTCCAGCACCTTCACCACCGAATCCCGGGCTGAGACATACACCTGGGATCCGTAGTCCAGTTTCGACCGGACAAGTGCACGGTAAAGGCGGAGCAAAGAACATCGGTCTGCCCCCCAAGAGAGGGAGGAGAGGACCTTGATGACATTCAATGCCCGTGTGCACTTGGACCTGAGATGTCGAATATGTGGTAAAAAGGTCAATTTCCGGTCGAAGATGAGACCGAGAAACTTGGTCTCCGCCACAACTGGAATGATGTTACCCCCGAGCCACAGCTCGGGGTCCAGATGAAGATTACGCTTGCGGCAAAAGTGCACACAAGCGGTCTTCTGTGGGGGAAACTGGAACCCATTCGCCGTCGCCCAAACCGAGAGATTGTTCAGGGCAGTTTGCAGTTGTCGTTCAATGACCCTCATGCTGGACGATGAGCTAATGATGCTAAAGTCATCAACATAGAGGGCATTGCCTACAGTCGGAGGAAGTTGCCGTGTAATGGAATTGATCTTCACAGCGAAGAGCGTAACACTCAGGACGCAGCCTTGAGGCACCCCCTGTTCTTGGGGGCAAGGCCGCGATAGTGTTGCCGACACGGACTCGAAAAACACGAGAAGATAAAAAGTTCGCGATGAAGATTGGCATGTGACCTCGCAAGCCGAAGCTGTGAAGGTGACGAAGAATGCCGAATCTCCATGCCGTGTCGTACGCTTTTTCGATGTCAAAGAAAACTGTCACCAGGTGCTCTCGTCGTAAAAAGGAATTCCTGATCGCCGATTCGAGGCGGATCAGGTGGTCTAAAGTAGACCGGTGCCTGCGAAAGTCACACTGGGTGTTGGAAAGAAGGCCGTGATGTTCCAAATACCAGGCCAGCCTGGTATTTACCATCCTTTCCAACACCTTGCAGACGCAGGAACGATGGGCTTCCCAATGACTGCACTCGCATATGAAACCTTGCCAGGTGGTGCGGGCGGTGCAGCAAGCTTTCTCGCTTCAGCGTAAGTGATGTTGTTAATAACTTTCAACCGTTGTACCTCCTTTTCCTCCTTCCACTTCGGACAGTCGCGGGAGTACGCCGGATGTTCGCCACTGCAGTTCACACAGCATGCCTTTTCTGCTGTGCAGTCAGGATCAAGATTATCCTTACTGCCACAGGGAGCACAGGTGGGCTTGCCCCTGCATGCTGTGCGGGCATGACCGTATATCTGACACTGAAAACAGCGCAGTGGGTTCGGTATATACGGCCGTACCTCACAATGTAAATAACCTGCCTCGATGGAAGAAGGCAGGCGTGGCGTATTGAATGTCACAATCAACACCCGGGTGGGTGTTATTTTCCCATCACGGCGTGTCGAAACCCAGTGGACCGCTGTTACTCCTTGAGGTGTGAGCTCCGAGAGGATCTCCTCCTCAGTGACTTTGAGGAGGCCCCACTCGGTGATCACACCCAGATAGGAATTCAAAGTTTTATGGGGAGTGACTTCGACAGCCACCCCACCAATTTCTTTGACTTTCAGGAGTAGTTCGTAGTGTTTAGAACAAGAGGTCTCAACCTGCAAGTCGCCAGATCGTAAGCGCTTGACGGATTTCGGCTCTCCCGCAAGACCTTTCAAACCTTTATTTACAAAAAATAGGGACATGTCCCCAAGTACCTGATCACCCGTGGAGTGGATGATCAGGAACTTTGGGAACGAAGACACAGACACAGAAGACAACGGCAGTGATAATGGAGACGAAGAAGATGGGGGTTCATGTCGAGCCCTCTTGTTGGCGGTATCGCATTTTCATTATTCTCTCTCATGTTTGTTTTTGTGTGGTTCAGTGCCCGCTGTCCCCACCCTCCACGGAACCGAACAAGGGGACGCCCAGTCGGGCGCCAGGGCTACGCAGGCACTATACCCACACAGACAGTGAGCCAAGCCCTCACAAATAAACAGAAGGAAAATAAAAAGAGAAATGTGCAGAACAAAACATTCTACACAAATCAAACAAAACGTAAAATAAGAAAATTTGTAACTGGCCAACCTGGCCGCACAAAGAAAGGATAACGACAAAAAGAAAATAATCTGTGAGGAAACTTGTAAACCTGTACCCGGACCGTGGGCAAGGTTACTCACCGCTCTGTACGATTGACCCTAGCAGGAACTGCCCACCAGCCGATTGCTCCTGGGGGGGCCACCCCAGGAGCTCCCGTTACCGGAAGCAGAGGCCAAAGCAGTGTATAGCAGAGGCCCCGGAATCCGCTGCCCAGCCCCGCGACAGACAGGTTCCCCAATGGCAAAATGGCCAAAGGGGACCCCACCAGTCATGAGCTGAGGAGAGAAGACGGGGACCCCTGAGCAACTACCAGGATCATCCTTTCCCGGGACACGCGGGCGAGCGTTTAGGACCCTGCGAAGGAAACCGAGCCAGCGGAACCTTCACAGGGTGGTCCCACTCACCGCGTACAGGCGCTCACATCGAGGGGGTTTGCATCTCGTATTTTATAATTTATTTGATTTCTAAAGTTTTTAAAGCTACTTTCGTAAGTTTCATTTAAAGAGTATTTTTTGTGTTTTTTATATAGCTTACCTCTTTCTTTTAATAAGTTCAGAATTTCGGATGTAATCCATGGCTTTGCTGATTGCGATATATTTTGAATTTTTCTTTCTCTAGTTGAATCGTTAATTATGAGCCTCTCAACTTCAATTTCAGAGAGTTTGCGTGAGAGAGGAAGTACGTGACACTGGCACATCCGGAGTAGAGACAAGACCTGGAGACAAGCCGATGTCATACAGGTGATGTCTTCCGGGACGAACACGACCGAGAAGTCCTTCAACATCTCGAAGATGCAGGCTATGACGTCACCCACGAGGTGAGAGTCCCGAACCTGTTCGACGAAGCACACTTTGGCGATGGCTTTTACGAAAAATCACAGATAAGTAATTCTTTGGATTGACATTTTCTGTTTTTCAACTTTCTAGTTCGAAGGGAGTGTGAGGATTTCTTTATTTATTCATCATATTCTTTTTGAATTTTTTTCTTTTGCTATTTTTTTATAGTTTTTTTTTACTTTTTAATCCTCAAAGTTCAGGTACTTGTGCAGTACCTCAGGCAGATGTAGTTTTTTTCTGCCATCCATCCCTTCTTCGTTGCTTACGAGCAGTCTCCTAATATTCACTGCACATAAGTGCTTCAAAGATGGAGTTGTGTCTTTTTGCAATTCTTACTCTGGAATGATTTGCTCATATAGCTTCAACAGGGCGTCATACTCCAGGTGCTTTTTTTCTCTCAGGTAGGAGTTTGCAATTTTGTGAGTAATTACTTCCGGTTTTGCAATACTCCTTAAAGCCAGCTTCACTTTAGAGCATTTAGATTGCAAATCTTCGCTCATCAAGGTAATTTCTTTTATTTCACCATCTTCTTCGGCCATCTGTGACTTTATCACTTCATTTAGAATATCTCTTAGCAATACCTCGAGACAGCTGCTCACGCTGTCATCGTCTTCTGGAAACCTGAACACAAGAATTGAAAATTTAAATTTACTTTTCCAGTTTTCGGCTGCGTTATCATTTATTAATTAATAATAACGCTCTGATGCATCTGAAAACTATTCATGTAAAACAGCCATTTCTATTTCATTCCGAACAAGTAAATAGGGCTCAAAGTGGTCCGCTAAGCAAACTAATCTGATTGATACATTACTGATTATTAACATTAATTTCGTAATTATTTTAATTTATCAGAATTAGAAGTTAACTTTTAGTAGTTTTTGAATAAAGTCTTACATATCTGTTTAGTGTGGAGATAGTTGATTGCTAGAGCATCAATAGCTCGGTGCTATAGCAATCAACTACCTTCCTCAATAGACAGATATGTAAGACTTTATTCAAAAACTACTAAAATTTAACTTCCAATTCTGATAAATTAAAATAATTACGAAATTAATGTTAATAATCAGCAATATATCAATCAGATTAGTTTGCTTAGCGGACCATTTTGAGCCGTATTTGCTTGTTCGGAATGAAATAGAAATGGCTGTTTTACATGAATAGTTTTCAAATGCATCAGAGCGTTAATAATAATTAATAAATGATAACGCAGATGAAAACTCGAAAAGTAAATTAAAATTTTCAATTCTTGTGTTCAGGTTTGCAGAAGACGATGACAGCGTGAGCAGCTGTCTCGAGGTATTGCTAAGAGATATTCTAAATGAAGTGATAAAGTCACAGATAGAGGAAGAAGATGGTGAAATAAAGGATAATAGATGGTGAAATATAGGAGTAAATAACCTATAATATATAGGTTCTTCCTATAATATATATATATTCTTCCTATAATATATAGGAAGAAGATGGTGAAATAAAGGATAATAGATGGTGAAATATAGGATAAATAAGATAGTGAAATATAGGAAATAAAGGATTTTTATAGTTTTTTTTTACTTTTTAATCCTCAAAGTTCAGGTACTTGTGCAGTACCTCAGGCAGATGTAGTTTTTTTCTGCCATCCATCCCTTCTTCGTTGCTTACCAGCCTTCGTTGCTTACCTATTTAATGCGCATTGCACCTTGATGAGCGAAGATATTCAATCTAAATGCTCTAAAGTGAAGCTGACTTTAAGGAGCATTGCATAACCGGAAGTAATTACTCACAAAATTGCAAACTCCTACCTGAGAGAAAAAAAGCACCTGGAGTATGACGCCCTGTTGAAGCTATTATGAGCAAATCATTCCAGAGTCCGAATTGCAAAAAGACACAACTCCATCTTTGAAGCACTTATGGGCAGTTAACATTAGGATACTGCTGGTAAGCAATAAAGAAGGGATGGATGAGAGAAAAAAAACTACATCTGCCTGAGGTACTGCACAAGTACCTCAATTTTGAGGATTAAAAAGTAAAAAAAAACTATAAAAAATAGGAAAAGATAAAAATTCAGAAAAGAATATGATGAATAAATAAAGAAATCCTCACCCTGCCATCCATCCCTTCTTTTTTGCTTACCAGCAGTCTCCTAATGTTAACTGCACATAAGTGCTTCAAAGATGGAGTTGTGTCTTTTTTCCAATTCGTACTCTGGAATGATTTGCTCATAAAGCTTCAACAGGGCTTCATACACCAGGTGCTTTAATACTTTATACGCAAAAACTAAATCCATCTCCAAATCCATCGACCAAGCCCTAGTAATAACAGTTAATCTCCCTCTTGAACACTTTCCTGCGAATCTCCTAGCTATTTGCCATAACACTTATCTATCTCTTTTCTTGATTCTAAGACAGTATTCAAACAAAAACATCCAGATTATCAGACCACGATGATTCCAAACGAATCGTGGAATAAAGGGGACTGAATATCCCCCCGTTCGTCACGAACCACCATAGCCTCTCACCGGTTATGCCAGGCCAGTTAAGCTCTCTTGAGACCGCACGGACAGTGACCTCTAGGGTAGAGTTCAAATACTCGCGATCAAAGGAATCAGACAAGTTTCATTCCGTTGCTTATAATCCGAAGAAACTTTTTCCTTTTAAATCCGGCGAGCAGTGTGATCCTTTGCGTTCCTGTCCGAAATTTGCCTCAAATCAACTTTTCAAAATCTAGAGATTTCCCAAATTTCACTAAGCGCATTGCATCACTCATGTAACTGATTTAATACGTTGAACAGAAAAAAAAACACCTTCCTACCAAACGTAAAGATATGTTGTCCATTCCTTCGCTTTTTGAAACTCATCTTGTTCTCCTTTCTGTTCCCATTTACAGCCTATTGATTTTACATTTATAATCTTATTCTTCTAATTTAAAAATGGCTAAAATTCACCTCTCTATCCATCGAACAAGCCCTAGTAAAAATTACGATCTCGAACTTTTCTTGCGAACCTGCGACTCTTTTTACGTAACTACCTGTTTCCTAAACTCTGAGACCATATTCAGACGAAACATCCAGATATGAGACCAGGATGGTTTAAAAATGAATGGTCGACACAATGATTTGTTCATCATGAACCATCATAGACTCCATCCAGTTATACCAGCCAAGCTAAGCTCGCTTCAGACCTCACTTAGTAGTGACCTCGAGAGTAGAAGTCAAATTGCTCAACGGAGCCAAGAAATCATTCCGTTTCATTCCGTACCTATTTATCGAAAGAAATTACCTTGCTTCTTTTGCTCACAGCATCATGCTCGGTCCTTTGCGTTTCTGCCAAAAATTTGCCTCAAAGAACACATTCAATCAAAATCTAGCGATTTCTCAAATTTTACTAAATGAGTGATGCAATGAATTAAGATCCTAAAACCCCGAAACCATTTTAACTAATTTGCAACAATTCCTCATTTCTTCCTATATCGTCCTCCCTAATGAAGCACACATTGAGATTACGCGTAATCATGATGTTATACATTCAAAGAACGTAACTTACGAACCCCCATCGACCAATATAATTCTTAATCTGCCCTCCACGTTATGGTACAACCCTCCAAATTCCTCCCCCCTCCCGTTCCCCTTCCGCGAGCTACCATTAACCATCATCTGCTTTACACGAAATGCCATAAATGCAAGACTGCAGTTAATTTATAGTATCAACAACAATGCTAAAACATTTTAATTATTTAAAAATTAATTGTGCATATCCCATTGTTTGAAACTATCAGTTTTTGACAATTAAAACAAATACACGATACTCTTTGCAACAATAGAAATCAGACATATCCCTTCTGAAGTTATAAGACAAAAAAAAAATCAGTAACAATTTTTCATTTTTATGCATGTCAACTTTTTTAAATACATTTTGTAAGTTAATTATTTAGAGTTATTGTTGATACCACTACATTCGGGAAAAACAAAATGGCAGTCATCTCGTTTTTTCTCGAAAATAGTCCATAAAAACAGCAACATTTTAAAAATATTTTTAAATGAGGACGAGTGGGTCACCTCCCCCAACTATCTTTGAGCCAGGGTCTTGTCGACGCCGTTCAGACTCAGAGACGTCCAGAGAATTGGTTGGTTGTTTAGGGTTTTATGGCGCATCAGCATCTACGGCTATAATACGTCCAGAGAACCCGGAGAAGTCTCCGCAATTGACCGACAAGCTCCAAGTTGTTGTTCTTGTTGATGGCGGGGTCAGTGATGCGACATTTTCTAATTCCGTTGTATCTCTTATTGTCGGGGCTCTTCAACAACTTCACACTGGCCCCGTACCTCAAGAGGGTGAGAAGCAACTTCGGTTTGCAGTCTGCGATGGCATAGATGGCGGGACTCACGTAGTGGGGATAGACGAGGCAAAGCTCAAACATGCGATGACGTCTCAACTTGAATTTCAGAGAGTTGGCGTGAGAGAGGAAGTACGTGACACTGGCACATCCGGAGTAGAGACAAGCCCTGGAGACATTCCAGCCGACGTCATACAGTCCTACCTATCTGTCTACTGAGGTAGGTAGTTGATTGCTAGAGCACCGAGCTATTGGTGCTCTAACAATCAACCATCTCCACACTAAACAGATATGTAAGACTTTATTCAAAAACTACTAAAAGTTAACTTCTAATTCTGATAAATTAAAATAATTACGAAATTAATGTTAATAATCAGTAATGTATCAATCAGATTAGTTTGCTTAGCGGACCATTTTGAGCCGTATTTGCTTGTTCGGAATGAAATAGAAATGGCTGTTTTACATGAATAGTTTTCAAATGCATCAGAGCGTTAATATTAATTAATAAATGATAACGCAGCCGAAAACTCGAAAAGTAAATTAAAATTTTCAATTCTTGTGTTCAGGTTTCCAGAAGACGATGACAGCGTGAGCAGCTGTCTCGAGGTATTGCTAAGAGATATTCTAAATGAAGTGATAAAGTCACAGATGGCCGAAGAAGATGGTGAAATAAAAGAAATTACCTTGATGAGCGAAGATTTGCAATCTAAATGCTCTAAAGTGAAGCTGGCTTTAAGGAGCATTGCAAAACCGGAAGTAATTAGTCATAAAATTGCAAACTCCTACCTGAGAGAAAAAAAGCACCTGGAGTATGACGCCCTGTTGAAGCTATATGAGCAAATCATTCCAGAGTACGAATTGCAAAAAGACACAACTCCATCTTTGAAGCACTTATGTGCAGTGAATATTAGGAGACTGATGGTAAGCAACAAAGAAGGGATGGATGGCAGAAAAAAACTACATCTGCCTGAGGTACTGCACAAGTACCTGAACTTTGAGGATTTAAAAGTAAAAAAAAACTATAAAAAAATAGGAAAAGAAAATTCAAAAAAGAATATGATGAATAAATAAAGAAATCCTCACACTCCCTTCCAACTAGTAAAAGTAAAAAATATAAATTCCTAGTAAAAATTACGATCTCGAACTTTTCTTGCGAACCTGCGACTCTTTATACGTAACTATCTGTTTCCTAAGCTCTGAGACCATATTCAGACGAAACATCCAGATTGAGGCCACAATGGTTTAAAAATGAATGGTCGACACAATGATTTGTTCATCATGAACCACCATAGACTCCATCCAGTTTTCCCAGACAAGCTCGGTTGAGACCTCACTTAGTAGTGACCTCGAGAGTAGAAGTCAAATTGCTCATCGGAGCCAAGAAATCATTCCGTTTCATTCCGTACCTATTTATCGAAAGAAACTACCTTGCTTTTTTCACTCACAGCATCATGCTCGGTCCTTTGCGTTTCTGCCAAAAATTTGCCTCAAAGAACACCTTGAATCAAAATCTAGCGATTTCTCAAATTTTACTAAATGAGCGATGCAATGAATTAAGATCCTAAACCCCGAAACCATTTTAACTAATTTGCAACAATTCCTCATTTCTTCCTCTATCGTCCTCCCTAATGATGCACACATTGAGATTACGCGTAATCATGATGCTATTCATTCAAAGAACGTAACTTACGAACCCCCATCGACCAATATAATTCTTAATCTCCTCTGTATGTTATGGTTCAACCCTCCAAATTCCCCCCCCTCCCGTTCCCCTTCCGCGAGCTACCATTAACGATCATCGGCTTTACACGAAATGTCATAAATGCAAGACTACAGTTAATTTATAGTATCAACAACAATGCCAAAAGATTTTAATTATTTAAAAAGGAATTGTGCATATCCCATTGTTTAAAATTATCAGTTATTGACAATAAAAACAAGTACACGATATGTTTTGCAACAACAGAAATCAAACCTACCCCTTCTGAAGTTGTAAGAACAAAAAAATGAAAATTTTCCTTTTTTTATGCGTGTCAATTTGTTTGAAATACATTTTGTAAGTTAATTATTTAGAGTTATTGTTGACACCACTACACTCGGGAAAAACAAAATGGCAGTCTTGTTTTTTTTCGAAAATAGTCTATAAAAGCAGCAACGTTTTAAAAAAATTTTAAATGAGTACGAATGGGTCCCCTCCCCCCAACTTTCTTTGAGCCTTCGGGGTGCTTGTGACCAGGCCATTTAGCCCATTGCGGGCAGAAAAGTGCCGCTCAGATATAAAACTACCCAACCGGCTATCAAGGTCAAATAAAGGTCAGATTGACGGTCTAGAAATGTATCTCAAACTAGAAAGAAATCATAAAATTCGTTTTCTTAGATCAGGGGTTCTCGAACCTTTCCCTGTCGCAAACTTCCCCCCCCCCTCCACTTATTTTTTTACCATTGATAGAATAATTAATACTTAAATAAAATGGCAGCAAGACGCCTAGATTTATAATATGAAAGTGAATATGTTAATAAACTTGAAGAATATGCAAAGTATATTAGGTAAGGAAAATTGCGATGTATAAATTGATTTGTGAGTTGAGTTGTGTTTTATGCACAGAGTTTGCATTATTGATTTACATTTAAGGTACAGATTTAGTTAGTTGTTTTTTTTATATCTGAACAGCACGTTTTTGCACACCATGGGCTAAATGGCCAGGTCACATGGATCCCGAAGGCTCAGAGAATGGTTGGGGGAGGGGACCCACTGGAACAGCTGTTGGGAGACAGATGGTATCATCCCGTCAAGGCCTCCTGCACACGGGGCCATGGCTTAACGTCCCATCCGACGGACGGCGGCATTTTCAGTACAGATTTAGTAAATCAGTGGAACTTTAGTTGCATCCCTTTGTTTCCTAATTCTTTTCTTTCTTGTGTAGGATTGCATGCAACCAGTGCATCAAGAAAATGGCGATTTTGAACGTATAGACTCTTTCTTGTATTACTTTCTATTTTGAGTAAATAAAACGAGTAGGTTGTCAAAAGATCACTTTTTGTACGAGATGAATAAGGAATAAGATTATCTAAAATGTATTTGCGAATTTTGCATTTAATTTCATTTTGTAGTGTTTAAAGAAAACGCAAAAATATCACAATATTATAGCTGAGATGGTTGTTTTTGTAAAATAAAATATCTGTATTAAATCTCAGTTATTAATTCCTTTGTGATAGTGAGGTTGGTGTACTTGGACACTTTGTAAACAAGATAACAGGAAACTAGATGCTTTTGATTCCAGATGCTTACGCAGTATCTTGGGCATTAGGTGGTTCAACTTTTTAACTAATGATGAGATTAGGGAAAGGAGTTTGCAACCTCCTTTAAGCAGCATATTGTGCAGAGAGAGACTCCGTTGGTTTGGCCATGTTGCCCGTATGAATAATTATAGATTGGCGAATAGGGTTATGAACAGTGTGCCTAAAGGCCTCAGAAAGAAGGGGAGACCTAGGATGCGGTGGGCAGACAATGTCAAACAGGACCTTGTTAGAATTGGTGTGCAGTGGCCAGATGCAGTAGATGTAGCTCAGGATAGACTTGCTTGGAGAACTAAATTGCACGGTCTGGTTGGACCTCCGTAGCCCATGGCTGCTTGAGGATGATGATGATGATGATGATGATGATAGTGAAGAACAGGAGTCGAGTGCTTAGGTCAGCGGATTCCAAAGGGGGAGTTTAATTATGTGGAAATGCATTACATACAATAGAGTATAGCTATTTTATTTAGGGGGAGGAAGGGGCTCAGTGGGCCAGCGTTGAGATTAATCGCCGCCAAAGCCCCACTGAGAACCGAGCTAAAATAGATCTTTGACGTCAATGCACTGCGAACTACGTCACATCCACCAAAATAGCTCCGAGATCTTTCACCTGAAAAATTAACATTTCCTATCGTATTACAATTCGTGCCGATCAATAGTTTCTCTTAGTAACCACTGAAACAGTGAAATATAAATCCTTTTGTTCGACTCTACGCTTGTACCTTTTATACCCGCAGCATCGACGGTGACCTCGTCACCATAGCAACGGATCCCCCTCCTCTCCCTACCGTATCCCTAGTATCCCCGTCATTCCCTTCGTATACCCAATTAACGAGAGACTCTTGGGGAAATGCATGGTCAAGATAGTTTATGTGGGATTACTCTGGAACAAGAATTTCCTGCAAGGGTGAATTGCAATTAACCTTTCCTGGCAGACAGACACGGGAAGAACTTCTTTCTTTTTCCACTTTATTCCCTTCGAAATGCTTTGCATAAATCGAGATGTTCAAGTACTGCAAATGCTTTGTGTGCTTCTCTGGATTTAATCTTTCTATTTTTACTTCTTGTTTATCGCAAGCTATTGTTAATGAGATCATTATCACAATCTTAATGAAGTTAGTCACTTTTAAAAGGAGATGCCACCACTTGGAACTGTCGCATTTAGAATCATATTCGTCTGGTTTGATAAATTCATTGCGAAGTTTGTTCAGATATGTCTAAGTAAATAAAAGTGACCTAAGCTCCTATCAAACGCGCTCCAACAATTGTGCTCCTTACGAAATCGCTAAGGTCTTCTCAACGCCATGGTACCACTAATAATGACAAGCAGTCGCGCCGTGTTTGCCTTTACAGAGATTACGCTAACCATGCTGAGATGTTGTTTGCTTGTTTCACGCCTTCGTCACTGGCACATAACCTACTCGGCCACGGGACGCTCTTTCTGTCTGATACCTGTATATAATGTGAAATTGAAATTAAGTAAATCGAGTTGGATTGGGTTGTTTTACCTCTGAGTGGCACTCTTATGCACACAATGGGCTAAATCGCCAGGACATAAGGACCCCGTGGGATCAGAGAAGGTAGGGGGAGAGGACCCACTGGACATCTCTTGGGAGAGAGATGGTAGCCTCCCGTCAAGGCCATACAGCGCGTTCTTTATCGTGCACAGGGTATGGCTCTATCGCACACGGAGCCATGGGTTAACGTCCCATCTGACGGACGGCGGCCTTTCCAAAGCCCATCGGTGTCCACTATTGACTGTGGGCAGGTCGGGGAAATTTGCGGAGACAAATTTCAACGCTGACCCAGATAGCACTCGAACCTGGGAACTGCAGGAACTGGCGCACTACCGAGTGAGCAGCCAAGTCCCTCATACAATAGTAGCTTATGTTCCAGGAATAGAATTTCATTCAATTAATAACGTCAAAAATTATATTTAGTAAGAGCAGCGCAAATATAATAAACAAAAATACAATAAAAAAGCGCGAATAAAATGCAATTTCAGCGAAAACAATTAAAATGTTCTACCGTTTTCGATTCGCATGTCATTCCTTTGCAATTCTAGCCATTTCGATCTGTTTCCTAAATTATCTTGAAATCCTGCGAATACGCAACTTGCAACTAGCACAGTAATGATGCGAGATTTCTGTCCGTAACTCAAATATTTGTAGAAAGGGAAAAAAAAAATTAAAATTCCGAACAATTTTGCAAACCGCCTGGAACAAGAACTCGAAACAGGGACGTATGATGAGCCTATACATACGCCGGGTGCTTATTCATAGGAGGGCTAAAGCAATCTTAAATATTGAAAAGCTTTAAATTGTAAAATGATCAAATTATTCACAGGCGCAGTTAGATTGTTTTACCTCCGAGCGGCGTAGCGCGCCAGGCATGTAATCTGCAGTTCCCAGGTTCGAGTCCCATCTGGGTCATGATTGGTTCGAGTCCCATCTGCTCAGTCCCACTAGGTTCGAGTCAAATCTGAGTCAGATTTGAGATTTATCTCCGCAAAATTCACCGCCCATCCCATGGACAGTAGGGGACACCGATGGCCTTGGAAAGGCCGCCGTCCGTCGGATAGGAATTAAGCCGTGGTCCTGTTTGCGGAGAGCCATACCCTGTGCACGTCGAAGAACACGCTAGATGGCCTTGATGGGAAGCTACCATTTGTCTCCCAACAGCTCTTTCAGTGGGTCCCCTCCCCAACCTTCTCTGAACCTTCGGGATCGGTGTGACCTTCGATTTAGCCCATGGTGTGGAAAAAAGTGCCGCTCAGAGGTATAACATGCCAACCCTCCGGGCGGCAATGACCTTTTTTGCACACAATGGGTAAAATAGTCAGAACCCCGAGGTCTCAGAGAATCTTGGGGGATCTCTGTTAGGAGACAAATATTTGCCTCCTATCAAGGCCATCCAGTGTGTTCTTTAACATGCACAGGGTATGACTCTTCCGCTTTAAGTCCCATCCAACGGATGCCTCGTTTTTTTTTTATCGCCTACCTTTTCTGTAAGTTGGCCCCTAACGCCGAGCCACTCCCAAAATACTCAGAGGTGGTCACGACATAACTACCTATTTGATTGGAAGTTTCACGAGACATGAGACACGAACTTCTTCGTGTCTCATGTCTCGAACACGAACTACTTCCAACCGGCAGATTTAAAACACTTGTGCCGATGCACTCTCAGGGAGAAGCTCAATGAAAATTGAAAACTTCCCGAAGGGATCCAGAAGCGACAGTTGCCAACGATCCTTCATCAGTGTCTGGATCTGAATCAGTATCTGGAAAAGAATATGATGAATACATAAAGAAATCCTCACACTCCCTTCCAACTAGCAAAAAATAAAAAATATAAATTCCTAGTAAAAATTACGATCTCGAACTTTTCTTGCGATCCTGCGACTCTTTATACGTAACTATCTGTTTCCTAAGCTCTGAGACCATATTCAGATGAAACATCCAGATTGAGGCCACAATGGTTTAAAAATGAATGGTCGACACAACGATTTGTTCATCATTAACCACCATAGACTCCATCCAGTTATGCCAGACAAGTTAAGCTCGGTTGAGACCTCACTTAGTAGTTACTTCGAGAGTAGAAGTCAAATTGCTCATCGGAGCCAAGAAATCATTCCGTTTCATTCCGTACCTATTTATCGAAAGCAACTACCTTGCTTTTTTCGCTCACAGCATCACGCTCGGTCCTTTGTGTTTCTGCCAAAAATTTGCCTCAAAGAACACCTTCAATAAAAATCTGGCGATTTCTCAAATTTTACTAAATGAGTGATGCAATGAATTAAGATCCTAAACCCCGAAACCATTTTAACTAATTTGCAACAATTCCTCATTTCTTCCTCTATCGTCCTCCCTAATGATGCACACATTCCTGGCCATTTAGCCCATTGCGTGCAGAAAAGTGCCGCTCAGATGTAAAACTATCCAAGCCGCTTTCAAGGTCAAATACGGGTCAGATTGACGGTCTAGAAATGTATCTCAAATTAGAAAGAAATCAATAAAATTCGTTTTCTTAGATCAGGGGTTCTCGAACCTTTCCCAGTCGCAAACCTCCCCCCCCCCCTTGGGTTTGGGTTGGGTTGTTTTACCTCTGAGAGGCACTTTTTTGCACACCATGGGCTAAATGGCCAGGTCACATGGACCCCGTAGGCTCAGAGAAGGTTGGGGGAGGGGACCCACTGGAACAGGCTGTTGGGAGACAGATGGTAGCCTCCCGTCAAGGCCATCCAGCGTGTTCTTTAACGTGCACAGGATATGGCTCTCCTGCACACGGGGCCATGGCTTAACGTCCCATCCGACAGACTGCGGCCTTTTCAGTACAGATTTAGTAAATGAGTGGAACTTTAGTTGCATCCCTTTGTTTCCTAATTCTTTTCCTTCTTGTGTAGGATTGCATGCAACCAGTGCATCAAGAAAATGGCGATCTTTGAACGTATAGACTCTTTCTTGTATTACTTTCTATTTTGAGTAAATAAAACGAGTAGGTTGTCAAAAGATCACTTTTTGTACGAGATGAATAAAAAATAAGATTATCTAAAATGTATTTGCAAATTTTGTATTTAATTTCATTTTGTAGTGTTTAAAGAAAATGTAAAAATATCACAATATTATAGCTGAGATGGTTGTCTTTGTAAAATAAAATATCTGTATTAAATCTCAGTTATTAATTCCTTTGTGATAATGAGGAACAGATGTCGAGTGCTTAGGTCAGCGGATTCCAAAGGGGGAGTTTAATGATGTGGAAATACATTAAATACAATAGAGTATAGCTATTTTATTTAGGGGGAGGAAGGGGCTCAGTGGGCAAGCGTTGAGATTAATCGCCGCCAAATCCCCACTGAGAACCGGGCTAAAATAGATCTATGACGTCAATGCACTGCGAACTACGTCACATCCACGAAAATAGCTCCGAGATCTTTCACCTGAAAAATTGGCATTTCCTATCGTACTACAATTCGTGCCGATCAATAATTTCTCTTAGTAACCACTGAAACAGTGAAATATAAATCCTTTTGTTCGACTCTACGCTTGTTCCTTTTATACCCGCAGCATCGAAGGTGACCTCGTCACCATGGCAACGGATCCTCCTCTCCCTACCGCATCCCTAGCATCACCGTCATTCCCTTCGTATACCCAATTAACGAGAGACTCTTGGGGAAATGCATGGTCAAGCCAGTTTATGTGGGATTACTCTGGAACAAGAATATCCTGCAGGGTGAATTGCAATTAACGTTTCCTGGCAGACAGACACGGGAAGAACTTCTTTCTTTTTCGGCTTGATTCGCTTCGAAATGCTTTGCATAAAGAGAGATGTTCAAGTAATGCGAATGCTTTGTGTGCTTCTCTGGATTTAAACTTTCTATTTTTACTTCTTGTTTATCGCAAGCTATTGTTAATGAGATCATTATCGCAATCTTAATGAAGTTAGTCACTTTTAAAAGGAGACGGCAACCCCTTGGAACTGTCGCGTTTAGAATCATATTCGTCTGATTTGATAAATTCATTGCGAAGTTTGTTCAGATTTCTCTAAGTAAATAAAAGTGACCTAAGCTCCTATCAAACGCGCTCCAACAATCGTGCTCCTTACGAAATCGCTAAGGTCTTCTCGACGACATGGTACCACCAATAATGACAAGCAGTCGCGCCGTGTTTGCCTTTACAGACAGCACGCTAACCATGCTGAGATGTTGTTTGCATGTTTCACGCCTTCGTCACTGGCACATAACCTACTTGGCCACGAGACTGCTCTTTCTGTCTGATACCTGTACATAATGCGAGATTGAAATTAGGTAAATCGAGTTGGATTGGGTTGTTTTACCTCTGAGTGGCACTCTTATGCACACAATAGGCTAAATCGCCAGGACATAAGGACCCCGTGGGCTCAATGAAGTTTGAGGGAGTGGACCCACTGGACAGCTCTTGGGAGAGAGAGATGGTAGCCTCCCGTCAAGGCCATACAGCGCGTTCTTCAACGTGCACAGGGTAAGGCTCTCCTGCATACGGGCCGCGGCTTAACGTCCCATCCGACAGACTTTCCAAGCCCACCAGTGTCCCTACTGATTGAGGGTAAGGCGAAGAGTTTTGCGAAGATAAACCTCAACGCTTGCCTCAAGCGGGACTCGAACCTGGGAACTGCAGATTACGAGTCTGGCGCGCTACCGACTGACAGTGGACATAAGCAATGGTACAATTGTTCGAAATCTGAATAATGAAAAATTAATAAAATAACTTTTGCACGATAGGACAAAATGTTTTTTCCAGAAAAGTAAGGAAGAATAGAAGCATATATAATCCGTTTTAAAATATATTTTATTGACCCAAAACATATAGACAAAGTATTATCGGTAAAAAAATTACGGTTAACTTTCGGATATTATTACAAATACAAAATAAAGAGGTCGAAAATTAGCTCTTGATTTAGATTCAAATGTTTTAGTTTGCTAAACACGTGGTAAGCATGTTCCAATCGAAACACTTCTTTCTTGCTAAATGTATGCATGTGTGGTCATGGCAATCCATAATTATAATTTCAGGTTCCCATGCATACATTTCTGTTAATGTCAATGCATATAACCAACCACCTTTTGAAATGCAGGGAGGTTAATATTCCAGCACTCCAGGACATACTTTTTTTTCCTTTTAAATTGAGCAAGGGATATGTTGACTGTGGATAGCTGCATGCAATGATTCAAAATCGTTTCCAACAGTTACAAATGTTGGCATTTGGTGAAATGAATCTTGTTGTTTGTCTAGCAGTAATCAGTATAGGTTCTAGAATAACACATACTCTCCTACTGAATTATATTGGATTAAAATGCGGTGGGAATATTAAAAGCACTTCAGGTTTGGGCTTTCTGCCTTCCCAAGAGAAAAAATATAACAAATTAATTTTTCTCTAACTTCTGATTAAAGTTTTTCTGAATTTTTAAAAAGTTTCAACTTGAGAACTTGAGAAGAATAAAACTTGGATCCAAATTTGCTTTCCTTTTGGAGACAAAGAGGACTTCTAAAACAGAAATCAACAGATCAAACAATGTACAAAAAATAGTGCCGTAGTTGTTTCATTTAATAGCCAAAAATTACCATGAAAAGTCTTTTCTTCTCGCTTGAATAATCTCGTGCTAAAACACAATATTCTTCACATATCAATCTTTTACATTTCAAAATTACTTCTCAGAATAAAATTAACAAATATTTTATTACAGAAATATGACACCGGTAGCTTTGAAAGATCATTTATTTAAAAAGTATTTCACACACGAATAATGTATGAACGTTATTAGTTATACATATATATATGCATTGCTCACATTAATTGGGAATAGTATATATTCTTATGCCAGTGTAAAGAACACTGGATAGGAAAATATCGTTGACATTAAAAGACCCAGCTGGGACTGCAACCTGGGAACTACAGATTACGAGCCTGGCGTGCTACAGACTGAGCCACCCCCGGCGCGTAGAGAAGAGAGCATCAGGACATGTGAATAAGGACTTGATCAGTACGAAATATTTTTCGTACTTCTCCTGCTCCCTAAATCCAACCGAAAATCCTATAATGGAAATCGGAATTTTTTTTTTCAGTTTGACCCTTTATTCCAGTAGTTATCAATATGGATGCCGCGATATTTTGATGAATTATATTCGAAATATTTTCTAAATATCTTTATGGAAATGGGGATTATATTGTTCTAATAATATAAAGTAGCAAGTTTTCTTATTTGACTAGTTAAAACCACACCAAAAGTTCATCTCAATTCTAATCTTAAGTTTTGTACTTCCTTTCTTGCTCCTCTCTCTCAGTAATAAGTGGATCTCGTGGGGTCGATCATAATGAATTCCATGTCAAATAAAGTCTTGCAAAGTAGGAAATGGCATTTATTATATATTTTGGAGTTGGGTTGTTTTACCCCGATAGGCACATACATTGGCTAGACAGCACAGATTAGATAAATGTAAAGAATCATATTCAGAAGCAACTGTATAAAGTGTTAGCACAGGTCTTGTGGCTGTTAAAATTTTAAACTGAAGTAAATGTTCTATTCTACAAATTTCTCCTCAAAATTCCGATGAAAAATTATGTCAATCTCCTAAATTTTCTGTACAGTCAGACAGTTTTTCTTGTGGAAGAAGAGGACAAACTGTCTGAAAATTTCCTGGACATGCTGCACTGGTGGGCTTCTGCTGAGAGAAAATCTGCCTCTGCGTTTTCTGTTTGCCTGTGGGTTGTCAGACTAAGTGAGCAGTGGCACAGGATACCTTATATCAGCTGTTGGATAATCCTGATCGGAGGCCATCGCAGGTACCTGAACCCTCACTTAGCTAGTTTGCCATCGCTAGTCCTACAGTTGAGTAATGTGTTTCAGGCAAGTTAGTTCCTGGATCTTAAGAAGATCTGCTTGAAAAGATGGTGTATGAAGTTCCTACCAGTATGGATGGCTTCAGCCTTTAGCAGTGTAGGATCAGGTTTTTACCCATCCTGCAATTAGGGGGCTGATTAATATTGTTTTCCCTACCTCTTTCTATAAACCTAGTTTCTTTAAAAATCCTACTAATCATTTTCTCTCTACAGGTACCTGGAATGTGAGGATGTTACACAGAGATTATTCTCTTGATCTCCTCATACAGGGATTCCAGCATTATAACCTAGTTATTCTAGGCTTGCAAGAGACCAGATGGACAGGTAAAGGGGATATTTTTAAAATAATTTTAAATTTCTCTTTTTAAAGAAATCTTCACCTTGCAGTTTATTTAGATTTCAGGATGATAATGAAAATCCTCAAGTAACACACAAAGCAGAATAGAAGTGTTGTGTTCCTAGGAATTTCTATTCTATCATGGTTTACCGACCGGGAAAGAAAGCTCGATAGAATTATGGACTATTTCGAATCGTAAGAAAAAGGTGCTTGGAATGAAGTTAAGAAGTCTGTGAATACTACTGTTGAATGTAAATGCCTAAAATTGTATTTATGTGCAAAAACTGTTCCTATATTAATCATATTGTAAATATTTGCTCTGTCCCTTGTTGCTCCAATACGCCTTTACAAAAAAAGCAACAAAGTCAGTGGATGTATCATTCACCTTGAAATTATGCTTGTAAAAAAAAAAGCAACGTTATTTTTTCAGTGCACTTGAAAGCGGAATTTTTTTTATTGCGTGGTACTTTAAATTAGAACCTTCTTAATTCTTGCCATTAGTTTATCATCATATATGAATTGCTACTGTGATATTGTCATTGGTTCTTAGTTGTAATTGTTATTTCTTAAATTTCACGATGAAAAAAAAAAGTTTGTTTTTTCCCCCGCTGGAATAAGATGTTTCATACTGAACAGTGTTATTAGGAAATATATTTGAAATGCCACAAATATTGTAACGTGATTCAATTATTGCAAATGTGAAAATCTTGATATTTAAGTACAACTTTAAATGCAAGAAGAATAAAACGCTGCTTTTAAGGATAATAATACGATGAAATTAAAAAAGCATAAAATGGACTGAATGGCTAGATTCTAAAGATCCCGAGAGTTCGGATAAGGTTGGGGGGAAGTGAACCCACTAGACAGCTGTTGTGAGATATATGGTAGCTCCCGTCAAGGCCATCCAGCGTGTTCTTTAACGTGCACAGGTTATACCTCTCCTGCGGCTTAACGTCCCATCCGATGGACGGCGGCCTTTCCAAGCCCATCGGTGTCCCTTACTGACCGTGGGCAAAGAGCTTTCAGGAGATAAATCTTAACGCTGGCCTAGCTGGGACTCTTATCTGGGAACTACAGATTACGAGCCTGTCGCTACCCCCGCACCTATATATTTTGAAGAGTTTTCTTCAAAGACCCGAAAAATCCGGGTAAAATGCTAGTTGTCTATAAAGGTTAAAAGAGAAAGCTTAAAAGCTGCGGATTCCGTGTTCTCATTAATGACAGTCATTTTTCATTTTTTGTGGTTAAGTTTAAATGGCGAAGAAAATGATGGGGATAAAGGTAGGAGATGGGCAACTTGGAGCTCAGACTTTGAAGAGAGCGGACGTGTTTTTTTTTATTAGCTCCAAGAAGTGAACTTTGGTTAGCTAAACTTCTACTTAAATTGCCTAATAGCCTTGGGCGAGATCGGGTATCCAACCCCGGTGGAGCCCTTGGTCGGCAGGATAGTTTAGAAATAGCTTAATTTTATATTTAAATTGTTAGTATATGTTTAGGATTTTAGAGATTTCAAGTTGAAATCTTTTCATATTATCTGAATAACAGTGTTTTCACTGCTGTTCTGATTCTTCCTTCTTTAATCTCTCTTTGAGGTTAAATAATTATTATACTTTCTATTTTAACAGACAAATATTTATTTGTCAGTTATCTTATTTTTATTAAACTTCCGTTGAAGATTTTTGTTTTCAAAAGTGTTGCCGTTGCGGCACCTGTTCGATTTCAACTGTCATTATTTAACTAACAGTTTTCTACTTTCGTAAACTTCTGTTGAAGTTTTTGCCAATAAAATATTATTCGTTTGATCTGTGGAATCCACGTCAACCAATGCGAGTTCCAATTACTTTGAAATTGTTGTATATTTCATATAACTGACATTTTATTTATTTTAACCTTTTTAAATTATAATCTGAAATTTGATGATTATTTTATTTTGTGAAAATCAGAGTTTCACGATGTCAGCAACCACTAAAATTTTAAACGGGAAAAGTCATAAAACATTTCCGGACTGCCGAGAAGTATCAGCACCAGCAAAAGTGATATCGGACCACCGGGAAAACTCTGGTGATAAATCTGAAACTTCTCAAATTGCGATTCTTCCCGACCTGGGTGAGAACTTACAAGTCATGATTGAAGACGCGGACCTGAGAGAGGCCGCTTCAAACGAAATAGTTACATGTAACGTTAAAACAAACGTGACAAATTAAAGGAAGTAAACATAACAATCAGTAAACTTCCAAGTATAAACTCTTTGCAGAACCTTTCTCTTGTAAGTGTATGCTTGCATTAACACTGCTATACTGCAAAAAGTTTATATCGAGAAGGAAATCAAAGAGCATGAATGTAACACACAAAGTTCTGTTACCGTATCTGGTGATACCGATGATGAAATTGAAACTCGCCTCAATGATCCAATGACCACTGCTGGCCTTTTTTACCACCAGTGACGAATATGATTGTCGAAATTCAGATATGGATACTACAGGCTTCCAAAATGTTAGATTGGTTGTTTTACCTCTGAGCGGCACTTTTTTTTGCACATCATGGGCTAAATGGCCAGGTCACATGGACCCCGAACGCTCAGAGAAGGTTGGGGGAGGGGACCCACTGGAACAGCTGTTCGGAGACAGATGGTAGCCTCCCGTCAAGGCCATCTAGCGTGTTCTTTAATGTGCACAGGGTATGGCTCTCCCACACACGGAAAACGGCTTAACGTCCCATCCGACGGACGGTGGCCTTTCCAAGCCCATCGGTGTCCCCTACTGACCTTGGGCAGGGCGGGGAATTTTGCGGAGATAAATCTCAACTCTGACCCAACTGGTACTCGAACCTGGGAACTACAGATTACGAGCCTGGCGCACTACCGACTGAGCCACCCCCGCCATTCCAAAATGTTAGAAAGGGTCAGAAAAGGACTCTTTCTCCAACAGAGGACCTAAATATTACGCTCAGAAATAAGTTTTCTGTTCTAGACGAATAATTATATACTGAAGTTGAGGTTATTTCAACTGAACCTTCAACATCAGACGACACACAAAATTATATGGGGAAAAAAGAGATAAAATTCCACTTATAATCCTCAGAAATCCGACAAACTGGACAAAGCTGTATAGAAAACTCACTAAAATTGCAGTTGAAGATTTTACTGCAAAAACCTCCAGAGATACAATTAGAATTCAGACTAAGTGTGCTCCGGATTTTCGCGCTTTCACACGTAAGTCGGAGGGCAATATAAGATGGCCTTCCACACTTACCAATTGAAGGCTGAAAAAAATCTTAAGGTGATATTCAAAAATTTACCAGCTGATGTCACCTGTGAAGAATTACAAAATGAAATTACAGATCTGGGTTTTAATGTTATTAAAACCTCTCAACTCAGACAGGGAAAAGAAAGGAAGCTCATTACAGTTTTCCTTATCGAACTACCAAATAATGAAATAAACAAGAAGATTTACAACATCACTTATCTATTCCATCTCAAAATTAAGGTGGAAAACTACCATAAGGGTAGCACTCCGACAGTGCAATAGATGCCGACGCTATGACCATCCCCACAGTGGGTGTTATAATGGGCCACGTTGCGTGAAGTGTGCTGAAGATCACTTTACTAATATTCGTACACGCAATAAAAATGATGCCCCCCCCCAAAGTGTGCAAACTGTGGGCTTGTCCACACAGCCAACTTTAAAGGGTGTAAATTCTACCCTAAGAATGCATCAGTTAACACCCAAGATGCTGCTGATGGAAAAGCTTCAGAAATTAGTGCAAATTCCGAGAAACGTACTCCACTGCGTTCAAAAACAACAGACAAAGGAAAAGTTACCCCAAAACTTCCTATCAAAACTACCAGAGATACTACTTTTGCAGATATTGTCAAAGCAAATGACAAACCTTAACCTGTAGAAGTAAATAAAGCTAATATTAATAGTAAGCCAACAACGAAAAATATTAAGGCCAAAAGTGCCGAAAATAAAGAATCACAATTGATTCTAATTAATGACCTAAAAGAAGCTTTGAAGTTTTTCAAGCAAATAAATCTTGAACTTCTTGTAAACATTAAGCTACTGTTTACTGAATATCAGACTGCCACTGGCCTTATGGTCAAACTTAATGTTGATTTTAAGGCTTTCGATTTTCTATTCAATTCCATAAACCGTAATGGCTAATACACCTGTTTCTAATGATGAACTTAAGATTCTCGCCTGGAACTGCAATGGCCTGAAATTTGATCTTTTTAAATTTTTAAATAGCTATTTTGAGTGAGACGCACTTAAGAGCTAGTGATAGTTTAAAGATTCCAAATTATGATATATACAGAACTGATCGTCTGCATAATAATGGAGGAGGCACTGCTGTTATCATCAAGCATAGTGTTCCTCATTTCCTTTATGAAATACCCAAAATTGATTCTCTTGAGATTACTGCTGTCTTTATTTTGGGTACTAATGTAGGGAATGTAAATATCATAGCATGTTACAAACCTCCTAATAAAAAACTAGAATCGTCTGATTTAGACACCATTTTAATTCAGGAAACCCAACAAGTTTAGCTGGGGACCTAAATTCCAAACATAATACTTGGCATTCTAGGAGCTGTAATGCAAATGGTCGCATTTTGCTTGACTATTCCATTAATAAAAGCTTCATTGTAGATGCACCTTCTGACCCCACGTACTACCCCTACAATACTAATTTCAAACCGGATGTCTTAGATGTGGTAGACTTGAAACTTTCTTCCCCATTTACAGATTAAATACAATTCATGTACCACATACAATTCTCTGACCACATTCCCGTTAATATGCAACTTTCTATTTCCTCACAGGAAAATCCTACAGAACTGATTTACACCAACTGGGATAAATTTACTTCTCTTGTAAAGGAATCCATCACTGGAAAATGCAACTCATCCAATCTACGTTCTATCGCGCAAGATATCGATATTTTTACTCGTATTCTAACCGATTCTAAGGTAAAAGCGAATAAAGTTAAAAAGCGTTTACCAGTATATTACTGGCTTCCTGCTTCCATTTTAGCACTTATCAGAGATAAAAATAAATCACGGCATAAATGGCAGAGAAATAGGAACGAAGAAGATAAAAAGTTATATTACCAACTAAAAGAACAAATCAGAAATGATATTGTTGCGGATCACAAAAATGGATAGCCACTGAACGTGAGTATTAAAAGCTATATTTCAAAACCAAATTCAATACAAGGTAAATGGTTACAAAGGAAATATGGATGAAATATCTTATTAACAAATCAACTATTAACATGCACAAGTCATCAATCTTCCTGCGTAGAGCACACAATATCAGCTCTGTGTATTTTACTAAATACTACCTTTTACTTGATTTACCAGGTCACCCGAAGATCTTCACTCGTAAACCAATTCTCGTCCTGTGCTAATAACTTTTCACACAATAGCCGAACAAAAAGACAGTCCGTGTAGACATTCGAAGTTAGCCATAAAAGTTCCCACTTTTATACTTCCGCGTATACACAACACATCAAGTTACTTCTTGATACTTAACGATAAAAGATCCCACTTTTATCCTTCCGCGTATACACAACACATCAAGTTACTTCTTGATACTTAACGATAAAAGATCCCACTTTTATCCTTCCGCGTATACACAACACATCAAGTTACTTCTTGATACTTACGCGCACTGTCTCAGAACAGCTCACCGTCCATTTTCGAACTCTCCGACCGTTACAACACACAACGACCGTTACAATACAAAACGACCGTTAACGCTCCACTCTTCTTCTCCAAATTCTCCCAACGTTCTTATTCGTTGGCTGAAACTTTTTGCTTTCGGTTGCCAGATTCCTTCTGTCGTAACACTGCCCCCTTCCTAGGTCTTGTTCGTCCCGAACAATTCTGGATTCCAAAGTTTCTTCAGTTCTTCGATGAAACGGAGCCAAACGATCCACGTGAACCACCTTGCACTTTGTAGCTGGACGTCGACGAATGCGATACACCACGTCATTAATCCTGTTAACTATTGTATATGGACCTTCCCAAGGTTTCTGAAGTTTTGGAGATAGTCCTTTCTTTCTATGTGGACTGTATAGCCAGACAAGATCTCCTTGATTGAAAATAGTTCCATTTATTTTACTGTCATATCTTGTTTTGGATCTGTCACTTGTTATGTCGATGTTATGTCTAACAGAGTGATGGATTTCTTCTAGTCGTTGTTGCAATTCTTGTACGTATTGTGGAGTGGACACAGGCATTGCTTCGGGCCGACCATATAAAAGGTCACAGGGAAGACGTAACTCTCTTCCAAAAATCATCATGGAAGGTGTCTGTCCAGTTGTCTCATGCACTGCCGTTCTATATGCCAGCAAAAGGAGTGGTACATGGCGATCCCAGTCACGTTGGTGGTCGTTCACAAATAATGCTAAATGCTGAGCAATTGTTCTATTGAACCTTTCAACCATACCATCCGACTGAGGGTGTAAGGGAGTTGTTCTGGTTTTCTGAATACCTAATAGTTGACAGATGCCTTTAAACACATTGGATTCAAAATTCCGTCCTTGATCAGAGTGGAGTTGTAAAGGTACTCCATACCTACTAATGAAGTTATTAACTATCATCTCAGCCACTGTTGTTGCTTCCTGGTCTTGGATGGGATATACCTCAGGCCACTTTGTGAAATAATCCATTACCACTAATAAATATCGATTTCCATCATCAGTTCTAGGAAACGGACCCATTACATCAATGGCTATTCTTTCAAAAGGGGCACCAACGTTATACGTCTGCAGCTTACCCCGACTCCTAGTCTTAGGGCCTTTCTTTGCTGCACAGGCTTCACATTGCCTACACCATCTCTCAACGTCTGCCCTACTTTTTAACCAATGAAATCGTTCCCTGGCTTTGGCTAATGTCTTATTAACACCGAAGTGTCCTCCAGTGGCACTATCATGTACATCTTTCATCACAAGTTCCACTCGGGATCGAGGAAGGATTATCTGCCAACGGATCAGCCGTCCAGTGGGATTCTCCCATCTTCTGTATAATACTCCGTCTTCCATTTTTAAGGAGTCCCACTGTGCCCAGTAACTTTTAGTAGTTGGACTATACCTCGAGATTTGTTCCCAATTAGGTCTTGCATCAGATTTTTCAATCAATTCCATTATTGGTTTTATGTCTTCATCATCTAGTTGAGCCTTCCTGATTTCAATTGGATTCCAGATGTTAGGGGTGTCACTGTTTGTTTGTGTCGATACTATTTGTCTTATGGGCATTATCTCTTTAGTTCCAAATTTCAGTTCTGCATTATAGCAATGTTTACAGTTGTCAATACATGGGCGCCTGGAAAGAGCATCTGCATTCTTATGCATTTTACCACTTCGATGTTCGATGGAGAAATCGTATTCTTGTAACCGTTGTATCCACCTAGCGATTTGTCCTTCAGGGTTTTTGAAGTTTAATAACCATCTAAGTGCAGCATGATCAGTACGTATAAGGAATTTCTGGCCATAGAGATAGTGATGAAAATGTTCTATTGCTTTTACTATTGCTAACAGTTCTTTGCGTGTTACACAGTAATTCCGCTCTGGTTTGGATAAAGTTTTACTAAAGTATGCAATAACTCTCTCCTGTCCGTCTTGTTCTTGTGAAAGCACAGCACCAACTCCTGTGTTACTTGCGTCAGTATCTATTACGAATTGTTTTCCAGTTTGTGGGTACGCTAGCACTGGTGCTGTGGAAAGAGTTTTCTTCAGCTGTTGAAAGGCTATATCGCATTCGGTGGTCCACATAAACCGCTGGCCCTCTTCTGTCAGACGATGTAATGGCCTTGCGATGTTGGAGAAACCTTTGACAAATCTTCTATAGTAGGTGCAAAGTCCAATAAAACTACGAAGTTGATGAACATCTTGTGGTGGAGGCCAGTCTCTTACAGCTTCTATCTTACTAGGATCAGTCTTAATCCCTGCTGTAGTGATCACATGACCAAGGTAATGAACTTCTTGCTGGAACAGTTTACACTTTGCCGGTCCCAATTTTAACTTGGCTGCCTTAAGTTTTTCAAATACTTGACGAAGATTTCTCAAATGTTCTTCAAAAGTTCTTCCAAGAACTATGATGTCGTCCAAGTAAACCAGGCAGACCTCCAAAGACAAACCTTTGAGCACTGACTCCATTAGTCGCTCAAATGTGGCAGGTGCATTACAAAGTCCAAATGGCATCACCTTAAACTGCCAAAGTCCATTCCCTGTACTGAAAGCTGTTTTCTCACGGTCTTCAGGACGTATACCAACTTGCCAATAGCCGCTCTTTAAATCTAATGTTGAGAACCATTCTGACCCAGATAAAGTGTCTAGTGTATCGTCAATCCTGGGTAAAGGAAAGGAATCTTTCTTTGTTACGTCATTTAATCTGCGATAATCTACACAAAATCGTGTAGATCCATCCTTTTTCTTGACAAGAACTACTGGTGATGTCCAGGGACTCTGTGATGGTTCTATAATGCCCTGAGTTTCCATGTCCTTTATGAGTTGTTCCGTCTCCTCTCTTTTTGCCAATGGAAGCCTTCTTGCCGGCAGATGGACTGGAGGAGAATCACCAGTGTTGATTTTATGTTCTGTCAGGTTCGTACGGCCATAATCATTTGATGTGGCAGAAAAAATGTCAGAAAATTCTTTTAATAGGTTCTCGGCCTTAACAGCTTGGTTTTCAGTTAATATTTGTCTTGTTTCTCTCCATAATTCAGTAAGATGAGACGGGATGTCTGTATGATTTTGATATGAATCGGTAACTTCTATTTTATTTATACTTGTTACACAGGTAACAGCTTCACATATTGCTAATTCCTCACCTTTTTTTAACATTCTACTGGATTTGTTACAGTTCATCACTCTGATAGGGATCTGTTCTTTATCTATTCTGACTAAAGTCCTTGCAACCAGGATATTATGAGCCAAAGCTTCTTTACCAGAGGCATCAGTAACTGCCAATCGGAAGGCCCCAGAAGTCTCCGCCCGATGTCCACGGACTATAACTTCACTTTGTGCTGGGATCTCTGTGTCTTCCGTCACTAATATTGGAGTTACGCTTGATAAAGAATCAGTCGTCCGGCTAAGCAGAGGAATCTCTTCTGTCTCATAGATGAGTAGGTTATCACTGGGTCTAATGTTGAATCCATGTTTCTTAAGAAAATCAAGGCCTAATATGCATTCGTCGTAGATGTCAGCGATGTAAACAGGATGGCGAACCAGACAGCTACCAACTCGAATATTAAGTTCTATTTTTCCATGAACCTTTGCACGATCTCCAGTGGCCGTTTGTAGGCTTATTCTAGACTGTGTATTATTCAAGTTTGGGTGAGGTATTATTTTCTTTATTATATCCGTTCTGAGTAAAGTTACATTTGCACCAGTGTCGACTATCATACGGCAAGGTATTCCATTTATGGCTCCATCAGCTACTAATCCATTATTATCACCATGCAATGTTGAAACGTGGGCGACTTCCCCTGGGGCCAACCAATCAACAACCAGCCTTTGCCTCGCAAGATTGATAAATTTTCTGTTTCTCTGATCCTGTTGTCTAGTTGATGTACTTGGACTCCTCATTCGTTTCCTAGTGCAGTTGGTACGAATGTGTCCTGTCTTGCCACAATTCCAACACTGGAGGTCTGTTGTAGGTTTTGAAGAAGAACCTTTTATATCTTTCAAAACGGATAGTATGGCTTTGGTTAGTTCTTTCATTTCATTATCCTTTTCTACAGTTTCTTCTGCACTCACAAATCTCACTGCACGTTTGTTCGCTCGGGAGGAAAGCCTGGAGCACTCGTATTTCATAGCATGTACCACAGCTGACTTTAAGGATTCACCTTCCAACATCCTCAGAGATTGCTGAGTGTCAGGGTCAGCAATAGCATCAATAAATTGTAATTGAGCTAAATTATCTTGAATTTCTGGTGGACAGTTACTATAAGCCAATCTAGCTAGACGCTCAATATCACTAGCAAGCTCTTGCAAAGTTTCACCACTTTTCTGCATGCGATGTTTAAATTGAGTCACGTAATATTGTTTTAAATAACTATCACCAAACCTTAGTTCTAATGCAGAAACTAGACTTTGATAATCAAGTCGTTTTTCTTCTGGAACAGACTGCAAAACTTCCGCAGCAGAATTTCTTAAGGAAGCTGCAAGAAAACTGGCCTTTTGGAATTCATTCCACTCATTGGCTGTAGCGATAACTTCGAATTGTGTTTTAAATACTGTCCAAGACGATTGACCATCATATGTAGAAGGTTTAGTTGTATTTTTAGCGATATGTGTAATAACATTATTTCCACTAGAATTATTATTATCAAAAGCAGAAGGTACCATTTCATTTCTCAAAATCTGAAACTGGCGTTCACAATCAGTTTTTACAATTTCTATTTCATGTTTATAATCTAACTTAACACTATCAAGATCATATTTTACACTGTCAATTTCAACCTTTAAACAATCACATTGTTTATTAAGTTCGGTTTTAATGTCCTTACACTGATCAGTAATCTTATCAATTTGAGAAGCCACTTCAGCTCTCATCTCAGTATTTTGTGCGGCCATTTCGCTATTTTGACTTTTAATGTCATTCATCTGTGTAGCCATATCAGTCATCTGCGTAGCCATATCGGCTTTCAAGTCACCTATTTTATCGCTTTGGGCAGCTATATCGGCTTTCATATCGGCTTTCATCTCAGTATTTTGTGCGGCCAGGTCACCTATTTTATTATTTAGGTCACTAGAAAGTTCACCTATTTTATTAGCCATATCGGCTTTCATATCAGTCATCAGCTTTATTAACTCATCCATACTTCTAGTGAAAGGCATTCAATTAAATAATTATCATCCCACTTCTGACACCAAATGTTGCGGATCACAAAAATGGATAGCCACTGAACGTGAGTATTAAAAGCTATATTTCAAAACCAAATTCAATACAAGGTAAATGGTTACAAAGGAAATATGGATGAAATATCTTATTAACAAATCAACTATTAACATGCACAAGTCATCAATCTTCCTGCGTAGAGCACACAATATCAGCTCTGTGTATTTTACTAAATACTACCTTTTACTTGATTTACCAGGTCACCCGAAGATCTTCACTCGTAAACCAATTCTCGTCCTGTGCTAATAACTTTTCACACAATAGCCGAACAAAAAGACAGTCCGTGTAGACATTCGAAGTTAGCCATAAAAGTTCCCACTTTTATACTTCCGCGTATACACAACACATCAAGTTACTTCTTGATACTTAACGATAAAAGATCCCACTTTTATCCTTCCGCGTATACACAACACATCAAGTTACTTCTTGATACTTAACGATAAAAGATCCCACTTTTATCCTTCCGCGTATACACAACACATCAAGTTACTTCTTGATACTTACGCGCACTGTCTCAGAACAGCTCACCGTCCATTTTCGAACTCTCCGACCGTTACAACACACAACGACCGTTACAATACAAAACGACCGTTAACGCTCCACTCTTCTTCTCCAAATTCTCCCAACGTTCTTATTCGTTGGCTGAAACTTTTTGCTTTCGGTTGCCAGATTCCTTCTGTCGTAACAATATTAAGGATTTTAGACAAAATAGCTGGAAGGATAAAATCAGCAAACCTTCTGTGCATGATAACTCCCTATGGAGGTTAACAGAATCTTTTAAAAATCCTAAGGATAATCTCCCACCTATTCACCGTTTCCAGGGAGTGGTCTTTAGTGATGAAGAGCTGGCCTTTGCTATCTCGCTGGAGGATCAATTTCAGGAAAATCATGATCCCTCTGATGAAGACACACACGAAGAGGTGGAGGATGGACTCTTCAGATTCTCACAATTTACTATCGTTAATATTCTTTTTTACCACACCCAAGGAAATTGAAGATGCAGTAAAAAACCTTAAGCGAAATAAGCCCCCAGGTCCTGACCTTATAACTAACAAAATGCTGAAAAAACTGCAAGAAAGACGATTGTTGATTTGCGTTCAATCTTCAATCTTCTCTTCAGATACGGTAACTTCCCGAATATCTGGAAGAATGCTCATGTCAGAATGATCCTCAAGTCAGGGAAAAATCCAAGTTTCCCCCAAAGTTACCGCCCAATCAGCTTGCTTTCCTGTCTGGGCAAGCTGCTTGAGCGGGTTGATTCTCAATAGACTCTCCGACTTTCTTAATGAGAACCACATCATACCAGATTTGCAATTCGGCTTTAGAAAGAACATGTCCACTGAGCATCAGATCCTCCGTGTAGTTGAGAAGATTGCTGAATCCTTGAATAAAAAGGAAACGGTTGCCTGTCTTCCTTGATGTGGCCAAAGCCTTTAACAAAGTTTGGATAGATGGTTTATTGTACAAACTTGTCAGGGCTAACGTTTCATCAGGAATTATCCAATTTATACAGTCATACCTTAACAATCGTACATTTCAAGTACAGATTAAAAAGAGCCTTTCTACGATACATCCCATCGAAGGTGGAGTACCACAAGGACCAGTGCCCTTTTCTATTTATCTTTATGATTATCCTGTTATTGACAGGATCACTGCTGCTATGTATGCAGATGAGAGTGCTCTTCTCTCACCATCGCTGAGCGCATCTATTGCTATTAATAGATTACAGCAAGTCCTGGATAAGATAGAGCAATGGTACAGTAAATGGAAGATTGGAATCAATGTTGAGAAAAGTGCTTCACTTATATTTACCACCAAAAGAGTCACTAACCCCCAGACTCAACTTTTTCGATACACCACTTAACTGGCAGAAAACTGTTAAGTATCTGGGCGTTACTTTGCATAGCAAGCTCAGATGGGAAAAGCACATTGAAACTGTTCTGCAAAAAGCTAACATGATTCGATGCTAACTTGACCCATTGATGGGGAGGAATTCTATCCTCTCCATTGATCATAAGTTACTACTTTTGCCATACAGTTCTTAGACCTGTTATAACATATGCAGACCCCATATGGGCTAACACGACAAAGGGAAATATTAAGAAACTCCAGATCTATCAAAATAAAATCTTGATACAGGCCGTAAATGCCCCATGGTTTGTGATCAACAGACAAATATATGGGTATTTAGTCGTCCAACATATTTACACCCATATAAAGCAGATCTCTAAGAAATTCTTAGAAGCTGTGGACACGAATCCTCACGATTTCATTACTAACATTTTAAAGTATGATCGTGATCCTATGAGCAGATTCAAGAGGGCTAGACCATTGGGTTTCGATCAGGAACACTTTTTGATCTAGTACCCTGATCTACCATATTTATCATTGTTTTCCTGCCCCTTGAGGCTCACCTTTTGGTGATTTTTGTGTTGTCCTTTGCGACTCGTGCCATTTATTGGACATCTTCAGATGGAGAAAGTTATGGGATCTTTTATCCTGGTACTTCGAAAACTCATAATTATGCTACATGCTATGGGGATTAAGGTAGTCTCAGATGGCAGATAAATGTACAAGGGATGATCTTCAGATTTATTTCTGGAATTACCACGGAATTCTTAGTGATCTGCCTGAGTTCTGTTGTTCATTTTTGACAGATACCCAGGCAGACATTGTCTTATATGGTGAGACGCATCTGCGTGCCTCAGATGTCTTTAAAATGCCCTAACTACGGGGTCTATCGTACAGACCGTTTGCATAACAGTGGAGGAGGCACAGCTGT
Organism: Ryuthela nishihirai; assembly: GCA_038380435.1. NCBI lineage: Eukaryota > Metazoa > Arthropoda > Arachnida > Araneae > Heptathelidae > Ryuthela > Ryuthela nishihirai. Next base: position 27,638,414 of record JAWZYU010000026.1, read on the forward strand.
TATGATCAAGCGATCAATTCACCATCATCTTTTATCTACTTTAGACCTCGTAACTTTTGAAGCCACAGCCATGGCTATTTTAGATACCAACATAGGAACTGTACACCTAATTGCTGCATATAAGCCACCAAATGCCACGCATATGAATGATGATCTGAACTCCATTTTTGACTCCAATCTTTCTACAGTGTTTGCAGGTAGCCTTAATGCCAAAAATACTGCTTGGCATTCAAGGGCCTGCAAGAGAAATGGAGGTATTTTAATCCAATACACTACTTACAAGGGATTCATTGTCGACGCATCCTGTGAGCCGACGTTTTACCCATTCAATACTATGCATAGACCTGACGTCCTTGATCTGGCCATTTTTGGCAACTTCTTGACAAACTATGATCTTAATGTCGTCAACCAACTCAACTCTGATCATTTGCCGGTCTGTCTGACTTTACACCTTTCCACGCCTCTTGTGACTGGTTCGTTTAGTCGGACTGACTGGCAATTTTATAAGGTTCTTGTAAACAGCAAGATTCTTGGGACCTGCAGACTTTTTAATTGGAAATCAATTAATGATGTCATAAATGACTTTACAACCCTATTGCTAACTTCGAAAACTGAAGCGAGCGTGGATTTTACACCAAAGCGAGATTTTTATGTTCCCCCATCGCGTTTCTCTTGCCTCATTAAGGAGAAAAACAAGGTAAGACATGCATGGCAGAGACGTGGATTTACATCTGATAAGAGGCTTTACAACTCTTTAAAACTCAAAGTCAAATCCAACCTCAAAGCTTTTAGAAGTGAACAATGGAATAAGAAAGTCGAATCATTATCTACAAACAATAATTCCATTTGGAAGATGCCCAAAGCTTTAAAGAAACCATTTACCAGTTTCCCACCTATACATGGAGAAACTGGTTTAAATTTCAGTGATAAAGATAAATCCGAGGCTTTTGCGGATACCCTCGAATTGCAATTCCGTGAAAACTTTGATCTCTCTGACCATCATACCTGTGGATTGGTGAGGGAATCCCTTCTCCATTTCGATCAGGTGGATCGAACCAGGGTAAATTTTACATCACCGCTGGAAATTCAGCTGGCAATCAAACGCCTAAAATAGAATATAGCCTCGGGCCAAGACAAAGTATCGAACAGGATGCTCAAGCATCTTCCAAAGAAAGCCATTGTGCATCTCTGTTCGATATTTAATTATTTACTTCGAAATCTTATATTTCCTGATGTCTGGAAAAATGCTATCGTCAAGCTTTTACATAAACCAGGCAAGAACTCCGCTATTCCATCCAGCTACCGTCCTATCGCTTTCTGTCTACAATTAGCAAGCATTTTGAAAAGATTTTGCTCAATCGTATTGACGACTTTCTTGGCTGCCACCCTATTCTGCCTGAGATCCAGTTTGGTTTCAGACGGAATCGATCTACCGAACACCAGGTCCTTAGAGTGGTGGAGAAAGTTGCCGAATCCCTTAACAAAAAGGAGTCCGTTGCAGCAGTCTTCCTGGACGTGGCCAAAGCCTTTGACCTTTTACAACAAGCTTATAGAAGCCGAAGTGCCATCTAGACTCATCTGTTTGATCCAATCATATCTCTTCAATAGGACATTTCAAGTCCAAATTAAATCTGCCATGTCTACAAGAAGATTCATCTCTGCAGGTGTGCCTCAGGGCTCCCTTTTGGTTGCTACACTCTTCTCTTTATACTTATACGATTTACCTTCCTTCGATCGTATTCATCTTGAACTTTACGCAGATGACCTTGCCTTACTATCTCCCTCCCTCGGTCCTGCTGTCGCTATGAAGAGGCTGCAGCATAGCTTGACCGAGCTGGGCACATGGTATGAAAAATGGAAGATAAAGATTAACTCTGACAAGAGTTCTGCCATCTTTTTTACTGGAAAGCGTATTATGAATCCCACTTGCCTCCATTTACAAGATATTCCCATTGGAGTGATTCAGTCAAATATCATGGGGTTGTTATACATAAGAGGTTAAAGTGGGACTATCACATAAATAATATAATCTCCAAAGTCAGTTCATTGAGGGGCCAGCTAGGCCCACTCCATTTATGATCAATCATTAAAATGGAAAATCTCCTAAGCTTTTATTCCATGATATGATCATCAGACCGGTGATTCTCTATGCTTCTCCCATATGGGCTAATATTACACCCACCAATATTCGTAAGATTCAGGTCTTACAGAACAAGATTTTGAGAACTGCGGTCGATACCCCCTGGTTTGTCACTAACAGACAACTCCATAAAGACCTGAACATCGACCATATATATATACACACACACCTCAAAACTTTTTTTGACGCTGTAAGCAATAATCCCAATGAGATTATTTCTTCTCTGATTCTTTACGATCATACTGTTTTGAACCAGTACAAGAGGCCTAAAACGGTAGCGTTCTCTGAGGAGACCTTCCCATTTTAGGTTTCTTATATAATTTTACTGCTATTTTTAACTTTTCTTATGTTTGCCCTTAGTGGCACACCTAAGGGTGGTTTACTTATATATTTTGTTCTTACTCATGACAAATAGGCATATCTTTATAATGGAGATGGTTAGGGGTAAAATTATTACCCGGTACATTGAATACGATTATACGATCTATGGGGATTAAGGTAAAGGGACTTGGAGGTACCTTTACCTCCTTGAATGCTAGTAAGGGTAATGGTGGAGGAAATAGTTTACGCATTTTTGAAGACCTATAAAAGGGGGGAGCAAACGCAATGGATATCAAGTCCCTTGACGATTCATCCATTTATTTTTTTCCGGCTCCTCTGCGTCCCTAGCCGCCCCTCCCTTATTTTGCTTCTATCCGGCCCTGTTGGAGATGATTGCGTATTCGAGAAAATAAATAAAATATTTTCTCATGCAAATGTTGTTTACTAAAGCTAAATTTCATAACCAGAATATGCGAATACAAAAATTAATATGAAATGTCAGAAATTATAAAATTTCAGTGATAAAGAAATGCAAGAGATGCAAGAAAAAAAAATGCAAGAAAAAAAGAAATGCAAGATATCTTGTAAAAGAAAGTTATTTCGCATTGAATCTAGAAAGCAGTCTTTGAACAGATTCATAACTTGTTAAAAAACACGAATTTTCTTCGCATAACATCTTTTTGTGATATTAGTTTTATAGAAAAAGGGAAAAAAATAACGAAATAAGATTTATACAAGCTGTACAAAATTGCAAACAAAAATATTTAATGTTGATAGAATATTTGCATAAAAGAGATTAATAAAAAATCTAATGCGTTAGTAAGAGAGACATTAAAAAGAAAACGCTAAAAATAAACTGTTTTTGGGTCGAAATACTTTGATTCAACGAAATTCCTTAAGGGAATTTTGTTCTTGTAAAGTGGAGATAAACAGGCAAAAGATGTTTTTTAAAATAAACGGCCAAAAAAAAATAAACGGCTAGTCTCTCATTAATGATGAACAAGTTTTGGCTTTAAAAATTTTGATTTGTTTTAACTAAAATGTACTTAAACCATCATCATCATCATCATCATCATCATCCTCCTCAAGCAGCCATGGGCTACGGAGGTCCAACCAGACTGCGCAGCTTAATTCTCCAAGCATATCTGTCCTGAGCTACATCTGCTGCATCACGCCACTGCACACCAATTCTAACAAGGTCCTGTTTGACATTGTCTGCCCACCGCATCCTAGGTCTCCCCCTCCTTCTGAGGCCTCTAGGCACACTGTTCATAACCCTATTCGCCAATCTATAATTATCCATACGGGCAACATGGCCAAACCAGCGGAGTCTCTCTTTGCACAATATGCTGCTTAAAGGAGGTTGCAGACTCCTTTGCCTAACCTCATCATTAGTTACAAAGTTAAACCACCTAATACCCAAGATACTGCGTAAGTATCTAGAATCAAAAGCATCTAGTTTCCTGTTATCTTGTTTACACAGCGTCCAAGTTTCACTACCATAACTAACCCTAGAAAGAACCAAACTATTATAAAGTCTAATTTTAGTCTTTAGGTGTATACGCCTATTTCTCCACAATCTCCATAGATTCTTAAAAGTCCCGGCCGCAATACCTATTCGTCTGTTAATCTCATGCCGCACATCACCAGTATCAGTTACATAGCTCCCAAGGTAATTAAACTGTGACACCTGCTCAAGACTGCAACCATTCAGATTAACTGAATCACAACCTGCCTGACCAATTTTCATCACTTTAGTTTTCTCTCTGTTTATAACCAAACCTACTCTACTACCAGTCTCATCAACAGCTCGAATGAAAGAGTTCATCTCATCAACATCATTTGCCAAAAGGGCTAAATCATCAGCATAATCTAAATCAGAAAATTTCGTATCTCCAGCCCATTTAAGGTCAAAATCTTTCCCTTGAAGTGAATTTCGCATAACATAATCAACAACCAAACTAAAGAGAAAAGGAGACAAAATGCACCCTTGTCGAACACCAGACGTAATGCTAAACCAATTACTACAAGATTTACGAACTCTCACACATGACTCAGTGTTATTATAGAGAGCTTTCATTATGTTAACTAACTTGTCTGGTATACCATATGATCTCACAATCAACCACAAATTATGACGATCAACAGAGTCGAAAGCCTTTTTGAAATCAACAAAGCTAGCAACCAAAGGTTTCTGAAACTCTAAACATTTCTCAAGAATCTGCCTAAGTAAAAATATCTGATCTACACATCCCCTACCACTTCTGAATCCACATTGCTCATCACGCAATTGCCTGTCAACCAGATTCTTAATTCTATTAAGCACAATCATGGAAAGAACTTTACCTGGAACAGAGAGTAGGCTGATACCCCTATAGTTATCACAAGAACTGCGATCACTTTTTTTGAAAATAGGGATAATAATAGCTCTGGTAAAATCTTTAGGAACCATGCCTTTATCATAAAAGATATTCAAAATTTCAGTCATCCAAGTGGTCACCAAAACATTCCCAGCTCTGAGCATTTCTGTAGTAATTTCATCTACCCCTGGGGATTTATGAAGTTTAAGTTTAGAGATAGCCAAACTAACTTCAGATTGTGTTATAGGGCCAACATTAAAGCTGCCAATGCATCTATCATCATTACAAACAATGGGAGTAGAACTAACTACATTGTTTAGAACATCACTGAAATGCTCAGCCCACCTAGCCATGACAGAATCCTCACCTTCTATAACCTTACCTTGTTTATCCTTCAATCCCTGTATGCCTGTCCGTTTTCTACCACATAAAACATTAACTATCTGGTACAGCTCTCTGCTGTTGTGCTGCCTAACTGCTTCCTCAGCTTTGTCAGCCAAGCTATCAAGCCAAAGATTTTTATCAGTAGCTAACTGATCCTTTACACGTTTATTAAGCTCTCTGTAATCTTTTCTATTAGGACTAGTAGGGTACTGATTAAGGACATTCCTGCAGTTCCTTCTTTCAGACATAAGCTCAATTGCCTTATCACTTAAATAATTCTGCCTCCTCTGCTGCTTTTTTCCTAAAAGAGTACTGTTAGTTTCCAAAAAAGCCTGTGTAAAATGGCCCCATTCTTCCTCAACTTCAGTATTAAGCAAACCATGACTGTCATAATGACTAAGTAACCTATCACGGTAAGCTTTAGCTATAACTGGGTCTTTCAGAGCTTCAGTATTAAAGGTAAATTTTTTAACCCTAGCACAACACTTTTTAAGTTTAAGTTGCAAGACACTTTTAACAAGGTAATGGTCAGATCCAATTTCAGCTCCCCTATATGCCCTGGTATTTCTAACAGAACTAGCCCATTTGCTGTTAATTAATATATAATCAATCATATTCCTATGCAGCCCATCAGGTGAAACCCATGTGTATTTATGTATGTCGCGGTGTTTGTAATATGTGTGTTATTCTGAAACCATTGAGTTTACTTACCTGTAGGAGACGTTGCCCATTGCCATTGCAGCTACCAATAATAAAAGGGCCTATTACTCCTGCCCAAAGGTCAGAGTCAGTACCAACTTTGGCATTGAAGTCACCAAGAACAAGGGTAATATCTCCTTTCTTGACAGAATTCAAAATATCCTGAAGTTGTTCATAAAACCTATCCTTCTCATCCTCATCGGCATCCTCAGTGGGGGCATAACAGCAGATAACATTCAGGTCTTTAACGCTTGTCTGAAATTTTGCTGTAAGAAATCTTTCATTAATGCACTCATATCCCAGAAGAACATCACTAGCATGTCTGCTGAGCAGCAGACCCACGCCTTGGTGATGCTTTCCATCCTCCCTCCCTGTAAAGAGAAATTTAAAGTTATTTTTAAGTATCTCACCTTTACCTGTCCATCTGGTCTCTTGCAAGCCTAGAATATCTAGGTTATAGCGCTGGATTCCTGCATGAGGACATCAAGAGAATAATCTCTATGTAATGTCCTCACGTTTCACATTCCTGCAGAGAGAAAATGATTAGTAGGATTTTTAAAGAAATTAGGTTTATTGAGATTGGTAGGGCCAACAATATCAAACAGCCCCCTGATCGCAGGCATGGGGCAAAGACCCGTTCCTCCTCCGCTAAAGGCTGAAGTCACCGATGCTGGTAGGAACTTCAGGCACCACCTTTTCAAGTGGACTTTTTCAAGAGCAACATGGCCTGCCTGAGACGCTTTACTCCAGTTTAGGCTTGACGATGCCCAACTAGCAAAGTAAGGTTCAGGTACCTGCCATGGCCTCTGATTAGGATTATCCACCAGCTGATATAAGGTATCCCATGCCTCTGTTCACTTAGAGCTGGCAACCCAGAAGCAAACAGAAAACACAGCAGCAGACTCTATCTCAACAGAGGCCCACCAGTGCAGCAAGTCCAGGATCAATAATAAAACTCAAATCCATAAACAAGTCCAGTCTAATAGGTATAAATGGTCAGCACCAGGACCCTTCCGTTCGCTTCCAAAAGAGAATATCTCTTTTGAAAGTTACTAACGGCCTGCACCACGAGAAGGCGGGGTCGGACATTAGGTGCTAGACCTGGCCGGTTCTGTGCATCATCACTAGGGATTGGTACACAGCTCTCCTTCCAGTTTACGCCTAGCTACCATTTACAGGCCACTGCACACTAAAAACATAAAAAGCAAACCAAGCACTTAAAACTGTTGTTGCCATGGCAACTGCATGTTTTGAAATTCAAAACAACTTAGATATAGTGTTACGAAAAAAGGGTAAAAATTTGTTCTTTTTTGCCATATACGCAAAATAGAGAGATAATTTATAGCCTATTATAAGGGTTCTCAAAATGGGGTACGCGATAAACTTTCTTTGGGTATGTCGTGAGAGCTCAAAAGTAAAATGTTTATAATTTTATAAGATTTGTTAAATTGTTTATGTCGTTTTTTGTATTTATAGATATATGTAATTTATGAATACTTTGGGTTGTGGTTGTTTTACCTCTGAGCAGCACTTTTTGCACACCATGGCCTAAATGGCCAGGTCACATGGACCCCGAAGGCTCAGAGAAGGTTGGGTAGGGGACCCACAGGAACAGCTGTTTTAAGACATGCTGGATGGCCTTGACGGAAGGCTACCATCTGTTCTTAAACGTGCACAGGGTATGACTCTACCGCACACGGGGCCACGGCTTAAAGTCCCATCAGACGGACGGCGAGCTTCCCAAGCCCATCGGTGTCCCCTACTGACCGTGGGCAGGGCGGGGAGTTTTGCGGGTTGTGTTGGGTTGTTTTACCTCTGAACGGCACTTTTTTGCACACCATGAGCTAAATGGCCAAGTCACATGGACCTCGAAGGCTCAGAGAAGGTTGGGGGAGGGGACCCTCTGGAACAGCTGTTGGGAGACAGATGGTAGCCTCCCGTCAAGGCCATCCAGCGTGTTCTTTAACGTGCACAGGGTATGGCTCTCCCGCACACGGGGCCACGGCTTAACGTCCCATCCGACGGATGGCGGCCTTTCCAAGCCCATCGGTGTCCCCTACTGACCGTGGGCAGGGCGGGGAGTTTTGCGGAGATAAGTCTCAACGCTGACCCAACTGGGACTCGAAACTGGGAACTGCAGATTACGAGCCTGGCGCACTACCGACTGAGCCATCCCCGCCCCATTTATGAACGCAACATTTAATGTGTATTCCCATTGTTATATTATAACTATAGTTTTATCTATCTATATAAGGGGTACGCCTGTTACATACGTATTTCCAGGGGGTACGTGAAGCATAAAAGTTTGAGAACCACTGGCCTAATAAATAGGTAACAAAGAATACAGACAAACTATAGTAATTTCAGAACAAAATTTACATTATTATTCATAACGAAAAAAGATTCCCAATTTTCACGGATAAAATGAATGACAAACATATCGTTTGCAAATTTAACGATGATGATTGTGAAAACTGAAATTTTATGTCGCAAGAAATATTCATATATTATTCCTACATTTTGTGAAACCTAAATTTAGAAACTAAAGTTCATAATGTTTGCATTCTGGTGCATAAAATTGCGTAGGTTCAACACAGTGTTTTTAATTCAATAATTTAGTAATTTTATCAAATCATATTCATCATCATTTCAGTGAGAAAAATGCGGCATCTTAAGACAACCACTACAATTATTTCAAATTATGCGTAAATGTCAATATGATTTTGATTAACGCTTATCTAAATGCAAAAATAATTAATAGAGTATGCTAATAGGTTATATGTACATTTTGATTACATAGCGGAAATTTTATTTCGATACAGACACTTTTGCACACAACTACAGGAAGTTGTAATCGAAAAATTCATTAAAACGACACAACTTAATGAATTTTTCGATTACCAAATTCCTGTAAACACAGTTTAAGCCTTGGGATCTCACTAAATTTTTCTCATATTGAAAACAATTGTCCGAACACTTCCATGTTATGTGAATGGAAAGCCACCTTCAAAGCTCCCTGACACTGAAAATAAACATTTTACCCAAAAAACTGCTATTCGCGACAAATTGTAGATGTCGCTCAAATCTCTCTAAATATATTTCCCGCAATATTAGTTTAATATTTAAAGAATAAAATGGAAACTTTTATCTTCACATTTTGCATTTATCTTCAAATTTTGAAGATAAGCATTTATGAAAGCATTTATCTTCAAATTTTGGCATTTGTAAAAAAATACTTCAATAGATAAAACACAACTTTTGTAACAATTTGTTCACTAACATAAAAAAACTTCATACAAGCTTCAGATATTTAATTTAAGATTTCATCAATTTGGAGGCAATGTGAAAGTGTCGTCTGCTGTTAAATGGTCCCGCTTCTACGACTTTAAATATTGATCGAAGATTGCTGAAAATAGGCACTGTCACATTGCCTCCAAATGTAAACAAATTATTACAAGAGTTGTGTTTTATCGATTGAAGTATTTTTTCACAAGTGTCAAAAGTTGAAGATAAATGCTTCAGCTTCCATTCATTCTTTAAATACTAAACGAATATTGTGGAAAATATATTTAGAGAGATTTGAGTGACATCTACAATTTATCGCTAATAAGTTTTTGCGTAAAAAGGCTTATTTTCAATGTCAGGGAGCTTTGAAAGTGGCTTTTTAGTCATATAACAAGGAAGTGTATGGACACTTATTTCAACATAATGTACTCCGATTGACTCACAATTTACCCTATTATTTACACTACACACAGTTGGCAGAAATTTGATCAGGGGCCCCCTGATCGCAATATCATAGGCAAAATTTTTTACGGGGTGAAGGCAAAAAAAATAACAATGTTTCAAAAGAGAAATATTTAGATCTAGCCGTTCATTAACGAGCACAGTTCAGAAAACAAGCACAGATCATACCAGCAAAGTCATTAAAAATATATACAAAAACTTTTCATGTTAATAATAAATGATGACGTAGTTTACATATAGTTAAGGAAAAAACATTTTCCCTAAATTCTTCCAGGGAAACAACTACTCTTTTGTAACCCCCCACCCCCTCTTTCCATGCTGAAACTCTGACTACATAACTCGCTTCGTACTGTCATCAATTTTAGTACGTTTTTTAAATGGTTCTTCCGTGCATTCGTTTTATGCATTTCTGATGAGTTATCTACGATAGAAATAAATAGCACTACTCTTCAAATAATCTTTCAAATACTCAAAAAAATCAGTCTTGATGATGTTATGTATACATAATTTGATTCGCAATGCAATAAAATACTCGTACGTATACAGTCGCTCAAATAAATATCCGAACACTATGGTTGATTACAGAATTCAGAAAAAATATCTGGCAGCGATTTTTTTTTTTAGAAAGTGATCTGGCAACTTTCGTGTCACGTGACACGTAGTTTGCCAGATTACTAGTTTCTAGTCATATACACAGTCATATCAGAATAATATGACTACCTACAATAGTATATGTGGTCATGTTATTCTGATACGACTGTGTATTATTTAAGAATGAAACCAAATGAAAATAAAAATGAAATAAAGAAAAGGTGGCAACCCGCTTTTAAATAGTCAAACCTCATACACAACTCTACATAACTTTTCAATGTCGTTTATCTGCGTTAAAAAAAAACTTAATCTTTCTCTGAAATGTCTTTAGTACAAGTTCATTCCTAATATTAAGGAAACAAGTCAAAAAAAAGTTTGAATAAAACATGAAAATGATGACAAACTTAAAACATGAAATGCCAGAGTATAATTTCTTTTCTAGTTAATGGAACGATAAATTTATATTCTGAATCCTTCAAACTTCCATTTGAAATATTCATTTACAAAATTGTAGGATTTCTATATATGTATATAACAAACTATACGGTATACATGCAATTTTCTGAAATCAAGAATAATGTGTTTCTTAATAAGTTTATTGTATCAATTTTTGTTACGAAAAGTCATAGCCTGCCTTTTCCGGGATCGATTTTACTGGGCAAAATAAGGGATGGTGTATTTATAGTTACATTGTTTGCGTTAACTAAAACTCCTACAAGACAAATTTAAGTAAAATTGAACAAATGAATCCCTTTTAAAGGGAATATACTCTAGAAAATCCAGGCAGAGTTCTATTGCTAAAATAAGAATTTTTCTATTGACCAGTTTTTTAGCAGACATTAAGAAGTAACATAGGTTGCAATACAGAAACAAGTAACATAAGTTGCAATACAAAGTAGCACAAGTTACAGTGAAAACTATCGTATATTGCAATATAAAAATAGGTAACATAGGTTGCAATACAGAAATAAGTATTACAATATAGAAACAAGTAATATAAGGTGCAATACAAAGTAGCAGAAGTTACAATACAAACTACCTAAATTGAAATATAAAAAGAGGTAACATAGGTCGTACACAGAAACAGGCGTCTTAGGTTGCAATACGGAAACAAGTGTCGTAGGTTGCAGTTCCTTTTACTCTGAGGGCTGACTCCGAGACTGAGAGAACGTTGGGGGGGGGGGGGGGGGACCCACTGGAGAACTATTAGGAGACAGATGGAGCCTCCAATTAAGGGCATCCAGTGTTTCATGCTCAGAGGCATGGCCCTCCCACACACGGTCTTCTTGGCTTAACGTCCCATTCGACGGACGGCGGCCTTTCCAAGACCATCGGTGTCCACTACTGGCCGAGGGCAGGGTGAGGAGTTTTGCGGAGATAAATCCCAACGCTGACCCAACTGGGACTCGAACCTGGTAACTGCAGATTACGAGCCTATCGTGCTACTGAATGAGAGTCTCCCCCACTACGAATCTGGCAGAAGTTGCAATATCAAAAAATAGGTGACGAAAGTTCCAATATAAAAAGAGGAAACATGGATTGCAATAAAAAAGCAGATAGCATTATAAAAACGGGTGATATAATTTGCACAATATAAACCGATAATATAAGGGCGGGGGTGGCTCAGTCGGTAGCGCGCCAGGCTCGTAATCTGCAGTTCCCAGGTTCGAGTCCCAGCTGGGTCAGCGTTGAGATTTATCTCCGCAAAATTCCCCGCCCTGCCCACGGTCAGTAGGGGAACCGATGGGCTTGGAAAGGCCGTCGTCCGTCGGATGGGACGTTAAGCCGTGGCCCCGTGTGCGGGAGAGCCATACCCTGTGCACGTTAAAGAACACGCTGGATGGCCTTGACGGGAGGCTACCATCTGTCTCCCAACAGCTGTTCCAATGGGTCCCCTCCCCCAACCTTCTCTGAGCCTTCGGGGTCCATGTGACCTGGCCATTTAGCCCATGGTGTGCAGAAAAGTGCCGCTCAGAGGTAAAACAACCCAACCCAACCGATAATATTGTTTGCAATATAGAAACGTATGACATTAGTTGCGATATAAAAATAGGAAACATAATTGCATTATAAAAATAGGAAACATAATTGCATTATAAAAACAGGTAACGTAGCCTGCAGTATAAAAAGTAACAGTTTGCAATGTAGAAACAAATGACAAAAATTGCGATATAGCAATGAGCGACATAAATCACAATATAAAATTAAGCATCATAAACAGCAATATAGGAACAAAAGATCTAAATTGCGATACAAATTAAGCATCATGAACAACAATATAGGAACAAAAGATCTAAATTGCAATACAAATTAAGCATCATGAACAGCAATACAGGAACAAAAGGTCTAAATTGCAATACAAATTAAGCATCATGAACAGCAATATAGGAACAAAAGATCTAAATTGCAATACAAATTAAGCATCATGAACAGCAATACAGGAACAGAAGATCTAAATTGCAATACAAATTAAGCATCACGAACAGCAATACAGGAACAAAAGCTCTAAATTGCAATACAAATTAAGCATCAGGAACAGCAATAGAGGAACAAAAGATCTAAATTGCAATACAAACTAAGCATCATGAACAGCAATACAGGAACAAAAGATCTAAATTGCAATACAAATTAAGCATCATGAACAGCAATACAGGAACAATAGATCTAAATTGCAATACAAATTAAGCTGGATGGCCTCGATGGAAGTCTTCCCTCCATCTCCTAACAGTCTTCTTCTGGATGGCCTCGATGGAAGTCTTCCCTCTGTCTCCTAGCAGTCTTCTTCTGGATGGCCCCGATGGAAGTCTTCCCTCTGTCTCCTAACAGTCTTCTTCTGGATGGCAACGATGGAAGTCTTCCCTCTGTCTCCTAACAGTCTTGTTCTGGATGGCCCCGATGGAAGTCTTTCCTCTCTCTCCTAACAGTCTTGTTCTGGATGACCCCGATGGAAGTCTTCCCTCTGTCTCCTAAGAGTTTTGTCCAGTGGCTCTCCTTCCGACAGATTTCTCTCAGCTTCTGGGAAATTGGCTCATCGCGGAAACAAAGAATGGAACTTAGAATCAAGACTCAAAAATATGTATTAAAAAGTGCACGAAATTTAAGCTATAACTTACAATTATCCTATTATTACTATATAGCTTGAGGCGAGGGTGGCTCAGTTGGTAGCGCGCAAGGCGGTTGTGAGTTGGCGCACAAGGTTGATAATCTGAAGTTCCCAGGTTCGAGTCCCAGCTGAGCCAGCGTTGAGATTTATCTCTGCAAGACTCCCCTGTGCACTATAAAGAACACACTGGATGGCCTTGACGGGAGGCTACAATCTGTCTCCTAACCATTGTTCCAGTGGGTCCCCTCCCCCAACCTTCTCTGAACCTTCGGGGTCCATGTGACCCTCGGTTTATCCCATGATGTGGAAAAAAGTGCCGCTCAGAGGTGAAACATGCCAACCCTCCGGGCGGCAATGACCGCTTTTGCACCCAATGGGTAAAATGATCAGATCACAAGAACCCCGAGGTCTCAGAGAATCTTGGGGGATCTCTGTTGGAGGGAAAGAAATATTAGCCTCCCATCAAGGCCATACAGTGTGTTCTTTAACATGCACAGGGTATGGCTCTTCTGCTTAAAGTCCCATCCAACAGACGCCTTGTTTTTTTTATCGCTTACCTTTTCTGTAAGTTGGCACCTAACGCCGAGCCACTCCCAAAATACTCAGAGGTGGTCACGACATAACTTCCTATTTGATTGGAAGTTTCACGAGACACGAGACACGAACTTCTTCAGCTGCACATCAACTGAAGATAAAACAATGAAATAGGATAATAAATGAACGCAGAATCTAAGTTTGTGCTATTTTAATTCGTACAATAATCCGGACTGTGATCATTTAACTAGCTATTAACTCAGAATCATCCCTCATTTTGCGGTGCATCAGTCTTCGCACAGATCAAGATACTGATGAAGGGTCGTTGTCAACTGCTGCTTCTGGATCCCTTCGGGAAGTTGCCAATTCTCATTGAGCTTCTCCCTGAGAGCGCATCCGCACAAGTGTTTTAAATCTGCCGGTTGGAAGTAGCGTGCGCCGATCGAGGGCACGTACCCTTCGGAGCAGAGCTTCTTGAGGAAGTGAGCTCTATTCACACGAGACACGAGTTTTCCCTCGAAGACGACGGGCAGCGTGAACTCCAGGAGGTCCTTTCGGATGTGACTGATCCCTCGCATCAGTATCATCAACGTGGTCGTCAGGTAGCTTTTCACGAAGCGATCTTCGCATTCTGAGAAGTTCGGCATGTCGTCGAGGGTCTTGTCGACGCAGGTCAGACTCAGAGACGTCCAGAGAACCCGGAGAAGTCTCCGCAATTGACCGACAAGCTCCCAGTTGATGTTCTTGTTGATGGCGGGATCAGTGATGCGACCTCTACTAATTCCGTTGTGTCTCTTATTGTGGGGGCTCTTTAACAACTTCAGACTGGCCCCGTACCTCAAGAGGGTGAGAAGCAACTTCGGTTTGCAGTCTGCGATGGCATAGATGGCGGGACTCACGTAGTGGGGATAGACGAGTCGTAGGTCACCAATGCGATGACTTCTGGCAAAGATTTTTTTTATATGTAATAATATTATAATAATAAGGTTACAAACAACATATATTTGTAATACTCTTATTAACCCAAGAACATCTAAGCTCATGTAGGTTAATTTACAAATTATGTAAATACATGATTTTGGCAACACTAACACTCATCTTTACATAAAGAAAAAAAAAATATATATATATACATAAACAACACAGAATTTATAAAAACGAATTATTTTTTTTTACTTTAACACTGAAAACAGGCTGTCAGCATTTGTAATGGTCATTGGATAATTAGCAGTGAGAGATCTGAAATGCATAAAATTAGTTTCATTCCGAAGTATAATCGGTAAAGAATTAAAAATTTTAGGGGCCAAATAATCAAAGTGTTTGTGCATAATTTATTTATTTGCAAGTGGTAATAGAAACCTTTTCCCCTCTCGCATAGAATAATTTGTATAATGCAGCACTGCATTATTGTTTTTAAAGAAGTAATTTAATGTTCTATAAACAAATAAATGTCCCTGTGGAAATACACCTGAAATGGTATACTTACAAAAGATGGTAACAGTTTTATATTTATTTGGAAAAATTTGAAATATAAATTTATTTTGCACTGAGATTAGACTCTTTAATAATGAAATGTATGTTCCTCCCCAACTTGTAATATCATACTGTATAGCAGACTGGACCCAAGATTTGTATAATATTATTAATATTTTATTACTGAAGATTTTTTTTAAATAATAAAATTTATATAACATCTGTGTAAGTGTGTTTGTTAATTTTCCAATATGCATTTTCCAACTTAGGGAGCTATCAATATAAACGCCTAGGTAGAATAGACTTTGAACCTGTTCAATTTCGTCACAGCAACAAACTGAGTAATTATTGCATGAAAATGTATGCAATTTTAATTTAATCAAATTTGGATTCTATGGTTTCTTTTTTAGGTTAAATAGAATATACTTAGTCTTTTTCGTATTTAAATATAATCCATTTAAATCCAACCATTTCATCACACATTTTAGATCAGTGTTCATGTTATAAAGGAGATTTTCCAGAGAATCAGCACATAAAGTAATGATGTGTCATCTGCAAAAGTGTTAATATAGCTACTTATTTTTAATTTACATAGATCATTTATGAATATCAGAAACAAGACTGAACCTTGTGGTACGCCACATGAAATATGTTTTGGGTTACTAAGTGTATTAAAAAGACTAACACATTGCGTTCTGAGATGTAAGTAGTCTTTAAACCATTTTAATACAACACCACGAATGCCAATATTTTCTAGTTTGCTAATTAAAATTTCGTGATCAACGGTGTCAAAAGCTTTCTCCAAGTCCATAAATACGGATAGAGTAAATTGATTATTGTCTATGGAATGAAACACCTTTGACGTATAATTCAACAATGCAGTTTCTGTACCAGTACCCTTCCTAAACACAAATTGGTTTTCAGAGGGGAAATTAAAACTATCTAAAAAATTTATCAGTCTATTATTAACTAGTTTTTTTTTAATATTTTTAAAAATACTGCGAGAAGAGATATCGGTCGATAATTCTTAAAATCATTTTTATTTCCCTTTTTGTAAACTGGAATTACAATAGCTTTCTTCATTAAATCTGGAAAAGTGCCAGTTTCGAAGGATAAATTACAAATGTGAACCAATGGTTGAATCAAGTTAAAAGAACATTTTTAACAGCGATAATGGAAATATTGTCATACCCAGCAGATTTTTTATTTTTAAATCCTTTTATAATGTCAGTCAAATCCTTTCTACAAGTTGGAGCTAAAAACATGGATTTGACATTTTTACTCATATGGCTATTTTGATTTCTTACAATCCTATTCTTTGACACATTTGCTGCTATATTTACAAAGTATTCATTAAATTGGTTTGCCAATAACTTAGCATTTTCAGCTGAATCAGAACCACTTTCTAATTCTGGATATTTATTTTCTACCTTCTTCTGAATTATAATTCTCGTATTTTATAATTTATTTGATTTCTAAAGTTTTTAAAGCTACTTTCGTAAGTTTCATTTAAAGAGTATTTTTTGTGTTTTTTATATAGATTATTTCTTTCTTTTAATAAGTTCAGAATTTCGGAAGTAATCCATGGCTTTGCTGATTGCGATATATTTCGAATTTTTCTTTCTCTAGTTGAATCTTTAATTATGAGCTTCTCAACTTCAATTTCAGAGAGTTTGCGTGAGAGAGGAAGTACGTGACACTGGCACATCCGGAGTAGAGACAAGACCTGGAGACAAGCCGACGTCATACAGGTGATGACTTCCGGGACGAACACGACCCAGAAGTCCTTCAAGATCTCGAAGATGGCTATGACGTCACACACGAGGTGAGAGTCCCGAACCTGTTCGACGAAGCACACTTTTGGCGATGGCTTTTACGAAAAGGCGCTGGAAAGTAATTCTTTGGATTGACCTTTTCTATTTTACAACTTTCTAGTTCGAAGGGAGTGTGAGGATTTCTTTATTTATTCATCATATTCTATTTTGAATTTTTTTCTTTTGCTATTTTTTTATAGTTTTTTTACTTTTTAATCCTCAAAGTTCAGGTACTTGTGCAGTACCTCAGGCAGATGTAGTTTTTTTCTGCCATCCATTCCTTCTTTGTTGTTTACCAGCAGTCTCCTAATATTCACTGCACATAAGTGCTTCAAAGATGGAGTTGTGTCTTTTTGCAATTTGTGCAACCCAACAGAAGAGAATCGTGGTAGTGGCTGCCAGACGATGGAGCTGCTGGTGGATCTTGGAGAGAACAGGGTGAGGCCGATGCCTCACCGAGATTAAAAGCCTGTAGCGAGCTAAGCGAGTCGGTGTAAAGCACACACCGACAATGATGCTTAGCTGCTATATGGTCCAAGGCAATGCTGATAGCATGCAACTCTGCAGTGAAGATGGAACACTGCAGTGGGATCTGGTCTGCAATGATTACATCACAGCGGACCATGGCCGATCCCACTGAAGTGCCGGACTTCGAGCCATCTGTAAAGACAGGCAAGAAATCCGGGTGCTCAGCACGATGGCTGGCAAAGAGTTGCCGGTACACACAGTCAGGTGTAAAGGCCTTCCCCGTCCTGCACAGGGAAAAAATCGCAGGAAGGGGAAACAGCGAGCCATGGTGGAAGTGGCTCAGCTGTCGACTGTGCAACGCTATCGAGACTGGTGTTAATGTCTCTGAGGTAGCCTCGGACACGCAAACCAAAAGGACGAATGGCAGTCGGCCGATTTGTGTAAATCATTTCCCACTTCGGACTGAAAACGCAGTCCCAAGTGGGATGGCCAGGCAGGGATCGCAATTTAGATTCATATTGTAGGGACAACTGTTGACGGCGAAGAGATAAAGATGGTTCGTCGGTCTCAACGTAAAGACTCTGGACCGGTGAGGTGCGGAAGGCTCCCGTGCAAACACGGAGAGCCTGATGATGGAGGGGGTCCAGCACCTTCACCACCGAATCCCGGGCCGAGTCGTACACCTGGGATCCGTAGTCCAGTTTCGATCGGACAAGTGCACGGTACAGGCGGAGCAAAGAACATCGGTCCGCCCCCCAAGAGAGGGAGGAGAGGACCTTGACGATGTTCAATGCCCGCGGGCACTTGGACCTGAGATGACGTATGTGAGGTAAAAAGGTCAATTTCCGATCGAATATGAGACCGAGAAACTTGGTCTCCGCCACAACCGGAATGATGGTACCCCCGAGCCGCAGCTCGGGATCCAGATGAAGATTACGTAAGCGATGAAGTGCACACAAGCAGTCTTCTGTGGGGAGAACCGAAACCCGTTTGCCGTCGCCCAAACTGAAAGATTTTTCAGGGCAATTTGCAGTTGTCTTTCAATGACCCTCATGCTGGACGAAGAGCAAAAGATGCTAAAGTCATCAACATAGAGGGCATTGCCTACTGATGGAGGAAGTTGTCTAGTTATAGAATTAATCTTGACAGCGAAAAGCGTAACACTCAGAACGCAGCCTTGAGGCACCCCCTGTTCTTGGGGGTACGGATGCGACAGAGTGTTACCAACACGGACACGAAAAGAACGTGTCGATAAGAAGTTGGAGATGAAGATCGGCATGTGACCTCTTAAGCCGAAGCTGTGGAGGTCACGAAGAATGCCGAATCTCCAAGCTGTGTCGTATGCTTTCTCGATGTCGAAGAAAATTGACACCAGGTGCTCTCTTCTTAAAAAAGAATTTCTGATAGCCGATTCGAGGCGTATCAGATGGTCAAGAGTTGACCGTTGCCTGCGAAAGCCACACTGGGTGTTGGAAAGAAGGTTGTGATGTTCTAAATACCAGATGAGTCTGGCATTTACCATTCTTTCCAACACCTTGCACACGCAGCTCGTCAACGCGATGGGACGATAATTGGAAGGAATCTTGGGATCTTTGCCTGGCTTGGGGAAGGCCAAGACGATGGCCTCCCGCCAGGAGTCCGGAAACTGCTCCTCGAGAAAAATGCGATTGAAGAGATGGAGCAGTCGATCCTTACTCGATGGTGAAAGATGTTGGAGCATGGCATAATGGACATTGTCTGGCCCGACAGCAGATGCACGAGAAGTGTGCAGAGCAAGGCGAAGCTCCTCCACTGTGAATGGCCTGTTGTAAGGCTCCAGGCTATTCGAGTGGAAAGACAGCGGAGAGCGCTCTGCCCTGCCCTTCTGGGCCCGAAACTCGGGGGAGTAAGAGGAAGACGAAGAGATGGAAGAGAATGACTCCCCCAGAGTGTCGGCAATTGCTTTGGGATCAGCAATTGCCTGTCCATTGTGCTCCAGGATCGATAATGAGTGGGACGTGTAGTTCCCACTCATCTTCCGGACTTTATCCCACACGACCTTAGAACTAGTCGAGCGGGTGATAGAAGATGTATACTTGATCAAAGATTCCTTCTGTCTCTGGCGTCGGACGAAACGAGCTTTCGCCCTGGCGCGTTTGAAATTTTCGAGGTTGGGGGACGTCGGATATCTCCGAAACACCCCCCAAGCCTTGTTCTGAGCCTTACGAGCTGCGGTGCAATCTGGATACCACCACGGTTTCGGAAAGCGAGGAAACCGTGTAGAAGTTTGAGGATTTGTTGATGCAGCTGCATCTACGATACAGTCCGTTATCGTACTCTGCTACTGCCACATTGATTGGCTCCTGGCTGACAGAGTGGTCATCGAGCTCAGAGAGCAGCTCGAAACCATCCCAGTCAGCCCGATCCAGCCTCCACCGTGAAACGCGTGAAGGACTGCAAGGCCCCCCATGGGAGATGGTGCACACCACGGGGAGGTGATCGCTTCCGTAAGGGTTGTCCTCGACCTCCCATGTAAAGAGTGGAAGAATCGAGGAGGAGCAGATGGTGAGGTCAATGGCAGTGAAAGTGCGGGTTGGGGAGTGAAAGTAAGTACTGACACCAGTGTTCAACAGGGAGAGAGAAGGATCCAGGAGCCACTGCTCCAGGACCCCACCCCTCCCGTTGGTGTCAGCACTGCCCCAAAGTGGACTGTGTCCGTTGAGGTCCCCCATAATGAGGAAGGGGGACGGCAGCTGCGAGACGAGATCATCAAGGTATTCCTGGAAGACGATGCTCCCAGGTGGAAGATATACAGCGAGCTGGACCATCTCCATACCGGTCCCGGCGAACCAGTGAAAAGTGCCGGATCGTGGGATCTGTGACTGGCTGCAAGTATGTCTCCTGCAGGCACACACAGATGGGCTGGTGTGCCTGAAGGAGGGCCTTGATGTCGTCAAGATTCCTCTGGAATCCACGACAATTCCATTGTAGGAGTGTGGCCATCTCAGGACTTAGAAGAGTGGGCGGACGACGTGTTTCTATTCAACTTAACCGCCGCAAAGGACGGTTTAGTGAATAGGGGGCGGTCGGTATCCATGTCCTCGGAATCGTCCGAGGGGCATGGATCGGTGACCGCCCGTTGAGGAGGAGTGATAAGTTTCTTTTAGGCCCCGGTGGGGGCCCCTTCGGTTTGGAAGGTCTTGCTGTCTGAGGACGGGAAGGAGGATGCCTTCCGGTGGAGGTGGAAGGCTGAGCTGCAGGAATGGAAACCGGGGTTGATGTCGAAGTCGACACCACCCTCGGTCTCGCCTGCGTGAGGAGGTGCTTCGCAGCTGGCGAGAAAGACTCAGTAGGTGGTACACTGATGTCAGTCTGCACCGCAACCGAAGTCATTGGAACGATGGGCTTTCCAATGACTGCACTGGCATAGGAAACCTTGCCAGGCGGGGCGGGCGGTGCAGCAAGCTTTCTCGCCTGAAAAAGGTATATATAAATAGTCGTAATAACGAGATGTTATTTACGACTTTGAGGCGTTGTACCTCCTTTTCCTCTTTATATTTCGGACAGTCGCGGGAGTACGCCGGATGTTCGCCACTGCAGTTCACACAGCATGCCTTTTCTGCTGTGCAGTCAGGATCGAGATGATCCTTACTGCCACAGCGAGCACAGGTGGGCTTGCCCCTGCATGCTGTGCGGGCATGACCGTATATCTGACACTGAAAACAGCGCAGAGGGTTTGGGATATACGGCCGAACTTCACAATGTAAGTAACCTGCCTTGATGGAAGAAGGCAGGCGTGGCGTATTGAATATCACAATCAACACCCGGGTGGGTGTCAATTTCCCATCACGGCGTGTCGAAACCCGGTGGACCGCTGTTACTCCTTGAGGTGTGAGCTCCGAGAAGATTTCCTCCTCAGTGACTTTGAGGAGGCCCCACTCGGTGATCACATCCCGAGAGGAATTCAAAGTTTTATGGGGAGTGACTTCGACAGCCACCCCACCAATTTCTTTGACTTTCAGGAGTAGTTCTGAGTGTTTCGAACAAGCGGTCTCAACCTGCAAGTCGCCAGATCGTAAGCGCTTGACGGATTTCGGCTCTCCCGCAAGACCTTTCAAACCTTTATTTACAAAAAATGGGGACATGTCCCCAAGTACCTGATCACCCGTGGAGTGAATGATCAGGAACTTTGGGAACGAAGACACAGACACAGAAGACGATGGCAGAGATAACTTAGACAACGAAGAAGATGGGGGCTCATGTCGAGCCCTCTTGTTGGCGGCGATCGCATTATTATCATTCTCTCTCATGTTTTGTATTGTGTGGTTCAGTGCCCGCTGTCCCCACCCTCCACGGAGCCCAACAAGGGGACGCCCAGTCTGGCGCCAGGGCTACGCAGGCACTATACCCACACAGACAGTGAGCCAAGCCCTCACAAATAAATAGAAGGAAAATGAAAAGAGAAATGTGCAGAACAAAAACGTTCTACACAAAAGAAACAAAGCTTAAAATAACAAAATTGTGAATGGCCAACCTGGCCTCACAAAGAAAAGATAACGACAAAAGGAAAATAAGTTGTGAGGAAACTTGTAAACCTGTACCCGGACCGTGGGCAAGGTTACTCACCGCTCTGCACGGTTGAGCCTAGCAGGACCTGCCCACCAGCCGATTGCTCCTGGGGGGGGCCACCCCAGGAGCTCCCGTTTACCGGAAGCAGAGGCCAAAGCAGTGTATAGCAGAGGCCCCGGAATCCGCTGCCCAGCCCCGCGACAGACAGGCTCCCCAATGGCAAGACGGTCAATGGGGACCACGCCAGTCATGAGCTGAGGAGAGAAGACGGGGACACCCGAGCAACTGCCAGGATCCTCCTTTCCCGGGACACGGGTCTCCGCGCACGGCAAACACGCGGGTGAGCGTTTAGGACCCTGCGAAGGTAACCGAGACAGCGGAACCTTCACAGGGTGGTCCCCCTCACCGCGACTTTTTGTACGAGATGAATAAAGAATAAGATTATCTAAAATGTATTTGCGAATTTTGTATTAAATTTCATTTTGTAGTGTTTAAAGAAAATGTAATAATATTAATATTATAGATGAGATGGTTGTTTTTGTAAAATATAATATCTGTATTAAATCTCAGTTATTAATTCCTTTGTGATAGTGAGGAATAGGAGTCGAGTGCTTAGGTCAGCGGATTCCAAAGGGGGAGTTTAAAAATGTGAAAATACATTAAATACAATAGAGTATAGCTATTTTATTTAGGGGGAGGAAGGGGCTCAGTGAGCCAGCGTTAAGATTAATCGCCGCCAAATCAGCACTGAGAACCGAGCTAAAATAGATCTATGACGTCAATGCACTGCGAACTACGTCACTCCACAAAAATAGCTCAGAGATCTTTCACCTGAAAAATTGACATTTCCTATCGTATTACAATTCGTGCCGATCAATAATTTCTCTTAGTAACCACTGAAACAGTGAAATATAAATTCTTTTGTTCGACTCTACGCTTGTACCATTTATACCCACAGCATCGACGGTGACCTCGTCACCATAGCAACGGATCCTCCTCCTCCTCTCCCTACCGCAACCCTAGTATCACCGTCATTCCCTTCGTATACCCAATTAATGAGAGACTCTTGGGGAAATGCATGGTCAAGCCAGTTTTGTAGGATTACTCTGGAACAAGAATTTCCTGCAGTTTGAATTGCAATTAACGTTTCCTGGCAGACAGACACGGGAAGAACTTTCTTTTTCGACTTGATTCGCTTGGAAATGCTTTGCATAAAGAGAGATGTTCAAGTACTGCGAATGCTTTGTGTGCTTCTCTGGATTTAATCTTTCTATTTTTACTTCTTGTTTATCGCAAGCTATTGTTAATGAGATCATTATCGCAATCTTAATGAAGTTGTCACTTTTAAAAGGAGATGGCCACCACTTGGAACTGTCGCATTTAGAATCATATTCGTCTGGATTGATAAATTCATTGCGAAGTTTGTTCAGATATCTCTAAGTAAATAAAAGCGACCTAAGCTCCTATCAAACGCGCTCGAACAATTGTGCTCCTTACGAAATCGCTAAAGTCTTCTCGACGCCATGGTACCACTAATAATGACAAGCAGTCGCGCCGATTTTGCCTTTACAGAGATTACGCTAACCATGCTGCGATGTTGTTTGCATGTTTCACTCCTTCGTCACAGGCACATAACCTACTCGGCCACGAGACTGCTCTTTCTATCTGATACCTGTATATAATGCGAGATTGAAATTAGGTAAATCGAGTTGGATTGGGTTGTTTTACCTCTGAGTGGTACTCTTATGCACACAATGTGCTAAATCGCCAGGACATAAGGACCCCGTGGGCTCAGAGAAGGTTGGGGGAGAGGACCCACTGGACAGCTCTTGGGAGAGAGATGGTAGCCTCCCGTCAAGGCCATACAGTGCGTTCTTTATCGTGCACAGGGTATGGCTCTATCGCACACGGAGCCATGGGTTAACGTCCCATCCGACGGACGGCGGCCTTTCCAAAGCCCTTCGGTGTCCTTTATTGACTGTGGGCAGGTCGGGGAAATTTGCGGAGACAAATTTCAACGCTGACCCAGATAGGACTCGAACTTGAGAACTGCAGGAACTGGCGCACTACCGAGTGAGCCACCCAAGTCCCTCGTACAATAGTAGCTTATGTTCCAGGAATAGAATTTCATTCAATTAATAACGTCAAAAATTATATTTAGTAATAGCAGCGCAAATATAATAAAAAAAATACAATAAAAAAGCGCGAATAAAATGCAATTTCGGCGAAAACAATTAACATGTTCTACCGTTTTTGATTCGCATGTCATTCCTTTGCAATTCTAGCCATTTCGATCTGTTTCCTAAATTATCTTCAAATCCTGCGAATACGCAAATTGCAACTAGCACAGTAAGGATGCGAGAAAGGAAAAAAAAAAAATAAAAACCCGGACAATTTTGCAAACAGCCTGGAACAAGAACTCAAAAGAGGGACGTATGATAAGCCTATACATACGCCGGGCGCTTATTCAAAGGAGGGCTAAATGAATCTTATATATTGAAAAGCTCTAAATTGGAAAATGATCAAATTATTGACAGGCGCAGTTAGATTGTTTTACCTCCGAGCGGCATACCGCGCCAGGCATGTAATCTGCAGTTTCCAGGTTCCAGTCCTATCTGGGTCATGATTGGTTCGAGTCCCATCTGGTCACTCCCACGAGGTTCGAGTCAAATATGAGTCAGATTTGAGATTTTTCTCCGCAAAATTCACCGCCCATCCCACGGTCAGTAGGGGACACCGATGGCCTTGGAAAGGCCGCCGTCCGTCGGATGGGAATTAAGCCGTGGTCCTCTTTGCGGAGAGACATACCCTGTGCACGTCGAAGAACACGCTAGATGGCCTTGATGGGAGGCTACCATCTGTCTCCCAAAAGCTCTTTCAGTGGGTCCCCTCCCCAACCTTCTCTGAAACTTCGGGGTCCATCTGACTTTCGATTTAGCCCATGGTGTGAAAAAAAAATGCAGCTCAGAGGTATAACATGCCAACCCTAGGGGCGGTAATGACCATTTTTGCACACAATGGGTAAAATGGTCAGATCAGAACCCCGAGGTCTCAGAGAATCTTGGGGGATCTCTGTTAGGAGACAAATATTAGCCTCCCATTAAGGCCATCCAGTGTGTTCTTTAACATACACAGGGTATGGCTCTTCCGCTTAAAGTCCCATCCAACGGATGCCTTGTTTTTTTTATCACTTACCTTTTCTGTAAGTTGGCCCATAACGCCGAGCCGCTCCCAAAATACTCAGAGGAGGTCACGACATAACTTTCTATTTGATTGGAAGTTTCACGAGACACGAACTTCTTCAGCTGCACACCAACTGAAGATAAAACAATAAAAAAGGATAATAAATGAACGCAGAATCTAAGTTTGTGCTATTTTAATTCGCACAATACTCCGGACTGTGATCATTTAACTAGCTATTAACTCAGAATCATCCCTCATTTTGCGGTGCATCAGTCTTCGCACAGATCCAGATACTGATGAAGGGTCGTTGGCAACTGCTGCTTCTGGATCCCTTCGGGAAGTTGCCAATTCTCATTGAGCTTCTCCCTGAGAGTGCATCGGCACAAGTATTTTAAATCTGCCGGTTGGAAGTAGCGTGCGCCGATCGTGGTCACGTACCCTTCGGAGCAGAGCTTCTTGAGGAAGTGAGCTCCATTCACACGAGACACGATTTTTCCCTCGAAGACGACGGGCAATGTGAAGTCCAGGAGGTCCTTTCGGATGTGACTGATCCCTCGCATCAATATCATCAACGTGGTCATCAGGTAGCTTTTCACGAAGCGATCTTCGCATTCTCAGAGGTTCGGCATGTCGTCGAGGGTCTTGTCGACGCCGTTCAGACTCAGAGACGTCCAGAGAACCCGGAGAAGTCTCCGCATTTGACCGACAAGCTCCCAGTTGTTGTTCTTGTTGATGGCGGGGTCAGTGATGCGACCTTTTCTAATTCCGTTGTATCTCTTATTGTCGGGGCTCTTCAACAAATTCAGACTGGCCCCGTACCTCAAGAGGGTGAGAAGCAACTTCGGTTTGCAGTCTGCGATGGCATAGATGGCGGGACTAACGTAGTGGGGATAGACGAGGCAAAGGTAAACCATGCGATGACGTCTCAACTTGAATTTCAGAGAGTTGGCGTGAGAGAGGAAGTACGTGACACTGGCACATCCGGAGTAGAGACAAGCCCTGGAGACATTCCAGCCGACGTCATACAGGTAGATGTCTTACGGGACGAACACGACCGAGAAGTCCTTCAGCATCTCGAAGATGGCGTCTATGACGTCACGAGGTGAGAGTCTCGAACCTCTTGGAAGAAGCACATTTTGGCGATGGCTTGTACGAAAAGGCGCTGGAAAGTAATTCTTTCGATTGACCTTTTCTATTTTACAACTTTCTAGTTGGAAGGAAGTATGAGGATTTCTTTATTTATTCATCATAATCTTTTTTGAATTTTTTCCTTTTGCTATATTTTTATAGTTTTTTTTTTTACATTTTAATCCTCAAAGTTCAGGTACTTGTGCAGTACCTCAGGCAGATGTAGTTACCTTCTTTGCTGTTTACCAGCAGTCTCCTAATATTCACTGCACATAAGTGCTTCAAAGATGGAGTTGTGTCTTTTTGCAATTCGTACTCTGGAATGATTTGCTCATATAGCTTCAACAGGGCGTCATACTCCAGGTTCCTTTTTTCTCTCAGGTAGGAGTTTGCAATTTGGTGAGTAATTACTTCCGGTTTTGCAATACTCCTTAAAGCCAGCTTCATTTTAGAGCATTTAGATGGGAAATCTTCGCTCATCAAGGTAATTCCTTTGATTTCACCATCTTCTTCGGCCATCTCTGACTTTATCACTTCATTTATGATGTCTCTTAGCAACACCTCCAGACAGCTGTTCACGCTGTCATCGTCTTCTGCAAACCTGAACACAAGAATTGAAAATTTTAATTTACTTTTCGAGTTTTCATCTGCGTTATCATTTATTAATTATTATTAACGCTCTGATGCATTTGAAAACTATTCATGTAAAACAGCCATTTCTATTTCATTCCGAACAAGTAAATACGGCTGAAAATGATCCGCTAAGCAAATTAATCTGATTCATACATTACTGATTATTAACATTAATTTCGTAATTATTTTAATTTATCAGAATTAGAAGTTAAATTTTAGTAGTTTTTGAATAAAGTCTTACATATCTGTCTATTGAGGAAGGTAGTTGATTGCTATAGCACCGAGCTATTGATGCTCTAGCAATCAACTATCTCCACACTAAACAGATATGTAAGACTTTATTCAAAAACTACTAAAAGTTAACTTCTAATTCTGATAAATTAAAATAATTACGAAATTAATGTTAATAATCAGTAATGTATCAATCAGATTAGTTTGCTTAGCGGACCATTTTGAGCCGTATATACTTGTTCGGAATGAAATAGAAATGGCTGTTTTACAGGAATAGTTTTCAAATGCATCAGAGCGTTAATATTAATTAATAAATGATAACGCAGCCGAAAACTCGAAAAGTAAATTAAAATTTTCAATTCTTGTGCTCAGGTTTCCAGAAGACGATGACAGCGTGAACAGCTGTCTCGAGGTATTGCTAAGAGATATTCTAAATGAAGTGATAAAGTCACAGATGGCCGAAGAAGATGGTGAAATCAAAGAAATTACCTTGATGAGCGAAGATTTGCAATCTAAATGCTCTAAAATGAAGCTGGCTTTAAGGAGTATTGCAAAACCGGAAGTAATTACTCACCAAATTGCAAACTCCTACCTGAGAGAAAAAAGGAACCTGGAGTATGACGCCCTGTTGAAGCTATATGAGCAAATCATTCCAGAGTACGAATTGGAAAAAGACACAACTCCATCTTTGAAGCACTTATGTGCAGTGAATATTAGGAGACTGCTGGTAAGCAACAAAGAAGGGATGGATGGCAGAAAAAAACTACATCTTCCTGAGGTACTGCACAAGTACCTGAACTTTGAGGAATAAAAAGTAAAAAAAACTATAAAAAAAAGCAAAAGAAAATTTCAAAAATGAATATGATGAATAAATAAAGATATCCTCACACTCCCTTCCAACTAGAAAGTTGTAAAATAGAAAAGGTCAATCGAAAGAATTACTTTCCAGCGCCTTTTCGTACAAGCCATCGCCAAAATGTGCTTCGTCGAAGAGGTTCGAGACTCTCACCTCGTGGGTGACGTCATAGACGCCATCTTCGAGATCCTGAAGGACTTCTCGGTCGTGTTCGTCCCGGAAGATATCTACCTGTATGACGTCGGCGGGAATGTCTCCAGGGCTTGTCTCTACTCCGGATGTGCCAGTGTCACGTACTTCCTCTCTCACGCCAACTCTCTGAAATTGAAGTTGAGAGGTCATCGCATGGTTGACCTTCGCCTCGGGTATCCCCACTACGTGAGTCCCGCCATATATGCCATCGCAGACTGCAAACCGAAGTTGCTTCTCACCCTCTTGAGGTACGGGGCCAGTCTGAAGTTGTTGAAGAGCCCCGACAATAAGAGACACAACGGAATTAGTAGAGGTCGCATCACTGACCCTGCCATTAACAAGAACATCAACTGGGAGCTTGTCAGTCAATTGCGGAGACTTTTCCGGGTTCTCTGGACGTCTCTGAGTCTGAACGGCGTCGACAAGACCCTCGACGACATGCCGTAGTTCTCAGAATGCGAAGATCGCTTCGTCAAAATCTTCCTGACAACCACGTTGAGGACACTGATGCGAGGGATCAGTCACATCCGAAAGGACCTCCTGGAGTTCACGCTGCCCGTCGTCTTCGAGGGAAAAATCGTGTCTCGTGTGAATGGAGCTCACTTCCTCAAGAAGCTCGGCTCCGATGGGTACGTGACCACGATCAGCGCACGCTACTTACAACCGGCAGATTTAAAACACTTGTGCCGATGCACTCTCAGGGAGAAGCTCAATGAGAATTGGCAACTTCCCGAAGGGATCCAGAAGCAGCAGTTGACAACGACCCTTCATCAGTATCTTGATCTGTGCGAAGACTGATGCACCGCAAAATGAGGGATGATTCTGAGTTAATAGCTAGTTAAATGATCACAGTCCGGATTATTGTACGAATTAAAATAGCACAAACTTAGATTCTGCGTTCATTTATTATCCTATTTCATTGTTTTATCTTCAGTTGGTGTGCAGCTGTAGAAGTTCGTGTCTCGTGTCTCGTGAAACTTGCAATGAAATAGGAAGTTATGTCGTGACCACCTCTGAGTATTTTGGGAGTGGCTCGGCGTTAGGGGCGAACTTTCAGAAAAGATAAGCGATAAAAGAAACAAGGCGTCCGTTGGATGGGACTTTAAGCGGAAGACATACCCTGTGCATGTTAAAGAACACACTGGATGGCCTTGATGGGAGGCTAATATTTGTCTCCTAACAGAGATCCCCCAAGATTCTCTGAGACCTCGGGATTCTGATCTGACCATTTTACCCATTGTGTGCAAAAAAGGTCACCGCCCGGAGGGTTCGCATGTTATACCTCTGAGCGGCACTTGTTTCCACACCATGGGCTAAATCGAAGGTCACACGGACCCCGAAGGTTGAGAGATTTGGGTTGGGTTGTTTTACCTCTGAGCGGCACTTTTTTGCATACCATGGGCTAAATGGCCAGGTCACATGGACCCCGTAGGCTCAGAGAAGTTTGGGGGAGGGGACCCACTGGAACAGCTGTTGGGAGACAGATGGTACCCTCCCGTCAAGGCCATCTAGCGTGTTCTTTAAAGTGTAGAGGGTATGGCTCTCCTGCACACGGGGCCAGGGCTTAACATCCCATTGGACGGACGGCGGCCTTTCCTAGCCCATCGGTGTCCCCTACTGACCGTGGGCAGGGCGGGGAATTTTGCGGAGATAAATCTCAACGCTGACACAGCTGGTACTCGAACCTGGGAACAACAGATTACGAGCCTGGCGCGCTACCGACTGAACCACCCCCGCCCCAAGGTCCCCTACTGACCGTGGGATGGGCGGTGAATTTTGCGGAGATAAATCTCAAATCTGACTCAGATTTGTCTCGAACCTCGTGGGACTGACCAGATGGGAATCGAACCTGGGAACTGCAGATTACATGTCTGGCGCGATGCGCCGCTCGGAGGTAAAACAATCTAACTGCGCCTGTGAATAATTTGATCATTTTCCAATTTAGAGCTTTTCAATATATAAGATTCATTTAGCCCTCCTTTGAATAAGCGCCCGGCGTATGTATAGGCTTATCATAGGTCCCTGTTTTGAGTTCTTGTTCCAGGCGGTTTGCAAAATTGTCCGGGTTTTTAATTTTTTTTTTTTCCTTTCTACAAATATTTGAGTTACGGACAGAAATCTCGCATCCTTACTGTGCTAGTTGCAATTTGCGTATTCGCAGGATTTGAAGATAATTTAGGAAACAGATCGAAATGGCTAGAATTGCAAAGGAATGACATGCGAATCAAAAACGGTAGAACATTTTAATTTGTTTTCGCCGAAATTGCATTTTATTCGCGCTTTTTTATTGTAGTTTTGTTTATTATATTTGCGCTGCTGTTACTAAATATAATTTTTGACGTTATTAATTGAATGAAATTCTATTCCTGGAACATAAACTACTATTGTACGAGGGACTTGGGTGGCTCACTCGGTAGTGCGCCAGTTCCTGCAGTTCTCAAGTTCGAGTCCTATCTGGGTCAGCGTTGAAATTTGTCTCCGCAAATTTCCCCGACCTGCCCACAGTCAATAGGGGACACCGAAGGGCTTTGGAAAGGCCGCCGTCCGTCGGATGGGACGTTAACCCATGGCTCCGTGTGCGATAGAGCCATACCCTGTGCACGATAAAGAACGCACTGTATGGCCTTGACGGGAGGCTACCATCTCTCTCCCAAGAGCTGTCCAGTGGGTCCTCTCCCACTGGACAGCAGAGTTCTGTTGTTGCAAAACATATCGTGTACTTGTTTTTATTGTCAATAACTGATAATTTCAAACAATGGGATATGCACAATTCCTTTTCAAATAACTAACATTTTTTATCATTGTTGTTGATACTATACATGAACAGTAATCTTGCATTTATGGCATTTGGTGTAAAGCAGATGATCGTTAATGGTAGCTCGCGGAAGGGGAGAGGAAGGGGGAGGAATTTGGAGAGTTGGACCATAGCATAGAGGGGAGATTAAGAATTATATTGGTCGATGGGGATTCGTAAGTTAGGTTCTTTG
Organism: Ryuthela nishihirai; assembly: GCA_038380435.1. Taxonomy (NCBI): domain Eukaryota; kingdom Metazoa; phylum Arthropoda; class Arachnida; order Araneae; family Heptathelidae; genus Ryuthela; species Ryuthela nishihirai. The sequence goes on from JAWZYU010000026.1 coordinate 27,669,806, forward strand.
AATGTATAGTATCATGATTTGGCGTAATCTCAATGTGTGTATCATTAGGGAGGACGATAGAGGAAGAAATCAGGAATTGTTGCAAGTTAGTTAAAATGGTATCGGGGTTTAGGATCTTAATTCATTGCATCACTCATTTAGTAAAATTTGAGAAATCGCTAAATTTTGATTGAAGGTGTTCTTTGAGGCAAATTTTTGGCAGAAACGCAAAGGACCGAGCGTGATGCTGTGAGCGAAAAAAGCACGGTAGTTTCTTTCGATAACTAGGTACGGAAATGAAACGGAATGATTTCTTGGCTCCGATGAGCAATTTGACTTCTCGCATTCTATAAGCACCTCACGAAGCGATCTTCGCATTCTGAGAAGTTCGGCATGTCGTCGAGGGTCTTGTCGACGCCGTTCAGACTCCGAAACGTCCAGAGAACGCTTAGAAGTCTCCACAAATGACCGACAAGCTCCCAGTTGTTGTTCTTGTTGATGGCGGGGTCAGTGATGCGACCTTTATTAATTCCGTTGTATCTCTTATTGTCGGGGTTCTTCAACAACTTCAGACTGGCCCCGTACCTCAAGAGGGTGAGAAGCAACTTCGGTTTGCAGTCTGCGATGGCATAGATGGCGGGACTCACGTAGTGGGGATAGACGAGGCAAAGGTCAACCATGCGATGACGTCTCAACTTGAATTTCAGAGAGTTGGCGTGAGAGAGGAAGTACGTGACACTGGCACATCCGGAGTAGAGACAAGCCCTGGAGACATTCCAGCCGACGTCATACAGGTAGATGTCTTCCGGGACGAACACGACCGAGAGGTCCTTCAGGATCTCGAAGATGGCGGCTGTGACGTTACCCACGAGGTGAGAGTCCCGAACCTGTTCGACGAAGCACACTTTGGCGATGGCTTGTACGAAAATGCGCTGGAAAGTAATTCTTTGGATTGACCTTTTCTATTTTACAACTTTCTAGTTGGAAGGGAGTGTGAGGATTTCTTTATTTATTCATCATATTCGTTTTTGAATTTTTTTCTTTTGCTATTTTTTTATAGTTTTTTTTACTTTTTAATCCTCAAAGTTCAGGTACTTGTGCAGTACCTCAGGCAGATGTAGTTTTTTTCTGCCATTCATTCCTTCCTTGTTACTTACCAGCAAGCTCCTAATCTTCACTGCACATAAGTGCATCAGAGAAGGAGTTGTGTCTTTTTCCGCTTCGTACTCTGGAATTATTTGCTCGTATAGCTGTAACAGGGCGTCATACTCCAGGTTCTTGTTATCTCTCAGGTAGGAGTTTGCCAGTTTGTGAGTTATTGCTTCCGGTTGTGCAATACTCCTTAATGCCAGCTTCACTTTAGAACATTTCGATTTCAAATGTTCGCTCATCAAGGGAATTTGTTTTATTTCACCTTGTTCTTCCGCCATCTCTGACCTTATCACTTCATTTATTATGTCTCTTAGCAACACCTCCAGACAGCTGTTCACGCTGTCATCGTCTTCTGGAAACCTGAACACAAGAATTGAAAATTTGTTAATAAACTTGAAGAATATGCAAAGTATATTAGGTATGGAAAATTGCGATGTATCAATTGATTTTTGAGTTGTGTTTTATGCACAGAGTTTGCATTATTGATTTATAATTAAGGTACCGATTTAGTTAGTTGGTTTTTTATATCTGAACAGCATTTTTTTTGCACACCTTGGGCTAAATGGCCAGGTCACATGGATCCCGAAGGCTCAGAGAATGGTTGGGGGAGGGGACCCACTGGAACAGCTGTTGGGAGACAGATATTAGCATCCCGTCAAGGCCTCCTGCACACGGGGCCATGGCTTAACGTCACATCCGACGGACGGCGGCCTTTTCAGTACAGATTTAGTAAATGAGTAACTTTAATTGCATCCCTTTGTTTCCTAATTCTTTTCCTTCTTGTGTAGGATTGCATGCAACCAGTGCATCAAGAAAATGGCGATTTTGAACGTATAGACTCTTTCTTGTATTACTTTCTATTTTGAGTAAATAAAACGAGTAGGTTGTCAAAAGATCACTTTTTGTACGAGATGAATAAGGAATAAGATTATCTAAAATGTATTTGCGAATTTTGTATTTAATTTCATTTGGTATTGTTTAAAGAAAACGCAAAAATATCACAATATTATAGCTGAGATGGTTGTTTTTGTAAAATAGAATATCTGTATTTAATCTCGGTTATTAATTCCTTTGTGATAGTGTGGAACAGGAGTCGAGTGCTTAGGTCAGCGGACTCCAAAGGGGGAGTTTAATTATGTGGAAATGCATTGCATACAATAGAGTATAGCTATTTTATTTAGGGGGAGGAAGGGGCTCAGTGGGCCAGCGTTGAGATTAATCGCCGCCAAATCAGCACTAAGAACCGAGCTAAAATAGATCTATGACGTCAATGCACTGCGAACTACGTCACATCCACGAAAATAGCTCCGAGATCTTTTACCTGAAAAATTGGCATTTCCTATCGTATTACAATTCGTGCCGATCAATAATTTCTCTTAGTAACCACTGAAACAGTGAAATATAAATCCTTTTGTTCGACTCTACGGTTGTACCATTTATACCCGCAGCATCGATGGTGACCTCGTCACCATAGCAACGGATCCTCCTCTCCCTACCGCATCTCTAGCATCACCGTCATTCCCTTCGTATACCCAATTAACGAGAGACTCTTGGGGAAATGCATGGTCAAGATAGTTTATGTGGGATTACTCTGGAACAAGAATTTCCTGCAGGGTGAATTGCAATTAACCTTTCCTGGCAGGCAGACACGGGAAGAACTTCTTTCTTTTTCCAATTGATTCGCTTCGAAATGCTCTGCATAAAGAGAGATGTTCAAGTACTGCAAATGCTTTGTGTGCTTCTCTGGATTTAATCTTTCTATTTTTACTTCTTGTTTATCGCAAGCTATTGTTAATGAGATCATTATCGCAATCTTAATGAAGTTAGTCACTTTTAAAAGGTCATGGCCTCCACTTGGAACTGTCGCGTTTAGATTCATATTCGTGTGGTTTGATAAATTCATTGCGAAGTTTATTCAGATATGTCTAAATAAATAAAAGTGACCTAAGCTCCTATCAAACGCGCTCCAACAATCGTGCTCCTTACGAAATCGCTAAGGTCTTCTCGACGACATGGTACCACCAATAATGACAAGCAGTCGCGCCGTGTTTGCCTTTACAGACAGCACGCTAACCATGCTGAGATGTTGTTTGCATGTTTCACGCCTTCGTCACTGGCACATAACCTACTCGGCCACGAGACTGCTCTTTCTGTCTGATACCTGTACATAATGCGAGATTGAAATTAGGTAAATCGAGTTGGATTGGGTTGTTTTACCTCTGAGTGGCACTCTTATGCACACAATAGGCTAAATCGCCAGGACATAAGGACCCCGTGGGCTCAATGAAGTTTGAGGGAGTGGACCCACTGGACAGCTCTTGGGAGAGAGAGATGGTAGCCTCCCGTCAAGGCCATACAGCGCGTTCTTCAACGTGCACAGGGTAAGGCTCTCCTGCATACGGGCCGCGGCTTAACGTCCCATCCGACAGACTTTCCAAGCCCACCAGTGTCCCTACTGATTGAGGGTAAGGCGAAGAGTTTTGCGAAGATAAACCTCAACGCTTGCCTCAAGCGGGACTCGAACCTGGGAACTGCAGATTACGAGTCTGGCGCGCTACCGACTGACAGTGGACATAAGTAATGGTACAATTGTTCGAAATCTGAATAATGAAAAATTAATAAAATAACTTTTGCACGATAGGACAAAATGTTTTTTCCAGAAAAGTAAGGAAGAATAGAAGCATATATAATCCGTTTTAAAATATATTTTATTGACCCAAAACATATAGACAAAGTATTATCGGTAAAAAAATTACGGTTAACTTTCGGATATTATTACAAATACAAAATAAAGAGGTCGAAAATTAGCTCTTGATTTAGATTCAAATATTTTAGTTTGCTAAACACGTGGTAAGCATGTTCCAATCGAAACACTTCTTTCTTGCTAAATGTATGCATGTGTGGTCATGGCAATCCATAATTATAATTTCAGGTTCCCATTCATACATTTCTGTTAATGTCAATGCATATAACCAACCACCTTTTGAAATGCAGGGAGGTTAATATTCCAGCACTCCAGGACATACTTTTTTTTCCTTTTAAATTGAGCAAGGGATATGTTGACTGTGGATAGCTGCATGCAATGATTCAAAATCGTTTCCAACAGTTACAAATGTTGGCATTTGGTGAAATGAATCTTGTTGTTTGTCTAGCAGTAATCAGTATAGGTTCTAGAATAACACATACTCTCCTACTGAATTATATTGGATTAAAATGCGGTGGGAATATTAAAAGCACTTCAGGTTTGGGCTTTCTGCCTTCCCAAGAGAAAAAATATAACAAATTAATTTTTCTCTAACTTCTGATTAAAGATTTTCTGAATTTTTAAATAAGTTTCAACTTGAGTACTTGAATCCAAATTTTCTTTCCTTTTGGAGACAAAGAAGACTTCTAAAACAGAAATCAACAGATCAAACAATATACAAAAAATAGTGCCGTAGTTGTTTCATTTAATAGCCAAAAATTACCATGAAAAGTCTTTTCTTCTCGCTTGAATAATCTCGTGCTAAAACACAATATTCTTCACATATCAATCTTTTACATTTCAAAATTACTTCTCAGAATAAAATTAACAAATATTTTATTACAGAAATATGACACCGGTAGCTTTGAAAGATCATTTGTTTAAAAAGTATTTCACACATAATGTATGAACATTATTAATTATACATATATATATGCATTGCTCACATTAATTGGGAATAGTGTATATTCTTATGCCAATGTAAAGAACACTGGATAGGAAAATATCGTTGAAATTAAAAATCCCGATGAAAAATTCTTAAAGTCTTCAGTTTTAAACCTTTTCCTTCCGGATTTCTAGGGTTATGCAAATTAAAACGTTGAGCAATGATGTTGGTTAGCTAAAAATGTATCTGAAAACTGTTTAATTATAGAGTTAAAAACTATACTTAATTGATATTGGTTATATTCAAGTTTAATGATACTTCTCACATTCTCCAGTTTCGATGGGGGGGGGGGGGAAATATCACTGAAAAAAAATCAATGTTCCATCTTCGCTCATTAACTCGCTCATTAAAACCACCGATTTTTCAACTGCACTCTTAGAATAACGTTTTTAGATTTCTATTAAAGTTGGAAATCAGAGATTGGCAACCTTTGTAGAGAAGAGATCATCAGGACATGTGAATAAGGACTTGATCAGTGCGAAATATTTTTCGTACTTCTCCTGCTCCCTAAATCCAACCAAAAATCCTATAATGGAAATCGGAATTTTTTTTTCGGTTTGACCCTTTATTCCAGTAGGTATCAATATGGATGCCGCGACATTTTGTTGAATTCTATTCGAAATACTTTCTAAATATCTTTATATTATTAGAACAATATATTCCCCATTTCCATAAAGTAGCAAGTTTTCTTATTTGACTAGTTAAATCCACACCAAAAGTTCATCTCAATTCTAATCTCAAGTTCTGTACTTCCTTCCTTGCTCCTCTCTCTAAGTAATAAGTGGATCTCGTGGGGTCGATCATGATGAATTCCATGTCAAATGAAGTCTTGCAAAGTAGGAAATGGCATTTATTATACATTTTGGAGTTGGGTTGTTTTACCCCGATAGGCACATACATTGGCTAGACAGCACAGATTAGATAAATGTAAAGAATCATATTCAGAAGCAACTGTATAAAGTGTTAGCACAGGTCTTGTGGCTGTTAAAATTTTAAACTGAAATAAATGTTCTATTCTACAAATCTCTCCTCAAAATTCCGATGAAAAATTATGTCAATCTCCTAAATTTTCTGTACAGTCAGACAGTTTTTCTTGTGGAAGAAGAGGACAAACTGTCTGAAAATTTCCTGGACATGCTGCACTGGTGGGCTTCTGCTGAAAGAAAATCTGCCTCTGCGTTTTCTGTTTGCCTGTGGGTTGTCAGACTAAATGAGCAGTGGCACAGGATACCTTATATCAGCTGTTGGATAATCCTGATCGGAGGCCATCGCAGGTACCTGAACCCTCACTTAGCTAGTTTGCCATCGCCTGTCCTACAGTGGAGTAATGTGTTTCAGGCAAGTTAGTTCCTGGATCTTAAAAAGATCTGCTTGAAAAAATGGTGTATGAAGTTCCTACCAGTATGGATGGCTTCAGCCTTTAGCAGTGTAGGATCAGGTTTTTACCCCATCCTGCATTTAGGGGGCTGATTAATATTGTTTTCCCTACCTCTTTCTATAAACCTAGTTTCTTTAAAAATCCTACTAATCATTTTCTCTCTACAGGTACCTGGAATGTGAGGATGTTACACAGAGATTATTCTCTTGATCTCCTCATACAGGGATTCCAGCATTATAACCTAGTTATTCTAGGCTTGCAAGAGACCAGATGGACAGGTAAAGGGGATATTTTTAAAATAATTTTAAATTTCTCTTTTTAAAGAAATCTTCACCTTGCAGTTTATTTAGATTTCAGGATGATAATGAAAATCCTCAAGTAACACACAAAGCAGAATAGAAATGTTGTGTTCCTAGGAATTTCTATTCTATCATGGTTTACCGATCGGGAAAGAAAGCTCGATAGAATTATGGACTATTTCGAATCGTAAGAAAAAGATGCCTGGAATGAAGTTGTCTGTGAATACTACTGTTGAATGTAAATGCCTAAAATTGTATTTATGTGCAAAAATTGTTCCTATATTAATCATACTGTAAATATTTGCTCTGTCCCTTGTTGCTTCAATACGCCTTTACAAAAAAGCAACAAAGTCAGTGAATGTATCATTCACCTTGAAATTATGCTTGTAAAAAAAAAAGCAACGTTATTTTTTCAGTGCACTTGAAAGCGGAATTTTTTTTATTGCGTGGTACTTTAAATTAGAACCTTCTTAATTCTTGCCATTAGTTTATCATCATATATGAATTGCTACTGTGATATTGTCATTGGTTCTTAGTTGTAATTGTTATTTCTTAAATTTCACGATGAAAAAAAAAAGTTTGTTTTTTCCTCCGCTGGAATAAGATGTTTTATAATGAACAGTGTTATTAGGAAATATATTTGAAATACCACAAATATTGTAACGTGATTCAATTATTGCAAATGTGAATATCTTGATATTAAGTACAACTTTAAATGCAAGAAGAATAAAACGCTGCTTTTAAGGATAATAATACGATGAAATTAAAAAAGCATAAAATGGACTGAATAGCTAGATTCTAAAGATCCCGAGAGTTCAGATAAGGTTGGGGAGAAGTGAACCCACTAGACAGCTGTTGTGAGATATATGGTAGCTCCCGTCAAGGCCATCCAGCGTGCTCTTTAACGTGCACAAGGTATGCCTCTCCCGCAGCTTAACGTCCCATCCGATGGACGGCGGCGTTTCCAAGCCCATCGGTGTCCCCTACTGACCGTGGGCAAAGAGCTTTCAGGAGATAAATCTTAACGCTGGCCTACCTGGGACTTATCTGGGAACTACAGATTACGAGCCTGGCGCTACCCCCGCACCTATATATTTTGAAGAGTTTTCTTCAAAGACCCGAAAAATCCGGGTAAAATGCTAGTTGTCTATAAAGGTTAAAAGAGATAGAACACGGAATTGGCAGCTTTTAAGCTCATTAATGACAACCACAAAAAATGAAAAATGACTAAGTTTAAATGGCGAAGAAAATGATGGGGATAAAGGTAGGAGATGGGCACTTGGAGCTCAGACTTTGAAGAGAGCGGACGTGGTTTTTGCTTTGCTCCAAGAAGTGAACTTAGCTAAACTTCTACTTAAATTGCCTAATAGCCTTGGGCGAGATCGGGTATCCAACCCCGGTGGAGCCCTTGGTCGGCAGGATAGTTTAGAAATAGCTTAATTTTATATTTAAATTGTTAGTATATGCTTAGGATTTTAGAGATTTCAAGTTGAAATCTTTTCATATTATCTGAATAACAGTGTTTTCACTGCTGTTCTGATTCTTCCTTCTTTAATCTCTCTTTGAGGTTAAATAATTATTATACTTTCTATTTTAACAGACAAATATTTATTTGTCAGTTATCTTATTTTTATTAAACTTTCGTTGAAGATTTTTGTTTTCAAAAGTGTTGCCGTTGCGGCACTTGTTCGATTTCAACTGTCATTATTTAACTAACAGTTTCCTACTTTCGTAAACTTCTGTTGAAGTTTTTGCCAATAAAATATTATTCGTTTGATCTGTGGAATCCACGTCAACCAATGCGAGTTCCAATTACTTTGAAATTGTTGTATATTTCATATCACTGATATTTTATTTATTTTAACCTTTTCAAATTATAATCTGAAATTTGATGATTATTTTGTTTTGTGAAAATCAGAGTTTCACGATGTCAGCAACCACTAAAATTTTAAACGGGAAAAGTCATAAAACAGTTCCGGACTGCCGAGAAGTATCGGCACCAGCAAAAGTGATATCGGACCACCAGGAAAACTCTGATGATAAATCTGAAACTTCTCAAATTGCGATTCTTCCCGACCTGGGTGAGAACTTAAAAGTCATGATTGAAGACGCGGACCTGAGAGAGGCCGCTTCAAACGAAATAGTTACATGTAACGTTAAAACAAACGTGACAAATTAAAGGAAGTAAACATAACAATCAGTAAACTTCCAAGTATAAACTCTTTACAGAACCTTTCTCCTGCAGTTTAGGCTTGCATTAACACTGCTATACTGCAAAAAGTTTATATCGAGAAGGAAATCAAAGAGCATGAATGTAACACACAAAGTTCTGTTACCGTATCTGGTGATACCGATGATGAAATTGAAACTCGCCTCAATGATCCAATGACCACTGCTGGCCTTTTTACCCCCAGTGACGAAAATGCTTGTCGAAATTCAGATATGGATACTACATTCTTCCAAAAATGTTAGATTGGGTTGTTTTACCTCTGAGCGGCACTTTTTTTGCACACCATGGGCTAAATGGCCAGGTCACAAGGACCCCGAAGGCTCAGAGAAGGTTGGGGGAGGGGACCCACTGGAACAGCTGTTGGGAGACAGATGGTAGCCTCCCGTCAAGGCCATCTAGCGTGTTCTTTAACGTGCACAGGGTATGGCTCTCCCGCACACGGACCACGGCTTAACGTCCCATCCGACGGACGGAGGCCTTTCCAAGCCCATCAGTGTCCCCTACTGACAGTGGGCAGGGCGGGGAGTTTTACGGAGATAAATCTCAACGCTGACCCAGCTGGGACTCGAACCTGAGAACTATAGATTACGAGCCTGGCGCTCTACCGACTGAGCGACCCTCGCCCCTCCAAAATGTTAGAGTCCTTTTCTGACCCTTTCTTTCTCCAACAGAGGACCTAAATATTACGCTCAGAAATAAATTTTCTGTTCTAGACGAATAATTAGATACTGAAGTTGAGGTTATTTCAACTGAACCTTCAACATCAGATGACACACAAAATTCTATGGGAAAAAGAGATAAAATCCCACCCATAATCCTCAGAAATCCGACAAACTGGACAAAGCTGTATAGAGAACTCACTAAAATTGCAGTTGAAGATTTTACTGCAAAAACCTCCAGAGATACAATTAGAATTCAGACTAAGTGTGCTCAGGATTTTCGCGCTTTCACACGTAAATTGGAGGGCAATATAAGATGGCCTTCCACACTTACCAATTGAAGGCTGAAAAAAATCTTAAGGCGATATTCAAAAATTTACCAGCTGATGTCACCTGTGAAGAATTACAAAATGAAATTACAGATCTGGGTTTTAATGTTATTAAAATCTCTCAACTCAGACAGGGAAAAGAAAGGAAGCTCATTCCAGTTTTCCTTATCGAACTACCAAAAAATGAAATAAACAAGAAGATTTACAACATCACGTCTCTATTCCATCTCAAAATTAAGGTGGAAAATTAAGGTGGAAAACTACCAGACATCGCTTTCTGTCTACAATTAGTAAGCATTTTGAAAAGATTTTGCTCAATCGTATTGACGACTTTCTTGGCTGCCACCCTATTCTGCCTGAGATCCAGTTTGGTTTCAGACGGAATCGATCTACCGAACACCAGGTCCTTAGAGTGGTAGAGAAAGTTGCCGAATCCCTTAACAAAAAGGAGTCCGTTGCAGCAGTCTTCCTGGACGTGGCCAAAGCCTTTGACCGTGTTGGTTGGACGGCCTTTTACACAAGCTTATACAAGCCGAAGTGCCATCTAGACTCATCTGTTTGATCCAATCATATCTCTTCAATAGGACATTTCAATTGCAAATTAAATCTGCCATGTCTACAAGAAGATTCATCTCAGCAGGTGTGCCTCAGGGCTCCCTTTTGGTTACTACACTCTTCTCTTTATACTTTACGATCAAAGGAAGGTAAATCGTATTTCATCTTGAACTTTACGCAGATGACCTTGCCTTACTATCTCCCTCCCCCGGTCCTGCTATCGCTATGAAGAGGCTGCAGCATAGTTTGACCGAGCTGGGCACATGGTATGAAAAATGGATGATAAAGATTAACTCTGACAAGAGTTCTGCCATCTTTTTTCCTGGAAAGCGTATTATGAATCCCACTTGCCTCCATTTACAAGATATTCCCATTGATTGGAGTGATTCAGTCAAATATCTTGGGGTTGTTATACGTAAGAGGTTAAAGTGGGACTATCACATAAATAATATAATCTCCAAAGTCAATTCATTGAGGGGACAGCTAGGCCCACTCCTTAGGAGAAATTCCATTTTAATGATTAATCATAAGCTTTTACTCTATGATATGATCATCAGACCGGTGATTCTCTATACTTCACCCATATGGGCTAATATTACACCCACCAATATTCGTAAGATTCAGGTCTTACAGAACAAGATTTTGAGAACTGCGGTCGATGTCCCCTGGTTTGTCACTAACAGACAACTTCATAAAGACCTGGGTTGGGTTGTTTTACCTCTGAGCGGCACTTTTTTGCACACAATGGGCTAAATGGCCAGGTCACATGGACCCCGAAGGCTCAGAGAAGGTTGGGGGAGGGGACCCACTGGAACAGCTGTTGGAAGACAGATGGTAGCCTCCCGTCAAGGCCATCCAGCGTGTTCTTTAACGTGCACAGGGTATGGCTCTCTCGCACACGGGGACACGGCTTAACGTCCCATCCGACGGACGGCGGCCTTTCCAAGCCCATCGGTGTCACCTTTCCGTGGACAGGGCGGGGAATTTTACGAGATAAGTCTCAACGCTGGCCCAGCTGGGACTCGGAACTGAAGATTACGAGCCTGGCGCGCTACCGACTAAGCCACCCCCGTCCCAAAGACCTGGGTATCGACCATATATATATACACACACATATATAAAACGCACCTCAAAAAGATTTTTTGAGGCTGTAAGCAATAATCCCAATGAGATTATTTCTTTTCCGATTCTTTACGATCATACTGTTTTGAACAAGTACAAGAGGCCTAAAACGGTAGCGTTCTCTGAGGAGACCTACCCGTTTTAGGAAGAGTAAAGTCGTGCTTTACAGCGCTCCGTGATTTGCGAGTTTGACTGCAGATTTCATTATGGGTGGAAAAAAGAAGCTAAATGCTAATAACAAGTTAAAGAAAATGAAAGGCATTCCTGTTAAATGAAGCGAAAAAGTTGAACTGAATAAGTTGAAAAAGCACTCCGCCAGAGTGGAACTTGCTAAAGAACACCGGTCCTTATCATACAATGACTTAAATGAGATAGCAAACAATTCTGATATTTTTGATACTGGACGTTTTAATCCCGTCATAGATGAAAATGAAGACGACTCGATTTCGGACACAATTTCGGAACACTCTGAACATTCGAACGAGGAAATTGTGCTAAAGAACTCATTTAATCAGCTGCATGAAGAATGTGAATCACAGCCGAATAGGCCTAACTCAAGAGTTAATGAATTCCGTGATACTACTCCAAAAGAATATCCACTTATCTTCTATAACGAAACGACTAAATTATCTGATCTAAATGATAGTGATGTAACTGACTTCTTTCGAACACTGAAGAAAGAACTATCTGGACGATACACAAGGAAAGGAGATATAATAGAGTTTCCTACCAAAGAAGAAGATTGTGACTCGCTTCAGAATATAACATATTAGGTGTCGATGTTGACTGGAGATTACCAGATCAAGACTATATAATGGAACTACTCACAAACGTAAGTTTAAAATACGATGACAACTTTTTATTACAGAGTCTTCAATCTTATAATGTTTTTAAGATTAGACGAATGCAGAAGTTTTCTCCCATTCAAGGGAAGACTGGTTATTTAAAGGAACCAACACTAAATGTCATTATATATTCTACAAGAAAAGAGCTTCCCACTTTTGTCAATATTGGCTTTTCACGATTCTTCGTTAAACCTCATTTTGGTTACCCCCCCCCCCATTATGTGGTAACTGTTGGATGGAGGTGGGGACATGATTTCAGTGGTTGTAGAGGTAAAACTAAATGCAAACGTTGTAGTGAAAATCACTATTATAAATTATGTAAAGCTGAGGAGTATTGCTGCCCAAATTGCGGTGGTCCGCATCCAGCCTCATATGCTGGATGCCCAGTAAAAAAGGTTGCCATAGCTGCTATGAGAATCCAAAATAGGCAGCATTGTGGCTGGTCAGCGGCTTTCAGGATCTCTAAACGCGAGGCGCACTCTCAGGTCCGGGATGCTGAGTTTGCCGGTGATCTGCCGCGACAAGAAATAGTCCCTGTTAATGCGGGACCTTCTGAACGATTTAATGACTCAAATGCCAACTTAAACCTCCAAAATGTTGCTGCTTCTTCCAATAAACACTTCCTTCATGGTTTAGACTTTATTAATAGTGTACATAATAAAACGGCTGCCAAGGAACATTCTCTTGCTAACAACATGTCAACCGCAACAGCGGTAAAGACATCGAAGCCAACAACTACTAAAAGTTTCGGCAATTCCACCAAAACACAAGTGAAGAAAAAAGATAAACAAATACAAACATATGCTGAGGCTACGAAACGGAAATCACAAGATAATATGTCAGCTCCATCTACATCTAAGACAACAAATATAATGTCGCCTGATACTATTGCTAGAGAATTAGAGAAGGAAAATGTGTCAACAAATCTGATTACAGATTTGATCCTGCTTTTGTTAAAGTTCGTTTGTCAAACTGAACAAATGTATACCTTACTGAGAGACATACTACTTCAACTCAAAACATAAGTGTTTTAATCTCCTACAGTGGAACTGTAGGGGGGTGAAGTCAAAGAAAGAGGAACTTATATTATTTGCTAAATATCAAGATATAGATGTGTTCGCTCTTCAGGAGCTCCAAACTAGAGATATTATTAAATACCTAACTATTTATCTTATTCTTCAATAGCACCTCACAGTAGAAATGGGGTGGGTTTTTTTATACATAAAAATATTAAACATAGAATAATTTATATAGAACATAACTTTTATTTGTTAGAATGTATCGCTGTTGAAATACTTATAAATAATTTAATTTTTACTATTGTAAATATATACAATCCTGGTCTTGTGGTTGGTGAACAAACTTATAAAGATATTTTAAAACAATTAAATGAACCTGTAATTATGCTAGGAGATTTTAATTCACACCATACTTTTTGGTTTTCTTATTTAACTAATGCGGCTGGTACACACTTATGTAAATTTCTTCTAAATTCCAATTTAATTCTTCTTAATAAAAAACAATGCACACTTAAAAAAATGCCAACCACAGATCAGTTATTGACCTTACATTTATCTCTACTGTACTTTTAGAAAAATTTCAGTGGTCGTTGCTGCCTGATTCCAGAGGCAGCGACCACTAGCCTATATTAATTAAATCAAAATTAATTGAAAACAAACTGTTTATTTAAATAATTGAAATTTATTTAATAGTCTACTAAAAGATAATTTACCAAGTGATGAGATTGAGGAGTTCTGTAAACAATGTAAGGAACTTACAAATCCTGCATTCACTTTTATTACTAATAGGTTACCCAAAATTCAAAAACATTTTTGGTATATGAACAGACTTTTGGCTTTAAGAAAAAAATCTGAAAATAAAGCAAATCGTTCACGAAACTTTTCGGACATTTTTCAATATAAAAAAATCAATGCAGAAATTCGAAAAAAATTAAAAACATCTTATAGAGAAAATTGGCATAAATTTACTTCTGAACTTTCTACTACAAATTCTGGTATTAATTTATGAAAATTTTTTAATAAAACTGTCCTTGGAACTTCTACCAAATTACCAATTGCACAAGTTGCAATCAAAAATAAGTCTATTAGAAACAACAGAATTATTTGCAAAAAACCTTAAAATTACTCAAAACCAAACTAGCTCCAACTTTATTCAAAAAATCAACTTAAATCATAAACTATCTTGTCTTCCTAACCCTGATTCAATTTTTGATCAAAATTTTAATATTACAGAACTTAATTCTGCAATCCATAAATTAAATTTAAAAGCCACTCCAGGGGCAGACAAAATTTTAAATAAATTTTTTAAATATCTTCCAAATTGTTGGAAAGGAAAACTTCTTGAAGTCTTCAATCACATTTGGCAAAAACATGAAATTCCTACAGATTGGAAACATATAATTATTATTTTTATCTTAAAATATGGAAAAAATCCGGAGGATATTAGCTCCTACAGACCAATATCCCTTTTGCCAAATTCTCTTAAATTATTTGAAAAACTTATTTTTAATAGATTAAATTATTTCTGTGAAACACAAAACATTTTTGCACCAACCTTCTTTGGATTCCGTAAATATAGATCCTCGAAAGAGTGTATATCCCTTCTTTTAGCTGATATTTTTAAATCTTTTAAACAAAAAAAAATTTTACTAGCAGTCTTATTAGACCTTACGCAGGCCTTTGATTCAGTTTCAATCAAGGGCCTGATTTCCACACTTATTGATTTAAATTTTAACACAAATTCTATTTTATTATTAGAAAATTACCTAAATAATAGATTTTTAAATGTAAAAATTGAAAACAATTTATCAAAAAATTATAAAATTCTCCAAGGACTTTCTCAAGGATCTATACTATCTCCTTTGTTATTCAATATCTATTTATCGGATATAAAAAATTTTTTAATAAAGTTATTATATTCACAACATATGCAGATGACCTCACCTTTTGGTGTTGGGACAAAAATGTATACAATTTACAATCCAAAATTCAAAAACAAATAGAAAAAATAATAAAATTCTGTAATGATTGGCAGCTAGAAATCAACTTTAAAAAATCCTTTTGCATACCTTTTTTTAAATTAAAAATTTTTAATCCAAATTTTGTTCTTAAATATAAAAATGAAATTATTCCCCAAGTTTCTAGCTGTAAGCTTCTCGGCTTTCAAGCTGGATAGTAAACTTTCTTGGAATCGACATTTGGAAAAAGCTTTGGCTTCTGGATATAAATTACTAAACTGTTTAAAATATTTTGCTTTTAAAAAAGAGGGCACTCCCCAAATTCATCTACTTACTTTATACAAGAATTTAATTCGTGCAAAAATTGAATATGGTTTCGAATTTATTCAAAAAATCAACTATAGAATCTTACAAAAATTAAATAGTATACAATATCAATGTATCAAAATTGCCCTGGGAGTGCCCAAATTTTGTCCTAATTTGGCTGCATTAGCTGAAACTGCTATCACTCCCTTTGAAATTAGAAAAAAAATTCTATTAATTAATTATTATTTTAAATTACATTTTAAACTACCTTCACATCCATTTTATATCAATTTTAAAAGAATCCCATACTATTCAATAATAAAACAAGACATTAACACTTTTAATTTCTTTTAAAAAAATTTTCTTTAGATCTAAAAGGAGATATTTCAGAATTGATTCCAACTTGGAACTTTACATTACCAGACTGCAATTTAGAAATTCCTACACTATTAAAAAAATCAGATTTCTCTGAGGATGTCATAGAAAATTTTTTTTTATACATTTAAACAAGACTATTATAAAAACTCCTTAGAAATTTACACGGATGGTTCTGTTTTTACCAAACCATATTCTGCCACTTCTGCTATATACATCCCTAGTTTTAAATTACATTATGCTTTGAAATTGGCAAATCATGTCACTATTGTTCAAGCTGAACTATTTGCAATCATTGAGGTTTTAAAATGGACCTTAAGCAATGTTAGAGATAGGCATATTGTTATATTTGCGGACTCCAAAGGAACAATTCAAATTTTAACTCAACAACCAAATCAATCTCATTATAGTTACTATTTTACAAAATTTTTAGTTTTAAACGAAGAAAATAAAAAATCAAAGAATATTATAACAATACAATGGGTCCCTTCACATTCAAATATTATAGAAAATAATTTTGTGGACCATATAGCCAAAGAGGCACATAAACTGACTGAAATCTCTCCAACATTTTCTTTTTTTCACACAGCAAAAACTGAACTAAAAAAACTAGAATATACTTTAACTGAAAATTTTTTTCAATTGGAATCCATATTAAAACCTTCTTTCAGATATCATTTAACCAACTACATTAACAAAACTCAAAACTTCATTTAATAGACAAGAAGCTAAAATTATTTTCAGATTAAGAACTGATAAAATAATGTTAAATAGCACTAAATTTAAAATACGTAACATAAATTCTTTAAACTGCACAACATGCAATCTTCCTGAAAATACAACACATATTCTTTTAAACTGTGCAAAATATGAGTTATATAAACAGGAACGTTTTGATAAACTAATTAATATTGGTCTGGGGGAGCTAAGATTGGACTTAATTTTGAACCATCCTCTGGAAGCTACAAGATTGAAAGCATATACTTTGATTTTGGAGTTCCTGAAGAGGACACATTATTGGAATCTAATTTTTAAAAAAAAGAGAAAAAAGCACAAAAAATAAAAAAAAATATATAAATATTATAAATATATAAAAAAGGGGGGAGAAATCCCCTTAAAAAACAAGGAAAAAATAATAAACATGCAGAAGATAAAAAAATTTTTTTTTTATCCTTACTAGTTTGTAAGGTTGAGAGAGAAAGAGGAGTTTTATATGTTCTAATTGGGAAAGTCTGCAGAAGGAAATCCCATTATAACGTAACGTTGAATAATAATAATACTCGTTTTAGGTTTCTTATACAATTTTACTGCTATTTTTAACTTTTCTTATGTTTGACCTTAGGGGCCCACCTAAGGGTGGTTTACTTATATATTTTGTTCTTACTCATGCCACATAGGCATATCTTTATATAATGGAGATGGTTAGGGGTAAAATTATTACCCGGTGCATCGAATACGATTATACGATCTACGGGGATTAAGGTAAAGGGACCTGGAGGTACCTTTACCTCCTTGAATGCTAGTAAGGGTAATGGGGGAGGAAATAGTTTACGCATTTTTAAAGACCTATAAAGGGGGGGGGGGCAAATGCAATGGATATCAAATCCCTTGACGCTTCCTCCATTTATTTTTTTTCCGGCTCCACTGCGTCCATAGCCGCCCCCTCCCTTATTTTTTCTTCTATCCGGCCCCGTTGGAGATGATTGCGTATTCGCGAAAATAAATAAAATATTTTCTCATGCAAATGTTGTTTACTAAAGCTAAATTTCAGAACCAGAATATGCGAATACAAAAATTAATGTGAAATGTCAGAAATTATAAAATTTCCCCAAAGAGTATGGAAATGCAAGATATCTTGTAAAAGAAATAGTTATTTCGCATTGAATCTAGAAAGCAGTCTTTGAACAGATTCATAACTTGTTAAAGAACACGAATTTTCTTCGCATAACATCTTTTTGTGATATTAGTTTTATAGAAAAAGGGAAAAAAATAACAACGAAACAATATTTATACAAGCTATACAAAATTGCAAACAAAAACATTTAATGTTGATACAATATTTGCATAAAAGAGATTAATAAAAAAATCTAATGCGTTAGTAAGAGAGGCATTAAAAAGAAAACGCTAAAAATAAACTGTTTTTGGGTCGAAATACTTGATTCAACGAAATTCCTTAAGGGAATTTTGTTCTTGTAAAGTGCAGATAAACAGGCAAAAAAAGATGTTTTTTAAAATAAACGGCGAAAAAAAAAAAAAAAACGGCTAGTCTCTCTCAATAATGATGAACAAATTTTGGCTTTAAAAATTTTGATTTGTTTTAACTAAAATGTACTTAAACCACTGCACACCAAAAACATAAAAAGCAAACGAAGCACTTAAAACTGTTGTTGCCATGGCAACTGCATGTTTTGAAATTCAAAACAACTTAGATATAGTGTTACGAAAAAAGGGTAAAAATTTATTCTTTTTGCTATATACGTAAAATAGCGAGATAATTTATAGTCTATTATAAGGGTTCTCAAAATGGGGGTACGCGATAAACTTTCTTTGGGTACGTCGTGAGAGCTCAAAAGTAAAATGTTTATAATTTTATAAGAATTGTTAAATTGTTTATGCCATTTTTTGTATTTATAGATAGATGTAATTTATGAATACTTTGGGTTCTGGTTGTTTTACCTCTAAGCAGCACTTTTTGCACACCATGGGCTAAATGGCCAGGTCACATGGACCCCGAAGGGTCAAAGAAGGTTGGGGGAGGGGACCCACAGGAACAGCTGTTGGGAGACAGATGGTAGCCTTCCGTCAAGGCCATCCAGCGTGTTCTTAAACGTGCACAGGGTACGACTCTCCCGCACACGGGGCCACGGCTTAACATCCCATCCGACGGACGGCGGTCTTTCCAAGCCCATCGGTGTCCCCTACTGACCGTGGGCAAGGCGGGGAGTTTTGCGCAGATAAGTCTCAACGCTGACCCAGCTGGGACTCGAACCTGGGAACTACAGATTACGAGCCTGGCGCGCTACCGACTGAGCCACCCCGCCCCCAAGTATTTTTTCACAAATGTCAAAAATTGAAGATAAATGCTTCAGCTTCCATTCATTCTTTAAACATTAAACGAATATTGCGGGAAATATATTTAGAGAGATTCGAGTGACATCTACAATTTATCGCCAATAACAGTTTTTGCGTAAAAGGTTTATTTTCAATGTCAGGGAGCTTTGAAAGTGGCTTTTTATTCATATAACAAGGAAGTGTCTGGACACTTTTTTCAACATAATGTACTTCGATTGACTCACAATTTACCCTATTATTCACACTACACACAGTCGGCAGAAATTTGATCCGGGGGGGGGGGGGGAATGATAAGCAAAATTTTTTACGGGGTGAAGGCACAAAAAATAACAATGTTTCGAAAGAGAAATATTTAGGTCTAGCCGTTCATTAACGATACAGTTCAAAAAACAAGCACAGATCATAGCAGCAAAGTTATTTAAAATATATACAAAAACTTTTCATGTTAATAATAAATGATGACGTACTTTACATATAGTTAAGGACAAAACATTTTCTCTAAATTCTTCCAGGGAAACAACTACTCTTTTGTAACCCCCTCCCCCCACTCTTTCCATGATGAAACTATGACTACATAACTCGCTTCGTACTGTCATCAATTTTAGTACGTTTTTTAAATGGCTCTTCAGTGCATTCGTTTTATGCATTTCTGATGAGTTATCTACGATAGAAATAAATAGCACTAGTCTTCAAATAATCTTTCAAATACTCAACATCATCAAGACTGAATTTTTTATGTATACATGTCACCGGCAAAGTTTGAAATCCCGCATTGTATATAATGCCTAAAACTAGCCGGCAATGTATGAAATGATTCATATTTCACACATTTCCTAGGCATTCTATAGAATGCCAAAAGGCAAATCGGCAAAGTATAAAATACTCCCGGCAGTGATGTTTAATGTCGTAATGCGAGTCACGTGACTCTCGACGCTTTGCCTCAAACAGGGAGCCAGAGCACTCAGTCCAATTCGAATTGACCAGTAAATGTTCCCCTGGGTCACCTGTCCCTAGTTTCGGTAAAAAAGAGCGCCGTAGTTGGTCACTTTGGACACCAAAAAGACACCCATTCGGAAAAGCGCCCCCTAGCGTTGTAAGGGTGTAAAAGAGGGTTGCCTCAATAGGGATCCCAAAGTTTGAGAACCCTAGCTGCCATAGAAAGAGAGTTAAGGTCAAAAATTAGATTAAAAAAAGTCATCAAAAAACGACATATCACAAGCATCTCGGAACTCCACTGAAATAGATTTGACAAGTAGTAAAATGAAATACGAGTGTCCTAACGCGAATTGCAAACTTCGAATATTCAACACTTTACTGATTCGTTCTCACTTGGCTTTACCTCATTTGGGGCGTTTCTTTATAATGAAGACGACAGATTCATTACAGGTTATGATGTTAATATTTCTGGCGGTAGTTCAGCAGTGGTATTTTTCTCTTTTTGTAGAAAAATCCCGTATCTTATATTTTGTACTTCTTACATTTTCACATGCATCTTTTCAATAAAAGCCTTTTTCATACTTTGCCGAAATAGTATTTGTCATTCTATATAATGCCTAGGTATTCTATACAATGCCTAGGGAAAGTATGTAATAATTCTCATATTTCATACATTGCCTAAAAACGCCGGGTATTCTATAGAATGCCGGCTTTTCATACATTGCCGGTAACATATACGAGTATTTTATTGCATTGCGTATCAAATTATGTACGTACACAGTCGCTCAAATAAATATCCGAACACTATGGTTGATTACAGAATTCAGAAAAAATATCTGGCAACGATTTTTTTTAGAAATTAGTGATCTGGCAACTTTCGTGTCACGTGACACGAAGTTTGCCAGATCACTAGTTTCTAGTCATAGAAACTAGTGATCTGGCAAACTTATTCTGATACACAGTCATATCAGAATAATATGACCACCTACAATAGTATATGTGGTCATGTTATTCTGATACGACTGTGCATTATTTAAGAACGAAACAAAATGAAAATAAAAATGAAATAAAGAAAAGGTTAAAAAGGTGACAACCCGCTTATAAATAGTCAAACTTCATACACAACTCTACATAACTTTTCAATGTTTATCTGCCTTAAAAAAGATGTAATCTTTCTCTGAAATGTCTTTGGTACAAGTTCATTCCTAATATTAAGGAAACAAGTCAAAAAAAAGTTTGAATAAAACATGAAAATGATGACAAACTTAAAACATGAAATGTAAGAGTGAAATTTCTTTTCTAGTTAATGGAACAATAAATTTATATTCTGAATCCTTCAAACTTCCATTTGAAATAGTCATTTTCAAAATTGTAGGATTTCTATATATATATATAACAAACTATACGGTATACATGCAATTTTCTGAAATCAAGAATAATGTGATTCTTAATAAGTTTATTGTATCAATTTTTGTTATGAAAAGTCAGAGCCTGCCTTTTCCAGGATCGATTTTACTGGGCAAAATAAGAGATGGGTGTATTTATAGTTATATTGTTTGCGTTAAATTTGTCTTGTAGGAGTTTTAGTTAAGTAAAATTGAACAAATAAATCCCTTTTAAAGGGAATATACTCTAGGAAATCCAGGCAGAGTTCTATTGCTAAAATAAGAATTTTTCTATTGACCAGTTTTGTAGCAGACATCAAGAAGTAACATAGGTTGCAATACAGAAACAAGTAATATAAGTTGCAATACAAAGTAGCACAAGTTACAGTGCAAACTATCGTATGTTGCAATATAAAAAATAGGTAACATAGGTTGCAATACAGAAATAAGTATTACAATATAGAAACAAGTAATATAAGTTGCAATACAAAGTAGCAGAAGTTACAATACAAACTACCTAAGTTGAAATATAAAAGGAGGTAACATAGGTCGTAATACAGAAACAGGCGTCGTATTTTGCAATACGGAAACAAGTATCGTAGGTTGCAGTTCCTTTTCCTCTGAGTGCTGACTCCGAGACTGAGAGAACGTTTGGGAAACCCACTGGAGAGCTATTAGGAGACAGATGGAGCCTCCGATTAAGGGCATCCAGTGTTTCGTGCTCAGAAGCATGGCCCTCCCACACACGGTCTTCTTGGCTTAACGTCCCATCCGACGGACGGCGGCCTTTCCAAGACCATCGGTGTGCCCTACTGACCGAGGGCAGGGTGAGGAGTTTTGCGGAGATAAATCCCAACGCTGACCCAACTGGGACTCGAACCTGGTAACTGCAGATTACGAGCCTGGCGTGCTACTGAATGAGGGCCCCCCCCCACTACGAGCCTGGCAGAAGTTGCAATATCAAAAAATAGGTGACGAAAGTTGCAATATAAAAAGAGGAAACATGGATTGCAATAAAAAAAGCAGATAGCATTATAAAAACGGGTGATATAGTTTGCACAATATAAACCGATAATATTGTTTGCAATATAGAAACGTATGACATTAGTTGCGATATAAAAATAGGAAACATAATTGCATTATAAAAACAGGTAACGTAGCCTGCAGTACAAAAACAGTTTGCAATGTAGAAACAAATGACAAAAATTGCGATATAGCAATAAGCGACATAAATCACAATATAAAATTAAGCATCATAAACAGCAATACAGGAACAAAAGATCTAAATTGCAATACAAATTAAGCATCATGAACAGTAATATAGGAACGAAAGATCTAAATTGCAATACAAATTAAGCGACATGAACAGCAATACAGGAACGAAAGATCTAAATTGCAATACAAATTAAGCATCATGAACAGCAATACAGGAACGAAAGATCTAAATTGCAATACAAATTAAGCATCATGAACAGTAATATAGGAACGAAAGATCTAAATTGCAATACAAATTAAGCGACATGAACAGCAATACAGGAACGAAAGATCTAAATTGCAATACAAATTAAGCGACATGAATTGGTACATTTGAATAAGGATCATAAATTGCGATGCAGAAACTAGCTACATAAATTGAGGTATAGAAATAAACGACATAAATTACGATATGGGAAGAAATGAATTATATTACAGAAAGGAATGACAATTTGCAACACAGAAATAAACAACCAAACAAAGACAGGTAGTAAGCAAGGCAAAAGAAATAAACTGTAGCGCTCACGTCACAGTAATATTACGCAACGCAACTCCATAGAGCGAAAAAAGCTACTCAGGATGCCGTAAGTAATGGCGAAGCCGTTATGTGGTAGAAATTTGGATTTTTATTTCCTACGTTCTTATTAACGCTAATGAAACTTTTAATTATCCTCTAAACATTTGAGTTTTATCGCAAGGTGTGGTCGGCCATTCTCCGGACTGTAAAGGACCGTGAGGTCACGATTATCACAGCGAGTTACAAAGACCCCAAAAGCCCAAGAAGATCGAACAAAAAATGGTTGGTTATTTTACCTCCGAGCGGCACTTTTTTTGCACACAATGGACTATATGGTCAGGTCACAAAAGCCAGAAGGCTCAGAGAAGTTTGGGGGAGGGGATCCACTTTAACAGCTATTGGGATACAGATGGTAGCCTCCTGTCAAGGCCATCCAGCGTGTTCTTTAACGTGCACAAGCTCTCTCGCACACGGCGCCACGGCTTAATGTTACATCCGACGGACAGCGGCCTCTGGGAGTTTTGCGGAGGTAAATCTCAAAGCTGACTTAGCTGGGACTCGAACCTGGGAAGTGCAGATTACGAGCCTGGAGCGCTACCGACTGAGCCCCCCCCCCAAAAAAAAAAGCATGCTGGAGGATTCATCGAGTTGCATGCAGGAAGTTTATTACACAAGGAAAAATGGTTAAAAGAAAAAATAAAACAGTTGAATAGTACACTTAAAAGTAATAAATAATGGCTGTGAATTTTAGGCTTTATAATAACCTCTATATACCTATTAATATAGTATTATATGAATGGTATTTAAATTTATACTTACTAAAATTGGTACACAATTCAATCTAGGATGCTTTGCAGTTTCTGTTAAGAACTCAGTAATTTGATTAAGATGTGCATTGTTTAAAATTTAATTCTGCATCTAACATATCTTGAAACCTTATTGATAATTTTGCATCTTATAATAAGAAACCTATGGTTTGAATAACTTTAAATCAAAATTCCGATAAGACAATCATTGATATTAACTACAACGGTTACAATAAATGCGAACAAAATTGAAACATACTATCACCGAACATTCGTATAACTGTAAATTCTAATTTAATAAGTTGCATAAATAGCATTTTAGTAATATATATATATATCAGTAATAACATTAAATCTTCCCACGTTAATAAAATGGGTAAAACTGCCCTCAGAAAGTTCACATTTACATGAAGACGGACATATTTCACATTTGTAAACAATACAGTTTTTTGATATGTATGTTTCAGTTTTTTTTTGCTGACCAAAAACATCAAAGCTGGTGGCGTTAGTAAAATCCTTTGCCATTGGTGTAAGCTCTTGGAGTGGTCAAAGCACAGCGGATGGAGCAGTCACATTGATTGGCTGGTGTCAGGATGTGGCCGAGTTGTCAGGAGGGAAAGATTGCGGATGCTTAAAAAATATCCACACATTGTCTTCTTTTCATCCGAAAGCAATAACATCTTAAAATGTGACAAACTAAAAATAAATTGTGCAAGTATTAGCCAAAAAATTTGATTCTGAAAACCAGAAGGAGTTTTTTTTTCAGTGGAGTCTCTATCATTATAAGATATAAATGTTAAAGAATACAGAGTTAATAAAACACTAATATATTTAATAATTTTAAATTATGTTTAATTTTTCTGCTAATACTAAAAATCTTAGTAAACCTTCAGTACTTAGATAATAAATTATATTACTTTAAAAAAAGTGCTTTCATTTGCATAATATTTTAAAAAAGCCACTGAATTTTTATGCAGATATTTATGAAGGTGAAGGAACTATGATTTCGAAAAGGAGCTACTGAATTTCGACTGAGAGAAGCTCGATTGTTTCCCACAATCAGCCAATTTTTGTTTCTGTGGTGTAAAATTCAGCAGCCTATCTTCTTCACTTGGAACTTTGCTCGTTCTCAATGGCGAGGCAAAAGATGGCGTCCTATCCGGCTCCTTCTCGGGCGTCATTGGCGGAGGACTATCACGTGACGGCTGACGTAGCTTACGCGCCCTCTGCTGGCGTTGCCGGTTGACTTGGTGCGCTGTAAGATGGCTGCCGTGGTAGGAAGTTAAGGTCTTGAAGAAAGAACAGATACAACCCATGGTTCTGCTGTGGAAGATAAAAAAATTTAAAGTTAGTTGAGTGTATTGAAAGATATTGTCAGTCATAATTTGGTTATTAGTTCAACACAATAATCAGTCACAGTGTTGGGGATTCGAACTGGGAAACAACAGGTTACAAGCCTGGCGCTATCTACGGAAATAATAACCCCTTAAGCACATGCTTGTCACAGAAGTCTGACGAGCCTGTCAGTTTAATACGCCATGGAGAAGATCTATGAGGAAGGCGAGACCTCAGCAGAAAGAGAACAAAAAGATAAATTTTATTACATACTGAAAAAAAAATACATTTGCATTTACATTGACTCAAATTCTTAATCATTAACAGATTCAATATTTCACTCGAGTTAATATTCATCTGTGGGATAATAACACTAACATTTTAATAGTTAAAGTGACTGCATATAAAAACTGAAAATTTTACTTTTTAAATAGAGTCGTCCTCAATTTTAAACATTAATAATTATCTAAGATAAAACATAAAAGCTTTTTAATAGTCTTACACTTTGAAATCATGAATGATCCATTTCTTAAAGCAAAATATTCTTTAATATTATGGGTCAGCATTGAGATTTATCTCCGCAAAATTCCCCGCCCTGCCCACGGTCAGTAGGGGACAATGATGAGATTGGAAAGGCAGCCGTCCGTCGGATGGGACGTTAAGCCGTGGATCCGTGTGCGGGAGAGCCATACCCTGTGCACGTCAAAGAACATGCTGGATGGCCTTGATAGGTGGCTACCATCTGTCTCCCAACAGCTGTTCCAGTGGGTCCCCCACCTTCTCTGAGCCTTCAGGGTCCATATGACCTGGTTATTTAGCCCATGGTTTGCAAAAAAGTGCCGCTCAGAGGTATAATAAAACAACCCAACAAACCAACTTAACATTATGTATAAGCTTAAGATAATTTGGCAACGTGTTATACAGTCTGTAAAAATCCAGGTATCTTTAATCCGTAACCAAGCACACTAACCACATGGCCACGGAACCCAAGCACACTAATCACGGTACCCAACATTAAATGCAACAATTTCCAAATCACGCTTCCAACATTCTGAACTGTGTTGTCTTTAGACGATCTTTAAATCATTTATTGAAACATTCCAACCATTTAACCTCTCTATTCACTTTGTCAATATTTAAATTAGCGCCGAGAATGTGTCAAGACAAAGGACGAAGTGTTTGCCGACACGAGATTAAATCACGCGGAATGGGATCAAGAAGTCAGGCAGAGGAGACGAAAAGGTGTTTTCGTAATTAAAGCTGGAATGAAAGGAATGTACATTTAATCAGACAAGAATATATATATATACGAGGCACACAATGGGAGAACAGAATCAAATATTTGCTCTTCCATTTTGAAGATTAGAGGTTTCGTTGCTTGTTGAGAGAGAGAGATATAATTGATTGTAATGTTCAGAAGTGTTCCGTAGACAGACAAATGCTTACATCTCTTGTATGGGTTGGGTTGTTTTACCTCTGAGCGGCACTTTTTTGCACACCATGGGCTAAATGGCCAGGTCACATGGACCCCGAAGGCTCAGAGAAGGTTGGGGGAGGGGACCCACTGGAACAGTTGTTGGGAGACAGATGGTAGCCTCCCGTCAAAGCCATCCAGCGTGTTCTTTAACGTGCACAGGGATGTCTCTCCCGCACACGTGGCCACGGCTTAACTTCCCATCCGACGGACGGCGGCCTTTCCAAGCCCATCGGTGTCCCCTACTGACCGTGGGCAGGGCGGGGAATTTTGCGGATCTCTTTTGTATGGTATTCGCTTCTCGTTGTTTCGCAAGCATTTGAAATAGCTCAAATTATATGGACTTAGAAAGGCCGCCATCTGTCGGATGAACGTTAAGCCGTGGTTCTGTGTACGAAAGAGCCATATCCTGTGCAAGTTAAAGACACGCTGGATGGCCTTTTATGGAAGTTCCTAACACTGTCCTGTGAGTCCCCTTCCCCCAACCTTCTCTGAACTCTCGGATCCTTGCGACTTGGCCATTTAGCCCATTGAGTGCAAAGAAAGTGCCGCTAAGAGGGAAATATTTGACAAAGGACCACGTTCGCCGACTCTCCCCATAAAGAAAAAACTAAATCCTGGGTACACGCCTGTGCTAGGTATCCTTTGCTGTGAAAGCCCAAAAGCAAAATATTCATTTTTTTCTTATGTATTTTTGTAAACATTTCGACAGCTAATTGCGTGAAAACGAATGACTAAATTTTGCACGGCGGTAATTCATGAACAGATAATTAAAAACGTTCAGATTGTGTTGAACAAACGCTTAGTGAAATTTAGAACAAAGCTTGAAGCGTTAAATATAACTTATTTAACGCTGACATATGCTGACAATGTCTCTGTAAATTGATGTTGTCTTAGAATAATTAACAAGGCAGAATGATTATCTTTTGAACAAGCAAAAACGAAGAATGCTACACAAAATGAGTCTTCTTTGATAAGTTATTAAATCAATTCATTACCTGCACTTATTTTAGACAATGCAAAACTTTTTTCTACTAAATTCTGTAGTTGTAATTTAAAAAAAAATTGTATTATCAAGGAAGTCTTCTTGATGTGTGATAACACAGCTACTCAATTCTCAAGCGAGACTTTTTTTTACATTTTGGATGTTTTTACAAGAGAAAAAAAAACACTTGCACAATTTGCATTTATATAGTATATTTTTCATTCGTTTTCAGTTTTCTTTGCCGAAAACAACTACTGTTTTTTTTTGTATTTTTCTCGTATTCACTGCAGGACATGAAATTTCAGCAGCCTGCATGAGAGTTATCCTGTGTTAGGCTAGCTAAGGTGACGGCAATTTGAAAACAGAAATAGACAACGTAAAATCCGAGAAAAAAAAAAAAAAACTACTTTGGATTCTTCGTGATTATTACAAAAGCAAAATATTACATGTTAAATATCCTTTGGTTCGTAGTAAAAAATCACAGGATAAGTCCTGTAGACATGGAACTCGTGAAATGATGAGGTGAAAAAAAATTGGTTTTTGGCGTTGAAATCAGCGATTATTATAGACTGAAATCTAATTCCACTCTCTGAGGGGGCGGGCATTAAAGAGGGACATCAAGAGAACAAATTATACAATAACAATAAATGAAATCTATGTAACTATCGGCAATGGTATCAACAGAGAAAATTAAAACAAATTATTTTGCAATTTTCTGCATGTGACTTTCAAATGGATCTCTTATTAAACTTTCTTTTTCTTCAATTTTATATTCAAAGCATTTTTAATATTAAAAAGTTCTTTTCCAACGATATTACAAGAAGCCTCTTTTTTATTGCCCATAAAACTGCCACTACTCCATTGGTACGATACCAAAATACCGATCTTATTCAGATAGCAGAATACGTCTCGAAAGCCAATAGCGAAATAAGCCAAAGATCCCTGTCTTAATAGAAATGCTCAAAATTCGTGGATTTCAGAGAAGGAATTTATTAAAAAAAGATGAAAATATGCTTTTTATCGATTTGCAAAGGCGGACTTCCCCCCCCCCCCCCGATGCCAAGGTCAAAGAAACCCCGGTGTACTTCCTCTTCGGATATGACGTCAACATACTAATAGGATTTCGGGAAAGGATTTTTCTCCTATGTTTCCCTCTTCAAATAGGGAGAGCAAACTTTTCATCTGTTTGAAAGGCTTTTCTGGTGGATCTCTCTCTGATCTGATTATTATGCATCCCATTTTATATTTGAACAAGTAACACATGCGTCTACTTCCTTATTTTTCCCGATTGAGACAATTTTGGAAAAAAGATATCTAAAATATTGGCTAGCTATAATTATTAAATGTACATAAAACAAAAATATTCTATTATTTAAACAAAGTAGCGGTAGCTAAGAAACTAAATTTAAGCTTTTAAATAATAATATAACCAAACTTTAGCTTTAATAAAAAAAAATACCCCCTCAAGCAGCTGCTTGCCACAGAGGTCTGACAGGAGCCTGTCAGTTTATATGCCACAGTAGAAGATCTGAGAGGATGGCAGGACCTTTAACAATTGATAAAAATAATATTCACATAAATGTTTCTTAATTGTCTCCTTAGGGGTAGGGGTGGTTCAGTCGGTAGCGCTCCAGGTTCGTAATCCACAGTTCCCAGGTTCGAGTCCGAGCTGGGCCAACTTTGAGATTTATCTCCGCTCTGCCCACGGTCAGTTAGGACACACAATGGGCTTGGAAAACCGTTGTCTGTCGGATGGGACGTTAAGCTGTGTCTCTGTGTACCGGAGAGCCATACCTGTGCACGTTAAAGAACCCACTGAATGACCTTGACGGAAGGCTTCCATCTGTCTCCCAACAGCTGTTCAAGTGGATGACAGAGCCTTCGGAGCCCTTGTGACCTGGCCATTTAGCCCATTGTGCGCAAAAAGTGTCGCTATGAGATAAAACAAACTTAATTGGTTTTTATCATTAAACTAAAATGACCAGAATTTTCGAAAAGAAAATAACGGGGTGTTTTAGAGATTTTCCTTTAAATAAGAGTAAACCTAAGCTTAAAAAAGTTCAGCAGTAAAACGAAATATCGTAGAGAAAATTTTCCCTTCTAATTAGGAGGGAAAAATGGGACCTCTGCTCACCCTACAACAAAACTCAGTGGCGTAGTCAAAGGCGGGAAGATTTTTCACTAAAAAGTTCTGAGAAAGTCGGGCAAAGGGAACCGCCGGACAGATGTTAAGTCTCCTTTCCGGGATATCCCTGTGTGATCTTTAACGTGCACAGAGTAGGGATCTCTAACACACGGATGCACGGCTTTATTTCCCTTCCGATGGACAGCAGGCTTCCCAAGCACAACGGTGTCCGCTTTCTCACCTGTTAGTGAAGATGAATCTTAACCCTGGCACAGTTGGGACTCGAACCAGTGGTTCGCCTGCTTGACTACTGATCAAAGAGTTGGGTTGTTTTACCACTGAGCGGCACTTTTTTGCACACCATGGGCTAAATTGCCAGGTCACATAGACCCCGAAGGCTCAGAGAAGGTTGGGGGAGGGGACCCACTGGAACAGCTGTTGGGAGACAGATGATAGCCTCCCGTCAAGGCCATCCAGCGTGTTCTTTAACGTGCACAGGGTATGGCTCTACCGCACACGGGGCCACGGCTTATCGTCTCATCCGACGG
The DNA here is from genome assembly GCA_038380435.1 of Ryuthela nishihirai. Lineage (NCBI taxonomy): Eukaryota > Metazoa > Arthropoda > Arachnida > Araneae > Heptathelidae > Ryuthela > Ryuthela nishihirai. The sequence continues at coordinate 27,700,138 of JAWZYU010000026.1, forward strand.
ACGGCGGCCTTTCCAAGCCCATCGGTGTCGCCTGATCAAAGAGACCCGGGTAAGAAGGCACGGATGTTTGTGTTGTCTTTCTGCTGAGGTCTCGCCTTCCTCACAGATCTCTATGGCGTATTAAATTCCCTTTTATTACCTACATTCTAGGGGTTTATTTCACTATCCTTCAAGAATGTGAATATTATCAAGCCCCCTTTTCAAACTCAGATTCCATCTATGGTAGAACATTTCTTATAAAAATTTTCGAATGCGGAGGTAAATCAAACAGAACAAAAACGGAGGAAACAAGATGCAAACACCAGAGGAAAAGAAAAACAAGGGATGGAGAAAGTGTAAAGTATGAGAAGGGGATCAAAGAGGGGGAAAAAAGAAAAAACAGGATACAGAAAGAGAAGAAACAAGTTTAAGCAACGAAGCGAGAAATGAAGAGTAAAGCGACGTAGCAGGAGATGAAAAAGACTAAGGCAAAAGAAAAATCAATGATAAAAAGAGAAAAAACAAGAGGCAGGGCAAGAGCGGAAGAGACGGGTTGGGTTGTTTACCTCTGAGCTGCACTTTTTTTGCACACCATGGGCTAAATGGCCAGGTCACATGGACCCCGAAGGCTCAGAGAAGGTTGGGAGAGGGGACCCACTGGAACAGCTGTTGGAAGACAGATGGTAGCCTCCCGTAAAGACCATTCAGCGTGTTCTTTAACGTGTACAGGGTATGGCTCTTCCGAACACGGGGACAAGGCTTAACGCCCCATCCGACGGACGGCGGCCTTTCCAAGCCCATCGGTGTCCCCTACTGATCGTGGGCAGGGCGGGGAATTTTGCGGAGATAAATCTCAACGCTGACCCAGCTGGGACTCGAGCCTTGGAAATACAGATTACGAGCCTGGCGCGCAACCGACTAACAAACACCCGCCCCGGAAGAGACGGGATAAGCGACGAAGCGAGCAAGAAGAAACAGTTAAGCGACGTAGGACGAAAAAGAGAAAGAACAGGAGAGAAAGATTGCTCACGATAAGTGTAAGCTACGTGAGAAGAAAACTAGGAGATCGAACAAGGTAAAAACAGGAGACTGAACAAGAGGCGGAGAAAGGCGGAAAACGAGGAGAGAAAGTAAGATAGGAACAAGAAACAGAAAGAGCCGAAAGACATGAAGCGATCAATGATGAAACAATTAAGTGACAGATTAAGAAAAGAGACAGCAAAAAATATAAGTGAGAGAACAAAGAGGAAAAGTAGGAAACGAAGCAAGATAATAGCGGGAGACAGAGAAAGAGAGAAAAACGAAACAGAGAAAGAGAGGCAACTGATCAAAGAGCTCAGATTTTTGGAATGCGGAGGTAAACCAGAGAGAAAAACGGAGAAAATAGAAGTGTAAGCAGGAAAAATAATGAAATGTAAGAGCGACGGAGTGGAAGAAGTTTAAGCGATGGAGGGAAAAAGTAAAGAAAATTGGACAAGAAATGAACCGAAAGAAAAATAAAAGATATACTGGAGTGGGGTGGGGGACGTGAGGCAGAAAGAACAAAGGCTGGGGAAAACAGAATCAAGAATAATAAAAAAAAATGAGAGATGGAACAAAGAGGAAACGACGGTCGGTACAAGGAACAACACGAATAAAAAGGCGCAAAAGAAAAAAATAAATGAAGATTGAAAAGGAAAACAGAAACAAGGAAAGAGAAGTGTGAACGAAGGAGCATACAAAGGGCAATAACTAAAGACAGAGGAAGAAAAAAAATGAAGACGTTGTGCAAGAGAAATGGAGCAACTGACCAAATACTGAACAAGAGATGGAGAAAAGAAATACAAGCGAAGCAGAGAACAAGGGAAGAATAAAGACGAACAAGGAAAAGGAGTCTGTGCAACAGAAAACAAAAAGATTGACCAAAAAGAGAACAAGGACAGATCAACAAAAAAAATAGATCGAGAAAAGGGAAAGGTAAATGTTGGAGTAAGAAATGAATATGAAAAGAACTAAAGATGTAGTAACAAAAAGGCAAGAGACAAACACGGGGGAAAAGAGAAGCTTAAGAAAAGTAGCAAGCAAGAGAGGAACTGAAAAGGGAGCAATGGAAAATGAGATGGTGAAAGAGAAAAGAGCAAGAGGCAGAGCAAAGAAAAGAACAAGAGACTGAACAAGAATAGGAGCCAAAAAAGCAAGAGAAGGGGGCAAAAGAGTAGTGCGAATGACGGAGTAAGAGAAGGAACATGGGCGTGGACATTATAATAAATTTATATTTCCTTTTCTCTCCCTTTCGTATTTTCTTGTTTCTTCATTCACAATTCATGTTTTTCGGCCTGGGACGAGCAGCGACGAGATGCTGGACTCAGATTCAATATGAATAACTGATGGAGGTCTTGGTGCCTGAGGCAATTTCATTTACGGTGAAGCACACAGCGAGATTTCAGAAGGGAAATTTCATCTTTCTAGTGATCCTCATCTTCCCTTGCCCTCCGAGAGTCTCTGGCAGGCGGCTCTCTGCAAATGAGGTCAGATAAGAATCTTCTTCTTACTTGCAAATCCTCATAACAAATTTGCTTTTTTTTTTGCATCTGGGATTTCATACAGTTTTTTTTTTTCAGCTTTTGACTTTTAAATACAGACGAAATAAAAGTTTCTTAATGAAGCGTTCAAAAATTTTTCCTCCCTAATTGCCTTTACTATTTGGACTCTTAAGTAGTGTTGTTCATTCACTTAATGTGAGAATATTAAAATAAAATGGGGGAATTATCTTAACGTTTATCGGAGATAAATTTAAACTTTGCCGTAATTGGGACTCGAACCTGTGAAATACTGGTTTCGAGCTTTGAGTATTATACGTAAAAAAAAATCCAAAAATTTTAGTGTGGGGGAAATATTTAATTTGATAGAGCCTAATTAAAATTTCGATGTCACAAAAAGTATGTACGATAGAAAATTTTTCGTTAGCAGTTCTGTCAGCATTAAAAAAAATCTATAGTAATTACTTTATCTTTAATACGAAAAGTAAAGTAAAAAACATGTTTTTTCATTTTTATTAAACGTTTGTCACTAGGTGAGCTATTGTCGAGAATAGTTAATTAACTTAATTGGTTGAGAATAGAAAATATTGCGATATTTATAATTATACATAAGTTTCATCTGATAGGTTGCATAAGAATACAATAGATTATATATTAACAGTAAACGAGCTAGATGTGTTAGGCACACCATGTGGTATAGGAGAACCGAAATTGGGTGTGATCGTTATCTTGTTAAAAGTGTTTTGTAACTGCAGCTTAAGAAATATGCTAAGGTTAAAAGAATTTCCTTTAATACTGAAGCTTTGCAAGACCAAGAAAGAGCCAAAGCTTACCATGATAGGTTGCTTAATCATTATGCCAATATTGGTTTGTTTACTTACTTAAGTTAATATTGATTGAGACCAGACCCGGATTTGTGAAAAAAAAATCGACGGTGTGGGGGGCATCATCATCATCAAGCAGCTATGGGCTACGGAGATCCAACCCGAACGCGCAATTTAGTTCTCCAAGCATATCTGTCCTGAGCTACATCTGCTGCATCTGGCCACTGCACACCAATTCTAACAACGTCCTGTTTGACATTGTCTGCCCACCGCATCCTGGGTCTCCTTCTCTTTCTAAGGCCTTCAGGCACACTGTTCATAACCCTATTCGCTAATCTATAATTATCCATAAGGGTAACATGGCCAAACCAACGGAGTGTCTCTCTGCACAGTATACTGTTCAGAGGAGGATGCCGACTCCTTTGCCTAACCTCTTCATTACTTACAAAGTTGAACACTAATGCCAAAGATACTGCGTAAGCATCTAGAATCAAAGGCATCAAGTTTCCTGCTATGTTTATAAAGCATTCAAGTTTCACTATCATAACAAACCCTAGAGAGAACCAAACTATTATACAGTCCAATATTAATTAGTCTTTAGGTATATATGCCTATTTCTCCACACTCTCCATAGATTCTTATAAGTTCCGGCAGCAATCCATATTCGTCTGTTAATCTTATGCCGTACATCACAAGTATCTGTTACATAGCTCCCAAGATAATTAAACTGAGACACCTGCTCAAGAGTGAAACTATTCAGATTAACTGAATCACAGCCTGCCTGACCAATTTTCATCACTTTAGTTTTCTCTCTGTTATCACCAAACCTACTCTACTACCAGTCTCATCAACAGCTCGAATGAAAGAGTTCATATTATCAACATCATTTGCCAAAAGGGCTAAATCATCAGCATAATCTAAATCAGAAATTTTCGTATCTACATACCATTTAAGGCCAAAATCTTTCCCTTGAAGTGAATTTCGCATAACAATCAATAACCAAACTAAAGAGAAAAGGAGACAAAATGCACCCTTGTCGAACACCAGAAGTAATGCTAAACAAATTGCTACAAGCCTTACCAACTCACAAACGACTCAGTGTTATTATAGAGAGCTTTCATTATGTTAACTAACTTGTCTGGTATACATATGATCTCACAATCAACCACAAATTATGACGATCAACAGAATCTGAAGCCTTTTTGAAATCAACAAAGCTAGCAACCAAAGGTTTCTGAAACTCTAAACATTTCTCAAGAATCTGCTTAAGTGAAAATGTCTGATCCACACATCCCCTACCACTTCTGAATCCACATTGTTCATCACACAATTGCTTTTCAACCAGATTCTTAATTATATTAAGCACAATCATGCAAAGAACTTTCCCTGGAATAGAGAATAGGCTGATACTCCTATAGTTATCACAAGAACTGCGATCACCTTTTTTGAAAATAGGAATAAAAATAGCTCTGGTAAAATCCTTAGGATCCATGCCTTTACCATAAAAGATATTCAAAATTTCAGTCATCCAAGTAGTAACAAAAACATTCCCAGCTCCAAGCATTTCAGTAGTAATTTCATCTACCCCTGGGGATTTATGTAGTTTAGAAATAGCCAAAATAACTTCAGATTGTGTTATAGGGCCAACATTAAAGCCACCAATGCATCTATCATCATTGCAAACAATGGGAGTAGAACTAACCACATTGTTTAGAACATCACTGAAATGCTCAGCCTACCTAGCTATGACAGAATCCTCACCTTCTATAACCTTACCTAGTTTATCCTTTAATTCATGTCCGTTTTCTACCACATAAAACATTAACTACCTGGTACCGCTCTCTGCTGTTGTGTTGTGTAACTGCTTCCTCAGCCAAGCCAAAGATTCTTATCAACAGCTAACTGATCTTTTACACGTTTATTAAGTTCTCTGTAATGCTTTCTATTAGGACTAGTAGGGTATTGATTAAGGACATTCCTGCAGTTCTTTCTTTCCGAAATAAGCTCAAGTGCCTTATCACTCAGATAATTCTCACTCAGAAAATAATCGCTCAGAAAATAACAGGCTTTTTTGGACACTAACAGTACTCTTTTAGGAAAAACAAAGAGTACTGTTAGTGTCCAAAAAAGCCTGTTTAAAATGATCCCATTCTTCCTCAACTCAATAGTAAGCAAACCATGACTGTCATAATGAGTAAGTAACCTGTCATCGTAAGTTTTCGCTATAACTGGGTCTTTCAGAGCTTCAGAATTAAAGGCAAAATTTTTAATCCTAGCACAACACTTCTTAAGTTTAATTTGCAAGACAATTTTAACAAGGTAATGTTCAGATCCAATTTCAGCTCCCCTATATGACCCGGTATTCCTAACAGAACTGGCCCATTTGCTGTTAATAAATATATAATCTATCATTTTCTTATGCAGCCCATCTGGTGAAACCCATGTGTGCTTATGTATGTCGCGGTGTATGTAATAGGTGTTAGTTATTCTCAAACCATTAAGTCTGTAGGAGACGTTGCCCATTGCAGCAACCAATACCAAAAGGGCCTATCACCCCTCTCCAAAGGAACCATCTTTGGCATTGAAGTCATCTAGAACAAGGGTAATATCTCCTTGACAGAATTCAAAATATCCTGAAGTCCGTAAAACCTATCCTTCTCATTGGCATCCTCATTGGGGGCATAACAGTAGATAACATTCAAGTCTTTAATGTTTGTCTGAAAGTTTGCTGTAAGAAACCTTTCATTAATGCATTCATATCCTAGAAGAGCGTGTCTGCTGAGAAACAGACCCACCCCTTGGTGATGTTTATTGTCTTCCCTCCCTAAAAAGAGAAATTTATGATTATTTTTAAGAATCTAACCATCTGTTCATCTGGTCTCTTGCAAGCCCAGAATATCTAAATTATAAAGGCGTAAATCTTGTGTGAGGACATTCATAGAATAAGCTCTGTGCAGAGTCCTCACATTCCAACTACCTACAGAGAGAAAATGGTTAGTGGGATGTTTAAAGAAACTAAGTTAATAAACTTAGTTTCTTTAAAGAGAGGGAATGATTAAATTAAAGAGAGGGCTTTTTAGAGAGGGAATGCTGACAATATCAAATAGTCCACTAATCGCAGGCATGGGTCAGAGACCAGTTTCCTCACCACTAAAGATTTGAAATCATCTACACTAGATTTCCTCCAATGTAGAATTTAACGATGCCAGTAGAAGCAGAAGTTCAGATGCCTGCGATGATCTCTGCTCAGGATTAATGACCAGCTGATAAAACATATCCTTTGAATCTATGAACTTGGGGCTGTCAACCCACAAACAGGAAAAACAAAAGGAAGATTCTCCCTTCACAAAAGCCAACAAGTGCGGCAAAATCAAGACCCATAATCAAGCTCAGAGACTTAATCCAATTCAGTAAGTTTATATGCTCAGCACCAGGACCTTGTGGCAAGGGTGGCTCAGTCGGTAGCGCGCCAGGCTCGTAATCTGTAGTTCCCAGTTTTGAGTCCCAGCTGGGTCAGCATTGAGATTTATCTCAATCCTGACCCAGCTGGATGGCCTTGACGGAAGACTACCATCTGTCTCCCAACAGCTGTTCCAGTGGGTCCCCTCACCCAACTTTCTCTGAGCCTTCGGGATCCATGTGACCTGGCCATTTAGCCCATTGTGTGCAAAAAAAAAGCCGCTCAGAGGTAAAACAACCCAACCCAGGACTCTGTGTGGTTGACCAATTCTCAGCAGAGTAGAAAAAAAAGCAGCCATAGTTGTCCAAGATCAGTAGGACACACAAATATGGCATTCCTTCTCTTCCGTTCACTTCCACAAGAGAGAATCTCTTTTGAAAGGTACTAACGGCCTGCACCACGGGAAGGCGGGGTCGGACATTATGTGCTAGGCCTGGCCGGTTCTATGCATCACCATAGAGGATTGGTGCATAACTCTCCTTCCAGTGACTACTTACCATTTACAGACATCTGGCAAGTCATTTGATTTCCATTGCAATATATCATTTCCCCTTCCGTTTTACGTTTTTTAATTTCTAGAAAAATGCACGAAATATAAATAAGTTTAAAAATTTTTGCCTCTTTTCCCCTTATTTGCATTCTGAAAGGGAGGCCATTCCCCTCCCTAGATCCGACCTTGAATGAGATAATTTTAACAGGCTGTTCTAGAAAGCAATACAGTTTTTTAGGTAAAATAGAGTATAATAGAGTCATTTGAATGATAAAGTTACGAAGCTTATTTCTGAATGTTCGGTTGTTTTACCTCTGAGCGGCACTTTTGCACACAATACGCTAAATGACCAGGTCACAAAGACCCAGAGGGCTCAGAATCTTGGGGGAAGGAGGCCTGCTGGAAGACTTTAGGAAAGAGATGGTTGCCTCCTGTCAAAGCCATCCAGAGGTTGGGTTGTTTGACCTCTGAGTGGCCCTTTTTTGCACACAATAGCTAAATGGCCAGATCACAAGACCCGAGGGCTCAAAATCTTGGTGGAAAGGGACCTGCTGGACAGCTTTTAGGAAAGAGATGATAGCCTCCCGTTAAGGTTCTTTAAAGTGCATAGGATATGTCTCGCCTGTAGAAGGGGGCCACGGCTTAACGTCCCATCCGATGAACGGCGACTTTTCCAAGCCCATCGGTGTTCCCTACTGACCGTGGGGAGGGCAGGGAGTTTTGCGGAGATAAATCTCAACGCTTGCTCAGCTGGGACTCTAATCTGGGAACTGTAGTTAACGAGCCTGGGGCGCTACCACTGAGCCGCTCCTCTGAAAGAAGTTCAGGGTTAAACTGAATCATTACCCTACTAGTCGTAGCATTACAGCGAACTTAAACGTGTAAATGATTAGTCGCAGGCAACAGAAATCTTTGGCCCGATAGCTTGACTGATAGAGAAAGCTGCTAGACAGGACAACAACAGAAAGTTGAACCACTAATCCTGCAAGAAGGCGAATTTCACTTTCTCGTTATTTTCTCTTTCTCTATTTTAAGTTCCCAAGTTGAATTTTCTAACTAATATAAATTAACGAATTTCGCATCAACTAAATGAATTCCTAATGGGAAAGCTGTGTACTTGGAAAAAAATAATTCTCAAAATAATCACTTTGCAATACATTTTGGGTTGAAGACTTGAGCACAGCCGACACGAAAAGTGTTGCGCCATGAGAAAATAGCGACGAAGAAGATTCAGCAGGAGATGGAGCGAAAGAGGAAGTTGAGAGCAGCACGCGATACGTTAGCCAGCTGGCCACACCAATAGGAAACCCAGCAGCAGCGGTCTGCTCTTCTCTATCTTGCAGTAGTGAAGATATCGATTTCCAGAAGTAGGAGGTAGTGCAGCCTTCACCTGTTACCACCAAAGGAGAAGATCTTATCAGGGATGAGACATGGCAAACTGTCTCACGGTTGTCTGGACAGCAAATTGATGCGGATGGAGAGAAAGAAGGATGAAAGAGGAAATAGTTTCTGGAAGTACTGGGCAATCGTTAATTTATTTATCCCTGAGAATTGCAACAGCTAAAATGGTTGGGTTGTTTTACCTCTGAGCGGCACTTTTTTGCACACAATGGGCTAAATGGCCAGGTCACAAGAACCCCGAAGTCTCAGAGAAGGTTGGGGGAGGGAACCCACTGAAACAGCTGTTGAGATAAAGATGGTAGCCTCCCGTCAAGGCCATCCAGCGTGTTCTTTAACGTGCACAGGGTATGGCTCTCCCGCAATGGGGCCACGGCTTAACGTCCCATCCGACGGACGGCGGTCTTAGCCCATCGGTGTCCCCTACTGACCGAGGGTAGGGAGAGGAGTTTTGTGGAGATAAATCTCAACGCTGACCCAGCTGGGACTCGAACCTGGGAACTACAGATTACGAGCCTGGCGTGCTACCGACTGAGCTAACCTCCGCCCCAACACCTAAAAGACAAGTAAACAGAAATACCGATAGATTGCAAAACCAACTAGGTATTTAAGTTATCTTGAGTTGTTTTACCTCTGAGTGACACTTTTTTGCATACAATGGATTAAATGTCCAGGTCACAAGGACCCAGAGAAGGCCGGGAAAAGGGATTCATTGGACAGCTGTTACGAGGCAGATGGCAGCCTCTCGTCAAGGCCAATTTTACTATTTCCATTTTTTAAATCATCCATTACTTCCAAACCTCAATGTGAGACGATGTTCGTGGCGTTAAATAAAACAGTTCATTCTCTTTGAATAAATATCTTCCCATGTTCGTCAGAAACGACTTATAATGCTTATACTTTTGTTCCTTTTTTTTCCTTCCTATTAGGAATCGGTAAATTAGCACTCGGTCCAAAATCCCAAAGCCTGTATTTAGGTTATCTACTAAACGACTTTACTGCAAGTAGGAGGGGATTGGCTCAGTCAGCGTCGTAATCTGAAGTTCCCAGGTTCGAGTCCCAACTCTGCCAACGTTGAGATTTATCTTCTTTTCCTCCACCCTGCCCTCGGTGAGAAAAGGGATACCGACGAGTTTGGAAAGGCAGCCGTCCATCAGACCGGACATAAAACCTTTGCCCAGTGTGTGGGAGAGCCATACCCTGCGCAAGTTAAAGAGCACATTGGATGACATTGACGAGAGGTTACCATCTGTAATAACAGTTGTCCAGGGAGTACCCTTTGCTCAATCTTGTCTGAGCACTTGGGGTTCTTGTGACCTGGACATTTACATCTGGGATGACTATGCAAAATTGTCCGACTGCTCACATTTTCTCAAATACTAGCATTTCTAGTTTTTTAAATAAATTATTGGGCCATTGGTTAGCCCCCCCCCCCTATTCCTATAAATTCTCACCCTCCCTCTTATTGCTTTGAGCTGGTTACGGGTCTACTGATTGAAGACCGGGGAATGAATCCACTGAACATCTGTAAAGGGATATAGAATGTCTCCCATCAAGGCCATCCAGCGTGTTCTTTAACGAGCACATGGTATGGCTCTCCCCACATGGGGCCACGGCTTAACGTCGCATCCGACGGACGGCGGACTTTCCAAGCCCATTGGTGTTCCCTATTGACCAAGGCGGGGAATATTTCGGAGATAAATCTCAACGCTGACCCAGGCGGGACTCGAACCTGAGAAATGTAGATTACGAGTGTCGTGCACTACAGATTGAGCCGTCCTCACCCCTTCCAAAATAAGATTTCATCCTGTAATCAATCACATTTTACGAGTTAAATAGGAGTGCAAATTCATCCTCAGACAGTACCACGTTTGAAAGAAGCGCACTTAAATGCAAATTTCGCGGGGAACTGTTAGCAGCAATTGCTTTGGCGTATAAACTAACCCACATTAACAAAAGGAATAAATACGAATCCCGGTGGCGTTTCTCAGATGGGTTACCTCCGAGAGGCACTTTTTTGCACACCATGGGCTAAATGGTCAGGTCACAAGGTCACCGAAAGTTCAGAGAAGGTTGGGGGAGGGGACCCACTGGAACAGCTGTGGAGAGACAGGTGGTAGCCACCCGTCAAGGCCATCCAGCGAGTTCTTTAACGTTCACAGGGTATGGCTCTCACGTACCTAGGTTACGGCTTAACATCCCATCCTATGGACGGTGGCCTTTCAAAGTCCATTGGTATCCCCTACTGACCGTGGGCAGGGCGGGGAATTTTGCGTACATAAATATCAATGCTGGCCCAACTGGGACTCGAGCCTGGCGCGCTACCGACTGAGGCATACCCCTGCCCCTAGGCATTTCTCAGACTACACCTTTTAAACTATATATTTGAAACCTTATACAACGGATCTATAACGCTTGTTTCAAATGATTCCATTTCGCATTTACAGAAATATAAAATTTCCCTTACCTTGTTTCTCTCCTTCACAAATCAATTATAAGATCGGTAACATATACGTGAATATTCTTGCTCTTTGAAGCAGCGCATTAACACGAGATTTCATCGGCACGTTTACTTTACCTACCCTAGAAACATCGTGCACTGAACCGCTCGCAGACGCTGGCGTCTCTTCGTGATTCAATTTTATGCAAATTATCAAGGATGCATTCGCGTCACGGAATTAGATGAATTTCGGTTTTACTCTGTAGTTTTGTTTTACATCTTTCATGTTTCATGCAGAAATTGGTTTTGTTGAGCATTCGCCCCTTAGCAAGGCAAAAAATAACGCCAAATGGCATTCGGAGTAACAATAGGTTTGTAAACAATTTAAATTGCGCGAGATCATTCCGCTCTGTAGCATATTTCTATCGGAATATTATGCAACAACAAGGAACATAAATCGCGTCTATTGAATATGGAATGTTCTTTCTCGAAGGAGAATAAATTTGTTAATTTTTAAATTTAGTGCCCCTCTAATGGTGAAAATTAAAACTGTCGGAAAATACGAATCCTAATATTTGATTAGTACTTATCAACGCAGTTGAAGACATTTTGCCGCCTCCAAGGAAATTTCGTTTTAGCCGTTCTCAAATTAATTTATTTTCAGCTACTCTCGCGGAAATGTATTTTAGCAGCCCTGAAAGAAATTTCAACTGACAAGAAAATTTTTTTTGCCGCCCTCAAAAAATTTATTTTTGCCGCCCTAAAATAAATTTATTTTTTGCCGCCGTCAAAGAATTTATCTTTAGCCGCCCTCAAGGAAATTTACTTTCAGCTGCTCAAAAGAAATTTATTTTTAGACACCCTCGTGGGAATGCATTTTGACTCCCTGAAAGAAATTTATTTTTGTCGCCCTAAAAGAAATTTATTTTTAGCAACTGACAAGAATTTTTTTTTTGCATCAGTCAAAAAATTTATTTTTTTTGCCGCCGTCAAAGAATTTATCTTTAGCCGCCTTCAAGGAAATTTATTTTCAGCAGCTCAAAAGAAATTTATTATTTTTTGATGGTCTCAAAGAAATTTTTTTTAGCCATCCCCATGGGAATGCATTTTTGACTCCCTGAAAGAAATTTATTTTTGCCGCCCTGAAAAAAAATTATTTTTGTCGCCCTCAAAGAAATTTATTTTTAGTAACTGACAAGAAATTTATTTATTTTTTTGCGACTCTCAAAAAATTTATTTTTGTCGCCCTGAAATAAATTTATTTTTCCCGCCGTCAAAGAATTTATCTTTATCCGCCCTGAAGCAAATTTACTTTCAGCAGTTGAAAAGAAATTTATTATTTTTTGAAGGTTTCAAAGAAATTTATTTTTAGCAACTGACAAGAATTTTTTTTTTGCATCCCTCAAAAAATTTATTTTTTTTGCCGCCGTCAAAGAATTTATCTTTAGCCGCCTTCAAGGAAATTTATTTTCAGCAGCTCAAAAGAAATTTATTATTTTTTGATGGTCTCAAAGAAATTTTTTTTAGCCATCCCCATGGGAATGCATTTTTGACTCCCTGAAAGAAATTTATTTTTGCCGCCCTGAAAAAAAATTATTTTTGTCGCCCTCAAAGAAATTTATTTTTAGTAACTGACAAGAAATTTATTTATTTTTTTGCGACTCTCAAAAAATTTATTTTTGTCGCCCTGAAATAAATTTATTTTTCCCGCCGTCAAAGAATTTATCTTTATCCGCCCTGAAGCAAATTTACTTTCAGCAGTTGAAAAGAAATTTATTATTTTTTGAAGGTTTCAAAGAAATTTATTTTTAGCCACCCTCATGGGAATGCACTTTTAACTCCTTAAAAGAAATTTATTTTTTGCTGCCGTCAAAGAAATCTTTTTAATGCCTTCAAGGAAATTTATTTTCAGCAACTCACTAAAAAAAAAAATTTGGGGCGGAGGTAGCTCAGTCGGTAGCGCGCCAGGCTCGTAATCTGTAGTTCCCAGGTTCGAGTCCCAGCTGGTTCAGCGTTGAGATTTATCTCCGCAAAATTCCCCGCCCTGCCCACGGTCAGTAGGGGACACCGATGGGCTTGGAAAGGCCGCCGTCCGTCGGATGGGACGTTAAGCCGTGGCCCCGTGTGTGGGAGAGACATACCCTGTGCACGTTAAAGAACACACTGGATGGCCTTGACGGGAGCTACCATCTGTCTCTCAACAGCTGTTCCAGTGGGTCCCTTCCCCCAACGTTCTCTGAGCCTTCGGGGTCCATGTGACCTGGCCATTTAGCCCATGGTGTGCAAAAAAGTGCCGCTCAGAGGTAAAACAACCCAACCCAACCCACGAAAAATTTATTTCATTCGCCGTCCTGAAATAAATTTATTTTTGCCGCCCTCAAAGAAATTTTTTTTTTCCCTGAAAGAAATTTAATTTTTACTATTACTTTTATCCCCCTCCTCCAAAGAAAAAGAAATTTCGTTTTCGTTTTCCACAACAAATGAATACTTTTTTGCTCTTACAACTGATTTAATTTTTTTTCTGGTTCTAGCGGCCTTTAAAATATTTGTCTCCCCAAACGATCTTTAAAATATTTGTCTCCCCAAGCGATCACTTCCTTCTGGTTAGATAGGCATCAGGGCGGGTCTGTCAGCAGAAGTGTTTCACTTCTGCTGACAGACCCGCCCTGATGCCTTTCTGACCAGAAGGAATTTTTCATTCTTCTCTTAAAGCAAAAATGTGCTGAATATTTAGAGACGGACTGACAGACGACCAAATGAAAATTATAACTCTTTTATTTTTGAGAACGTGATAACAAGTAAATAAAAACATTTATTGAACTCCGCAGATCTTAAATCTTTTACGACCAGAAATGACAGCTACGAACACTTACGAATAACTGAAACTAAATAAAACATTTTTAAAAGAAATAAACTTCTCAAAATACATTTTTTAAGGTAATGAAGAGTAATATAAAAAACGTAAAAACTTAAGAAGGGGCCGGGGGGAGGGGGGGTTGGCTCAGTCGGTAGCACGTTACGCTCGTAATCTGCAGTTCCCAGGTTCGAGTCCCAACTAAGCCAGCGTTGACAATCATTTTCAGCTAACCACCACCCTGCTTTGGGTCATTAAGGGAATACCGATAGGCTTGGAAAGACTACCGTCCGTTGGATGGAGTGTAAAGTCGTGACCCCGTGTACAGGAGAGCCGTACCCTGTGCACATCATATACATGTTTCTATATTCCATTCTATGCACACACTGTATGGGCGGCTTTACTCTGTCTCTTAATAGCTGTTCAATGGATCTCCTTACTCTTACCTTCTCCGAGCCTTGTGGTTCTTGTGACCTGTGGATTTAGCCCACTGCGTCCACAAAAGTGCCGCTCAGAGGTTGGGCTCTGAGCGGCACTTTTTTTCACACAATCGTCTAAATGGCCAGGTCACATGAACCCCGAAAGCTCAGAGAAGGTTGGAGAAGGGGCCTCACTGGAACAGCTGTTGGGTTGTTGGGTTGTTTTACCTCTGAGCGGCACTTTTTTGCACACAATGGGCTAAATGGCCAGGTCACTTGGACCCCGAAGGCTCAAAGAAGGTTGGGGGAGGAGACCCACTGGAACAGCTGTTGGGAAACAGATGCTAGCCTCCCGTCAAGGCCATCCAGTGTGTTCTTTAACGTGCACAGAGTATGGCTCTCCCGCACACGGGGCCACGGCTTAACGTCCCATCCGACGGACGGCGGTCTTTCCAAGCCCATCGGTGTCCCCTAATGACCGTGGGCAGGGCGGGGAATTTTGCGGAGATAAATCTCAACGCTGACCCAGCTGGGACTCGAACCTGGGAACTACAGATTACGAGCCTGGCGCGCTACCGACTGAGCCACCCCCCAACTCAGAGGTAAAACAACTCAGTCACATTGGAAGTTTCTCGATATGCCAGAGGAAATCAGTTCACTAATGTTGTTATGCCTAGCACAATGCATTGAGGTTTAACCCCCACACTCCACGAAGGCAAATGAGACAGCTTAAGTAATAAATTGTCAGATAAAAATCCTCAGAAAAATCTCCTGTTGCTTCAGCATCTGAAAGGCTTTCCTGTTTCTTTCCTATCACACATATCTGGGAAGCGCACCGAAGACATGAAAGAGTGTGAAAATGTGGCGTGATTGAAACGGATCACGTTTTGGATCACTATGTAGCGTGCAAAGGATTGTAGCGTGCGAAGGGATTGGGGGGGGGGGGGATGAAGAGTGGGATTATCCTTCGTATCAGGGATCAATCTCGTTTGCACGCCTCGTCGCAAAGGAAAAGATGAAAAGCATCAATCTTTCGACTCCGTCTCTTGAGAGATGGTAACAGCAGCGAGACGAAAAAGGAAAAGACAAAAGGTCATTAATCACTGGTAGTCAGGAGAGGCCTAGTTGTTTTCGTATCGGCCGTTCAGGTGAGGAGACCATTGTAATAGTAATACTCATATATTCTAAAAATGATTTTAACTTGCCGAATTCGTTAATATTTATATAATTGCTGTACTGTACGGATCTTTTCGCAGAATTTTGGCTGAAGGATTTGGGGGGAGACATCTTCATTGCTTGAAGGGAAAAATCCTCTTCTTGTAGGTAAACAGTAATTATTCACCTCCCTTGCAGGATAAATCAAAAGAAAAAATTTCCATTTCCATAACAATAAGTTATTATCCTAGGTATGAGAAAGATTTTCGTCGCTTGTCTTCAAGGGAAAGCTAAAATTTCTGCTTTGGTATGACTATTGGTGAAACTAACATTAATTTTTTTTCTTCAGTATGAACAGAAGGTCTTAATATTTATGGCATTATAAGAAAAAGTTTAAACAGAAAAAATTCTCCTCCATCCCAAGAAGAGTTAAAATATTTTGCTCAGGATGATCATCTCAATTAATGTCAAGAGGAGAGCTAAAAACAGCTTCCCAAAGATAACAGCAATCTTTCACCTCCATCATACTAAGAGCTGAATTCTCTTCCTTAGAATGAGCAAGAGTCTCCAACCTCTATCACAGGAAGAGCTAACATTTTTTTCCTCAGAATAACAAAAAGTTTCTAACCTTAATAAGCAGAAGAGCTAACACTCTCTTCTTCAGAATCAGCAAGAGTTTCCAACCTCTATCACAACAAGAGCTAACATTTTCCCTCAGAATGACAAAGAGTCTCTAACCTCAATAAGCAAAAGAACTAACACTCTCTTCTTCAGAATCAGCAAGGGTCTCCAACCTCTATCACAAGAAGAGCTAACATTTAATTTCTCAGAATAAGGAAGTCTCCAACTTCATAGTAAAAACAAAAGCAAAATTTCTCTTCCTCAGAATGAGCAAGAGCCCAACCTCTATTAAAAGGAGAGCTAAAATTTTCTTCCTCAGAATGTAAAGGAAGAGCTAATATTTCCTTTCTCAGAATGATCAAGGGTTTCCAACCTCTATCATAAGCAGAGCTAAAATCCGCTCCTTCAGCATGAGTAAGAGTCTCCAAACTATAAGACAAGTAGAGCTAATATTTTATTCCTCAGAATGAGCAAGTTTCTCCAATCTCTATCAAAAGAAGAGCTAACATTTTCATCCCCAAAATAAACTTTCTTCAAACTCTATCACAAGACCAAAAATTTTGTTCCTCATAATGACCAAGAGTCTCCAACCTCTATCACAAAAAGAGCTAAAATTAATTTTATCAGAATGAGCAAGTCTTCCACCTCTGTGACAAGAAGAGCTAAAATTGTTTTCCTCAAAGTGAACAAGAGTCTCAACCCTCTATCAGAAGAAGAGTTAAAATTCTCTTCTTTAGGATGAGAATTCCTTCACTCCATCCCAAGAAGATCTAAATTGCATTTCCCATGACGAGAAGAGGGTCTCCAACTCCATAACATGATGAGATAAATTATAAGCAGAAATTCTTCTCCTATCTCTTGCCAAAGAAAAGCAGAAGTTCTTCATTCTCCATCGCAGGATGAGCTAAATTCTTCTTCCGAGGATGAAGGAAGCAGGAACGCGCCTCATCAGCTGGTGAACTCACGTGTGTGATGATTAATAAGCATCTGAGAAAGGAAGAAAGGATAATGGAAACAATGATGCAAGAGAAGAAGCCGGAAGGAAAGAAATTAACGGAGAGCTTCGTGAACAGGTGGAAGAGAAGGAAATGAAAACAAACCGAGATGGAAACGGAAAAGATAACAACAGAAAAGAGAAGGAATTAAAAGCGACAGAATAAATATTTCCAAGAACGAAAATTCTCACAGAAGGAGATTATAAAGCTTCTGATATCAAATGTCGTGACGCTGATATAAAATAAAAATGCAGTAAATTTGGTGTCTTAAAAATTAAGATTTTTTTTCTACTTGTCTTACTAAAGGCAGGGATTAGTTCAGTCCCCAGTGGTATTAGATAACTTGATGCTATCGGGCTCAAGTCTTCGCTGAAATATTCTTCTCTGACCATCGCTCTCCTTCTGTGAAAAAGTGTGCACTGAAGGACTCAGAAAAACCACTGTCATTCGGATGGGATGTTAAGCTCGGATGGGATGTTAAGCTCGGATGGGATGTGGTTCCGTGTGTGCGTAAGCCGTTCACGTTAAAGAACATGCTGGATGTTGTTTACGAAAGGCTTCATCTGACTTTTAATAGACGCTCAGTGGATTCCTTTCCCCAAATGGGAAGGTGGGTGGCTCAGTCGGTAGCGCACCAGGCTCGTAATCTGCAGTTCTTAAATTAGAGTCCGAGCTGTGCCAGAGTTCAGATTTATTCCCACCAAACTCCCATCCTGCCCTCTGTCAGAAACGGGACACCGATGGGTTTGGAAAGACCACTGTCCCTTTGGATCGGATGTTACGCTGTGGTTCAGTATGTCAGAAGGCCATACCCTATGCACGTTAAAGAACATTCTGGATGGCCTTGACAGGAAGCGTCCATCTGTTTCCTAATAGCTGAACAGTGGGTCTCTTTTCCCAACCATTTCTAGGCCCTTGGATTCCTTGTGACCTGGCTATTTAACCCATTGAGTGCACAAAAGTGCTGCCTAGAGATAGAACAGCCCAACCATCTCCTACCATGCTCCGATCTTGGGGTCCTTGTAACCTGCGTCCTTGTAACCTGGTGTAAAGGTGAACAAATGCAAAGTTGAGATTCAACAAAATAAGGTAGAACAGCTCAATCCACCATATCTCTCCCTAATAGGGGAGGATCAAAATCTTTTCCTAAACTCCTTAGGTTGGGTTGTTTTACCTCTGAGCGGCACTTTTTTGCACACAATGGGCTAAATGGCCAGATCACATGGACCCCGAAGGCTCAGAGAAGGTTGGGGGAGGGAACCCACTGGAACAGCTGTTGGGAGACAGATGGTAGCCTCCCGTCAAGGCCATCCAGTGTGTTCTTTAACGTGCACAGGGTATGGCTCTCCCGCACACGGGGCCACGGCTTAACGTCCCATCCGACGGACGGCGGCCTTTCAAAGCCCATCGGTGTTCCCTACTGACCGTGGGCAGGGCGGGGAATTTTGCGGAGATAAATCTCAACGCTGACCCAGCTGGGACTCGAACCTGGGAACTACAGATTACGAGCCCGGCGCGCTACCGACTGAGCCACCCCCACCCCAACTCCTTAGGACTTTAAGGTTAGAGCTCAATAAGTCAACAGTTCAATAATATTTCTTTCGGCCCCTCTGAAATAGCTGGTAAAATATAAATAGGGTTGAATTGTTTTACCTCTGAGAGCGCTTTTTTCACACAATGGGCTAAATGCTAAGTCACAATGATCATGAGGGCTCAGAAAAGATTGGGGGAAGGAACCCGCTGGACAGCTGTTAGCAGACAGATGGTAGCCTCCCGTGAAGGTCATCCAGCGTATTATTTAACGTTCACAGGGTATGGCTCTCCCGTACCTAGAGTTACGGCTTAACATCCCATCCGGTCGACGGCGGCCTTTCCAAGCCCATCGGTGTCCCATATTGATCGAGGGCAGAGCTGGGAGTTTTGCGGAGATAAATCTCAACGCTGGACCAGGTGGGATTCGAACCTGGGAACTGCAGATTACATGGGGCGGGGTGGCTCAGTCGGTAGCGCGCCAGGCTCGTAATCTGTAATTCCCAGGTTCGAGTCCCAGCTGGGTCAGCGTTGAGATTTATCTCCGCAAAATTTCCCCGCCCTGCCCACGGTCAGTAGGGGACACCGATGGGCTTGGAAAGGCCGCCGTCCGTCGGATGGGACGTTAAGCCGTGGCTCCGTGTGCGGTGCCACGGCGCACACATCGCATCCGCAATACTTTATCATCCGCGTAAAGGTTGGCTTGTTTTACCTCTGAGCGGCACTTTTTTGCACACCATGGGCTAAATGGCCAGGTCACATGGACCCCGAAGGCTCAGAGAAGGTTGGTGGAACAGCTGTTGGGAGACAGATGTTGGGGACCCACTGGAACAGCTGTTGGGAGACAGATGGTAGTCCCCCGTCAAGGCCATCCAGCGTGTTCTTTAACGTGCACAGGGTATGGCTCTCCCGCACACGGGGCCACGGCTTAACGTCCCGTCCGACGGACGGTGGCCTTTCCAAGCCCATCAGTGTCCCCTACTGACCGTGGGCAGGGCGGGGAATTTTGCGGAAATAAATCTGAACGCTGACCCAGCTGGGACTCGAACCTGGGAACTACAGATTACGAGCCTGGCGCGCTACCGACTGAGCCACCCCCGCCCCATAAAAAGCGAAAGTACTTTCAAAACAACTGATTTTGAATCTAAATTTTATATTGTGATCTATGAAATATTTAATGTTATCTCCACGACAAAATAGTGTAACGGAATTTGCTAATTCTATATCAGATCTTTTATCAAACAATCATTTTAAGTCAAGAGCAGATCTAGGTGCATTCCACTTTCAATTACATTTCATACGTTCTTGATGATATGCGTAAAAGTATGTGACGTGTAAAACTTTCAAGATTAATTTTGATGTCAATAATCTTTTTGATATATCAAGAATTACATCAACCCTGAATGAGCTTATGCTTTTAGGTTGCTTATGATGTAATGATGTAAAGTCATATTAATTCCATGTTACGTGAATAGTACATAACTCCGATCCAGCACTCTGTAACTTCTTAAACATGCATTTTATGAACAAATGTGACTAGATAATTTAAAGATCTCAGTCAAGTCCATTTCAATCTCAATTTTCAACAATATATAATAATAATTTTTTATTACATGAATACAAAACGCACATAGTAAACAATACACAAAGACTATACACAATAAAATAAAAATTTGCAATAACTCAAAGAAACATAATTGTGGTTTATACAATTGAGAACCAAGGGCAACTTCCCGTCCAGGGGGGCGGGGGTGGCTCAGTCGTTAGCGCGCCAGGCTCGTAATCTGTAGTTCCCAGGTTCTAGTCCCAGCTGGGTCAGCGTTGAGATTTATCTCCGCAAAATTTCCCGCCTTGCCCACGGTCAGTAGGGGACACCGATGGGCTTGGAAAGGCCGCCGTCCGTCGGATGGGACGTTAAGCCATGGCCCGTGTGCGGGAGAGCCATACCCTGTGCACGTTAAAGAACACGCTGGATGGCCTTGACGGGAGACTACCATCTGTCTCCCAACAGCTGATCCAGTGGGTCCCCTCCCCCAACTTTCTCTGAGCCTTCGGGGTCCATGTGACCTGGCCATTTAGCCCATGGTGTGCAAAAAAGTGCCGCTCAGAGGTAAAACAACCCAAATCGCGTCCAGGTCTGCTGAACATTACCAATGAAAATTTCGGCAACAGCACATGTACAGTCACTCAAAAAAAATTCGAACATTATGGTTGATTACAGAATTCAGAAAAAATATCTGGCACCGTTTTTTTTTAGAAATTAGTGATCTGACAACCTTCGGGTCACGTGACACGAAGGTTGCCAGATCACTAATTTCTAAAAAAAACCGTTGTCAGACATTTTTTCTGAATTCTGTAATCAACCATAGTGTTCGGATGTTTTTTGAGCGACTGTACCACATGGTAAAATACAATATAAAGTAGAACTTGGGTTTCTTTACAATAAATTTTCTAAATTTGAAATATTTAAGAGAAATAAACGTATAATTCGTTGGTCAAAATAACATAAATATTCGTTGGTTATTTAGGGTTAGGGAAAAGGAATGCCAATTTAAATAACCAAAAGTTAATAAAAATAAGTTAAAAGATAGCAATAGTCTTTATACTAAATGTTACTAACACGTTGAACAGTATTTTTAAAAGTCAGCGTAATTTTTATTTAAATTTTCCTCAATTTCCAATTTTATTCCCCCAGAATGAGTTGACTTTTCAAATGTTTCACCTTCCATAACTGCTCAAATACTGAACGAATAACGTTAAAAATCGAGATTTAGATAGATTTGAATGAGATTTTAAATCATCTAATGTCTCATTTTTTCATACAAAGCTTATTTATGAAGTTCTATGTCTGAGTTGCTATTGACTTAACACGAAACTGCGCCTAATGAAGTGTCTCTCGATTAAATTCCTACCCAGCCCTCTGTCAGAAAGGGAACACCAATGGTCTTTGAAAGGCAGCCGTCCGTCGTATGGATCGTTAAGCCATATCCTGAGCAGGTTAAAGAAACTTTGAATGGCCTTACTGGGAGGCTTCCATCTATCTCCTAACAGCTGTCCAGTGGATCCCCCCCCCCTCCCCCCCCCAACCTTCTCTGAGCCTCTCGAGGATCTCGTGTCTGGCCATTTAGCCTATTGTGCGCAAAAAAGTGCCACTTAAAGGTAAAACAATCCAATCCTAATGAAATGACCACTGATGGTACGTTGAAATTCTGACAAACCTATAGCTTATACACCTTAACAAGATTTCACTTACCACACTGGGAACGATGGGCGAGATTTTCCAGAGGATCGCTAAGATACACACAGCTGTGAAAGATTTCAAGTAAGGTAATTTCACTGATGATTCCTCCTCGGTATCAATTTGCTCTGAGTCATTTCATCATCACGTCATCTCTTATAATCCAAGAGGGATGGTAAAACAGTTCGGAAGGAGAAACAGAGAAAAGAAGAGGTGAAAGACGATGGTGAGAAGAAAAAGAAGATGCGGTGAGTTGAAGATGCCGCGATCGATGACGAGGTCTACGACATCTGGATCACGTGACAGAAATGAAACATTTTCACCAATTTCTTTCAGATAGTGATCGTTTCCCAAAACGGTCGCAACAGATGATGTTTTGTATCCTCATCCCTCTCTCTGTCTCTGACGATCACCGAGGAAGCTGGAGGATGTTAAAAGACCAGACCGCAGGTGGCATCTACCAGACCGTGCTCTTCAGCTGCGCAGAGGTGCACCAGATGGGAATCCCACTGCGCAGGCGTGAGGAATGTGTGTGTGTGTAACACCTTGGTTGTTTGGTTGTGACAACGGACGGAGCAGGATGTTTGGCGAAGGGAGAAAGGGAGAGAGAAGAAATTGGGGAAAATTTTATTTTTCATTTTAACTCGTTTTCAAAATGCGACCAATCGTTTTTATTTTGTTGTCAGTCCGTTGTTAGACATTTAACTTTTTCCTTGTACAGATAAAGGTAGAATTCTTTTCTTTTTTGGTAGGTAGTATTTTATCATTCTCCCATTAGTTTTAGTTTCGACTGTTAGAACCCGTGAGCGGATTTTTTTTTTATTTTTTATTTTTTATGAAAACAAATTTTCATAAAAGTCATACACTAACGAGACATTTCAAAGTGAAAAGAACTTTATTTCTTTAATTAGAATTTGTTCAACGAATAATTTCTCTTCCAACAACATCTTCTCATCACTAAGAATGATTAATTGATGTCTAAATAATTCAGTCTTGAAAACGTAATTTATACCTTATGACACATCGACTTACAACAGATTCCATCTCATTGAATTTGTGTGCAAACATAACAACGAAAACAAGAAGACGAGAAATTTGTCGAAAAGAAAAACCTGAGCATTTTTTTTTTAAAACAAATTCTTCGGAACATTATTCCTTGATGACCGACACCCCACCGAAAGTGACGCTTCTCTGCACGAGCCTCTTTTGCCTCCCTCCGATCAGACGACTCTTTCTCAGCGTTTCTTCAACGAACGGCGCCAACTTGATCTGCTTCAGTTCTTCGCGCTGAGGAATGGGGATCTCTGGATACACGTGCAGCTGGGAATCCAACAAAATACATTCAGTTCTCCGATAGATAGAAAAGAGGCGGCTTTCAAATAGACAACTGTGGCGTAGTGTCAGGGGACACTGGGAAAATAATCCCTCTTAGAATGAAAATGATCCATCTGGGTTCTGTTACCATTGAGCTTACGTTTTTGTTGTAAAGTCGCTCAAAAAAATATCCGAACTCTATGGTTGATTACAGAATTCCGAAAAAATATCTGGAACGTATACAGCAACTGTACAGGCTCCAGTTACCGTTCACAGCAAACTGGAGCGTGTGCAGTTACTGCACACGCTCCAGTTTCCTGTGAACGGTAACTGCACACGCTCAATATTTCTGTGAGTGGGCCCCACGATCCAGGTTTCTGTGAGTTCACACGATCCAATGTGCTGTGAACATTAACCGCAACCGCTTCAGTTTGCTGTGAACGGTAACTGCACACGCTCAATGTTTCTGTGAGTGGGCCCACACGATCCAGGTTTTTGTGAGTTCACACGATCCAATGTGCTGTGAACATTAACCGCAACCGCTTCACTTTCATGTGAACGGTAACTGCACACGCTCAATGTTTTTGTGAGTGGGCCCCACGATCCAGGTTTTTGGGAGTTCACACGATCCAATGTGCTGTGAACATTAACCGCAACCGCTTCAGTTTGCTGTGAACGGTAACTGCACACGCTCAATGTTTCTGTGAGTGGGCCCACACGATCCAGGTTTTTGTGAGTTCACACGATCCAATGTGCTGTGAACATTAACCGCAACCGCTTCAGTTTGTTGTGAACGGTAACTGCACACGCTCAATGTTTCTGTGAGTGGGCCCACACGATCTAGGTTTTTGTGAGTTCACACGATCCAACGTGCTGTGAACATTAACCGCAACCGCTTCAGTTTGCTGTGAACGGTAACTGCACACGCTCAATATTTCTGTGAGTGGGCCCCACGATCCAGGTTTTTGTGAGTTCACACGATCCAATGTGCTGTGAACATTAACCGCAACCGCTTCAGTTTGCTGTGAACGGTAACTGCACACGCTCAATATTTCTGTGAGTGGGCCCACACGATCCAGGTTTTTGTGAGTTCACACGATCCAATGTGCTGTGAACATTAACCGCAACCGCTTCAGTTTGCTGTGAACGGTAACTGCACGCGCTCAATGTTTCTGTGAGTGGGCCCACACGATCCAGATTTTTGTGAGTTCACACGATCCAATGTGCTGTGAACATTAACCGCAACCGCTTCAGTTTGCTGTGAACGGTAACTGCACACGCTCAATGTTTCTGTGAGTGGGTCCACACGATCCAGGTTTTTGTGAGTTCACACGATCCAATGTGCTGTGAACATTAACCGTAACCGCTTCAGTTTGCTGTGAACGGTAACTGCACACGCTCCATATTCATTGCATTATATATTCATACGCATTATATATATTAAAAAAAAAGTATCCGAACAGTATGGTTGATTACAGAATTCCGAAAAAATATCTGGCAACGATTTTTTTAGAAATTAGTGATCTGGCAACCTTCGTGTCACGTGACACGAAGGTTTTGTTTTCTTTTTCCTTAAAAAAAAAAGAAAATCATCAGTCGTAACTAATGGCTAAAACTGTCATTTGGGGAAGTTCTAACAGAGTAGATAACGATAAAGAAGGTATTCCATATTACTAACGAGACAATTCGGTCTCCCAAGAACAGTGAAGTCTCCGAGAGTTTCACCATTTACCGCTGACGCTATGCCACAGACCGATATACCTATTTATGATCAAAGTATGAAGTTTTCATCTCCGTGGTACCGTCCGTCAGATGGGACGTTAAGCCGTGGCCCCGTGTGCGGGAGAGCCATACCCTGTGCACGTTAAAGAACACGCTGGATGGCCTTGACGGGAGGCTACCATCTGTCTCCCAACAGCTGTTCCAGTGGGTCCCCTCCCCCAACCTTCTCTGAGCCTTCGGGGTCCTTGTGACCTGGCCATTTAGCCCATGGTGTGCGAAAAAGTGCCGCTCAGAGGTAAAACAACCCAACCCAATCTCCGTGGTAATCAAAAGCATCAATTTCTA
The DNA here is from genome assembly GCA_038380435.1 of Ryuthela nishihirai. Classification (NCBI taxonomy): domain Eukaryota; kingdom Metazoa; phylum Arthropoda; class Arachnida; order Araneae; family Heptathelidae; genus Ryuthela; species Ryuthela nishihirai. The sequence goes on from JAWZYU010000026.1 coordinate 27,725,441, forward strand.
AATCGATTATTGTGCACGAACATTTATGGACACAGGAAGTTACATTTCCTGGTTGAGCAAAAAATATTGGTTTGACTCTTTCGAAGAAGCAGGTGGGAGGGGAAATGTTACTTAAGTTCCTCCCTGGGAGGGTTATATTGGGGAATGGGAAGGCATGCTATTTTTATTATTTCCAGGGATGGAGATGGTGGAAAATTCTAGGGTGTCCGAAAAGTAATGATGGCGTTTCGAAAACCAATACATGGGGAAAATAACATGCATATTCGAGGAAATAATATTTTAACTGAAAGTGTACAGTCGCTCAAAAAAATATCCGAACACTGGTTGATTACAGAATTCATAAAAAATGTCTGGCAACGGTTTTTTTAGAAATTTGTGATCTGGCAACCTTCGTGTCACGTGACACGAAGTTTGAAAGACCACTAATTTCTTAGTTAAAGGATACTTTTTGAGCGACTGTACATTGCCTTTTAGGTTCTAAAAAACGAAGATGAAACGGAACTAGCGTTAAAACTATTCCAAACAAAAATATGAGATTTAAAAAATTCGAAGAATGACAAACCTTGAAGTTGATCTCGTAGAGGTGATCCAGTTCCGGTCTCGGATGGTACATCCTCTTCACCACGTGATACTTCCCGAGGATCGGTCCTTCTTCCTTCTCTGCTTTCCCCCCGAGCTCTTCCTTCCTCTCATCTTCCTCGTCATCCTTCAGCCAAGAGAAGTTCATCATCCCCGTGCTCTTGCAGTGTCGTAAAATCTCGAGGGCCATGTCCCATCGAGGGCACGCGCCCTTGTTAATCACCTGTCGAAGAGGGGGAAGAAAGGGAAGCGAAGAAGTTTTCGGTTTTAAAAAACACATTTCATTGCAGTGAGTGGGGGGAAATTACTGTAAATCCATTCAAATATCACATTTATAGCATAAATAGACTATCTACAACATTGCTTTAATGATTTGTCGTTTTCCGATTTTAGTTACAAAAATGTGAGGATTTAAATTTTATCACAGTCTATATCCATCCAAAAAACCTTTTTTTTGAAACCTCTAAATTAGGGATTCTCAACGTGGGGTACGCGGTTAAAATTTTTGCGGTACGTCGTGAAAAGTCGCTAGATCTAGTAACAAAGAAAAAATAACCATTATTATACTATAACTAAAGTTTTATCTATCTATATAAGGGGTACGCCAGTTACATGCACATTTCCAGGGGTTACGTGAAGCATAAAAGGTTGAGAACCACTGCTCTAAATCAAAAAAAAAAATCTCCAATCCCCCACCCCAACTTTTTTCTTCACGAAAGAATTGGGATACGGGGGAGGCTCAGTCGGTAATGCGCCAGGATTATAAATATACAGTTTCCAGGTTCGAGTCCCGCCTGGGTCAGCGTTAAGAATTATATCTGCATAACTTCCCGCCTTCCTCTAGGTCAGTAGAGGATATCGATTGGCTTGGAAAGGCCGCCGTCCATCGGATGGAACGTTAAGCTGTGACCCATGTGCGGGAGAGCCATACCCTGTGACGTTAAAGAACACACTGGATGGCCTTGATGGGAGGCTACCATCTGTCTTCTAATAGCTGTCCAGTGGGTTCCCTCCCCCAACCTTCTCTGAACCCTCGGGGTCTTTGTGACCTGGCCATTTAGACCATTGTGTGCAAAAAAGTGCAGCTCGGAGGTAAAACAACCTACACCAACCCATTTTTTTTTTACGAATCGCTAAAAATAATGAATGGGTGAATAAGGCATAATTAATAAATATCATTAGTTTCCAAAAAATCTTTGTTTCCGTATAGGGATGGAAAGGCCGCCGTCCGTCGGATGGGGCGTTAAGCCGTGGTTTCGTGTGAGGGAGAGCCATACCCTGTGCACGTTAAAGAACACGTTGGATGGCCTTGACGGAGGCTACCATCTGTCTACCAACAGCTGTTCCAGTGGGTCCCCTCCCCCAACCTTCTCTGAGCCTTCGGGGTCCTTGTGACCTGGCCATTTAGCTCATGGTGTGCGAAAAAGTGCTGTTCAGAGGTAAAACATTCCAACCCAAATCCGTATAGGGATATATCATTAAATATTTCATACTAAAAGCTAATTTAAATTAAGAATGATCGTATTGCTACCGGTAGTTTAATAATTAATATTTGCATTCTGTGCTTCATTTAGACTCACTAACTTCACAGAATGAGTCGCCTCTGCTCTGGATGCGCAGACGACATCTTGTTATCTTAGCAGAGGCTATCATCTGCTCCAGACGTAATAAATTATGGATGTTGAAGAATTCGGAATTGGATCGATAATTTGATTTCTTCTCAAATCCTAATTAAGATTAAAGAACCTGTCAACCTTAGCAAAAGTAAGGCTTCTCGCTTGATTACTTAAACCCCAACAAATTGGAACGTGAGGCAGTGCACGAGTGATAATCCGCTGGGCTCTAGTAACCTTAAATTCTCAACGGTTCTAGATTTCTAAGTTGTAAAAAAATAAGTCTTTCTTGTCGAATATTTAAATAAGAATAAACTTTTGTTCCTCTACACTTAGTAGAATCTTATACAGGATTGGATTGGATTGTTTTACCTCTGAGCGGCACTTTTTTTGCACACCATGGGCTAAATGGCCAGGCCACAAGGACCCCGAAGGCTCAGAGAAGGTTGGGGGAGGGGACCCACTGGAAGAGCCTGTTGGGAGACAGATGGTAGCCTCTCGTCAAGGCCATCCAGCGTGTTCTTTAACGTGCATGGGGTATGGCTCTCCCGCACACGGGGCCACGGCTTAACGTCCCAACCGACGGACGGCGGCCTTTTCAAGCCCATCGGTGTCCCCTACTGACCGTAGGCACGGCGGGGAAATTTTGCGGAGATAAATCTCAACGCTGACCCAGCTGGGGCTCGAACCTGGGAACTACAGATTACGAGCCTGGCGCGCTACCGACTGAGCCACCCCCGCGCCAGAATCTTATACAGAGGGTTCCTAAAAGTTGTATACACTATTTGGACGTCAATGAAAATCACAAAAATACGAATGAGTTATTGAAAATGAATATATTAGGAGGATATAATACACCGCCCTACCAAAATATTAAAGTTGTATAGATTTACCTGTGAGTGGCACTTTATTTTACACAATGGCCTAAATGACCAAGTCACAAGGACCCCGAAGGCTCAGAGAAAGTTGGGGGAGGGGACCCAGTGGAACAGCTGTTGAGAGACAGATGATAGCCTCACGTCAAGACCATCCAGCGTGTTCTTTAAGTGCATAGGGTATGGCTCTCCTGAACACAGATCCACGTCTTAACGTCCCATCCGACGGACGGAGACTTCTCCAAGCCCATCCGGTGTCCCTTACTGACTGTGGGCAGAGCAGGGAGTTTTGCGGAGATAAATCTTAACGCTGGCCCAGCTGGGACTCGAACTTGGGAATAGAAAATTATGGGCCTAGCGTGCTACCCATTGAACCAAGGCTTGCTCCCCAGAGTATCAGAGAATTTGCATGTCGTGTCAATGGGAATCTCACTTCGAATCTCTATATTTCTAAAATATGTATTTAATGACGAAATGTGATTGAAAATAAATATCGTAATCAAATTCATTTAAATGTGGATTTTTCAACCATATTCGTTCAATATTTAAAGAGTTATGTACAGTACTGTGCAAATTAGTTGGGACAATAGGAAAATGCAGTAACAAAGACACAACTAAAATATTTATTTGTTTAATAGTGTAGTTAATAGTGAATGTGACCCCCTTAGCTTTAATTACTTCTTCCACCCTCTCAACCATTGATGCCACTAGCTTTCCACAAATCTCCTTCACTTCAGGGTCGTGGTACCACACTTTCATGACACTTTCTATCATTTTGGTTTTCGTCGTGCAATCCATCTTAGATATGCGCGCTTTAATAATGGTCCACAAACTTTCAATGGGGTTTAGATCGGGTGAATTTCCTGGCCACTCCAATACCTTCAAATGTTGCTGGGTAAAGAAGCTCTTAGCAAGCTTAGAATTGTGGCATGGAGCCAGATCCTGTTGAAATACCCCATCGCCGTTAGGAAACAGCTTCTGCAGTGTTGGGACCATTTTCGCCTACAGAACACCTATGTATGTACTTTTTGCTGTCCATTCCTTCAATGGGGTGAAGCGTCTGTTAGATTAGTTTAGACTTGCAGCAGAAGGTTACGAACAAGTTTAGACTTGCAGCAGAAGGTTACGAACAAGTTTAGACTTGTAGCTGTTTAGACTGTGCAGCGGAAGGGACTTAGCATTCCTTCGCTTGTCCCAACTAATTCGCACAGTACTGTAAGATGGAATATTTCACGACAGTAATTCATCGTAAGAACTTACCTCGGGAAGTAATTAAAACTTATACGATAAGTATTGTCTCAAACCATTTAATGAGATAAATCCACATTTTATAACAGGCATGTTTAACAAGCTCATTGCGAAAGAACTTGAGACTATAAAACAAATCATTAATATATCCATCAGGTAATTTGAACGGTTGATACTAAATTGATTGTCATACAATCTCCACTCAAGTACATTTCTGTTTTAAATATAGGCATCATTTTAGAATTTTATTAATAAATCCAAAATCCATAACGTTTAACTTGCAGGGGGGGAGGGGGTTGTAATTACAAATAGTTGATCACTCCCACGTAGCAGTAAATTTGGGACTTACGTCCAATCTGATAATTTTTTTATCTTACTGACAGGCTCCTATCAGACCTCTGTGGCAAGTAGCTGCTTGAGGGGGTATTTATTTATTTATTTATTTATTTATTTATTTTAATAAACCTTTTTATTGGCAATCATGAAATCGTGCTACTATCTTGTTCCCATTTAACTTACAATTACGTATGGAATAAATAAGGTTCTCAAAGTATGGATTATAATTGGAATCATGCAAACTATTACTAACTGTACCAAAATAACTTTCAAAGAATTATTACTTACCTTGAAAGATCGGTAGGATTATTAATACTACCAATGTAAACCTCAAAGGAATCATACTAATAGATCGTTTGTAATATTCGTTTAAAGTTTAAATATTTTTTCCCAATTTTTGCTCTTTATAACAGGGTGCTATTCAAGCTTCGAAACGTATATTGTAATACCACATTAATATCTAGTCATCCAAAAAAGATCTTTTAATTCTAAAATTCTCAATTCTTCAATTTCTTTTAAAAATTTCATCTCTAAAAACAAAAAAAAACAAAAAAAAAACAAATACCTACAGACAAATGACACTATTAGGAACACTGTTGCTATGGTAAACAACGCTCAGAGGGGGCGGGGTGGCTCATTCGGTAGCGTGTAAGGCTCGTAATCTGTAGTTCCCAGGTTCGAGTACCGCCTGGGTCAGTGTTCAGATTTATCTCTGCAAAACTCCCCGCCCTGCCCACCAGTAGGGGACACCAATGGGCTTGGAAAGACCGCCGTCCGTCAGATGGGACGTTAAGCCGTGGACCCGTGTATGGAAGAGCCATACCCTGTGCACATTAAAGAGCACGCTGGATGGCATTGACGGGAGGCTACCATGTCTCCCAACAGCTATTTCAGTGGATTCCCCTCCCCTAACATTCTCTGAGCCATAATGGGGTCCTTGTGACCTGGCCATTTAGCCCATGTGTGCAAAAAGTGACGCTTAGAGGTAAAACAACCCAACGCTCGGAAGCAAGTTCTCTAGTCCGACACTGGAGCGCTACTCTTTGAGAGTTTAACGTTGGGATAATATTGCCTTTAGCAGTGTAGGGAATGGGCCCTCTATGGTCATCCCTATTTAACTGGACCAGATGGAAAGCTTACCTTCAAGGTGGTGGGTGAGGCTAGCCTTCTGATGTCACCAGGCATGGGACGCAGCATTCCCTTGGAATAATAAGGCATGTCGTCCAAATCCCACAGGTCCTTCTGACCAAAAGTGCCAACGTAGCAGCCGTAGACATACCAGAGACGGACGGAGCCGTCCCTTCCAGAGGTCAGCACGAGGTCAAGCTCGTCTACGTACTCCACGTGCAGAATGGCTTGAAGGTGGGCGCGGAAACAGCTGAGCAACAGAGGAGGTTTCACTTGGACCAGTCTCGGATCGATCTCTTCCTTCTCCACGGTCTCCGGGAAGGAGTCCGATACACTGACGTCACGTCCGGCTCTCAGCTCGATGTTCTTCATGAGGCGGAAGTAAGGGAATCGGTTATAATGCTGTTTCTGCCTCTCTTTGGGGACTTCTTCTTGCCCGTGGCAATAACCTTCCAATTCCCACACTCGCACGTATCCTGAAGTATCGCCTAAAAAAGATACAAAAAAAAAAAATCTCTTTGAAGAATTAGAAAAAAGAAAAGAAAGGAATAAAAAGGCTATTAATCTTTTTAAACTTAAGAAAATACTCCCCAACACAAGGACGGAGATAACCTAGAAGCTCTATTAGACTTTTCCTGGTTTCTCATCCAACACACAAACACATGCACGAACCACACCCCACCTGGGATTCGAACCCAGACCCCCGAAGCTGTAGTGTCACAGCGACATCATTGAGACACCAAGGCGGGAAACACAAATCAGAGAGAAAAATTTTGATCGTGTGGCTCATTAAGGATCGTAGTTGCAAATATGGCAATCATGATTTTTAATATATTTTATTATTTTTTCTGTATACATCTTACAAATTATCATTAAACTGTTACTGATGATCCGCAAAACTTAAAGCTTATCTGCAGGATATAGACTAATTCAGTTACAAATTCTTATCAGGCTTTTGTATATACTTTTCAATACATACATTTTTATATATTTACAAATATTTATTTAAATGCTAGCAACTAAGTTAGTATGACCTAAGTGTTGTTATTAGTTCTCGTTATTTTCTTAAAAATAATTTCAATATTTTTATGCAGCATCTAATTTTAAAAATTCAATAAGTTCCGATTTTTTAAAAGAGTGTAACATTTTAGAGGTCTGCTTCAGAGATCTTCAAAAAGTTTCTAGGAAAATGAATGAATTATGTGCAAGTTTAATAATTCTTTTTGTTTCCATTATCCTTACCAGCATTCTCAAGAAGGGGACGAGTGGGCAGGCACAACATCCCCTCCGCTAAATCCGGCCCTGAATTCAATCAAAAATGCGAGAAAACAAAAAGAAAAAAGGAATTATATTATTGAAAAGGTATTCGTAAAAGGTTTCCGTACACCTGATATTATTATTATTCACCATAAATTATTTTTTCAATCAATTTTTCCAGGAGGGAGGGAGGAGAGCTGGCAATTTCCTCTTTTTTCCATCCCTGCCGACGCTCACTGCACCCTCTAATGAAGAAAATTGGAACTAAAACGGAAGGTTCGGAAATCGCGAATACTTTTGTTTTTGGCAGAATAAATTTCATTTAAACACGAGTTTTGAATATTTCTCTTAAAATTAAAAACAATTCCCTTCCTCAAGGGGAAAATCAAAATAACTATTCTCAATAACAGAGATTTACAGAGATTTACTTTTAGTAACATGCGACATTGTCGAAATTGAACTCTGGGTACTTATCTGGGCTCACGGGAAATCGATGACTACACTGTTGCTCATAAGGAATATGAAGACCAAAGTAATGCTCATATAGGGAATATGATGATAAAAATAATTCTCTTATGGAATAAGGCGATCAAGGTAATGCTCATAGGATAGGGAATATGATGTCCAAATAATGCTCATAATGAATAGGATGACCAAAGTGATCCACATGGGAAATATGATGATCATAGTGCTTCTCAGATTGAATATAATGTTCATAGTAGTGCTCATATTGAATATAAGTTGGGTTGTTTTACCTCTGAACGGCACTTTTTTGCACACCATGGGCTAAATGGCCAGGACACATGGACCCCGAAGGCTCAGAGAAGGTTGGGGAAGGAGACCCAATGGAGCAGCTGTTGGGAAACAGATGGTAGCCTCCCGTCAAGGCCATCCAGCGTGTTCTTTAACGTGCACAGGGTATGGCTCTCCCGCACACGGGGTCACGGCTTAACGTCCCATCCGACGCCTTTCCAAGCCCATCGGTGTTCCCTACTGACCGTGGACAGGGCGGGGAATTTTCCGGAGATAAATCTCAATGCTGACCCAGCTGGGACTCGAACCTGGGAACTACAGATTACGAGCCTGGCGCGCTACCGACTGAGCCACCCCCGCCCCATATTAAATATAATGACCATAGTAGTGCTCATACGAATATGATGTCTATAGTGATTAACATGGGGTGTATGATGACTAAAGTAATGCTCTTAGGAAATATGATGACCAAAGTAATTATAGAGAATATCATTACCAAAGTGATCCACTTGATGAATACATTGATGTGCTGATAAAGAATGTGATGATCAGAATGATCCACACGAGAAGTATAATGACAATGATAATGATGCGGAAAATATCCACTAAGGCGATATTTATGGGAAACATGATGATCAAGGTAGTGCTTATGATTACAAGGATTATAAAACTGGCAATAATGATGGCAGTGATGTCTAAGGTAACTTTTATAGGAGCAATGATGTCTATGGTACTACTCATGGCACCACAATGGCCGAATGGATGCTTATGAGAAATACTATATCCACAGTGATAATTAAAGGCCATTATATAATCATCTTCACTTTAACCACAGCACTTACCAGTGATCAGGTACCTGTTCCTAGCATCGGACGCCATGCAGAGCACCGCATCAATACTCCTATAGGGACCATGGAACCTCCCAAGTAGTCCACTACCAGGACACACTGACCACACTCGGATGTAGCCATCTTTCCCGCAGGAGAGCAGCGAGCCCACATCGATGGCTATTGGCCTATTCTGCAGGAAGAGCAATTTGTCAATGGTCGAAGTGGCCTCACCCTCAGATTCGTCATCAGATTCGCTCTTTTCGGGGAGTTTAAAGGTCACGCTCTTTTTCGAGCTCCTGGAATTCCCTTTTATCAAATCCTCTGGACCTGACGAAGACTTTCTTCTTTCTGACAGCTCTTCCTTCTCTACTTCTTCTTCACCCTCTTTTTCGTCGTCACCACCATCCTCTTCTTCCACTTTACCTTCTTGATCGGCCTTAGAGACGAATCCAGCATATATCGACCGCGTATCTCTCAGTCTAAACTTGACGAATCCATTCTCTCTTATCCAGATGATGATCTCTCCATCATAAGAAGCCGTTGCTAAAATCTGACCCTGGTGGGTGTCGACGCCTAGAATGTCATCCTCATGTTGAATAGCCCATATCTTATGAAAGGAGTCGACCCCGTCGTCATAAAACTGAGTGACCCTTCTATTCCACCCGACAGCAAACAGGTGGTGATGACCAGCGAAAGCGATTCCCGTCACGACTTGTCGATCCACAGTTTGGAACTCATTCAGACAAATCCCGTTATTGAAGTTCCATATTTTGATTTTACCATCTTGACCACCAGTGATCAGGCGCCTCTCTGTGGGGTCAAGCCGCATGGCCGTGATCTGAATAGGATATTCGATGCCACTCTTCACTACACTGTGGGCCTTGGTGAACTCATAGATCTTCCTTCCGGTGTTCAGGTCCCACACAAGTACAGTCGAGTCTTGTCCGCCAGTGATGACATAATTGAAAGTGCGATTGTAGAGGGCAGCACAGACCGGTTTGGTGTGAGTCATGTATTTGGCAAAGTCGTCAACGACAACAGACCTGAGCAGAGCCAACTTGTAGGTGGCAATCACCATCACATGTTTTAAAGGATTGTAAATGGCGGCTTCGATATCGTGTGACCCCAAACCGACGACTGAACAATTCAGTGTGTGCATGCATATGTGGAGATGCAAATGCCAGATCTTGATATACTTGTCTTTGCTGATGCTGATAATCATCTGCATCACGTCGTCCAACAAGATGTGCATGACGGGAGTCATGTGACCCTGGAGGGTGGAGTTGGGTCGGCTGTTGACGAAAGGATTCCACAACTTCACGTTGTAGTCCATCCCGCCAGTGACAATATAGTTCTGAGTGGCACAAAAATCGAAGCAGATGATCCCCTTGTTGGATCTGAAGAGATAGTGACACATCTTGATAACGTCGTATAGAGACATGGCCTCGTTAGTGCACGCCGCACATGAGATGAATGAATTGATGGCGGAGATGTATTTCACCTTCACCACCCAATTGGAGTGGAGCTTCGGGAATGGCAACACCTCCAAGCCAACCACGTGGTTGCAGACGATATTGGCAAAGGGAATCCTGTTCAGTTTCTGCTTGATAATGACGGAGCGTCGGAGGTTGTGGAAGAAGATGTATCCGATCCAGATCAAGTTCACATTCCCACCAGTGTCACCACAGACGAGGATCGACTTCTCACTACTTCTAGGAGAAGTGTGGTAATCGAGACACATGATGCAGAAGGGAAACTCCACAATAGAGAAATGGCGCTCAAACTCTGCAGGATTGCTGTCATAGAATCGTATGTCCCACACCGTAGTGGAAACGGCGATCATTTGCGCATCGGGCAGACAAGTCATGTCCGTCACGGTCACAGTCTGTTTCTGATTCCTATCGTCTTGCTCCACGTGCAGCTTACTCAACAATTTCATATCCGGCGACCACGTCATCAGGTAACCACAACGACTGATGCCGACGTAACATCCACCAGTGCCGTCCCGCTGACCCTCGAGAATTGGATAGAGCTTTATGCAGACCATGACGTCGGTGTGCACGAGACAGCTGATGATTGTGACGTCTTCCTGGAAGGGCTTCATTGCTAGATGAGCTATGGCAACGTCCCGCTGGTTGTAGATCTGAAGCACGTGCGTGACGAATGTCTTCCAGCTGACTCGACCGATGGCGTTGGCATCCATCTTGTAGAAGAAATCGGTCACTTCGTCGCTGGTCGTGTCCTCTAACACTCGTGACATGGCACGGATGAAATTCGGATGATCAATAGAACCTACATTGTCTGTGTCGAGTTCACGGAATTGCTCCTGAAGTTTCAGCAAGTGTTGTAAGCTCAGCCTGTCCACAACTCCAGCAGGAAGAGGTAGCACATCTTCCGATGCATCGCCAGTTTGTTCAGTCAACAAAAAATCCATTTTATTTCGTTGGAAGCTTATCAATATGTCTTAATTTCCGAAAATCGGTACACACAGATTCCAGAAAACCATCAGTATCTGAATGATTATCGCAGAAACCGTTTCATAATTCGCTTTACGTGTTGATAAGCGCTTTTTAAATAAAACACACCTTTTTTTTCTCGTTTTTAAATAAATTCGGGTACGTGCGTTTTCCGCTGACGTAAAATTATGCATTTTTGCCAAACAGACAAATAAAACTCCCTTCCGGAAATTTTCAACAATTAACGCACTGTTGAAAGAACACTTTTACAAGTGATGATCCATTGTGATACAGTAACACATTATTTTCAACAGTGACTATTCGTTTATTAAGTCTCATAGACTAGATTATAAACAAAAAAACTTGAAAAATGCATTTTTCACACAACAAAACAAAAATTTGGTGTTTCTGAGTTTCCAGATTAGGATTAGTAATCAGTAATTCTTGTAATTTAAAATCGACAGATAATTATTTTTTCTATTGTATAGTTTTTAAACTTTGCATGTGTTAAGATTAAAATTTAAAGATTTCTTGTCAAGGTTAAAATATTTATTCATTTATGACAATTCTGACATAAATATTTCTGATTATCATTTTTGAAAGTCCTAATTTTTAGTTTTATATTATTTCTTATTGAATAAAAATTGATGACTAAAAAACTTAAACTTCCCCTAATAAATACAGATTTAACTAATTAACTAACTGAATTGTTTATTCAATATTGTTTTAAATTGTTATATTACTTATTATTTGACAGCATATATTTATAATTTATTTATCGACTATATTTTTTCCCTTAAAAAATTAATAATAGTCTCTTCAGGCTATTAAAGCTTATTTTCATGGTCTTTAGTTCAAAATCTGAAGAATGTAATTTACATCAAATTTATTATCATTTTAAAATTTATATTTGCCATTAATTTTGTTTCAAAAGGATTTATTAATTCTAACGGGAAAAGGGAAAAACATCCTTTGGAGATGAGCATCTCTTTTCTTTTTAATGCAAGGTATTATTATTTTTTTCATTTGCGACATATACGACAGAGAAAAATCCTAGAAGCTACTCCTAGCTTTTGCACGGCTTCTCATATAAGGACATACCCTACTAAGACCGAAGTCACTGCTGACCACTGCCTCAGATAGAGGTAACACAAAGTTTACCTTGCTGTAACAGTCGCTAGCTGCATAACCATTATGTTGGCTAAGGCTACTGCGATTGGACTGGCTCCAGCACCTGAATGAATGGCATGAGCTGAATCTAGCACTGGCTGTACCACGAGAAATTGAACACAGCACAGGGTGTGACATGATGAAATCTACACTGGGCGTGACTTGAAGAATTGAATCCAGCACAAACTGTGCTACGATGAACTGAATCCAGCACAAACTGTGCTACGATGAACTGAATCCAGCACAAACTGTGCTACGATGAACTGAATCCAGCACAAACTGTGCTACGATGAACTGAATCCAGCACAAACTGTGCTACGATGAACTGAATCCAGCACAAACTGTGCTACGATGAACTGAATCCAGCACAAACTGTGCTATGATGAACTGAATACAGCATTGGGTGAAATGCAATAAATAAAATGCAGCATAGGGTGCATTGCAATAAATTAAATTCAGCTCAGTATGTATTGCAATAAATAAAATGCAGCACAGTATGGGTCACAAGGAATTGAGTCCAGGGCAGAGTTTGCCACAATGTATTGAATCTAGCACCGGATGTACCATGATTAATGGAATTCAGAATGTGCCGCTATGAAATGAATCCAGCACCGGGTGTACCATGTTTATAAAACTCTTGTTTATAAAAAAAAAATGGTGACATGTCCCCAAGAACCTGATCACCCATAGAGTGGGTAACCAGGAACCTCGGGAACGTAGGTAGACAAGAAGACGATGACGACAATAACAACAAAGACACATAAAACGGGGGCTCGTGCCGAGCTCTTTCTGTGGCATTCGAAGATGAGTTTTCATTTTGAGAACTCATGGTTGGGTTTTGAGTTTCAGTGCCTGTTGTCCCCACCCATCATGGAGTCTAACAAGGGGAGCCCAAACGTGTGCCATGGTTGCCCAGACACCATACCCACACAGCCAGTGAGCCAAGCCCTCACAACGGAACAAAAAGAAAATTAAAAGAGAAATGTGAGAATCTCACCTGAAGACTCGCAAAAGAAAAAAAGAAACGGAAAAATAAGGAAAAGTGAGAAACAACTCGTTCTCACAAATGAAAGAAAACTACAAAATTAATAAATCCGTAGGAAAACTTGCAAATCATTGCCAGGACGTGGACAAGGTTACTCACCACTCTGCACAGTTGACCCTAACAGGACCTGCCCACCAGCCGATTGATCCTGAGGGGGCTGCCCCAGGACCTCCCGTTTACCTGAAGCAGAGGCCAAAGCAGTGTATAGCAGCGCTCCGAATTCACTGCCCAGCCCTATGACAGACAGGCTCCCCAATGACAAAATGTCCATAGGGGGCGCTGCCAGTCATGAGCCGGGGAGAGAAGGCAGGGACCCCCGAGCAACCGCCAGGATCCTCCTTTCTGGGGACACGGATCTCTGCGCATGGCAAACACACGGGCGAGCGTTCAGTATCCTGTGAAGGTACTCGAGCCAGCGGAACCTTCACAGGGTGGTCCCCTCACCACAGGCAGCAGCTCGCACTGAGGGTCACAGCATTATGGAACCATGAATAAATAACCATTGATCAAATCATGAATTGATTTTACTATTGCCAAAAAAAAAGACAAATCGAAAGTAGATTCTAAACACTCATAGTCACACATTTTATTATTAAATCAAAATTTAATTAAAATATAAGAAAACTTCAGGAAAATTGCCTATGTAAACTAATAGCAAAAAAACTGCGTTCTTACTCTTTGCAAATCGATGTTCTAAAAGTAAGAGTAAGTAAGTTTCAGAATAAATATATAAATATCCCCTCAAGCAGCTGCTTCCCACAGAGGTCTGACAGGAGCCTGTCAGTTTATATGCCATAGTAGAAGGTCTGAGAGGATGGCAGGACCTCAGCAAAAAAACGACACATACATCCATGCCTTACCCGGGACTCGAACCCAGGTCGATTTATTTGTTAATGATACTAAATCTCAATAAATTAATTTAGATAGTTAGTTTTTTAATTAACACACGTAAGATTTAAGAATAAAGTATTCAAGTACACCTTTTAATCACTGAAATTTTATGTTAATGACTTCTGAAATTAGGCTTAGGTTCAATATTTAGTATTTGTTGATTACAATTTGTGTAATGATATTGAGAATACACAGAAATATATTGAAATTTTCAGTTCCATCTATATGAGTTTATGTTCTATATTTGTAGCTTGGTAAATTGATATATTCAATGGGTATTTCTTGAACAATTTATATGTATAATTATTATTATTGAGCCAATAAAAGTCTTGTAGGTAAAAAGAGTATTGTAGGAAGAGAATTTTTCGTCATTAGTTATAATTCTAATTTGAGCAGTGTTAACCCTTTCACGACCAAGGGAAACATTTTTCCCATTTTAAAATTGGTGATTGCCGCATTTAATTATAACCTTATCTGCATTTTTTATACAGAATGTCAAAATAGAACGTATGCCGAACGCAATTACGTAAACGGGAACGTTTAGAAAACAAAAACAGAACTGTCAGGACGCATAATATATGTACTATGTGCAATGTCCATCTTTGCCTCACTACCAAAAGAAATTGCTTCGCAGAATATCATAATTAGCACATCATTTTGTATAGTAATTTTATTTCATAATTTTGTATTATTTTAGTTAACATTTTGTTCTAATAAACCAATAAATAAAAGACATTGCATAATAAGCCTAACTATAATTTGTGTTACCTTTATAGTCCATTGAGAAAAATATTTCCCATAAAATTCCAAAAAAACTACACATTGTTATGTATTTTTCTTACGATTTTTATTTATTTTACGTCTAAACAAACTAAAATAAACAGTTACATACTAATATTTACTCTTAGAAACCTTATGGTCCTGAAAGGGTTAACACTTTTGTAGAACAAGATTTTTTTTCTTTAATTCAATATTTTTATTATTATATTACTGACAATTAACAGATCTCTTTTAATTGTGTTTCTTTTTTCGGTATGCGAAATGTTAATTGTAAATCACTCTTGCTATCCTTTTTCCTTATATGTGGTTTTAAAAATTTTTGTTCGCCAAATTGTGAAATATATTTCACCTTATTCCATATAAAATTATATGACACTTTAAAGTACTTCTTGCCGGTTAAAATATATCCTTTTATCATCATATCAGAGAAACAAATGGAATGAAATTTATTGTTGTGTTTGAAAGAAAATTTTTTGAACAATGGCAGTTTTTTTTCAATAATTCAACTGACATACATTGAAAGATAGAAACCGAATTTGAAAAAAAAAATAGTAAAACGGACTCGCATTCTATGTTAACTTTTAATAGTAAAGCTTCTCATTCAATGAGAGCAATGTAATGTGGAACAGGGAAAAAAATAACTAAATTTAGCTCGTTTCACTGCGGAAAACTAGCGGTAGTCGTACGGAACCGATTCCTTCATTTCCAAACCCAGCCGTAGAGCCGTCCAGACCCGTTCCCATCTAGGGGGCTCTGACCCAACCCAAGAGAGAGTTTCAGTGTTAAAGACAACACTTTAGCACAACACTTATTAAGTTTAAGTTCCAAGACCTTTTTAAAAAAGTAATGACCAGATGCAATTTCAGCTGCTCTATATTACCTGGTCCTGACAAATTTAGCCCTTTTGCTATTAATATATATAATAAATCGTATTAATATACAACCCATCAGTATAAATCCATATGTATCTTTACGTTGAGACCGACCAGCCATCGTTATCTATTCGCCATCAGGAATTGTCCCTACAATACGCAACAAAATTGTTATAACTGCCAAACCATCCCACTGGGGACTGCGTTTTCAGTCCTCAGTGATAAATGTTATAACAGAATCGGCCGACTGTCATTCGTCTTTTTGGTTTGCATATCCAAGGTTACCTGCGAGACATTACCACAAGTTTCGATAGCATCTCACAGTCGATAGCTGAGCCACTACCACCGTGGCTCGCTGTTTTCCCTTCCTGTGATTTTTCCCTTTGCAGGATGAGGAAGGCCTTCTTTACACCCGACTGTGTGCTTAAGGAACTCTTTGCCAGCGATCATGCTGAACACCTAGACTTCTTTCCCGTCTTCACAGATGGCTGGAAGTCCGACACATCAGTGGGATTGGCCATGGTCTGCTGTGATGTAATCATTGCAGACCAGATCCCACAGCAGTGTTCCATCTTCACTGCAGAGTTGCACACTGTCAGCCTTGCCTTGGACCACCTAGTAGCCACGCGTCATCGTCAGTGTATCCTCTACACCGACTTGATTCAGGGTTTGATCTCTATGAGGCATCGGCCTCATCCTGTCCTCTCCAGGATCCGTCAGCAGCTCCATCATCTGGCAGCCGCAACCACCATTCTCTTCAGTATCTTAATATTTTAGCCATCACGATTTCACGGCCGAGCCCCTTACACTCTGCCACCTTTCATCTGATAATTCTTTTTTTACCATCGGTGTTTGCTTTTTTACGATATAAAGGTTATTTTAACAGATTGTGATTTCATGGATTTGTTCTCTGTATACATTGTAGAACCTAGATCTTTTACATCTGGGTTAGTTTTATCTTTTTCTATTTCTATATTTAATGCTTTACACCTTTTATTGTTGTTGTATATGTATCTGTCGATGTTGTCCTTTACATTTTATTCTTTTGGCCTTTAATTTTGGTTGTGGGTTTATGCCTTTTACCCTCTTATATTTCTCGTTTGAGCATTATAGTTTTATTTGCCAATGCGCCGTAAAATCCCAAACAACCAACAAACCAATATGCAAAGGCCATCCAGAGTTTTCTGTAACGTACACAAGGTATGGCTCTCCCAGAAATGGAACCATGGCTTACGGTCCCATCCAATGGACAGCAGCGTTTCCACGCACATCTGTGTCCCCTACTGACCAAGAGAAGAGCGAAGTGTGCGGAGATAAATCTCAATGCTGGATCAGCTGGGGTTTGAACCTTTGAACTGTAGATTACGAGCCTGGCACGTTACAGACTGAGCCACCCCCGCCTAGCAAAAATTAGAAAATTTCCACGTTATGTCAATGGGACTCTAACTGCGAAGTTCTATGACTTCGGAAAAATGAGTTTAACTGAAAAATATGACTTAAGATAAAGATCATAATCAAAATTATTTTAATCTCCATTTTCAGTAATGTTTGTTCGGTATTTAAAGTTATGAAAATATTATTTATAATTATTTTGTTTCATAAAAATCATTCATAAATTTCTAATATTGAAATAATCATTACCCAAACTCAGAAAATGTATATTTATTATATTAAATGGTTTAAAACATTACTTATTAATCTTTTATTAATTTCTCAGGTAAATTTTTGTGATACATTACTGTCCATAAATATTCTAGCTTTAATAACTCTTTAAATACTGACCAAATATTGTTGAAAATCTATATTGAATTGATTTATGATCTTCATCTTCAGTCATACTTTTCCTTTAAATACATATTTTACAAGTTATAAAGCTTTAAAATTCTATTCTTATCGAAATAAAATTAAAATTCTCAAATATTAAGGTAAGACAGTCTATATTTCTTTGCAACATTAAAATCGATTAACACATCCCATATATGCAGTACTCTCCAAAAAAATAAAGTATCCTGATACCCATGAGATCATAGTTCAATGCACCTTTCCGTGGAACATGTGATTAACACCGATATAACTAACTATCTTGTGGCACCCCCTGTTCTTGGGGGAAAGGCTACCATAGAGTGCTGCCGACAGGGACACGAAAAGAACGAGAAGATAAAAAGTTGGAAATGAAGATCGGCATGTGACCTTTCAAGCCGTAGCAATGGAGATCACGAAAAATGTCGAATCTCCACGCCATATCGGAAGCTTTTTCGAGATTGTCGGCAATTGCTTGGAGATCAGCAGTTGCCTGTCCATTGTGCTCCAGGATGGATAATGAGTGGGACATGTAGTTACCCACCCATCTTCCGAACTTTATCCCATACGACCTATTAACTGGTTGTGCGGGTGATAGATGACGTATATGTGATCCAAGATTCCTTCTGGCTCTGGCGCCGGATGAAACGGGCTTTCGCCTTGGCACGTTTGAATGCTTCAAAGTTGAAGGATGTTGGATATCTCCAAAACACCCCTCAAGTTGGACATCAGGTGGTCTCGATGTAAACACGAATTCCTGACAGATTAGAGGCCGATCAAATGGTCTAAGATAGACATTGCCTGCGAAAGCCACACTAGGTGTTGAAAATTATGGTGTTCCAAATAACAAGCTGGTCTAGTGTTTACCATTCTTTCCAACACCTTGCATACGCAGTTCGTCAACACAATTTAACGATAATTGGAAAGAATCCGAGAATCCTTGCTTGACTTGGAGAAGACCAAAATGATAGCCTCCCACCAGAAACTGCTCCTCGATAAAAATAAGATTGAAGAGATGGAGCATCCGATCTTTCCTGCATGATGGATTGGCTGGGGCAGACCTGTTGGTTGGCCACCAAGTTCACCCAACTTATCCCCCATTGATTTCTTCCCCTGAGGTTACCTCAAAGACCTTGTGTACGAAACCCCTGTAGCTTCTGACACTGACCTTGTTGCAAGAGTAGCTGAGGCAACAGCACGTGTCCGCGAGAGGCATGGCATTTTTGAACACGTTTGCCGATCCGTGTCAATGCTGCGAGGCATGTATTGATGTGGATGGAAAGAACTTTGAGCACTTCCTCTGAAATTGTAAATATGATGTCTAATAAGCATGTTGTTATACCTTACTTGTATTCCATTATTTTTTATTCTTCCTGTACCTCTAGCACACTCAGGTGGCGTTTGCGGCTTTACGTTCCTATGTAAAAATGGTTTGTTTTGTATTCCTGACCTAACTTTACAGTTTGTCTAAGACCTTTTGAATCACCCTGTATATTTTTAATTTAATTCCAAAAGAAATTATAAATATAAGCAGCTATAATATACTGCTCACAAAAATTAGGGGATATATTATCGTTTCATATTCATTTTGAAATATCCCTAATTTTTGTAAGCAGTGTATTTTAAAATTAAATTTAAAAGAATTTCTTAAAATTATAAACCTTTATTAAATTTTGATACCATTTCGCGAATTTTGAGGAAAGTATCTCGAGTTTAAGGCGACTTCGAGCATAAGTCAACCTCTGGTTTTGGACCTCAGGGCCAGAAAAGGTATTGACCCATATATACCAGACAATACCTGGTCTAGTGGTTAGCATATCTAATTACTAAACCAGTGGGCATGCCCTTGTGCATGTGTTTGCATGTTGTATGAGAAACCAAGACAAGCTCGGTGATGGCCAATCTATGACACGTGAGTCAAAGATGACAACGCCTGAACTCTCATTTGGTATTGTCCAAAAATTAAACAAAAAATATAAAGAATGAAAATCAACAAAACGATTCAAGGCGAAATAAAGACCAAAAAGCTAATAATTTACCTTTGTATTAGTGTGTGTTTTTAAATATATAAATTATATATATTGTTTCAGAGTTTATTATAATTTTGTGCCCTTTGTTGTTGTGGGTTTTAATGGTTGTTGGTTTATGAGTTTTCAAAGTTTTTTTTAATTTTGAATTAAATTTATTTCATTATAATTTTTTTGTTTTTTATTTTCTTTAATTAAAAATTTTTTTTATTTTTTTTAATAATTTTTCATTTCATGTTTTATATATATTTTTTAAATTTTTTCTTGTATTATTTTCTTTTAATATTTTTTTATTTTTGTTTTTTTTCTTTATTATTTTTTTTGGTTACTTAAAAGTAATTCTTTTTTTTAATTTTCCCTTAAATAGTGAGTTATGAAGAGCCATTTTGTATGATGGGAAGGCATGTTGTTGCACCTTAAGGTGGGTTCAATTCACTGCATGGATACTTAATTTTTTTTTGTGTGTGTGTATGGAAGTGACAGGGGGTGTTATCCAGTTTTTTTTGTTATTAATTTCTTTTTTATTTATATTTTAAATGATGCAAAGCTTTGCTTATTATTATTATTTTTTGAGATATTGTAGTTAATGGCACATCATACTAGTGATACCAATAAATATGTGAAATTGGCAAGTTTAACACAATAACGCTATTGGATAACTCTGTGAAAAACTCTCTTCTTGCCTCCCATCAGCTGCTAGTATGTGAACTTCAACCAAGTGTTGTCAAGCCAATTCTAAAAAGATTGGGACAATTAATGGAAGTGAAAGATTTTACCATAGTTTAAATATCTTGCTAAGGAAGAAAACACACTTTTTCAAAGATGCTGAAATGAAACTCGTAATATCAGTGAATACGAATTAAAGAACCGCCATTTTGGTGCACAGTTAAATTTTCGTTGCAAGTTGCTAGCGATGACCTAGATTCATCGCGGTGTAGAATACATTACTGTTTACACGGCGAGACAATTTGAAGGGCTCGACAAAGAACTTTTGTTTAATTGGGTTCCAATTTGTTTTCGTTACAGCATTTTTGACATAGCTCTTCATTTCATAACAGAAATCTAGCAGAAAATATGCTACATTTATGTTCGTAACTTATATACTGTTAATATTTTTAATCAAAAATATTTTAGAACAAAAATATTGTTTTAAAATAGCGAACTATTGATTTTCATGTTATTAACCGTGAGTCAGTTGGAAAATCCTAGTGGTTGTACTAACTAGTTTCTCTTTACTATATGCACATTTTATTATCTTGTCAACAGGACATTTCCTGTGATACTTTATTACAGAATCGTCTTTTATGCCATTACCTGCCGTATATTCGGAGCTTCGAATTCCAGAATAATGTGTATAACATTCTTCACTGTTACTGGACCACTTTGTAAAAACTTAAAAGACGATTCTGTAATAAAGTATCACAGGAAATGTGCTGTTGACAAGAAATAGTTGAATTAGCTGGAAAAAAATTGGTTTTGTCTTGAAATGTTTGAATAGACAAAACTCCCCTAACAAAATAATTTATATCGAAACCAATAATGTGTAGTTTTAATACTTCCGAAAGAACGAAAAATCATATTCGGTAGCATTTTTTTTTTCAAATCGGCTCTAGCTTTCACTTTATCCAAAATGGCAACATAGCAAAGAAACTAAAAGATGGCAGCTCTCATACTAACTGATGTACTTGGAATCAACAGAAGTATTGATATTTAGAAATTTCAAAAACTCACCAATGATTTTAGTAACTACTTATGTCTGATAAAAACTGTAACTTATAAATTTCGTCATAATGACACACTGGGTAATCTTTACGCTTCGTGGATGGATTGCTTTTCTTGCTTTCATGAACCTAGGTACAGCTGCTAGATGTTTTATGGACGAAAAATTTTTGCATACAAAATTCTTTGGAATTGACGAAAGCAAACCAGATAAGAATATAAAAGGTAACCTCATAATAATATATGTAAGAGATACTTTTTTTTTCTTTCAAAAAATTTCAAAATAATTTCAAAAGGCAGTTATGGTATACTAAGATAAATAGTGGACTGCGACTGCCCCTCCCTCGGGGGGTGGTTGCTACAATGCTGTCAAAACTCGAATGTTAAATTTTTGCCGGCTCTCCCACCCCATTCGCAAAACCATCAGTAATTTTATTTAAAGTCCAAGTTACTATTAATCCACGAAGTGACAGAAGTTGACAGCAAAAATCACTACTAATAAACTTGCAACATATTTCCTTTTAATTTATATATATATATATTTCTTTAGAATTAAATGCTCTTTTGGTATGTAATGAGTCTATTGCATTCATTAGTTGCTTCATAATAAGGTTCAGAAGTTTTGTTTCTTTTTAAAGATAAAACGGTAATATTTTTTAACTATTACTCTCTTCTGTAATTGCAGTTTAAATCTTTTATAAAGCTAACAATATAAGATAGAAACAAAGAAAAACTTTATGGATTTGTCACACAAGAAATGAAACATTTATTTGTATGGAATAAAAGAAAAATAATTCTAAAGTTAAAGAAAATTTCTAATGCAAAAACAAGATTGCCCAATAATTAAAATTTGATAAAACATCATATTTTTATTATTGTCTGCATAATAAACCATAACATTTGACACATAGCCATCATTATAATATCTATGTTTCATTTTATCAATTTTGCAATGTGTTTTTAATGGAACATTTTTCTTCTAGGGAGATTGCATAGAAATGTAATACACTGAACACTATACATCTGCTTAGAATGCTATTTAGGGAATAACTGCTGAGTAAACCTGGGTTTGAGTCCCGGATTAGGCATGGATGTGTGTGTGTCGTTTTTCTGCTGAGGTCCTGCCATCCTCTCAGATCTTTTACTGTGGCATAATAAACTGACAGGCTCCTGTCAGACCTCTGTGGCAAGCAGCTGCTTGAGGGGGTATTTATTATTATTTTTTTTTAAAGTTGCACTGCTTGCACAGAGGCTGGAATGAAGTGAAGAATGACTGGGATTGTTGTCTACCACATTTTATTTAGTTAAGGCTTAATTATTTAACCAAATTATGAATTTGCATGATTAGATGTTGTATCAATTTTTTTTTTCAATTTGAAAATTATGTATACAGTATTCATGTGAGGGTTAAAATATAATATGTGTATACATTTACATGTGTATTGTGCATCTTACTTGATATTGACAAAAGCATAGAATTTTTCTTTTTCAGTACTGAAATTTTATAAACTTATTTAATATTTTTTTGCTGTTTATTGATATAGATGGTCCAATGGTGGAACGTGTATTTGGTTATTGGTCTCTCATCAATGGTGTAGTGTTTATCCACTGTGCTGTATTTATACAGGATGCAAGGTAATTATAACAATTCTGTTGCGCTTGTTTCAATATTTCAGACTTAAAATTTTAGACAAACTTCAATCCACATCACTACAAAAATACTATCATTGTTATCATTTATGTGGTACCACTTTATTGTGTTTTATTTCATTACTTCTACTAATCCATCATCAAAAATTTTTAATGCTTTTTCACCTTTGATCTTAACCATGATAAAGTATAGCTTCAACATCTCAAATATATTAATTTCTTTTAGGGTTCCCTTCATCAGTTGGCTGCATCTTAATTTGAATGTATTTACTTACATATGGCAGCTATTTATTATGCTATTTTAGCATTTTCATTTTTACATAAGTCTACAGTGGTTTATAAAATACATTTTTACCTTTTATTGTTTTGTTTTATTTACAAGCAATTTTTACAACTTTCACAAAAATATAGGAAAAAGATATAAAAAAATATTTTATATTGTTTATAAATTTGTGATCAGACCCACAAAACTACTAGCTTATCTGTAGTTATGACAGAACAAATAACAATGCATCCTGTGACTTGAACTGGATCCCGAAAACTGTAATGTCACTATGAATCAATTAAAAATCTATTTCTCTGTCTGAATGAAAATCATTTTCTCTGTCTGTAACTATTACAGATATTGACAAACCCTTAACTCTGAAATCCAAACAAGTATTAACATGAACAAAAGAGAACAACCATTTAATCATTCGTGAAGAAGTGCTATTATAAGTTCTGAGAGTCATTTATATTTCAAAACTGTGGCATTAGTGTAGGAAAAATATTACTTGAATAATCCTAAGTGAAAATAAAAAGCATGAACATAATTTCAGAAGACAGACCTGATAGCATGATGGCCAGTTTTTCAGTAATATCTGGCCTAATACTACATTTGTGTGAAGACCTCATGCTGGATTGTATTGGTTACATTCTGGTGAAGAATAAAGTGATTTTTATCTTTACTGGAAGGATGTCAGATTTAAATAGTTTATTATCTTCATTCCATTAATAAATAAATACCCCTTCAAGTAGCTGCATGTCACAGAGGTCTGACAGGAGCCTTCCAGTTTAATACACCACAGAGAAAGTCTTAGAGGAAGGTGAGACCTCAACAGAAAGACAAGACCATGCTCTACCCAAGCCTCAAACCCAGGTCCCTTTGGTCAGTAACCACAGGATGACTTATTCCATTTACTGTAAACTCTTGTTGATCACAGACTTGGTTATATATGTGACATTTATTTGCCCTAACATGTAAAAAAAAATTGATTATATCCAATTTTGAACATCCAATACAGGCCCATACAAACTAATTACATTCAAGCATTTATAATATGATCAAATGTAAACTAGGATCACATGAATGATTGCTGTAGTTTCACATGCATGTTATGTGCATTTCATGTTCACCTAATGAATTAAGCTATATTAAACACATGACATTACAGGCAAACATGGATTTATTGCTCAACACTTTGCATGTGTACTTGCTGTCATTTGAATTATTGTCTTATTTCAATCAAACTGAAAGAGAAATTTTACAGCAATAATTTTGTTTTTCCAAGCAGCTACTTTCCAGAGGGATCTGGCAGAAGTTGTTGGTAGCATATGCCAGATCTACGAAGGTAATGTCAACAAAAAACATGAAAATATTATTGGCATTATATTATTGGCTAAAAAAATTACATAAATAAGTAATTCTTTATTGTATTTTCTACGTTTATAGTTTACAAACTTCTAATAAGTCTCTGACTGACAATATTGTTATCTTATGAATTTGAGAACCTGTATCTAGAGTACTGATTTTCAGGAGATATTTTCTCCTGGCTGCAATACCAATCATGAGAAATTTGCTGTAGTTTCATTAAGAAAAATTAAATAAAACAAAATGCTAAGCATATATGTACTGACATGTAAGGTAAACTTATAGGAAAACAATTGTTTTGAGAATATAAAAGCTTTTCTATTTTATTTTTTAACTCATGATTAATCAATCATCATCAGATATGCACAGATTATGGCTATCATATTTTATATGACTTTGGTTCAAGGCTTTTATAATGAACTAACAAATGTGCTTGTTTGAATGTCTTTTTCTATAGAGAATTAGTATAATTAAAAAGTATCATTAACACTTTTTTCTTAATTTCAATTATTGAAATTGTGTGGTGGCTGCACTTGAGAACCACTGATCTAGACAGTAGAATTTGCAAATTCCTCTTTTGAATTTTCTTTATAATTGTTATTTTTGGCATGTTTTGTTATATAATATATAATAAAATTAATGAATGTTCTATGCATTTTAAGCATAATTTTTGGAACTAAATTTTTTTGCACACTGCCTGCCACAGATGGAAAATCATGGGAGCTGCTGCAAAGTGTGTGTGTATGCACTCTTTTAGAATTCAAAAATTTTGTCAGAATTACAAAAATGAAAACTTAAAACAATTACTTTTTTTCTTTTCACTTTTCATCAAAACTTTATTTATTCCAAAACTTCAAAATTATTATACTTTTCAGAATGATATGCAACACATTATTGTATGTTATACCAGACAGCAATTTATCATGCCATTGGCAAACTGATTAGTAGGTAATCTCAGCCTAATATATGAAAAAGGAACTTTCATTATGGCAGTGTATAATATTTTTCCCCAAAATTTATGTATTTTATAAGGACTATAATTTTTTATTTTATTTTAAGAGAATTCTGTAAGGATGGGCCAGATAAAAATCACTCCATGACTTATGAGTGCCATCAAGCTGGCACTGATAAGGTACCTACAATAGGAGCTACGTTATCTGTAGAATCATTATTTGATCAGCAACATAAAAAATAATCAAATAATAATGAGATAATCTTCATAATTAAAAACAGTCAAAATGCTTGCATCTGTTAACAATTCCAATACATTTCTCTAAATAATGTGCAGAAATGACATTAGTACAATTCAGTACATACTGTTAAATTGCAAGCAAAAGTTCATTATTTATTTATTTTTAAATTATAGTGATTGTTAGATATGTATTTCATAGCTAGTAATACAATTTAATGTTTTCTTAATAAAAATTTGCCCTTAGGATCTTGGGTATTGCTGCTTGTGCCTTGTTACTTTATCTTTGTTTCTTTGCAACTGAGGCATTTGTGTTTAACACCATAGTTATAAAAGGAGCAGCTCTTTATCCATTTGCAATGACTGGTAAGTAGACCAGCTTCTTTAAAAATTATTTCTTACAAATAAAACAGAAAAAAAAATATTCAGCATTTTCACATTATACTTTTTTTAGAAACCATTTTGAATGTAAGAAGAAAAGCATGCAAATGGAAACAATTACTTAAAATAATAAACTTCCATAAACATACTTGGAATTGTCCTGTGGCTGACTAGTTAGCATGCTTGCTACTGATGAAAGGGACCCAAGTTCAGGCCCCAAATAAGGTATGGATATATTCTTTCTTGTCCTTCTGTTGAGGTTTAACCCTCCTCATAGATCTCCATTGAATGAAAGATCCTGTCAGACCTCTGTAGCAAGCAGCTGTTTGAAGAGTATATTTTATAAATCTATCTGTGTAAGATATCAACCTACCACTCTTATTAAAAAATTGTCTCTTAAGTTATTGACTACAGTCTAACATACATTATTAAAATGGGCTCCTCAGATGCTCCAAAAATTTGATTAAGCCTACTAAATGCTGAAAAAGTATAAAATATTGCAAGCTTTCATATCTAATATATTTGTAGGTAAATTCCTTAAAGGTTCTCAGCCAGTGCATTCTGTTCCAGATACCTAGTTATCTATTTGTCCAGAGTTACCTAGATTTCCCAGTATTTGTTTATTTGTAGAGCAAAGGAATGTGTTCATAAATGATCTTTCTGTTGAGGTTGTGCATCTCTAATAGACTTCTCTGGCCTATTGTACTGACTTTAGTGGAAAGTAAGCTTCTAATATTGTTCACAAATATTTGAAAGTGATAATACATTTTTGGCACCTTAAGGTACCATTTACCCCTCTTGTAATATTCGATTTCTTGGGAATTATTTTTTAATAAATTCAAAATTAGTTATATGTCTGTTTATGTAAAGAAAATTTAAAAAAAGAATCATTACATTTAAGCCACTTCAAGTACTGGAACATAAATAACATAAGACAAATGTTTGTGATACACACCTGAACCTAAAATATCAGGCAATGGGACTTAGTGCCTAAGACTTTGAAGTGCTAGTTAAAAATAGCAATTCCAAAGCATTAAAAATTCTCATAATTTAAATAATTTTAATGCTCCTAAATTTTAGTAATTTATTAACAATACTGAGGTTATATAAACCTGTGTTTTTCACTGGAAAAACTATCCATGATTATTCTATCAATCTATGTATTGAATTCGGTTTAAATTCTTACTAATTCCAGTTATTAGTAACATACATTTTATGACAGACAAAGCTTAACAGCCTTTGTATAGCATAATTGTGAACATTAAACCAGGTTGAAGAAATAATTGGACCTTAAGAGAGATTGAGTACTCATTCTCTAATTTCCCTCAAAATGCAAATAAAGCAATGACCAAATGCAATAGCTCTTGCTCAGACATTTGAAGAATTAAATATGGTTGGGTCTCTTTAACCTACAGCTACTTGAGGTTAGGTTGTTTTACATTTGAATGACATTTTTTTTTTTCACATAATGAGCTCAATGGCCTTTTTCATAAGAACCCCAAGGGCTCAAAGCTGAGTAGGGAAAGGTGATCTACTATTGCAGTGGACGGCTGTTAGGAATGTATGGAAGCTTTCTGTGAAGGTCATGCATAGGTACATGTGCAAGGTATTTCACTTCATTTAATGTCTGGGTAAACTACAGGGTATTCCATAGAGTATGAAACTCAAAAATTCCCAACAATGGGGGAGAAGGATTCAAGCCACAAGTGCCAATTTCGAGCCAGGAGGGCAATATGCAACCCCAAGCAGATGGGAAGAAGGCTGTTGTAGAACCAATGGCTTTACCACACACAGGGGCATGACTTACTAGCCCAGCTGAACAAACAGAAACTTTTCCAAGTTGATTGAGAAATGTGAGCATGGCATGCATATAAAAATTTATAGAGTCAATGGAATATGATAAGTTATTAATATATTGATTATGTGTAATGTATTAATGGAAAATATCAATCACATAACCAATATTATTTATTAACAGGTCTTTCCTTATTACCAATATTATTTATTAACAGGTCTTTCCTTATTGTGGTTGATAATCAGTTACAGATATCTTCAGCGTTTGGACACTGAAGATGACTTTGATGAAAATGAAGTATTAAGGAGAAGATTTCCATTTAAAGGACTTGTTAAAAAAATGAGATAGTTATTTGTTTATAGTCATCAGCTATATTTTGCCAATTTTTGTGATAACTGTATTTAAGAAATTATTCAAATACAGTCAGCCTATATATATTACAAATCTACTGCATTAAGGATTAAATACCATATTTTTTATCTATTCTTGAAGCACCAAATATATTTATCACTGCAGCATTTTTGAAGAATCCAAGGAATTGTATAAAATTAGATGCAACTGAAACTGTCTCATAATGTTTTAAACAAACTTATTTAAAACAAAGTATAAGTTTTCTAAAATTTTAATATTTTAAATGTTTTAAGTTCTGTTTTTCATTTTTCCCCAACATACATTTAAAGGATCATAGATTTCCTTTCATGCAATTCTTTATAAATTAAAACTAATTATTTGCACGGTAAGGTCCATCTAATTTTTTCTAACCCTTAAAGTGTCAGGTTTTTCTCAATGCATGCATGCAATTGGGGCCAAGATAATTTTGTTCACTTTTATCATCAGAAAACTATTCAACTTTAGAACTTTATCCTACAGTGACTAAAAGATAAGACATAGGTAATGTTGCATATCAAATGAAAGTGCATTTCATTCTGATTAATAACAGAAATTAAAATGAATGCTACTTAAGCCTAATTTTTAAAAAAGGATAAATATACTTTAGACACTTTAAGGGTTAATAATTTAGTATGAAATACAGTTCAACTTATTGCAAAATAACAATAACTTTGTAGAGTTGCACTAAATGCATTTCATATTATTTTACTGGTCCAATGATTTTGGATCACCAAGACTTACTCTTTTATCACATCGCTTGAGGATAAATAAAATCCAAGACGGTAAATAAAAGAATTGTGGATAAATGAAGTTTTGCTTATATAGATATACACTTGTTTATTTATACATTCTTAAATTAAAGGAAAAGTAAACATTTCAGAAAACATAAAGCAAAGCATTTTACTAAACATTTAAAGACATGTCAGTGATGTAGTCAGCTTTCTGAAATAACAGAAAGTTGGGCAGTCTAATTTTTAAAATATTTTTGCTAATGTAAATTAATAACTAATTTCTTAAAAAGTAAAATTTTATCTAGAGGGGGAAGGGATTGTACCCCCAACTGAGAAATCTTGGTTATGCTATTGTATCTTATTATGAATTCATTTTATGAAAATAATTATGCATGCAGCTTTATAAAGATAAAATTTTCAATATATAATACCAATATAGAATTAGTATTCTATATCGGTCCAGAGCACCTGACATGTTATCAGGAGGTCGTGGGTTCGTATCCCACCCGGCTCAAGACAATTTTTCCTCTAAAATTTCAATCGACGCTAGAGTGCTGATTTATTAGTTGATATGGAATACGTCGAGTTTATTTCATTATTTAATTAGTTTAATGTTAATCAGTTTATTAATAGTGTATGCACATAAACCCAATACACGTTTAAAGATTTCATAATATGAGGCATCATATTTATATAATTACAAGTTTTGCATAGGTACTGACTCTAGCAGGGCAGGGGTGGCTCAGTCGGTAACGCGCCAGGCTCGTAATCTGTAGTTCCCAGGTTCGAGTCCCAGCTGGGTCAGCGTTGAGATTTATCTCTGCAAAATTCTCTGCCCTGCCCTCGGTCAGTAGGGGACACCGATGGGCTTGAAAAGGCCGCCGTCCGTCGGATGAGACGTTAAGCCATACCCTGTGCACGTTAAAGAACACGCTGGATGACCTTGACGGGAGGCTACCATCTGTCTCCCAACAGCTGTTCCAGTGGGTCCCCTCCCCCAACCTTCTCTGATCCTTCGGGGTCCATGTGACCTGGCCATTTAGCCCATGGTGTGCAAAAAAGTGCCGCTTAGAGGTAAAACAACCCAAACAACAACTGACTCTAGTGATGTGATATATTCTATTGCCTTCATGCACTCTTCATTAACATCAATAGTAAAGTATGTAAACAGTTAGTTATTATTTTACACCTTATTCTCAGGTTTTAAATCTGAGTTTTTTGACACATAATACAAAAAATATTTCAACATTTTTTTTCTGGCAGCTGACTTTTGAAGTGCATATTTTTTGCATCTGTTTTATTGTCATTTTATAATTGAGGCTGTAGTGTGACAAACATATCAGCAATGTTGGAAAAAAAGTTGCATTATTTCTGATAAACAATCTACATGGAAGATAATTTCTGAGTTTTACTGTTCCTTTCACACTGAGTAATTTGATATACTATAATTACTTACCACAAATGGGTAATTAGCCAAATCAAAAAAGGTATAGCTTAAAGCAGATTTAGGCGAGCCACTGTAGAATTGTTGAGTAGAGTAGATGGGAGTCTTCTATGAACACCCATCCTATGAATAATGAACACAGATTTGGCTTTATAGAATCCCAATTTATATTGCATAAAATGGATATGAATTTTGCAAATCCATTGATGTCTCCTTTATTACTGGGCATACAGAAACTATCAAGGTCTTTCAAATGAAAAGTCGGAAATGAAGTGTAAATCAGTTATTAATCTGTTTAAAATTGCCATAGCTATTGAGGCATTTGTTCCAACATGAGATTAATAGCATGATGCCTTCTTTTTTAGAGAGACTTTGGCCATTATGCGAGGAAGCCTGTAACAATTAACTGCACCTCTTCACCCAACTTCAACTTATTTTCATGGTATTTTTTAGAGTCCTAGAAATGTTAAAATCTAATAGTAGAGGTGTCAGGATTATAGGATGGATGTTATGAGCATTCCCAACCATACTTGTTCAATGTTGTTAAAGTTACTATGTTGTCATGCAACAAAGCAAACTTTTTACGCAGAAGTCTTGGGCATTTTCACATTATCACCTGCCTTCAAATGCTCAAAATATCGTTGTGAGTTAGTGGTATTGTGACAGTACAGAGATTAAAATCAACAGTGGAATGTGCATGTCTATCATGTTCAAACTAATACTCCCCATTGATTCTGGTGTAGATGAGTTATTTCTATGTTTACCTGTTTCCCTGTGTGATGGCAGAAATATCACTCAGTCTATTACCCTGATATGTGGGTTGTCCACTTTTCATTTGAACACCCTTATGTACTGGTTAGTTGCTGTTGTAAGGATTTCTAAGCACATTCTGATGTTGTAGGGGTAGAGTTTAGCTTTTACCAGTAAATATAAGGGTATTAAAATTACTGTATATGCAAATAAACTATTTTTAAGTGATCCAGATTATGGTAGTTAAGAGAAAAATGCAAACTCTGAGCAATATGAGTTTAATGTGTGGCATAGTATTTTGATCTCTGCTACCCTCTTAACAGTATCATAGCTTAGTACATGTAATATTGTTTTTTTTTTCATTCTGATTTATAAGAATATTAAGTGAGGAAAAACCATTGCATTACCTCAACAAAACTTACTGTTCTTCAAAGTACTCCCCTCCAGCATCTATGCAAAGTTGCAGACTTCTACACCAATTCTGGAATGTTTGGTGGTACTCGCTGGGAAGCTTTTTCCAAGGGTGCAAGGTCTTGAAAAAAGCTTCCCGCACCCTTGGAAAAAGCTTCCCAGCAAGTTCCTTTTCAATTTTTTGGAAATAACCATAAACACATGGTGCAAGATTGGGTGAATATGCAGGATGGATCAGCTGCTTGATTTTTTTGAGTTAATTGTTACAAGGAGCATTGTCATGAAGAAGAGGAGAACCCTTGACATACCTGTTGTTGGACAATGCTCCTTCATCTCCTTAACCATTTTGGTGTTGTATTAGCCATTTTTTTTTCAGGTAAGGTGTCAACAGCTACCACTCCTTGGGAATTGAAAAAAAAAATTGTGAACATCCTCTTCCTTGAGAGAAGTAGTGTCAGAGGATTTGGGGATGCGCTTCATCTTCTGCAACCCAAACATAGTTGTCGATCTTTCTGGGAGTTGTATAGTAATACAGCCACATCTCATCACCTGTGACAATGTCTGTTAACCATTTGGCACAGATTTTTCAGAACTTTAAATGTTGATGAATAATTGTTTCCATACTGCCCATTGATACACTGACATCTAAATTTATTACCTAAACAGTGATGTGGGTTTTTCTTAATGAGATCATGAACAACAGCAATGGTTCTATTGTTCACAGCCTCCATCGGTCTTCCTGAATGAGGGAGATCTTCGAAGCTCTGCCATCCTGTAACAGTGCCATATGAACTTTGGTATGCTTCATAGCAACAACTCACAGCTCTCAAATACCGAACTTTACATGCTACCAGCTAAGAGAGAAATGATGATATGGCCTTTGTTTTTAACACTTTGTTAATGACAAGTTTAGATATGCTTTCAAATAAGTCATAGCTCATTAACTTCAGAGGAACAAGTGTAACTTTAGAGACATGCTAAGCCTTAATTAGCATAATGGTTAGGCAGCTAGTGACTTCCAGTATGAAAAACTTTTGTGTTAACTTGAACTGAGGCAGAGGTCAGCAGTGCTCTTGGTCTTAGTAGGGTATGCCCTTGTATGAGAAGACCTGTAAAAGCTAGCAGTAACTTCTAGGATTCTTCCCTATCGTATATACCTAAATAAAAAAAAATGTCAATCCTATATTACCGTGAATGGCAGTATGTATTTAGAGGATCAGATGCACAAACTTCTGCTTTTGCAATAATAAAGTAAATGCACATAGATTTTCTATCTAAATTGCTAAGAGTATTTAAAATAATTATTCCAACACTCACTGAAAATTTTATCAACATCTTTATGGTGAATTTGGTAACTTTTTCTCCAAACTATTTCCTATTTTCACTGCTTGATCCAGAGACAAAGAATGCTTCATTTTTAATTTTAAAGGCTTACACAAATGTATTACATGCTACAAACCCTTGAAAGTGAAACTAGAAGTGAAATGAGGTCTATGCAATACTACAGTACTATTTTTTTTTCAATTCATGCAGTGTGTTCATGTGTTATAATACTACATTCTTTTATTGCAGGTCAATTCTAATTAGTGCTATTTGATATTTAAAGTTTTTCTCATTCACATAATCTTTATTAATCAATCAGTTTTCACATGGATTGACATAATACAGGCTGCAGCTCACAAGTGGTTGATAGTTCCATTTTGAAAAGCTTGGGCATTATTCAAAAGTTAAGCTACTGAATTCAACAAATATTTATTTGCGGATATATTTTTGATAGGCAAGTAACCTTAATATACTGCAAAAACTACTGAAAATTGAAGTTGGTATTACAGTAAAAATCTTAATTGAGGAAATTTTAAATATTAAAAGCATGTAATTCAGTGGGTGAAAGAAAGTAATACTTTTTTTTATTAGTCTTTAAATGGATACAAATATGTATTCATATTTCAAATAAAAATCTCTTTTCCAATAGTAATGCAGAAATTTATTTTTTTTTACCATAATGATGCAGTGGCAGGTGAAAAGCTGAAGATATCACAATAGATATTCAGATTGTTTGAGAACCTACTGAGATTTAAGATTTCAAACCATAAGCATTTGGCTTGGGAATTCTTATACATCGCCATTTTCTTTAATCAATTTTCATCATTCATACTTTTCTTGATGGATTTCTAGGAATATTTTATTTAGTATCAAACTGACAAAGTTGTGTTTTATGCTTTAATCATATATGTTACACTCCCTAGACAAAAAACATTTCCATCTTATGCCAATGAAAAGCCAAATTTGCGTAATATAACTTCTAAAATAAGCTTCTATAAGGAAATAATAACTGAAAATAAATATCTAAACATATCTAAATCCAGAACTTCAAAATTATTCAGTCAGTATTTAAAAATATCGAAACTGGAATATTTAACAATAAAAGTTGAAAGTCATAATATTTTATCTCAAAAGATAATGAATACCTAAGAATCAAACTGCTTACTAAAATAAGTGTATTTTTACCAGTTCATCTAATAATTTTTACAATGCTGTAGGAACTTTTTAGGGAGGAAAGATACTGTTTGTTAAATGTTCCAGCTCCCGTAATTCTATAAATACGGAACAAATATCATAGAAAAATCATGGTTTCAATATACTTGATGTGATCTTTATTACCATGCAAAATTTGTTTTAGAAGTTACAGAGCATTGAATTCGACTTTCCACTGTCGTAACATGTAAAATCTCGGTTTTTTTTTTGTTTAGGTAGTGCACAAAACACACCAATAATGTAATCCAATTATTACTTGACAATGGACTCAAATCAGAATATCTGGAGTACATTATGAGAGGTTTTGTCTTTGAGTGACTTTGAAATTTTTTTTAAGTTATTTTAGGTATAAAAATTCATTATTTATATGAAGGTATATTCTCTTATAGTAATTTGAATTGTGCCATATTTAATCAGATTACTTTTAAGTTGAATAATTCCTGTTGACAAATCAATAGTATTTTATGTGCATGAATGTTTGATTTTTGTTGTTTAACAAAAGCTATTAACAGTATTATTTTCTTCAGTGTGAAAATACATATATAAATAAAATTTCATACCAAAACTGATTTTATGTTTTATTTATGAATATGTTTATTCAGTCAATTTAAAGGAGTATATTTAAAAATATAATGCAAAATAACATTTTCATTGCCAAACATGATTAAATATAAGGCATATTTATAAGTTTTCTACGAATTGAGTTCCGCATTGCAAATTTTAAAACCTCAAAGGGGAAGAAAGATGCAAAAATGCACTCATATTTCTGGAATACCTAAAGGAATGAAGGTCTCAAGTGTGGGTATAAACAAGATATTTAATACAAAAAGAGCTGTTATCAGCATTAACTATTACTCACAATCATACCCTCATAGGTAAACACTATAAAAAAAAAGTACACACTAGCTATATGTAATGCCAAGCTGGTGCAATGGTATGGTATTGGTCTGCAGTAATATTGCAACTGCCAGGGTCCAAGTTCTGGGATCTCATGGTCATTTGTTATAACCTGCATATATATTAGTAGCTTTGCTGGTCTAATCCTGAATTTAAAAAAATAAACTAACTTGTGTCAGTTGGGTGGATTAAACATCTTGATATTAATCGTAATTGGTGGATTAAATATCTTGATTATACATTGAGATATACACAGTTGTATCAGAATAATATGACCACCTACCATGCATATACTATGGTAGGTGGTCATATTGTTCCGATACGACTGTGTAGATTTGTCTAATATGATTGTAACAGGGAATTTTATCTGAACATATACTTTTTTTTTATCATTAAAATTTTTAGCTCATTTTCAGGAAAAAACGAGCTAATGTTTTCACTTTGTTGCCCATCTGTCTGTAAACATCAGATTTTCTTTTGTTTTTAGAGATAAGAATTATTTTTTTGGGTTGAATTGGTATTGATGGAATATTATGATTTGCAATTTTGGAATCTTCTTATAGCTATAACTGTGCCCTCTAATAGTGGAAAAATTTGAAAATTGCAAAATTTCAAATATATAGGATTTTGGTTGTGAAATGTAAATGTCATGAAGTTTGCATTAATAACAATAATTTCACCTTTATCCACAGAGGGAGTAGGAAAACACAATTTTTGTGTTTTAATACTGTTTTTAAAGATAAATTAAAAATTTCTTTTTGGTTGGATAGGTATTGATAAATTATTATGATTCACACTTTTAGAATCTCCAAAAAGCTTTATTTCACTCTCTAGTGATGGGAAATTTTGGAAGTTTCAAATTTTAAATGAATATTGCAAATGATCTATTTGAGCTACAAATTTAAATATTTTAATGGTGGAATGTGATGATCAAAGGGTTTACATTGGCAGCAAAAATTTCTCCCTTCATCCCCAAAGTGGGTGGAAAAGCATAACTTTTTGTTTTGAGATTAATGAAAAATTCCTTTTGAGTTGAATAGGTACTAACGAAATATGATGATTCATAATTTTCAAATTCTCCAAAGGGCCTCAATTTTCCATCATTAGAGGGCACTAAATGTTGAAAATGTAAAACTTGAAGCACTATTTCAAACAGTATATTTATACTAAAAAAAATAAAATAAATACCCCCTCAAGCAGCTGCTTGCCACAGAGGTCTGACAGGAGCCTGTCAGTTAATATGCCACAGTAGAAGATCTGAGAGGATGGCAGGACCTCAACAGAAAACAACACGAACATCCATGCCTTACCCGGGGCTTGAACCCAGGTCCCGTAGATCAGTAACCACTCAGCCACGGGACGGAGGAATCATAAATTCTGATGATAGAATGTATTGATGAAAAAAAGAATATTTGATAGTCATGTATGTTTTTATTACAGTTAGTTAAAATTCGATCAGTAGCTCCTTATTTTTATAAATTTAGAATTTTAAAATTTCCAATAATTGTTCAATATAGTAATAATAAATAAATTATTTTATATGCACTGGATGATTTCCTCTTAACCCTAGGGAATAAGTTAATGCAGCTTTTTCATTTTAAGGGATAAATGATATATGCTTTTGCATTTTATAGGGCTAATGATATATTATTATTTACATTTTTCAATCACCCATTAGTACGAATTACTACTGTTAAAGGGTGCAAAATTCAGAAAATTAAAAACTTTTATTTTCTCTGAAAAAGAGTATCCTATATTTGCCAGAGGTGATACATTATCCTTCTAGTTCTTATGTTTCATATGCTTTGAAATACTAAGATCTACTGTTATGAGAAAAATTATTTATTACGCTCTTAATACCTCTTTAAATAAATGTTTTGATAAGGAAACAATAAATCTCAATTATCCAGATATGTGATATTTGGACTGAACTTGGTCCTGCACATTTCAGATATGCAAGTTTTAGCTGTAGTCAGGGTCACTAACCCTTTTACCAGTTGGGTATAAGTTTTATAAATAAATAAATAAATACCCCCTCAAGCAGCTGCTTGCCACAGAGGTCTGACAGGAGCCTGTCAGTTTATATGCCAGAGTAGAAGGTCTGAGAGGATGGCAGGACCTCAGCAGAAAAACAACACATACATCCATGCCTTACCCGGGGCTCGAACCCAGATGTTTTCCTTTTAATAGTGAATACCAAGCAAGTGTAAGGTCATGCAAAACAAGAGTTATAATAATCTAACAATATCTAAGCAGCATGGAGTATTCAATTCATTTGCATCTAAATGGTGGAGGAATGTCTTCAAAACCAGATGTTGAGACAATATTTAAAGCCAATCAGCTGTGATGAATTTTAAAAAATTTAGAAGACAATGCCTCTTGGCTGGGATAATTTAAGGTACCTAATTTTTTCACCCTTGTTTCTATCATTGCACTGTTAAAGTGTATTATGCATTTTTTCCAGCCTGTGTAGTAGCATAATGAGATCAATTTTTTTGTAGCTTATTGCTTTTGGAATCAAGGCTAGATTTTATGGTTATAATAAATGGATTTATTGCATGCATGGGTACATTGGAAGAAAGGTTGACAACAGTGGAAATGAAGAAACAGAATGTATAAAATTGCTGGAAAGGAATGAATTATAGATATTATGTGACGATAAATTTAATGGGCAATTTATACTTCAAATTTTCATGTAACAACTAATTTGAAGTTCATTAATTTCTTATGTGGGCATCATGAATATACACTTAACATAAATGACTGAATTAAGTATATGTTAACTTTCTGAGGTCCTAATATAGACTCAGTCCAGCAATTTTAAATGTTAAATAATAAAACAACCTCAAAAGGTTAACACATATAGGATTTTGATCTTGGTTACAGTGACCAAAATAAAAAATTTACATGCTTAAGAGGTTAATGAAAAGCAAGTTATATTTATATCCTATATCTTTTAAACATGGTGTGTTTAATACAGTGAAAAAAATACAAAATATTAAAATATTATATTAACATTTTTAACAATATAAAAACCTTACACATAATATCAATAATTCAGTAGTGTAGCAGTAGCATAACTGGCATATTTCCAGGAGATGTGGGTTCGAATCCCACTCATGGCAAAACCAATTTTTTTCAGCTTATTATTTCATAATATCAATGATTCCAATATCTACAAGCCAGTTGAAAACTTTTTTAGTGATGCAATACAATTTGGTTAGAATCAAAATAATACAGACTAAGGACTTGGGGATTATTTCTAGCATTTAGATAGTATTGAGTTTTTTTTTTTTTTTCATAAATACATCAGCAAGAGGTCTTACACAGTATACATACTAAATATTAAATTCCTAAATTGGTTAGGAATGAAGCAGAAATCTGTTTTAAAAGTTGCTCCTTCATTTATTACATTAATTATTTAATTGCAAAATTACATTGTATCATGGAGAGGGGGGGGGGCTTAAAACTGAGTTTACACCTTTTTTAAATTTCTTTAAACTCAAAACTTTTTAATTAACTTTTCTGTCATTTTTAATTATGCAAATTAGTATAAAATGATACAATTATTCATAGACAGTTGTTTGTTTTTCCTTTGAAAGATATTTTTATATGCACAAATGAATGAAATGGGCAAGTCACAAGGGCTGAGTTTGGGGAAGAGGATCCACTGGGCTACTGTTAAGAGATAGATGGGTGAACTAATATTTCACTAAATAGTAATAATTTAAATATTACGTTTTTACCAAAATGTATATAAAATTGTACAATGTGAAGTTCGCACTTTGGCTCAAAGATATAAAAAGCTTTGATCTATTGGGCAAGCATGTATGTCCAGAAAATGGCTGGCTTTTTGGATAGGCATGTTTCTACTGTAAAATGGGTGCATTTTTTTCCCAGTTTCAGTATATGTAAGTAATATGGACAAACTAAATTTTGACATTTTTATACAGTTCTAGTTATCAATAAAATTTAAATACAGCCCACTACATACAAAAATATATACAGGTTATAATTTTTAACGAGGTTTTCCAAAAAGAACATTTGCCTTTATAGTACGAGGCACAACTCTAATGGTTAATGATATTCGGACATCTCTGTTCAAGCATGAATTAGGTAATGTTCTGCAGTGAGACAAATTTAAAATTTCATCTGTAATTATATCTTCATTTCTTTCTTTGATTCCATGCAGAAATTTGTCATACAAATCATCTCGAACTACAAGCAAGCTACGTCTTTCAAGAAGTAGAGACCCAATGTGTCGCTGATTGAAGTTCTCATCTGTACTCTGAAAAAAATATTTCCCCTATTTGGTTACATGAATTATAAAAAAATTTAAGAAGCCTATTATTGTCAAATTTATTTAAAAACAAATTTACATATTAAATTTACAGTGATGTAACAAATTTTTAAATTTTTGAATGGCAGTTTTTGATAGCAAAGTTATCTATTATTCTGGCTTCATGTTAATATTTTTCATTAACAGTGAATGATTGATGATGATTCACAAAACATTTCGTATTATCAGAAACCAATAAACCACATTTTTTATGCTTGGAGAAGTATGGAAATAGCCACCAACTACCATGTATGTATAAAGGCCATTTAAATGAAAACTGCAAAAGTTAAATAGAAGCTGTTTTACTGAAAAAGAAATATATGCATGTCAGTCTTTAGTGTAATCTCCATTCTGCTTGATACACTTTCTCAGATAATTAATAACAGGATGCTAAGATAACAGGAGTTGTCTTATCTAACTCATCAATTGATATTGTTACATGACACCTATTATGCAGTAACTCATTTCTCTGTGGATAAATTAAAGACAAGATTCCTTGAGAGAAGAAACTTTGATGGTAGTGTCAATCATGCACTTCCATTTTGACCTCTTTATCTGATGAGAAGTGACATCCTCTTAGTGGTTCTTTCAGCAGCCAAAAAGGTGATAATCACTCAGTACTAAGTCTAATGAATATGGAGGGTGAGGTAACACCTAGAACTTTTCACATCTGCTCCAATGTAGAATGAGAGAGCAGGCATTGGTATGCTGCTGGCATACAAACCTGAAGATAACAAGCCATGATGTTTTTTCAAAGGTGCTGGCTTTAGATGACTCAAAAACGTCACAATATCACAGTACTTTGAACTTATCAAAGTTTCTTGACTCTCGAGGTGGTGTTCCAGAATTATTCCTTTATGATCCCAGAATATAGAACACTTTTACTGCTGATGCTTGGTGCAGACTTTATTCAGTCTAGGTGAGTTTATATGACATCATTCTGAACTTTCGTTTGCCTTCTGGTAAGAAATAGTGGGCCAAGGATTAATCACTGGTGTTCTACTATGTGTATCTTACTATGTGTTCTAAGGAAGAATCTCCTTCCTGCTCTATACTGTCCAAGAAGCACAGAACGTGTATCAACTCAACATTCCTTCAGTTTGTGTGTAAAATGCCAAGGAATCTAATGAGCCCTCCCCTCCTTTTTTGAAACTGAAGCTGCTCACTAGCAATTTTTCAATGGTAATGTGACAATTCACACGAACTCCTCCACTGTTACTGTGTTTTGTGGTGTTACAATATGACAACCTTGCCCAAGTCACAGAGCATCTTCAGCACATTCAGTATCATTCTTAAATTTATCCACCCACTCATAGATTTTCCATTGGCATGTGCATCATTCACCATACTGAGCCAGCATTTTCTGCAATAAATTTCAGCTGGTTTTATTCCTTCAGCATTTAGAAGCTGAATTACAGATTGCATCTCTATCTTGGTGCATGAATGTACAGGTGCTGCCATCTTTAAGACTGGGTGTAAGCGAATAATGCCAGCAGATATAGCCACACGTGCATTCAGTGATGCCAACAGGCTTTAATCAATAACGTGATGCGATTGTAATTATAATAATGTTGATAGCATAGGTTTTGCAGTTTTTGTGTGGTGTATCTCAAATACGTTACATTTTGAAATCACCTATTTTTGCTAACAAATATTTTCTTTCTTTTGTCTTATAGCATAAATACTCTCCTATAATAATTTGTAAGTGTTAGAAATTATTAGCGAACTGTACATAAGCTTAACTCAAAAGATACAATATAAGATTGTTTATCATTATAAAGGTTCATATTTATTACCATGCATGCACACACATTTTAACTTCCAGATATAATGCATAGTACTAACATCCATGGCAATACTTTCAGTTCAATGAAGATAATTTGGTACAGACTTACATTATTGCTACTTAATCCAATATAACACACTTGCTGGTATGCCTTTCATAAAGAATAACAAGCATTTTTAGGGGCCCAAGGTTATATATGCACTGCCCCTACCCCTAAATTACAGTAGAGGTACACAGTGCGATAAAGTAATTTAATTCTCTATGACACTGTTAAATGTTTTTAAGCACATCAACACATGGACTATGCTATCGAGTATCAATAATTATTACAGAGGGATTTACATACCATGCTGTAGAGGATTGGAAGTAACAGGAGCTTCTTGGAATGCTTTTGAGAAATTTAAAATTCGACGTTTGTGCCAGCAAGTGACGTCTCAGTGGAGATTAAGATAATGATGACTGCTGCCAATGGTCTACCGCATTAGCGAATGACATAATTATTTATACTTTTTTGATAGCATAGGATGCTTAAAAAAGTTTAAGGTCCACAACACGAGTTTCGCGCTGTTCCTATCGGCGCTTCATCAGGTGGGAAGTGAGGGACTTAATGTAGGAGAGGCGGTTGGTGAGCGTGGGGGAGGGGAGGGGTGCCATAAATTGACATGTCAGTGGTTCAGCTCCGAGGATTGGAGTAGTCGGCGGAAGTGCGGGTGGCGGTAATGCGATCTGCATGTAACGTAGGTTGGGAGAGTGTGGGATTATGAGAAATAGGCAAGCTATGCGTATGTCGACAGAAGCATCACTGTTTCTGGGTAGTAATTCATTTTTATAATGAGTGGGGTACTTTTAGTGAATTAATAAATTTGGTAAACTGAAAATTGGGGTTAAGATAATTATGTTATTGAGGGTCTGAATAATGGTTTTCTTATTGGTATTACTATAGGGAGTTTTTGTGTGTGTGGGGGGGGGGGGGGTACATTAATCGCCGATTTTAGGAGGTATTATGGAGGTGTTCTAAAGAGTTAGGTGGGTATGTAATATTGCAGGTGGCAAATGTGGATCGACGACGAGAGAGGAGAATGTTTAGGGGTGCATGGAATGTCTGAGGTGTATGTTATATCCCCTAAGTATCAGACGCCACGCTAGGGGGAGGGGGATGACTTTAAACTTTTTTAAGCACTCTATGATATCAAAAAAGTATAAATAATTATGTCATTCACCAATGCGAGTAGACCATTGGCAGCAGTCATCATTATCTTCATCTCCACTGAGACGTCACTTGCCGGCACGAACGTCAAATTTTAAATTTCTCACCAAAAGCATTCCAAGAAGCTCCTGTTACTTCCAATCCTCTACAGCATGGTACGTAAATCCCTCTATAATAATTATTGATACTCGATGTGTTAATGTGCTTAAAGCATAGTCCATGTGTTAATGTGCTTAAAAACATTTAACAGTGTCATAGAGAATTAAATTACTTTACTTCAACCAATATGAATTCCATTGACAGAACACAATGTTATTTATAAATAAATTGAAGTAATAATTTTGAAGAATTGAAATCGACTAGTTCTCATGATTTAAAAAAATTCAGTTATGGTTTCATCAAAATCATCTTACATTAAATATCGAAAAATCGTATTCAATGTATTTCAGTCTCACTAACAAGAGTTATTTCAAAGATAAAATCAATTAAATCATACAAATATTTGGGGATTACTATTGATAATAATTTGAAATGGAATAGTCATACAAATATAATTGCAAAACGTTTAAGATATTTCCAAATTAGAATATATCATCTAAAGAAAATTGTAGGTACTTCCTTTCTAATAACTCTATTATTCATGGATTCAATCTACTTTACAATACTGTTTAATTAGTTGGGGAGGAACATATTTTAATTCTTTAAATAAATTATAACATTACAAAACAGAATTCTGAAAGTTATTATGAATAACAATATTACGAATTTAAAAAATATGATTATTGAAAATAAAATTTTGAATTTAAGACAATTATATATTTATAAAATCCTTATATTTGTGTTTAAAAACCAGATTTCTTAAAATTACAACATACAAAAATAAATCTTAGAAATAGAGAACTTTATTATGTACCTTTTTCAAGAAAAGAAATTATCCATAAACATTTCATGATTCTAGCTCCACAAAATTTTAATAAATTACCAAAAAATATAAGGGAAGAAAAAATGAAAATATATTTAAAGTAAAAATTAAGCAAAGATTATTACACATAAATAATATTGAGTCTTTATTTCATTGTTAAGTGACTTACCTTATTTCATGTTTTTAATGAATAAATCTAAAATTATTAATTTTTCCACTTAAACCTTTAATTCTGTATTATAAACATGCATATCGTTAAAAACTAATAATTTAAATTGACAACCTGTAAGAGCATAAAGCTCATTGGTTGTTCTTATATGGCTTCAATTTTATTGCATTTCATTTCACAATAAATATTTTACATTACATGGGTTTATTTATATCGGTTATATATTTTGTTCATACCAAATTGTGGATTTTATTTTAATTCATTATTTTCTATAAGCATTATTTATTTATTATTAAATGTATTATATGTTATATATAGTCAATAAACATTATTATTATTATTATAAAAATAGGCAACACTTCATTAATGAGGAGATATAAAATTCCTCTCTTCTAAGGAAATTATTACTAGATGACGATAGGCAAGCATATGAGCATAGATAACACTACATACATGGAGGTGGACTAAACAGCCATATAGTGTAATCTTTATGTTAAAATATAATACTGGCCGAGTGGTTAGCACGCTTGGCTACTGATCTAAGGGACC
Organism: Ryuthela nishihirai; assembly: GCA_038380435.1. Classification (NCBI taxonomy): domain Eukaryota; kingdom Metazoa; phylum Arthropoda; class Arachnida; order Araneae; family Heptathelidae; genus Ryuthela; species Ryuthela nishihirai. Next base: position 27,769,595 of record JAWZYU010000026.1, read on the forward strand.
TGGGTTCAAGCCCTGGGTAAGGCATGGATGTGTGTGTTGTTTTTCTGCTGAGGTCCTGCCATCTTCACAGATCTTCTACTATGGCATATAAATTTACCTTGTATTTTGTATAGCCCAGGTCTTTTACACCTGGGATTGTTCTAACACGTATTTTTCAAGTGGTTTTACTTTGTACTTATACACTTGTTGTTTGTTGTTTGTTGTTTTACCATTTTACAATATACCATTTTTGTTTTAAATTTGGTTGCAGGTTTACATGTCTTTTATCTTTTATATTGTCTTTTGTTTGGTGCATTTTGGCCTAGTCGCTGATTTGCCATAAATCCCAAAACAACCAAGCATCCCAATGAACATGGGCAGCGACACGATGTAATCCATCCAGCTTCACATAGGCCTATAATTCTTCCTCTCTCAAAAGCATCCTAATGGCGATAAACTTGCCGATGGCATGTACCATGTATTTTTGGCCTTCGCTGAACAATTTCTAAGCAGAACCATCTAATCTCAATTGTTCTCACGACGCCCACCTGCATAAACACAATACCAACCCTATTCCTTCTTGCACCTTTTATCTCTTGAGCCACACACTTTAGTGGCTCTGGATTATCATCATTTGCTTATCTCAACTGTGCACACCCACCCTTCTATCTTCATGTTTGTATGACATGTCCTTCTAGGTGGAGCACTTTCAATGTCGAGCATGTGTATATATAATTTTTTATTATGTATTAAACAAAGTATTACAACAAAAGAAATTTAACTAAGTTTTGGGGACTTATACAAATAGAAAGGAAAATTGCATAGAAAATTAACACCAATCTTTAAATGTGAAAAATTACACATAATTAAATTATCAGATGTCAAGTGCTATTGTAGTGGTGTTGCATTGCAACCTTGATATGTATGTAATGCTGTTCCAGCACTGTGTCTTCAAATAAATGCACAGTAAGTGATTTTCAAAATGTGCCATACAGTCTGGATAATTGGTTTTTACTCTATTTATGTGAAATGCCCGATCAAATTTCACTTTTTATAATCAGTCTTACTGCTATTTGTAATTTAACAATTGACTCCATTCTCTTTTTTTAATAAGGAAAATGTTAACTCCAACTAGAAATAGATAGGTGGGGCTCAACATTTAGGTTCCTAACTTGTGACCACAAAAGGTAGTTTTCTTTGTTTTAAATAGTTATTTACATTATCATGCCATGGACAGGACTTTACTAGATGCACTAACTCAGTATTTCTCTTATTCCAAGGCAAGGGTTTTAAGATTAGCAGTGCCACCAGCGGAATAGATTGGACACCATTGATCACAGAAATGGTATTCAAAATTCTTTGAAACTCTATAAAATGATGAATTTTTAAAATATTCTTTGGAAGAGAAAATTCTAAAATTTTTAATTTTCAATAATAAACTTATAAATAATAATAAATAAATAAATACCCCTCAAGCAGCTGCTTGCCACAGAGGAGATTTTCTATTAAAATAACCACAATATTGTAAAAAGGAAAAAACCAGTGGTAAAAAGCAATGATCGGTTAAAAGATGTCCAAGTGTAAGAGGCTTGGATGCAAAAATCATGAAAGTTAAAATACATGTTACATTCAAAGTTAAAAGCTTGATATTCGATTAAAATATGTTTAATAGTTAAAATGGTGTCACAAAATTCGCACTTAGGTTTGTTGTCTGCCCATATAAGAAACATTGGGATGCACAAACTGTTGGCAACAGTGGCGAAATGAAGGTTCTAATGTACATCACAGAGGGAGTGGTGCTGTCCAACAGACGTCAACATGGCTTGATAAGTGCATTGTTCGACATGCTCATTCGTCACCACAGAACACTGCAGGCAATATTCGATGGGCTGTGACAGCAGCTACGGACATCCCCATAACGACCTGAATGGTAAACCAAAGGTTGCATGAGGCACACCTGCACTCTAGGCAACCATTATGTCGACTGCCATTGACTGCAAACCATCGCAGTGCTCATCTGGCTTGGTGCCGACGTCATGCGAACTGGTGTCACGAAAAGAACACTTATGTTTAGTGATGAATCCCATTTCTGTCTGGGTGCTGACAATCAATGGGTCTGTGTATGGTGACAACCTACCAAGAGGACGGATCCAACTTTTGTTCATGACTGGCACACTGCTCATCAGCCAGACATAATTGTATGGGGTGCTACTGGATATGACATCAGGTCACCTATTGTCTGCATCACGGGAACACTGACAGCTACATGATATGTTAGCACAGTTCTGCAACATATGTCTTCCACTCCAACCCGTTTTGTTACCATTCCTGGGAGGCAAGCAGCAGCCCCTTTTCCAGCATGACAATGCTCGTGTACACAATGTGTCCAGACAATGTTTGCAACGTGTTCAAGTATTGCCATGGCCAGCACAATTACCAAATATATCCCCAATGTTAAAATCTGTGGGACCATATTGGATGACATGTGCAATCCTCTCACGGGCCAGCATGGAATCTTGAATTATGGGAGCAAGTCAATGCTGCTTGGTGTGCATACAGTCCATGGATATGGTCTATCCATGGACTGTATGACTCCATGCTGTATTGCTGCCTGTATTGCCATTCATGGCAATGCTATCATTGACTGAGGCAGTCACATGCTGCATTATCTCATCTTCTAACCGCTGTAAGTGGCTGCAAATTAAATCATGGTATGCCAATATGTATTGCTATGTGTGTGCTACATTTCAGCCCTATCCCCTCACACCTTCTGTGTGGGACAATTTCAATGCCATGCAGTGTATATGTAATACATATACTTGTTTTATTTGAAATCAACTATCAGAATTACATCCATCCCTAATTATATGGATAATAAAGTTTTTACTGTATATAAATTTAGGTCATTAGTTCCATGACTTAATGCAAACAAAAATTCGTCCAACGAGACTGCAAACTGTTATGTATAATGCCCTTGCAAACAGTTATACTGTGGATGTATACAACAGCTAGCTTCCTTTTAATGCATCTTGTTTTGGAACAGACTTACATTATTGCTACTTAATCCAGTATAGCACACTTGCTGGTATGTCTTTCATAAAGAATAGCAAACATTTTTAAGTGGAAGATTTCATTTTAAATGGTCAATGATTCACTGCTAATGAAAAAATATTAAAAGCAGAAAAATAAATATTCTCCATAATTTGCACTCTTTTCTAAATTACATATAATTATAGCTGATAAATCTTTGTTTGCCAACATTGAATACTGATGATAAATACAATGGCAGCTCAGGTGAAACTTGTTTTGGTGAGCCATTGAAGTTAGAGGAAAGTTAGGCATAAATAAATCATAGCCTAACCTACAAGGAACAGTAAAACTCATAAACTAACTCAACCTAATCTGAGGAAACAAATCTAAAATTATTTTAATATTTCATTATCACAATACTAAAAATTCCAGGTAGTCTAATTAATAAGCCACCACATCCAAATTGTAAGGCTGTTCAATAATTTATAATGATGGATGGGTTGAAAGCAGTCCTGAAGGTTAACACACTAGCTAACAAACATATAAACAAAAACAAGTTTACATTAATGGCACACTAGTTGTCATAGCTGCTTATCACTGCAAGCATAGCAAGTATATTCCTTCAGTTGTAACCATAAAAGAAATTGGACACCCCCTTTTTTTTTTTGTTGATAGGTATTATGTAGCTTTGCATGAAAATTTACCAGAAATGATTTTTTGCAATGAGAATCACAATCAAGTGATATGTGAATTTATATGTTGGCCTAATAATATATTTCTACATATGCATCAATAAATGTGTTACTACTACTCAGAAGTGCTTTCATTTTTTGTTAATAATATTAATAGCAAAATACACAAAGAAGTAGAATAAAATACAAAAACATAATTGAATCTGCAAGGGATCTCAGTTCATATACTGATGCTCTGTATACAGTTCCACAACTTTGTAAACACATTACAATAACTCCTTCCAAACTTAATAAGTTTTTGTCAGTAGAATGAATAGCTTCTTTTGCAAAAAAAAAAACACACACTCTTTTTGTCTATCTATGCATTTGTTCAATCCTAACAAACTCTTCTAAAAATGTAATTAAAAGATGACAGACCACATAGGAAAAGCTCAACTGACTTGGAACTTTGGAATCTTCTAAGCACTGGTCCACACTGAGCACAGATCAAGATTAATAAGTTCTCTAAAGCAAGTCAAGAGTTCTTCAGAGACATATTAGAGTGTTTAAAACACTCTAATGAAAAAAATTTCCTTATATAAAATGCTTATGCCACTTTGTGTAATGTGCAATATCTCAGCCATTTTTGCATGCATTGAATTGAAGTTTGGTATTAAGATTTACTAGTGACACTAATGAGATCCATAAACTTTGGCTCAGCTACCTTAAGAAGGCCCACTTCCAACTCTAATAAATAATACTGGATTACCCCTATTTTTACAGGCTTTGAGTTCAAATTTGGTATTTCGGTATTACTTTGGATACAAATAAGAGGTTAAAAACTAAGGTAAATAATTTTCATGGCAATATTTGCTTACATGTAACAGCCTGCTTCTCGTCTGCTGGGGATCTACCGATCCTCCACGGTCAAGGTCCTTTTTGGTTCAATCCTTGCTTTCCTACAGTGGGGAACTACTGTTCTATGAGTTTCAGGAGTCCCAGCTGGGTCAGAGTTGAGATTTATCTCCACAAAATTCCCTGCCCTGCCCACGGTCAGTAGGGGACACCGATGGGCTTGGAAAGGCCACCATCCGTCGGATGGAATGTTAAGCCATGGCCCGTGTACATGAGAGCCATACCCTGTGCATGTTAAAGAACATGCTGGATGGCCTTGACAGGAAGCTACCACTGTCTCCCAACAGCTGTTCCAGTGGGTCCCCTCACCCAACCTTCTCTGAGCCTTGGGATCCACATGACCTGGCCATTTAGCCCATGGTGTGCAAAAAAATGCCGCTCAGAGGTAAAACAACCCAATCCAACTGAGTTTCAGAAATCCTGCAGATTTGTCCAAAGAAAGTTTACCCCTAAAATGTTCAATAAGTGAAATAAAAATTTCTATTTGTGAGCTTTCATCTCTCATCTGCATTCTGTTAAGTGACAAATTTATACAGGATTTAAAAAATTGTCAATGCATATTATCTTAACTACTCTACTTAAAAATAATTTACTAAATATAAATGATATTCTCTTAACTTCAAACCTTATGAAATTAATTATTATTGTTGAAACAAAACTTCACTGGACACATTTCAATTTTCTTTGTCTTAGAGTCCATACTTATCCACAGTTGATACAAACCTTTAAATATTTGAATTACACAAACATACTATGATTAAAATAACTTAAAATTCTCTGCCATTGAACAATAAAAATTTTAAGTTTATACTTCAAACTATTTTTATATTAAAAAAATTTTAGGAGCAAACTCAGAAGCTCCATCTTCAATGAAATGTCACTATGTGGTGATGTTAATGCTGTTAAGAACTTTGTAAAGAAAACTTGAGAAGAATTTTGTGTATCATTGGATGATACATATGTCATGAAGGGTAATTACAGTGTCTTGGTTGCAGGTGGGGATGGGTGAGGTCATGATTTCAATAACCTCACGGACGATGGTTCTGTAGTAAGTGGATGCATGTGCTAGCAGTGTGGAGTGCTCCCAGTTTATAGTAGCTGCATGTTCTATTGCCAACTCAGCAGTGGCAGTTATTAGTTTGTTTTCGCTGACATCTGTCTGATGTTCTGTGAATCTCTCCTCTAGAGAATGTATGGATTTTCTGATATAATAAACAATGGAATTATCTGGCAAACAAGATAAAACATGACCAAGTAGGAATATTTTTACCACCACCAGTTTTTGGTCATAGACAATTTTATATTGCAATAACAAGGATAAAGAATGGAAACAATATTTGTGTGACTGATGCAGAAAATCAAAGTTATTGAACAACTACAGAGTGTTCATAGGGAACATTGTGATAAGAGCTATTAGAAAATAATGTGATATTCAAATTTTTTCTAGACTGATTATAATATAACTGCTTTAATTTTAGATTTCAGCCCATTAAAATTGGGTTTTTTCAGCTAGTACTGAAGTATTGTGAAAACTCATGTTAATTACATTTAAAACTTCTCAATTTTATCAATGAAGCAGTTACACTACTGGTAAATTTTACTATTGAAAAATCTTCTACTTAACTTCAGCAGAATGACAAGGTAATAAGTTTTATTACTTAATGTACAATCTGAAAATAATTTATAATACAAAACAATTTAATGACTGACCAGTTTAGCAGCTTCTCCTTCTCCACAGAAATCATCAAGTTTTGAGTAGTAATCTAGAACTGTATGGGAACCAATATTAATAGTTGTGATTGTGGGATAAAAAAGAGGACCATCTTCATGAGGCTGAAAAAATAATTATAAAACTAAAACAACTATCTTTAATCGCATGCTGAAGAATTGCATTATAATATCATTGTACGATTTTAGCATAATATTTGGCTGTATCTGAGCAATACCTTAAAAATTAGAATGTGACTAAAATGACATGAAGAAAACTGATAATTTGAACAGGCACCTATATAATGCTGCATTCCGTTTTTGCATGAACCATATTGAAATGTTGGGATAAGTAATAAACTTTTTTCTGCCCAAATGGGCCTGCACTCAAATGAGATTTAAATTGAGACTATATTAATGTCAAGTTTCATTTTTATTATATATATGTGTGTGTGTATAGATTTAGATTTTATTTATTACTACATTATCCATAATGAATAAAATGGTGTTATTTATATACCATTTGCATTTTATTTTAAATTTACAAGTTTAAATGTTTTGTGACAAAGGATGCCATTTTAAATATAATTTTTATCCTTCATCATCATCATCATCCTCATGCAGCCATGGGCTACGGAGGTCCAACCAGACTTGCTTGGAGAACTAAATTGCACAGTCTGGTTGGACCTCCGTATAAAAAGTTTATCCTTCACATAATAAAAATTTTTATGTTGTACATTAAAATACAAGAAAGATGATACAAAGAGAGGGAATTAAACTAGTGAAAATGGTCAATTTCTAATCAATATTAAGCAACAAATAGCACCATCAAATGATATTCTCTTTCCATTATGGCATGTTTCGCATTTAAACTTGGCAAAAGGGTTGTGTTGTTTTACCTCTGAGAAACACTTTCTTGCACACAATGGGTTAAATGGCCAGGTCATAAGGGCCCTGAGGGCTCAGAGGTTGAGTGGGCCCATTGGACAGCTGTTGGGAGATAGATGGTAACCTCCTGTCAAGACCATCCAGCATGTTCTTTAACATGCTGGATGGCCCTGTGTGCAGGAGAGCCACACAGGGTGTGGCTCTCCTGCACACAGGGCCACAGCTTAATGTCCTATCCAATGGACGGTGACCTTTCCAAGCCCACTGATGTCCCCTACTGACTGTGGGCAGGGCAGGGCAGGGAGTTTTGCAGAGATATATCACAATGGTGGAACCTGAATTGGGAACTGCAGATTACGAGCCTGTCCACTACTGACTGAGCCACCCCCATCCCTTATTTGGCAAAAGACAAGAGAAAATGTCCATCTCAAATGAAGATGTAACAATCCTTGTAACAAGCTAAAATAAAAGGGAAAAATTCCTTCTATGCATCTGTAATGTTATAATCAACTGAAACAGTTCACAATAAACTTGTCTGAACACTATATCATGTTTACATTTAAAACGTTCCAATCATCTGCAGGTTTAAAATCAGTTGATCTACATTTTATAAGCATCCATTAATAAAAAAAAAATATTCTCTTTCTCTTTAAATTACAAATGGCAAAGAAAACATGCAAGCTTTTGGCTAGTATTGGTTTCTTATATAACATACAAACTTTACACAGGGACATGCATGGCTTAATAGTCAGGTTTGCTAACCAGTATGTCTGTTACTGTTCTTGCAGGAGAAGAATTCAAATTATAGTAAGTATCTAAAGAGACAATCACATACCACATCATACTCCATTATTTAGTCATAAATAGTATGAAAAAACTGAAAATGACATTTGAAATTGATTTTCTCAATTTAGTTGTTAAATCACAGTGAGTTGAGGAAAAAAATTAAATGGATATATTTTTTGGCTTTGAATTTGAACTTATATTTTGTAATATAAGTATAATAATTACAATAAGCTTATTTTATGTAATTAATTTAATTAATTATAATTCTATCTAATTAAAGGATTACTTTGTGACTTAGAATCCAGTTATGAATTTACATCTCATGTAAGTGTAGGTTTTAGCATCACCTTCATTAAAAAATATGGTTAAACTTACACCCAGAGTAACATAAGATAGGCAATTTTAAGGCAAATTGAAAAAATATTCAAAATATGAAATATTAATATGATTCTACTGAATCTTTAGCACCAATTAAATAAGAATGTTCATATCTTAAATGGTAGCCTTAGAGGCCTTTTCACTTAGATGAAACTAGTCTGTGGTAGCAATCCTATCCTGAAACATTCACTGTCATTTTCAGTCTTGCACACAAATGAAAAGTCCAAAAATCAGCACATAAGAAATGTGCTTCAGAATCTTTCTTCTTGGAAGCAAAAATCTATATTACATGGAACTAATACCAAGGAAGATGCTAGATTATGTGGGAACTAATGCCTACGAGGATATAAGGAGGATGGAGTCACAGTGGCGGAAAAAGTTAATCAGACATTAAATTTAATTTTAACATACACAGTTTTTTAAGAAATTTAATGTTAACCACCCTTTCTACTTTTGTGATTGCATCCTCCTCTATTCTATGTAATGTTTGTTTTACATTTGTTTAAAAGATGGATTTTTGAAGGCATTTCTTGTGGTAACACTTTAAAGGCTAACTTCAATACCTTCACATTGAAAAAAGCTATACTGAGACTGGATTATGACTTAAAGATTTATTTTATTTTGTGTATGTGTGCCTGTGTGTGAATGCAAGGCTTATCAAAGGTCCAGAGAGGCCCAGCTCACTTTCATTTTTAGATGTCCGTAGCCAAAATAGAAATTGTCATTATTATTTATAAATGCTTTCAGTTCTAAATTCAAAAACTCTATACAAACAAATTTACCCATCCAGGAGCTGCTTGTCACAGAGGTCTAACAGAAGCTTGTTAGTATATTATATCATAGAAAAGGCCTGTAAGGCAATACCTCAGGAAAAAGACAATGCCAGGAAAGAAAACCCATGCCTTGCCTTGAAGCTCATCAATTAAAACTTTTTCTTTTATTAAATCACACCTTTCATTGTTGTATGTAATATAAAAATATTAAATGTCTAAATTTGAGGTCTCCCTTTGAACTTGGGGCTCAGGCCAATGATCCTCATGAACCCCCCTCTGAAAGGTCCTTTGTGTATGCAAGACTGAAAGAACTTGTAGCGGTAGAGAAATACTCTTCAAAATAAGATTGTTATCATGGAGGACTTCCACCAAAGCCAAAAGGGCTATCATTTGAAGTTTGAATATTCTTGTGAATCAGCAACAAATAAATCTCGGTTTAAAAGCTGAGACTGCTATCACATTTTATTACATAAATTATAAATACCATTATTCCTTGTCCTGGATGATACTCATTTACCAGCACATGGTTAGGAATTTTCTCTCCAAACACTCCCAGGTCTGACATTTTCTTAGCATAAACATTGAGCCACTGAAAAAATTTACTATATTAAAGTCGCAGTATTAGCCTTCAACAGCAATATTTGGCATAATGCTACTTAAAAACCTTTGATGTAAAAAGTTTTAAAACAGAAGTATGATGTATTTGAATGAAAAGATGAAACATTAATATCAATAATAATTTCAGTTTTTGAAGTCTTTTTAATTTATCTTAGAAACAATTTTGTTGGCTTTTATATGGTATTTTAGATTGTGTTCTCAATTAACTATGGGTGGATTATCCAGTTTTCAGAGCAAAAAAGTTTCCAAAAAGCAACACAAAAAAACAACAACACAAACTTATTTTAATAAAGCTTGTCAGAGTGTATATTAGATATGGTTTTTAATACGTATGGTGTAAAAAACTGTCACAACTCTGTTTTTCCTTTTCTTCATATAATTTAATATATAAAGAAAGTTTATTTGTGTGCTTGTGTGTCTGTCTGCTTGTGCACTTGACTTCCAAAATAGCTAGAGGTACCAAACTTTGCATGAAATTTCTCCTCACCAAGGGGGAAAAGTATAGACTATGTGCTTGGATCGGCCAAAACCAGAACCATCTTGAATTTCACGAAATTCCCATAGATTTAACATTAGCAATTGTTAAAAATAAATATTGCAATACCGTTCCGTTTGAAAGTTCATATATTCTGTTTCACTTGATAAATCTATTGTTTCTGAAATTATTAAATGGCACAAATTTGAATTCACAAGAGGGGAGGAACATGTTTTGTGTAGCCACTCTAAAAATAAGAAAGAATGTGAATACATCGTGAGAGTGATATGATGCTTGCTTACTTACTTTCTGTTGCTTATTAATCTTACAATTGCTTAATTTTCAGTTAAATATTTAAAATTTTGGGTATCTAGTGTGTATCAAGCTTGGACTTTATCAAGTAAAACTCATATATAATTGAAATGGAATTCTTTCTAGTTTTTTTTTAATATATACTTGTAGGCTAGGGGTGGGGGTGGCTCAGTCAGTAGCGCGCCAGGCTCGTAATCTGTAGTTCCCAGGTTCGAGTCCCAGCTGGGTCAGCGTTGAGATTTATCTCCGCAAAACTCCCCGCCCTGCCCACAGTCAGTAGGGGACACCGATGGGCTTGGAAAGGCCGCCGTCTGTCGGATGGGACGTTAAGCCGTGGCCCCATGTGCGGGAGAGACATACCCTGTGCACGTTAAAGAACACGCTGGATGGCCTTGACGGGAGGCTATCATCTGTCTCCCAACAGCTGTTCCAGTGGGTCCCCTCCCCCAACCTTCTCTGAGCCTTTGGGGTCCATGTGACCTGGCCATTTAGCCCATGGTGTGCAAAAAAGTGCCGCTCAGAGGTAAAACAACCCAACCCAACTTGTAGGCTAACAATTAATTATTATTAAAACTCTGCTTATATGCTTTTCATTCATCATCATAATTTATATTGGATAATCTATTCTGTTTAAACAAAAAAAAACTATATTATATTGGTATTCAAAAGCAACAAATCAGCCAGCATATCTTGTCTGATAATTGACAATAAATAACAAAAGTCAGATTTTTTACATAAAAAATACTGAGTTCAAATCTGCACACGAAATTTGAATTAAACACAGTCATGCATACGGAAGAAGTCAGTATAAAAAAGCACCTCATTTGTGCCTTTTTAATGTACAACATCTGAGATAGCCAATCAATAGATAATGGCCAGAGAAATCTTTTGAGTGAAGAAATGAGATGATGAAGAATTGGGAGGCTTGAAGCTAGTAGTCAGTCTGAGGTAGCCAGATGGCTAAATGTGAATTGTAGTGTTGTAAGCTGCCTTTGTAATCAATTTCAAACAAGCCAAATCATCATTAGAAGACCTGATCCTGGATGTCCGAGGGCCATATTGACTAGAGAAGCCCTTTACCTCTTCTTAAATGCAAGGTGCCATAGAACATGCCAGCTAACTTTTGACCCTGCTGGTTTCATGGAATGGGCTGTATCCTGGTAAACTGTGTTCAGAAGGCTTCATGCAAGTCACCTTTATGCAAGATAGACAGTTAAGTGCATCCCTTTGATATCTGGCTAACACAGAGTCTGACTGAATTGGTCTCAATAACATCGCAACTACACTCAACCTCAATAGGGCAATATTCCATTCACTGATGAACCCCAAATCAGTCTGCAAACCAATTCCCAACAATTGGTCTGGAGACAGTTGGGAACCAGATATCATCCCATTAACATCCAGGAGAGACAAGTTTGGAGCCGGTAATGTGTTGGTGTGGGCAGGCATCACTCTCAATGGCTGCATAGACCTTCATGTCTTCCCAGGAGGGACTGTAACAGCTGTAACATATCGCAATGAGATCCTTGAACCTAATATTTGTCCATTTCTTGCAGCAGTGGGTCCTGATTATGTGTTAATGGGCAATAATGCTCACCCTCAGAGTTCACATGGTGGACAAATATCTGGAGAGTGAAACCCATAAGCTGTATTGACTAGCCTTCCCGATCACCTGACCTAAATCCGATAGAACATGTTTGGGGCACTCTAGGATGATGTAATGCTGGTCACAATACAACCCCCATGACTCTCCAGAAGCTCCAATATGCACTCATGCATTAATGGGAATTATTCCCTCAAAACTTTCATTGACATCCTGATTTGCAGCAAGATGAGTGATAATGAAGCCTGTATTGGTGTTTGATGTGATCACACACTATATTATAGGTATGTTATTTACTGAACTTTTACGTGCCATTTTGAGGTAATGATTTTTGTAATTTGAATATCTCATTAAATATTCAAGGTAATTTGTTTTTCGTGAATTAGTGGGATATATGATCATGGGTTTCACCTATACATTTCATTGAAATCCAATGAAGGACTTGTTTTGTGTTTTTGTGTTTGTTGCCTAACTTTTGAGCACCAGTGTTTATGGCTACTATGTTGTATAGGTTTAATATTCGGAAAAGCAGATCCATTGCCAAGCCCTGTGTCATTTTTTTAAGGTCAAGGAAATAAACAAATTCACTGTGTGCTTACCAGGCTTCATCTAGGGGCTACCTGGGGTTCTTTTATGACTTATCTAGTGACTTAGTAAAGTATCACAGGATATGTCCTGTAGACAATGAACTCATGAAATTGTAAGCTAAAGAAAATTGGTTTGCCATGAGTGGGATTCAAACCCAGATCTCCTAGCAACATATCTGAAATGTCACCAGGAGATGTGGATTCAAATCTCACTCGTGGCAATGCCACTTTTCTTCAGCTTACTATTTTATCTAGTGACAAATCCTATATGTATTTTGGAAATTATATTAAAAAAACTTGTCCTTGCAAATGCCAGAAGAATAAAAAATATTTTACGCAAAATTACTTTAAAATAACTAACATAAATTGAAAAATGTGTTAAATGATATTCTTTATATATATAGGTATATATTATACTTAATAAGGTTTTTCAAACACAGCAATTAATTAAATTAATTTACTTTACCTGTAATATGATATCCAATATTGTCATATAAGGTTTTTGCCTAGGAGCAAACAACCAAAAGTACTATAATTAACTCCTAGCAGCCAACAATAGTGACTTTGCAAGTGGTATGACTTGTTCTCACTTTCATTAAGTTATAAGAACTTAAAAACGGTAAACATCACCATTAAAGTGGTGTACTATCTTAAAACTTCCATTACTCAAGAACTTTTATGGTGTGAAAGAACTTGGAGTATATTTAAACTCACCGAGTTTCTAGTTGCCAATGTGGCAATGGATAATTAACTACAGAATACTTTTAGTTGCTTTGTGGTATGACCTGTTCTTACTGTCATTAAAAGTTATAAGAACTTAAAAATAGCAAACATTGTCATTAATGTGGTGTACTATCCTAAAAGTTCTATCTATTACTCAAGAACTTTTGCATTGTAAAAGTATATTTAAGCTCACTTGAGTTTCTACAGTTGCCGATATGGCAATGAATAGTTAATTATAGAGTACTTTTAGTTGCTTGCTCTTAGGCAAAAACCTTATATGACAGTATTATTGTGGTAAATTAAACTAGGTGCATATTATTCAAATATGTTAAATAATGCATATTATTCTATAATGTTATATATATTTCATATAATTTGCACAAACTAATAACTGAAAATTTCATCTTATAAAAATGTTGATGTTAGTGCTTCTAATTACATAAATTGATTTAAGAAAGTAAATAAATTGCAAAATAATTGTAAATTTATAGAAAGAAAATCAATTTTTACATGCACAAAAATTCATCTTTAGACCAGTATTTTTTTTTACTTTTTTAAATCATAGAAAGCAGCAATGCTATGTAAAATTCCTAACCTCAGGTAGTGGCTCCTCTATCATGCCTTTTGGATGAGGCAAGCCTCCTACAAAATAAAAAAAATTAATAAAAGAACTAATAATGTCTAAAGCTGTATGTTCATTAGAATAAAGCAATCAAATATAACAAGGATACATATCATTCACTCTCACGAAATTGAATGATCAATTAACTGAAAGCACTGGAGCTGCAAATTTATTTGCTTGCTTAGCTAACTTTTGAACTCAACAAACCTGCCATATAACTTGGACAGGAGGAACATTGTGTGCTAAGTAATATGTTAGATATCAATATTAGTAGAATGATGAACAATAGTACACTGCTTCTTAACTGTGTTGGCAACAATATATATGCACCACACTGTATAACAAAAGACCACTAAATAGCATCAATATCTATCTTAGATATTGATGCTGTTATTTAGTGTGTCTGTGGTAGCCAATACTGAAAGTCTAGGAGATAACACACATACAGTAATTTTCCTATGTTGGTTGCAAAATGAATTTTTAAGGAAGCTATGTAAATGTGAAATTGACAGTTCCATTACTTAACAGCAGAGCCAACTAACAACTGTCATTTGTTCATTAGTTAAATTTCCCATAGAACTAATTTTTCTTCACTTTCTATATTTGATTAAGGTTACTTTTTAGATGAATTCTGAGCTCTTAATATATTTGAAAAATAAACAAATCTACACAATTCTTATTTGTTCATTTCTCTTCTCTTGTTTGATCACTAAATATAAATAATATTCTTACATGCCCAAAAGTAATATGAAATTTTAACACTCCAAATATCAAATACCATTTGTGAGCTCCCCTCCCCCAACTTCCACCAAATGTTATGAATTGAAATGCCACAGCTTTAGGCAGATTTCCATCTGCCCTTAACTGCTATTCAGTGTGTCTTCATATTCTGCCCTGAGCCTTGGGAATCTTTCAGATCTTTCATCACCTTGCCATTTATTTCATTGTATAATAAAAAAAGTGCTACTAGATGGCAAAAAAAAAATAGAAAAATTTACCCCAGTTTTGGAGACTTCTGTTAAATAAATGCTTCCATTTTGGCTTTGGAGCACTGTACACACTATTTATAAGGCTGCTTTCCTCTGCTTCAGATATGTAATATGGAATATAGTAAACAGATGGTGGTAACTAAATCATATAAAAAATAAAGTTTTTTAATTCACCAAATTCATTAATTCAAATATAATTCATCAAATAATAATGCTGTCCCATGGCCGAATGGTTAGCGCGCTTGGCTACTGATCTACAAGACCTGGGTTCGAGCCCCGGGAAAGGCATGGATGTTTGTGTTGTTTTCTCCTGAGGTCCTGCCATCCTCTCAGATCTTCTACTGTGGCATATAAACTGACAAGCTCCTGTCAGACCTCTGTGGCAAGCAGCTGCTTGAGGGGGTATTTATTTATTTATTTTTAATATATAGAATTAAATTAATAACTGCATAACATACTAATTAATAAAAATTATTAAATGCAATTTTCAGCTATCATTTTTTCTACTTTGTTCAACATATTATATGTTAAATTTAAGTTACATAAAATAGCATTAAATGCTAGAATACCTCCATGTTCTATCTAATATCTGGTACTGACAGAGGCACCACTATTTTTATACCAAAAATCAAGATCAACATAAATATAAATAAATAATAAATAAATAAATACCCCCTCAAGCAGCTGCTTGCCACAGAGGTCTGACAGGAGCCTGTCAGTTTATATGCCATAGTAGAAGGTCTGTGAGGATGGCAGGCCCTCAGCAGAAAAATGACACAAACAGCCATACCTTACTCGGGGCTCGAACCCAGGTCCCTTAGATCAGTAGCCAAGAGCGCTAACCATTCTGCCATGGGACAGCCATAAATATAAATATACAAATATATTTTAAATAAATAAAAAAATTAATTATTAAATTATCATCTTTTTATTTAAGCCTGGTTTAAGGATTTCTGTGCTCCAAATAATCTCTTCCAAAAGTGTCAATTTACATTTAAAAAGTGTTTAAAAGCAAAATTAATTCAAATTAGATTTAGATTTTTACTTTTCTTGTTTCATGAGGGAAAAAAATCATCACTTAAAGACAAAATTAAGTGATTTTCATTTTGTTTTTAATTTAAATTATAATTCAATTGCTAAAACTTTTTGCAGTAATTGTTAATTTTTCAGTTAATTATCTTTTGGCCCCAAGTACAAGCTTCTAATCTTTGTCCCTAAGAATATCACTGCATTTGTCTTCTATTAGTATCACATGCATTTAGCTCTTTTAATAATAATCAGGTGTCCCAAGAAAATTTCTAGAAACTAGTTGGCATTTTGTTGCAAAAGCTAATGTTGATGCATGCAGCTAACTGTATTGGCACTCTCTAGAAAAGGGGTGAACAACCTTTGGACAGCTGAGGGACAATTATATACTGATTGGGTTAAGGTGGGCCACAAGGCAACCCTCCACCAATTTTTATAACATATTAGAAGATGTACCATGCTCCGTATGGGATATTAAAGCAACCACTCACTTTATGCTTCTTTCCTGATATAATGATAAAATGCTGTATGGTTCCAACTTCAAAACCCCACACCAAAACAAATAGTTCAAAACTCACTCACTGTGGAGTGTGTGTGGCCACACATGCTTCAATGCTCAATACAAACAACTGTGTCATGCCTGAATGCCAAGGTCTTCTGATTTGTAGGTTGGCTAACACTTAAAATGAAAACTCTCCCGTAACAAATTGCCACTGAAGTGTTTGTATTGCAGATTAACTCATCCTTTTGTTTTGATTGATTTATTTTTTTATCTCAATTATGCATGCCTCAGGTTGTGTACTGTTGGTCTAGAATCATTAATTTTGACATCAAAATTGAAAGTATTATAAAGTTACGATGATGTCTAAAAGTTATGCATAAAGCACAAATGAATGAAATTATTAACATCATATTTTGTGTTTCAATGAAAAACAATATATATATATAAGATCATATGCTTCCAAAAAATCATCTGGCTGGAAAAAACTTTCGTATGTGATTTGAAAAGCAATTCTAGAGAACTATGAAAGATGGCTCAGATTCTGTGCTAATCATTTCCTGTTGAGAAAGCATTGTGCTCATCTTGGTAGAGCATTTCATAACAGGATGGCATAGAGACATCATGTGGATCCTTTGATATGTGGTACAGCAATCAATATGTTAAGAGTCCAGCTGATCCCATACCAATGTGACTAGGACTGTAATATCCCCCAATAAATACTTTGAAGACTTTGGAGACAATTGCAACAAACAGGAGATATTAGCCATAGATGAGTGCAAGATCATTCAAGAGTGACAAAAGTGTAGGGTGACTGCTAACTTATGCTAACACCAAAGGACAATGTCACCTAGCCAATTTCTTCTGGGGCTTTCTTCAGCCATTGGAAAATCAATTATGAGACAAATTATTTACAGAAAGCTTCACCAGAGAGGGCTCTATGCCAGACAACTAACAGTTTGTATTCCATCAATCCCACAGGAGAACTCAACATAGTGCAGACAACATCATGACTGGACCCAGACTAATGGGCCTCATGTGTTCTTCACCAATGAATTGGGACTCGGTCTTCAGACTGATTCTCAACATGTTTTGATCCAGAAAGAACTCATTGTCAAGCGTATAACATCAGAGAACAACACAACTATGGTGGTGGCAGTTTGAAGTTGATGGTCTGGGGCAACATTATGTCAAATGGATACACACTGCTCTACATCTTTGCAATAGGCAATCTGATCAGAGGTGTAGAGATGATATCTTTCAGCCCTATGTGAAACTTTTCAGGGGTGCTGTTGCCCCAGTTTATTTTGGCGGATGATAATGCCCACTGACATAGGGCTCAAACAGATGATGAATTCCTTGAAAATGGGGATATTCAGCAGATGGAATGGCCAACCTATTCTACAGACCTGAACTCTATACAGCATGTATTGGATGCACTGAGCAAACACATTGGAAGTTGTCAACCCCATTCAAAAATGTAATTTACTTTCTGGGAAGAGTGGAATATACTGCTACCGGACCTCTGAATTAGACTGGCAAACAGCATAAGAAGTCATTGTGATGCTTGTGCAGCTGTTAAGGGTCATTATACTCAGTACTAATATCTCTGTTCTGCTGAATATAGGTCTCTTAGCTATAGACACCCTTGCATTCACTTACATAAGTGAATGCAAGGGTACAAGACCTAATTATAAAATATTGAAAAATAGAATATGCTTTGTTATACAGTAAAGAAGGAAAAAAAGTTGAACCAAGTAACAACAGCAGACTTAAATTAAACTGGAAACGATCTTCAAATGACACACTTAGTAAATTGCTGAAAAAATTACATTATATCCTTGCATTCACATACATAAGTGAATGCAAGGATGTCCATAGCTAAGCCATAACATTCTGTGATAATAATGCGATTGGTTTGCTCTAGGTCTCGTTTCATTACATCATATAACAATGCATTGTCACTCCATATCTCATAGCATTACATTGTGGTGTTTTTGAGAACTTCAGGAATTTGTATATATATTTAACTTTCGAGTATCAGTGTACTTGGGGACTTTATAGCATGACAGTATGCTTTCAGTGGCAAATTTAACCCCTCCCCCTCCCCTGCGCTCAACAACCAACTGCCTCTCCTGCATTAGCTTAAGCTCCTCACTTCCCAGCTGACGATGCACCGAAAAGAAGGGTGTGAAACGTGTATTGTGGTTCAAAAACTTTTTTAAGCACTCTATGCTATCAAAGGTATAAATGATTATTTCCTTCACCAAGGCGGGTAGACCATTGGCAGCCATTATCCTTCTTTTAATCTCCACTGAGACATCACTTGCTGGCAGGAATGTTGATTATTAAATTTGTCACTGAAAGCATCCCAGTTCCTGTTGCTACCCATCCTCTACAGCATGGTACATAAATCTCTCCTTAACAATTGTTGATACTTGATAGCATAGTCCATGTGTTGAAGTGGTTAAAAACATTTAACAGTTTCACAGAGAATTAAATAATTTTAATTTTAATTACTGCACTGTGTACCTCTACTCTAATTTTTGTTAAGCCATCACACGCCACTTGAGCAATGCCATCTATCGACTGAGGCCTGAGGTTTTGTAATTTCCTAGTATAAATTTTGTGAAAATTAATCCTTTTACTAGAAAGCATTGGTAGGGATATTTTGGTTTTGCCTAACTTTGCACTTCGACGCTACCTGAGCAATGCCATCTATTGGCTGAGAACCACAACCACTACACGCGCCAAGAACAGATGTCCTTAAAAGTAGAAAATATTGCATGAACATTTTTGCATTTATGTACAATACGTGGTGTAATCCTACAAAAATCGAGTATTTACTTTGGTAGAGAATTACTTTTTATTTCTTCTACAATTTGTAATTGCCTTATTTAAATTTATTTGAAACGAAGAAATAAAATACTATGAAACAGTGCTATTCACTAATACACTAATCTTCTGTAAATACAAATAAATTAAGATATATACCTGGGAAATTCTATAACTTTCTAAACCGAAATTGCTCATTTTCTTTAAAATAAAATGTAAAACCAAGTTCAAAGATTACAACCTCGCAATTTCACTCCCAACCACAAACTCTAAACATCGACTGCTTCATTGCGTATTTTGTTGCCAACATTGGTTGCCAAAGGTAATTAAAAAATATATATATTTTTTCCATATTTTGGAGAGTTGTTAAATATACGAAGTTCAATATTTCAGTAGTTAAGTTTCATAAGAGATGAATAGTAAAATTCACAACCAAAAAGTATAAATTTTTTTTTTGTTCCATATAAGAAAAGTGTAACGTAAAAAATATTAAGGAATTATTGAATTCAAATCGAAATATAAGTTTTAGAAGTTACTTTTTGGTAAATCGAAATTAATCTTTTCTAAAATTACAAAATAATTAAAAAAAAAGGCAAGAAAATAATTAGTAAATTTTTTCAGCAATTACTAAGTGTGGCATTTGAAGATCGTTTCCAGTTTAATTTAAGTCAGCTGTTGTTACTGGGTTCAACTTTTTCTCCTCTATAAACTTCTTTACCGTATAACAAAGCATATTCTATTTTTCATATTTTATAATTAGGTCTTGTATAGTGGCCGAGTGGTTAACGTGTTTGGCCACTGATCTAATGGACCTGGGTTCAGGCCCCGGATAAGGCATGTATGTTTGTGTTGTCTTTCTGCTAATGTTCCGCCATCCTCAACAGACCTACTATTGTGCATAAACTGACAGGTTCCTGTCAGACCTCTGTGGAAAGCAGCTGTTTTGAGGGGATATTTATTTATTTATTATTTATAACATAACGGTTCGACACTACAATGGAGCATGCATATACAGCTTACCCAAAAGAATCCTGAACAGCAGCTCTTTAACTCAGTGTCATTTCTCTCTCAACAGCATCTGTCTACTTTCAAGAGTTGCCTGTTCGATTCCAGTGAGGGAAAACGAAATTTCCTCTCCAGACAGAACTGTTTAACTGTAGTGGCATTTAGACATTTTCAGGTCCTAGCCAATCCAGGCCCCTTGCAATCCTTACACCTTTATCTGAGAGGTCTATGCCTGGACAATTAGGCATGTGCCTAAATGTCTAGGCGTAGCATGGGCACTCGGAGCGGCCTGCAGCTACGCATCAAAATTTTCATCAAAGTTCGATATACTGTATGTTGTGACACATTACTCCAATCACCAGCATTCAAATTACGGGTGAGTTGCGCCGCAGTATCCCTTCTGTTGGCTCTTACCTTAACTAAACTTTTCTGTTGGCTCTCACGATGCTAGAGGCCAGTGATAGCCTTCACTGGCCTCTAGCATCGATGAGCTATGGTCTGCCCACACCTTTCCGGCGGTTCGTGGTTTTTCCCTCCTCGGACCACTTTTTGAAGGTACTAACCACGGCTGATCGCGAGCACCCCATAAGCCTTGCAGTCTCGGAAATGCTCTGACCCAGTCGTCTGGCCATCATAATTTGGTCTTTGTCAAACCCACTTAAGTCTGCTGCCTTTCCCATCGGAAGAACAAGAATAACAGTGATTAACAGAGCTCAGCATCAGGTGTTATTTATACCATTTCATGACCACACACACACCGTCGTTAACCTGCAGTTGCTTCGATTTGCATAAAGACAGGTTTACCATAATGTTTTGTCTCTTCGGTGTATATAGGGCCGGATCCAGAAGGGAGGGAAAGGGGCCCATGTCCCTCTCCCACCCTTTGAGAATACCAGTAAGGGTAATGTCAAAAATTATTAGACTTGTGCATTTCCCAAGAAAATTTTTGAAAGTCCTGTGAAACAGAGGAGAAAATGTTACAATGCTATGGAAATCCATTCTCTTGCCCCCCCCCCCTTTTTTTTTACCTTTTCCCCCCGGCTCGATTTGTATTATTTGACAATTCCCTTTAACGTTTTTCTAGTCAGGATCTGATAATATAAAACAGAATAATTGAAACATCAAATTTACAAATGAAACATACAGGAAATAACTATTTCTTATTCTAACTAATATTTTTTTTCTATTCTACAAAAAATAAGAAAAATGCGTGTAATGAGATTAAAAACAATAATAGAGAAATCCCAACAGTAGACAATTATAACTTTCTAAGAAATTTTATAATTTTGGTGGAGAGAGAATATAAAACGCATCTGCATTTCTTGCAACAAAATGTGTTTTCCTTCATATTTCCTACTAAAACTTAGAAAATGATACACACTGTTTAAAACATTTTAATCTTATTGAAATTTTAATTTTTATGTCGCAACTGTGGCAACTTTGAGATTTATGTACGTTAAACCTGGCCCTCTGTGAAAAAGGGAGCAGCGATGGCCCTAAAAAGGCTACCACGTTGAGCCATAATCCAGCATGCAAGAGAGCCATTGTGTTGTTTTATCTTTGAGTGGTAACTTTTTGCATATAACGGCTAAATGTCCATGTCACAAGAACTCCAATAGCTCAGAGAAAGTTGGGGTAAGGGGATCCACTGGGCAGCTGTTAGGTGACAGATGGCAGCCTCCCATCAAGGCCATTCAGCGTGTTCTTTAACAAGCATAGAATAAGACTCTCCTGACATGGAGCCATGGATTAATATCCCATCTGAAGGAACGAAGCCTTTCCAAGTCCATTGGTGACGCCTTTCCAACCTAGGGCAGGTTTGGAGTCAGAGTATATAAATCTCAACTTTGGAACATTTGAGACTCAAATCTGTTTGCCTGAGAAGGTCAACCAGATAAAGTATATATGGATAACTCAGTATCTTAAAGATTAAAAAGCAAAATTTTAAATTCATGCATTTTTTTCAAATTTTAATAAAAATATATATTTTTAACACATGTTTGTTATCATAAGATAAAATAAACGTTACTGATTTTGTCGTAAAAATAAATGAAACGAAAATCTGTATCAAAGTTAATGAAATGAGAAATTAATGTATTTTTTTTTTAAATTAAGCTAAGATTAGGTATTTATAAAGAATAATTAAACAACCGAAAGAAAGAAATGAAGCATTTTTTTTCTTGTGAAGCCTTCTTTCAATTCATTCATGAATTCATTCATTTGTTTTTTAGTTTTTGGTAGGAAATTTGGGCCCATTTCATCATACATTGAGTGCATTTGCTCTCTGTAGTGGGATTTGGGTTGTTTTACCTCTGAGCGGCACTTTTTTGCACACCATGGGCTAAATGGCCAGGTCACATGGACCTCGAAGGCTCAGGGAAGGTTGGGGGAGGGGACCCACTGGAACAGCTGTTGGGAGACAGATGGTAGCCTCCCGTCAAGGCCATCCAGCGTGTTCTTTAACGTGCACAGTGTATGGCTCTCCCGCACACGGGGCCACGGCTTAACGTCCCATCCGACGGACGGCGGCCTTTCCAAGCCCATCGGTGTCCCCTACTGACCGTGGGCAGGGCGGGGAATTTTGCGGAGATAAATCTCAATGTTGTCCCAGCTGGGACTCGAACCTGGGAACTACAGATTACGAGCCTGGCGCACTACCAACTAAGCCACCCCCGCCCCTGGCCCTGTATGCAAAAGAGGGCTACACCCCAGGGAAGCTAAACGAAATGTTGGATGATCTTGACTGGAGGCTTCCATCTATCTCCTATCAGCTATCCAGTGGGTCACCTTAGCCAATCTTCTCTGAGCCTTTGTGGTCCTTGTGACTTAGATACTTATCCGATTGTGTGAAAAAACAAGTGGCGCTAAGTGGAAAATAAAACAACCCTAAATCTCTATGAATTTTTATAAGAAGCACTCTGAAAATCCAGAATCAAATGAAAATATCTTTAATGCAATATTATAATTGTTTGCTTAGAGTAAGTGGGTTCGAATCCCACTCATGGAGAAATCAATTTTTTTTTCAGCTTATCATTTCATGAGTTCCATATCTACAGGACACATCCTGTGATTCTTTACTACTGAATATCTGCTTTAATTTAGAACCTGAACAGAAATTTCAGTTATCAAATAAAAATATATACTGAGAGATTTCTAAACATACTTGTTGATCAAGGAGAAAGAGATATCTGCATTCTCGACATCAAGTGTCTCCTTAAATTTAAAATCAAAAGGAATGTTCATATCGTAACATTATATTTATATTTAATCATTGTATTAGTTTAGTTAGCGCATCACACCTAAAGAAATGGGGCAATCTGCTGAAATTCGGGGATTTAGATTTGTAAACAATTAAAACTCAGATTTGATAAATTTACTAATAATATGTAATTTTAAGTATCGCTTTTAAGGGCAATTCGTGCAACTGAATGCTGAACAGATAACTACAATATAAAAATCGCAAATCGTCAACTTTTTATCGAACAGAAATCGTTCTGTTACTACAGGTGTGGTTTTCGGTGTGCCATACCCTCTCATGATCAAACACAAAATATGATGATCAATAAAATCAAAATATTTTTCAAAATCCACATAGCTAATAACCACAGATTTTTGAAACTAAATATTTCTCAAGAATCTGCTCAAGAATCTTGGATCCTTTATAAGCAGGACAACAGGAAGCTTGATACCTTTGATTCTAGATGCTTACGGAGTTTGGGGATTATTGGGTGATTTGACTTTAAAAGGTCTGGGCAGCATATTGTGCAGAGAGACTGTATTGGTTTGGACATGTTGCCTGTATGCATAACTATACAGGGTGATTCAAAACTTATCGTTCAAATTTCGTGGGGAGGTAGGGAATACGTCAGGAAACCGATTTCACATAGGAAAGTATGTCCGCAAACGTCATCTACATGAACAAAATGGACAAGTAAAGTGAACACAAGGAAACAGTACAGTTAAGTGGTAACGAATGTGACTTTTATTCCAACATGGTAAAGTACAGGTTCACAGTAGGTGCTCAAAATTGCGACCATTTACACGGACACAGGATTCACAGCGCCGTTGCATTGACCGCCGAACATTTTCAAAAACGCCTGGCATATCACGGACAATGCCTGTGGCGGCCACTATTCGTGCAACAAGGTCCATTTCACTGTCGACGGGGCTCGGCGGCCGCTTTCGCCAGCTGCCCCATATGCGAGATGCATATCCGCTAGCTCTTGATGCGTAAAACGATTCATCTTATCACTAGTAAGTCAGCTTGTACACTGATGACAGCGGGAGTGGTCGGGCGAGCTGTACACTGGTTGGGTACACACAGCGCCCTCTACATACGCATGCGTACATTTGCGGACATAATTTCCTATGTGAAATCGGTTTCCTGACGTGTTCCCTACCTCCCCACGAAATTTGAACGATAAGTTTTGAATCACCCTGTAATAAAAAAATAAAAAATAAATACCCCCTCAAGCAGCTGCTTGCCACAGAGGTCTGACAGGAGCCTGTCAGTTTACATGCCATAGTAGAAGGTCTGAGAGGATGGCAGGACCTCAGCAGAAAACAACACGAACATCCATGCCTTACCCGGGGCTCGAACCCAGGTCCCGTAGATCAGTAGCCAAGCGCGCTAACCACTCGACCACGGGATTAACGAATATGGTTATGAACAGTGTGCCTCCGTAGACCCATGGCTGCTTAAGGATTATGTATGTATGTAAAGGAATCGCTTGCAGCTGTTGCATGTGTCGCACCAGGACAAGGTATACTGAGCCGAGTATGGACTGAAGTTGAATACAGAATTTGTATGAATTGGAGCCACACATTGGAGTCTGTAGAACATCAAACGAACCTTTGAGAGTTTCTTGACGGGGGGGGGGGGGACATAACAGTGCCAGAAAAATATAAAAGAGGGTGAGTGGGAGCCAAGAGGCTTGGTTTCTATTGCAGTATTTTCACATCCGTTTTACAGGTGTTTAAAAAATTACTTGAAAAATTCATGAAATATAAATTAGTATAATAATTCATGGTTTACTTGGTTCTCTCCCCTTCGTAGATCTGGCCACGGTGGTATTAAACCCATAAATGAATCGGACCCGAACGCCATTCCAGTATGTAGTGTTTCCTTAATATCGCTGTCACTTTGGCATGTAATGAATTGAAATTTTGCACTCAAAGTTTACTAATGATACTAAACTAATAAACAATTTGAACCGGAACGTGCCTGAACACCGTTCTGATGTATAGTTTTTCTTTCAATATCTCTGTTATTTTATCAGAGTTGAAATTTGATATCTACTAAAAATTCTACTAATGTACATCTAGTTTTGTTCCACCATCTGGGAGAGATTAACTGCCACCGACTAAGATCTCTCTGTTACTTATGTACTTGGAAAAAAATATTCTGGTATATGGAGCTTGAACTCATTTTTTTTATCCAATACTAGCTTCTTTTTAAGTGGGCTTTGAATTGGTTGGGTTGTTTTACCTCTGAGAGGCACTTTTTTGCACACAATTTGCTAAATGGCCAGGTCACATGACCTCTGAAGGTCAGAGAAGATTGGGTGAGGGGACTCATTGGGCAGATGTTAGGAGACAGATGGTAGCCTCCCATCAAGGCCATCCAACTTGTTCTTTAATGTGCAAAGAGTATGGCTCTCCAGCACACCGGGCCACGGCTTAGTGTCCCATTCGACGGACAGCGGCCTCTCGAAGCCCATTGGTGTCCCCTACTCACCGAAGGCAGAGCGTGGAATTTTGCGGAGATAATTCTCAACGGTGGCGCAGGTGGAACTCGAGCCTGGGGAGTACAGATTACGAGTCTGGCATGCTGCAGATTCAGTCAACACCCTCCTCAGTTTAAATGGTCTTGTCCCCCTAGTTTAGTAATATTTTTGTAAAGGAAAGTGCCAGTACTCGGTTCTTTTCACCAGGACATTAAAACCCATCCTGGCTTTACTTCTCAGCTAAACTCCTAAACGAAGTTAGTCGTAATGCTAATAACAACCAAAGGAACAATTCCTGATTTGCATCTTTCTCTATCTAAAGGGTATTGATTCTTGGTAACAACTTTTTGTTCCCGATTTAGCCATTTACCATGGTATCCTTTCCAACTTTATCCTTTTAGCCAGGGTAGGAGTGACTCAGTCAGTAGCGCACCAGGCTCCTAATCTGCAGTTTCCACGTTCGAGTCTCTCCTGGGCAGCTACGGCATTTATCCCTGCAAAACTTATCCTCTGTTATCCGGGGACACCAATTGGCTTGGAAAGGCCGTCGTCCGTCGGATGGGATGTTAAGCCGTGGTTATGTGTATGGGAGAGAGTTATATCCTTTATTTTTTATATTCATCAAGGCCATCCAGCATGTTAAAGAACATGCTGGATGGCCTTGATGTTAGGCTACCATCTGTTTCCTAATAGTGTCCAGTATGTCTCTCCCCCCAACCTTTTCTGAGCCCTGAGGGCCACTGTGACCTGGCCATTTTGTCCATTGTGTACAAAAAAAGTATCGCTCAGAGGCAAAACAACCCAACTCAATCCTTTCAGGCAACCTACAAAGTACAGAAGTTATATTGTGATACTACTCGCTTGAAAAGAGTCTTCCACGAACTTAAAAAAATTCAATATTTAGCTACTGAATGAACCACTTGAAACGTCTTTGTCATCAAGAGCTGCCATCTATCGGCCAATATACATGTTCAGAATTTTTTTTAAACATGATTTTTGGTTTTGAGTCGTAAAAATATTCCACAATCTTACGTAAGAACATACCAAATTTATATTCATATATAAAATAGAATAGCAGTTTTAAAAGTTTACTATCCGAATAAGTCCGTTTAAAGAGGAGTAAACTTTGAAGTTCAAATGTGTAGTTTTCCAGGTATGATTTTTTTTCTTCGAGTGAAAGGTGGATGGCAACAATGTATGTTGAAGTAGTATATGTAAGTTTTCATACGGAACAAGTTAATAGAGGTGTGGAGTTTGATTCACATTTGCATAGATTGGATCAGAGTAGATTTGGATTTCATATTTTACCAAAATGTACTTGACCAGCCAGTGCCACATTTCTCCTACAGGTTTTTCCCGAGCCACCGCGTGTTGGTTAAAAATTAAATAGGCTACCAATAATAGAATTAGAGTTGGAGTGTAAAAACACTCTTTTTTTTAATTTCATGGGTCTGTTGATTTCCAATGAGAAATTTGCTAGTAAAAATCATAGTAATTAGAAGTCGGACTTCTTTATGTGGAGGGTCTACACTTTCTTTATGGGTCTCATTAGTGTCCTAATAATATCAATCTCTTAAGAATCTGCTTGCCAGAGGTCTTAAAGGATCTTTTCAGTATAATACATCGCGAAGGGGGTCTGAGAGGAAGGCGAGACCTCAACATGAGGAAATACAAGGAAAGTACTATCGACGAGTTATCTGGAGCTCGAACCCAGTCCCATTGATCTGTAGTCAAGCACGTTAAATATTCAGCCGCTAAATATGGCCGCTTAATATGGCGCTACTATGAGTAAAATGCATTCAACTCAGAACATGCTAAAATGGCTGAGAAATTAAGTACTGCAAACCAAGTGATGGAATTAAAAATATTTCTTGAAAATTATCCTATTAAGACTATTAAAACGGGGAAAAATTATATACCGGATATGGCGCTCCGGTTCGTGTAGCTTGGATTGTTTAGAGAGTTTACTATCATTAGTAAACCTTGAAGACCATATTTCAATTCACTACATGCTGAGATAGTAAGGGACAACTATTTGCCAGACACTGTTTCTGGTGGTGACATTGAGAAAAATTAAATAAAACGAAATGCTAAGCATGTACATACAACCTTGAAACAAGTTTTTTATGAATATTAAAGCTTTCATTTTACATTTTTAACAGGCAATGAGTTAATCATCGTCAATTTGACACACACTGTTCGCCATACTTTATACAGCTTTGGTTCAAGAAAAGGCTTTCACAGTACCGTGGACAGGGTGCAGCATAGAGGCAGCCTACCTCACGCCGCCTGTGATGGTCCACCCATTCACTTTTACTTTTCCTTAACCAGTTTTGCTTAATTTAAGTTATATTTATCATTTTGGGGATTATTATTTCATTTTGCGAACAGCAATGACCCAAGAATGATTGGTTGGTTCAGCAACTATATCGATAGAGGAGGACATAGCTTATAATTTAAATTTAGAAGAGCTTATAAACAGTTTTATTGTGCGATATCCCCGTAGAGCAAACATTTAATTAATATTATTATATAAATGTTTTGCATTAATGTTTCTCTTGTAATAAAAACAAAATAGCAATTGGAGATTTTCTTATATTTTTGTCTTATAATCCATCAGGGGCGATATTTAATTGTTTGCCTCAGGGCGCGATTTAATCTGGCGACGACCTGGGCTTTCATAATAAAATACCAAATGCTTTAAGTTTGAATATACTCTTTTTCGCGAAGAATTTGTATATTGAATAAAAAATTACCAATAATATTTCTTTAATTTCAATTATTGAAATTTTCTGTTGCTGCACTTGAAAACCACTGATTAGATCACACAAGTCTAACAATAATAGACTTTTATGGAGACTCATTGTGGGATTAAGGTATCTGAAGGCCCTAGGCACAAAATGTTCCAGAGGCCCCCGAAACCTAGGGGAACGGAACGGGTAATAAATCTACAAAGTATTTTACAACATATGAATGAATAAAATATATGCAGTAGGGTTAAACAAATTGAATTACAGATATGTATAAGTAGAAGATCTAGTATGTTTTATATAAACTTCACATATTAAAAAATAGCAAAAATAATTAGGAAGAAAAATAAATATTTGTTCAGTGGTAAAGAATCACAGGATGTGCCCTGTAGACATGGAATTCGTGAAATAATAAGCTGAAAAAAATTGATTTTGCTGTGAGTGGGATTCGAACCCATCTCCCAGTAATCATATGTCCCAGTAGGTATGGTTAGATACCTGACCGGTTACTGGGAGATGTTGGTTCGAATCCCACTCATGGGAAAACCAATTTTTATCAGCCTTATTATTTAAAATATTTCTTCTTTGTAGTGTAACAAATATCACCTTATGTTTGTGATGTAGCAAATATATATTATATTTGTGATGCAGCAAACATCACATTAGCACGAGATGTGAACGTAAATAGTAGATTATACTGATTGAAAAATATTTTGCTAAATAAAAATGTTGGAAAGAAAAATCGAGTTTTGAGATCCCGCGAATGCTAAGGCCCATGCGGGTGCCTCATGTTGTACAGTCTCTCAAAAAAATATCCGAACACTATGGTTGATTACAGAATTCAGAAAAAATATATGGCAACAATTTTTTTTAGAAATTAGTGATCTGGCAACCTTCGTGTCACGTGACGTTGTTTATGAGCGACTGTACAGATCGAAATTGCACATCTACGTTCTCTGTAGCCTATGGCTGCTTGAGAATTATGTATGTTAATATATATATAATTCTAAAATATTATTAATAGAATCTGTAGCGAAATATTAATATTCCATAATAATAAAAAATTACAAAACACCATTTTAGTAATTAAATATAATTTACTTTATAAATTAGTATTTTAGTTTTTCACATTTAGCCATACCCTGGGAAACGACTGCAGGTAGAACTAAAATGGAGAAATTCAACACAGAATGATCTCGAGGATCACACACATAATGAGGACATGAAAGAGTTGCACGTGAGTTCAGGAACGAAAGGTCACTTTCATTATTATTCCTGTGGTCCACATCTCTCAAGCAGACTATAATTAAAACACACCTCCTTAATGAATGACCCCTCTTTTGCACGTGAAGATTTTCCTTCTGTCCCCTCCTCCTCCTCCTCCTTGCACTCATCCTGATCCCCCCCCCCCCCACATTCGGCCCACTTTGTGGGGAGGGACAGAGGAGTTCACTGCCCTCTCACTTCTGCTAACACGCAATGTGATCGTTAACTCAGCCATTGGTTGCTTCTATGCAGAGCGACGTACTTCTTGTATTTACACTCGTCTTGGGCTGTTTATGCAGCATGCAACAGACAATGTGGGAAAAGGAAAAGGAAACACTCGCTTACACTCGCTGAAGTGGCTGTTCTCTGGCTGTTTCTCTTTCGGTTAAGTACGGCTTAAATCTTTAAAACGAAAACTACTCGAGTCCACTCGGTAGTCATTTCAAGATATCAGAAGTTAGACGTGTTATTTTTATTTAACAATTTGTAAGTTGTTATTAAGCTATTCACTAACGATAATGGATATTAATAATGGATATTATTCGCAGTATATAGATCTCTTAGTAAAAATATTAACTGGGTTGGGTTGTTTTACCCCTGAGTGTTACTTTTTTGCACACCATGGGCTAAATGGCCAGGTCACATGGACCCCGAAGGCTCAGAGAAGGTTGGGGGAGGGGACCCACTGGAACAGCTGTTGGGAGACGGATGGTAGCCTCCCGTCAAGGCCATCCAGTGTGTTCTTTAACGTGCACAGGGTATGGCTCTCCCGCACACGGGGCTACGGCTTAACGTCCCATCCGACGGACGGCGACCTTTCCAAGCCCATCGGTGTCCCCTACTGACCGTGGGCAGGGCGGGGGAATTTTATGGAGATAAATCTCAACGCTGACCCAACTGGGACTCGAACCTGGGAACTACAGATTACGAGCCTGGAGCGCTACCGACTGAGCCACCCCCGCCCTAATATTAACTGGTTCCTAAAAGAAATTTCTGAATATTTATTAAAAAGGGCAGGAATTAAAAATTTAATTATTTTTGGCTGACTTGACAGGAAATTTATTTTATTCAAAAAATTTTGCAAGCGATCTCCAATGTTAATAATAAACAAAATTTTGACTTATATAAAATGGAATGAAATAGGGTAAACATCATTATAAGGAACTAAAAACGCATATATTATTCAAATAAATTAGCAATTAATAAAGGTAATAATACTAGAATGTGGGAATTAATTAATGATATGATGATATCATATCATTTGATATTAATATTGATGTGGCAAATACTAATAAATATGGTTGTGATATGTATTTAAATACTTTGATTGAATTTGGTTTAGAACAAATCGTTAAGCGTTTTACTAGAGAGGACAAAACATTA
This sequence comes from Ryuthela nishihirai, assembly GCA_038380435.1. Taxonomy (NCBI): domain Eukaryota; kingdom Metazoa; phylum Arthropoda; class Arachnida; order Araneae; family Heptathelidae; genus Ryuthela; species Ryuthela nishihirai. The sequence continues at coordinate 27,801,141 of JAWZYU010000026.1, forward strand.
ACTAAATTTACAAGGACGTTAATTGATCATGTTTTGGTTAAAACAAGCAGTTTTGATGTTAAAAGTAAAACATATAGAAATAAATTTGCAGACCATTATGGTATCTTAATTAAGATTTTGAAAAAGAATATTAGCTCTAATGATGTTACATTTTTGAAAGAGGATTCAAACCTAGGTTTTAAAATTTTTTATAATGATACTCTTATTATTCAAAAATTTCAAATGACACAATGGAATGAATATAGTTGATGAAGACATGAGTACAGAATTAGTATATCAGAAAATATTAAGTAAAATTGATGAAATTCGGGAAAATTCTTGTTGTAGTAAACAAATTAATAATTGTAAAACTAAGAGAATAAGGAAAGAATGGATTACAGATGAACATTATTTTAGCAATTAAAAATAGAGATAAATTATGGAAAAGATATAAAGATAATGTTAATAATAAACAAAATTATGACTTACATAAAATGGAAAGAAATAGGGTAAACATCATTACAAGGAACCAAAAACGCATATATTATTCAAATAAATTAGCAATTAATAAAGGTAATAATACTAGAATGTGGGAATTAATTAATGATATTATTGATGATAAAAAAAGGATGTCAATCGACGAAAATGTTGAAAGACACTTGATTAGAGATAACAAAACTATTTAGAATTTCTTTTGGAATGATAAGTTTTTTGTAACAATTATTAGTGAGATGCAAACAGAATTTGCGACGATGAATACTAGGTCAGATAAGGTTTACGAATTATGTTACATAAATAAGAATTCTATTCATTTTCCACTAGCTAGTAACTTCGATGTTGCTAATATTATAGATCACTTAAAATATAACACATCTCCTGGATTTGACAATATTACACCAAAATACATAAAGGAAAATAAATGCAATTTTGTTCATGTAATAACAATTCTTATAAATAAAATTTTTGAAAATTCGCAAATCCAATAGCTACGAAAATTGGAATTATTCGTCCGGTATATAAAAGTGGATCAAAAAAGAATTTTAATAATTATAGACCAATCACTCTATTAACATTTTTTGATAAGATAATGGAAAAATACGTTGGAGATCGCTTGCAAAATTTTTTGAATAAAATAAATTTTCTGTCAAGTCAGCAATTTGGATTCCGTAAAGGTATGGGAACGCAAAGTCTTTTGGAAGATCTTATTAATAATATAAATATTAATTTAAATATAGGAAAGAAATGCGTTGCGGTATTTATGGACTTAAAGCATTTGATTCAGTTGACATTGATTTATTGCTACAGAAATTATATTTACTTGGTATAAGAGGGAATATTTTTGAATGGTTTAAAAGCTACTTATTACATACAGAAATTGTTATGAAAATAAATGATAATTTTAGCGATAAATTTCAGATCAATTTTGGAGTTCCTCAAGGATCTATTCTCGGCCGTATGCTATTCCAAATATGCATAAATGATTTGGCTAATATTAATTTTGATAGTAAATTATATATGTATGCTGATGATACAGTGCTAATCAACTTCCACTCTGATTTAAAATACGCTATTTGCAATCTACAAAATGATTTTAATAAAGCAGTTAAATGGTTTGCTCTTAACAAACAGTGTAAACGAGAAAAAAACTAAATTTATGTGTATTGGTTCTCAACAACCTACACTTAATAGAAGAATTACTAAGCATCGAATAAGTTGTACTATGCTGGATGGTTTATCACTTGGTATATGCAATTGTCTAAAATAGAAGAAGTAAACGAAATAATTTACCTAGGCTTGAAAATGAATTCGAAAATGAAATGGAATAAACATATTGATTGGATGTGTTCAAGACTACGATTTGTAGCATTTAAAATTAGGAAACTTAACTTGTTTGTTGATACACAGATAATTATTTTAGTATATAAAGCACTTTTTGAATCTATAATTAGATATGGGATAACAGTTTATGGGACAGCCTATAAGACAGAATTAAATAAAATGAAAAGAATACAATTTAGTCTGCTAAAAGGATTGTGTAATTCAGAAGTTAAATATTCCCTTACAGCGAAAGATGATATATTCAGTTTGTTCAAAATTTTACCTATTGAAAGTTTATATGTGTTTGTTTCTGTTATCAATAACTTCTTTGATGATACCTATAAGCAAAATATTTGGCACAATCAGTTTACTAGAAAAAAGGCTATGGGTTTTTTGAAACAATCAAAATTTTATAATAATTACGGAAGAAATTGCAAAGAATATCAAATTCCCTACCTATTGAACTTGCTTCCTAGAGAAATAGTTAACTTAAAAAAAATTTGTGATGTTAAAGAAAAATTATTTCAGTGGTTAATGAAAAAGTGATGTTTTATTTGGAAACTTTGATCATTTTGTTGGTTTTTCTTTTTCATTTATTCCTTTTTTTTCTCTCCTTCATTTTATGTACTACTGATGTAATCTAGATCATATCTGTAAAACCATATATGTACATTTCCGCTGATAAGCTTCGGCTTAGTGGGATTTTTTATGTAAAATAATTATAGATAATACTTACTGAAAATAAATTTGAATTTGAATTTGAAATTTGAAAAAAATAAGTTGTTAATTTCTAGGGTTGGACGCTTTGTAAACTAGGTAACAGGAAACGATGCTTTTGATTCCAGATGCTTACACAGTATCTTGGGCATTAGGTGGTTCAACTTTGTAAGTAATCATGAGGTTAGGCAGAGGAGTCAGCAACCTCCTTTGAGCAGCATATTCTGCAGAGACTCCTTTCTGCCTTGGAAGAACAGAAAAGTTTAGTTCTCTGTTAAAATTTCTAATCAATTTTTGAAATCATATAAAATTAATATTTAGAGATTCGGAAGAATTCTTTGTGTCTTCTGCATTAAATAAGACTAGATTTAAAATCAAATGCAAAAATGTACATCATCAAATGATTCTTTTAGAGCTCAGTCTTTTCACCAGATGGCGTCAAACATCTTTGGCTAATCTATCTTTTGCTCCCCTACATTGTTGCGTTCAAATTTGATTCGATGAGCGATTAAAGTGCTGCATTGGAAAAGTCATCAGAATGTAATAGAAGTCGTCACTTCCTGTTTTCGATCATCATTCATGCACTCAAACGTGGATCAGGTAGAAAATGAAAAAGATTATCTGTATCTAATAATACTCATAATTCTTCTATGTTATATAAACAGTTTGCAGCGTTTAAATCGACTAAAACATGAATCCAATTATCAACTGGTTCTGGCATTGGCCGAGTGGTTAGCACGCTTGGCTACTGATCTAAGGGACCTGGGTTCGAGCCCCGGATTAGGCATGGATGTGTGTGTCGTTTTTCTGCTGAAGTCCTGCCATCCTCTCAGATCTCCTACTGTGGCATATAAACTGACAGGCTCCTGTCAGACCTCTGTGGCAAGCAGCTGCTTGAGGGGGTATTTTATTATTTATGAACTAACAGGAAAGCCAAGTTTGCAGACCGGGGGGGTGGAGGGATCAGGGTGTTTCATCCCACACCCTCCCATGTCCACAATTAAGCGCGTTTTTAGTGTATGTAGGACTACATTATTGTCCAACAATATAATATTTTACTTCGTTTTCGTGTATTGTTTCTTAATTTGGACATTAATTTATGCAAGTAGCGAAGGGTTGTGTTGTTTTAATTCTGTGCGGCACATTTTTTTCACGCAAAGAGCTCAATGGCTAGGTCAAAAGGGCCCCGAGAAGGGGTGGGGCACTGGATGGTAGTCTCCCATCAAGGCTATCCAGCGTATTGTTTAACGAGCACAGAGTATTGCTCTCCCGCACACGGGGCACGACTTAACGTTCCATGCGACGGACGGCGGCCTTTCCAAGCCCCATCGGTGTCCCCTACTGACCGAGAGCAGGGTGGAGAATTTTACGGTGAAAAATCTCAACGCTGGCCCAACTGGGACCCGAATCTGGGAACTGCAAATAACAAACCCGATGCGCTACCGACTGAGACCCTGCCTCTTTGATTTTGGATTTCTTTTTATACATTTTACTAGCTATTTCCCGCCAAGAGGGGCGTGAAACTTCTCACTCTTTGTATCTACTCTAATGGCTCGTAAGTAGGACGGCCGAATTATTTTTGCAAGCGGGCAGGCAACTTCCTAGGCGCGGCCTGCACCCACGATTGTCATGGCCATATGTTAACGAAGCTGAAGGCCACGCTCTGGCTTTGAGACAATGAATGAGTTCTGCACCACACGACGTCAAGGAGAGGAATTTCAAGTAAGCAGAAAGGAGTTGATTGTTCGCGGTCTATTATGATTCGCTCAAAGCTACTGAAAAAAATTCCGGGCTGTTCATTAAATAGTCGTACAGTAGTTCAAAAAAGCATCCGAACACTATGGTCGATTACAGAATTCAGAAAAAATATCAGGCAACGATTTTTTTTTAGAAATTAGTGATCTGAATTTTTTCTGATTTCTGATTTTTTCTGATTTTTTTTTTTAGAAATTAGTTATCTGAATTTTTTTCTAATTTCTGATTTTTTCTGATTTTTTTAAGAAATTAGTGATTTTTAGAAATTAGTAACCTTCGTGTCACGTGACACGAAGGTTGCCAGATATTTTTTCTGAATTCTGTAATCGACTATAGTGTTCGGATACTTTTTTTAATATATATAATGCGTATGAATATATAATGCAATGAATATGGAGCGTGTGCAGTTACCGTTCACAGCAAACTGAAGCGGTTGCGGTTAATGTTCACAGCACATTGGATCGTGTGAACTCACAAAAACCTGGATCGTGTGGGCCCACTCACAGAAACATTGAGCGTGTGCAGTTACCTTCACGTTCTGGATATTTTTTCTGAATTCTGTAATCAACCATAGTATTCGGATGCTTTTTTGAGCGACTATGCATCAAATTTTTCCATAAATTTTGCATTATTTTTGCCTTCCTCCCATCTCCTATGAACCGTAGGGCTTCCTCAAATCTCCATGGTTGCGGTTCCTATCAATACGCTTCTGATCAGTTTAATTACTGTTTTATTTCATCCCTGTGAGATTTACCTTCCAATGTTTTTGCCTTTTATATTAGGTGACAAAAAATTAAAAAAATTACCCCTCAAGAGGCTGAATTGGCATAGACGTCTGATAGGAAATTTTCAATAAAATATGCCACATACATTGCCCTAACGAAATATTGAGAATTCTCATGTTATATCAATGATTGTCTAAAACCAGTGGTGGTTTAACACACTTCATCATTCGACTGGACCACTTTGTAAAAGGAGACTTGGCCCCTTTAGCATATGGTCCAAAACCAGTGGAGGGGAAACCATATTCTCTGCGGGTTCGGTTGTTTACCTCTGAGCAGCACTTTTTTGCACACAATTGGCTAAATAGCCAGGCCACAAGGACCCCAAAGGCTCAGAGAAGGTTGGGGGAGGGGATCCACTGGAATAGCTATTCGGAGATAGATGGTAGCCTCCCGTCAAGGCCATCCAGCGTGTTTGTTTAACGTGCACAGGATATGGCTCTCCCAACACAGACCACGGCTTTACGTCCCATCCGACGGACGGCGGCCTTTTCAAGCCCATTGATGTCTCCTGCTGACAGAGGGCAGGACGAAGAGTTTTGCGGAGATAAATCTCAACGCTGACTCAGCTGGGACTCGAACATGGGAACTACAGATTACGAGCCTGGCGCGCTACCGACTGAGCTACCCCCGCCCCCTTTTTATGCTGGTCACTTAAATTCCCCCCTCCCCTGTTCATTAAAACATTTTTTCATGGCTTCAACTTTGTCAATTAGCTCTTGACCTACTAATCCGAAATAATTAGAGTGTTTTGTAAGTTTTTACTTGCCTGTGGGCCACAAGAAATCATCTCGTGGGCAGGAATTTCTCCATCCCTGGTCTAAATAATAATTATGCAATATTTTAACATTCATATAGGAGATAAATCTCAATGCTGGCTTAACTGGGACTCGAATCTGGGAACTGCAGATTACGAATCTGGTGTGCTACCGACTGAGACCCTGCCTCTTTGATTTTGGATTTCTTTTTATACATTTTACTAGCTAATTCCCGCAAAGAGTGGGGGGCGGGGGTGGCTCAGTCGGTAGCGCGCCAGGCTCGTAATCTGTAGTACCCAGGTTCGAGTCCCAGCTGGGTCAGCGTTGAGATTTATCTCCGCAAAAATTCCCCGCCTTGCCCATGGTCAGTAGGGGACACCGATGGGCTTGGAAAGGCCGCCGTCCGTCGGATGGGACGTTAAGCCGTGGCCCCGTGTGCGGGAGAGCCATACCCTGTGCACGTTAAAGAACACGCTGGATGGCCTTGACGGGCGGCTACCAACTGTCTCCCAACAGCTGTTCCAGTGGGTCCCCTCCCCAACCTTCTCTGAGCCTTCGGGGTCCATGTGACCTGGCCATTTAGCCCATGGTGTGCAAAAAAGTGCTGCTCAGAGGTAAAACAACCCAACCCGCAAAGAGTGGCGTAAAACTGCTCTCTTTTTCCGTCTACTCTAATGGCTCATAAGTAGGACGGCCGAATAATTTTTGCAAGCGGGCAGGCAACTTCCAAGGCGCGGCCTGCACCTACGCTATCATGGCCATATGTTAACGAAGCTGATTTGAAACAAAACTGATTATTTTGAATTAATTTTTGAGTCAAATTCTTGTGATGCATTATTGTTATGAAAAATTCCAACTTCCATAACTGTTTAAATACTGAAGGAAAAGGACTGAAAATCGAGATTTTAACAGATTCGATTTATGATCTTAAATTTATCTTGTCACATTTTTTCCATTAAACGCATTTTTGAAGTTATAGAGCGTCAAAGTTTCCATTGACATAACACGGAAATTCTCTAATATTTTTGGGGAGTTGGGGGTGGGGGAGGAGGCTCAGTCGGTAGCGGGACAGGCTCGTAATCTGCAGTTCCCAGGTTCGAGTCCTGCCTGAGCCAGCGTTGAGATTTATTTCCACAAAACTAGCCGCCCTGATCTCGGTCAGTAGGAGACACAGAAGGGACGTTAAGCCGTGGTTCCGTGTGCGGGGAAGTTATATCCTGTGCATGTTAAAGAACGTGCTGGATTGCCGTGATGATACGGTACCATCTGTCTCATAATAGCTGTCCAGTGTGTTACCTCCCCAAAACCTTCTCTGAGTCCTTAGGGTCCCTTGTGACCTGGCCATTTAGCCCATTGTGTGCAAAAATAGTGCCTCTCAGAGGTAAAACAAGCCAACTCTAATATTTTGGTAGGGCAGTGTACAAGGTCTGTGAGAAAATCGTGACCTCAGCAAGAAGACAACTCAAGAAAAAATCCAAGCATTATTCGGGGCTCGATCCCAGATCGCTTTAATCAGTAGCCAAGAACGCTAACCACTTGCTCACCATAACCGTTAGAATAAAAGATAAATATATAAATGTCCCTTGAAGCACCTGCTTGCCACAGAGGTCTGACAGGAGCCTGTCAGTTTATACGACATAGTAAAAGGACTGTGAGGATGGCGGGACCTCAAGAGAAAAACAACACGAACATCCATGCCTTATCCGGGGATCGAATTCAGGTCCTTTTGATCAACAGCGAAGCGCGCTAATCGCTCGGCCACAAACCTTCATTTCATTGAACCACGGCTTTTCTGGTTCCTAATGAGGGCATTGCGGGGAAGAGGGTGAGAAAATTAAATTCAGAGCTAGCCATTTTTATCTTCCAAGACATTTGAAGGTCGAATAGGTAGTTTGGTGTAAGACTTCTTTCTTCTTATCTTGATCATTGTGGAACTCCTTCAGTGAAAAGAATGGAGCGTAAAATTGAATGAGGGGAATATCTCCTTCCTTTGGTATAGGAAACGGACTGGCGTAAGAAGAAGGAAAAAAAAAATAATCGATAGCGGCAATCCTTGAACGAATCGAATCAGTCACGTTTCGGACGGAGAACAGTTGAAACTCTTTAGAATTCTTCCTTTGGAGTTGCAGAAGTTCGGTTACATTCGTTGAGTTGCTAAACAATTGAGGGAAAACTTGCATTCCGAAATTGTCAATACTGAATGCGCAACAATAGGAACAATCACTCGGAAATGCTTTGTCGTCGGTTGCGCGAGTTGCGCCAATAATGCGCTCCTGTGTAATGAAGATTTTGTTTTACAATGAAACGATTCGGTTATTGTTCTAAGAATCACCACAAATGGCTTGCGAGAGCCGTCGTTCCAAAAATCGATTCTAAAAAGGGAAATTGTTTGCATTCATTCGGAGCACAATAAAGAGAGGTTTATGAATAATTCGACATCGTTAAGCTCGACTGTTTTATCGTTGAGAGGCACTTCAACTCACCCCATGAGCTAAACGTCCAGGTCATCCAGTTAGCTGTGAGGAGACAGAAGCCTCCGTCAAAGCCATCCAGCGCATTTTCTAATGTGTACAGGGTAAGACTCTGATGAACATGCAGCTAGGAGGAATCCCATCAAGAGAACGACGGCCCTTCCAAGACAAAACTCATTAGGAATCGGTCTGCATCAGTTGTAGTATGACGTTAAAGAAGTGTGGGGCCTCGACTTCCGTTTACATCGACATCCGATATTCTCAGGAACCGATTTACCTTCCTTAAGAGCTGTCATTTTAAGAGCCTATGATATTTACAGTAACCGATTTAAATCCCACAAGAGCTCTCATTTTAGGGGCCGATGATATTTACAGGAACCGATTTACCATCCATAAGAGCTCTCGTTTTAAGGACTGATGATATTTGCGGGAACCGATTTACCTTCCTTAAGAGCTGTCATTTTAAGGGCCTATGATATTTACAGCAACCGATTTACCTCCCACAAGAGCTCTCATTTTAGGGGCCGATGATATTTACAGGAACCGATTTGCCATCCATAAGAGCTCTCGTTTTAAGGACTGATGATATTTGCGGGAACCGATTTAGCTTCCATAAGAGCTTTCATTTTAAGGACCGATGATATTTGCAGGAACCGATTTAGCTTCCATAAGAGCTTTTATTTTAAGGTCAGATGATAATTGCAGGAAACCGATGGCTTTGCCATACAGCTGGGAATGAAAATAGGTGAAATTTTCGAGACACGTGGGAAGGAGTCTTGACCAATTAGCTCACGGTTTGGAAACTTAGGTTCTGGGAAATTGTTCTCAGACAGTCAGCGTCATTGTTATTGTTCAACACAACATCCTGGCTTTGTTCCGAAATACATAATGACATTGCTTATCTTCTATTAGATTGCGTTGTTCAGTGTAAACAGAGTGCTTTTGGTTAAATTATAATAAATTTAATTGTGGTTATTTTTGAATTTTTGAATTAAATAAATTGAAATTAATAACCAAGGCTGCTGAAGTACAAGTTAAAATTTCGATTAAAGTGACGCAGCAGATGATAAAAAACACGAAGAAGGAGAAAAAAATCAGAGCCTTAATGTGTGCATATGGTTTCCGTCAATAGAGCATTTCTACAACAGTTAATCCAAAGGACATTTTGAAGAGTGTTAAAGTTAGTTGTTGGAGTCCTCTGTCAAGGATTGGAACGAATTAGAGGAAATCAATGCATTTTTGGTTTCAGCTACTTACAACATTTTCAACATACAGTGCGTTTTGTGAAACGACACGTAAACATCACATTTTTTTTTATCATCACATTTCTTTCGATGCCTTCAATAACTTTTCGTGATATTTTTTCTTCTTTTCATCCATCACTAGTTGATGCGTCTATGGTTCTCATCGATTATTAGCTGACTCTTCTATTGTTCTCATTGAACATTGGGTGACTCTTCTGCCACAATTGCAATCATTTGCTGATGCTTCTCCCGCTCTCATCAATCATTGGTTAACGCTTTCACAGTTTTCGTTGATCACTGGTTGACGCTTCCACTGTTCTCACGATCATTGGTTGGCTATTCTAACTTTTTATTTTATCATTGTCTTCTATTTTCCTTGACCATTGGTAGACTCTTGTACCGTTCTCACTGATCATTGATTGACTTTACCACCTTTCTCGTTGATCATTGGTTGACTTTACCACCTTTCTCGTTGATCATTGGTTGACTTTACCACTTTTCTCATTGATCATTGGTTGACTTTACCACTTTTCTCATTCATCATTGGTTGACTTTACCACTTTTCTCATTGATCATTGGTTGACTTTACCACCTTTCTTATTGATCATTGGTTGACTTTACCACTTTTCTCAATGATCATTGGTTGACTTTACCACCTTTCTCGTTGATCATTGGTTGACTTTACCACCTTTCTCGTTGATCATTGGTTGACTTTACCACTTTTCTCATTGATCATTGGTTGACTTTACCACCTTTCTCATTGATCATTGGTTGACTTTACCATTTTTCTCATTGATCATTGGTTGACTTTACCACCTTTCTCATTGATCATTGGTTGATTTTACCACTTTTCTCATTGATCATTAGTTGACTTTACCACTTTTCTCATTGATCATTGGTTGACTTTACCACTTTTCTCATTGATCATTGGTTGACTTTACCACCTTTCTCATTGATCATTGGTTGACCTTACCACTTTTCTCATTGATCATTGGTTGACTTTACCACTTTTCTCATTGATCATTGGTTGACTTTACCACCTTTCTCATTGATCATTGGTTGACTTTACCACCTTTCTCATTGATCATTGGTTGACTTTACCACCTTTCTCATTGATCATTGGTTGACTTTACCACTTTTCTCATTGATCATTGGTTGACTTTACCACTTTTCTCATTGATCATTGGTTGACTTTACCACCTTTCTCACTGATCATTGGTTGACTTTACCACCTTTCTCACTGATCATTGGTTGACTTTACCACCTTTCTCACTGATCATTGACTGACTTTACCACCTTTCTCACTGATCATTGACTGACTTTACCACCTTTCTCACTGATCATTGGTTGACTTTACAACCTTTCTCTCTGATCATTGATTGACTTTACCACCTTTCTCGTTGATCATTGGTTGACTTTACCACCTTTCTCGTTGATCATTGGTTGACTTTACAACCTTTCTCGTTGATCATTGGTTGACTTTACCACCTATCTCACTGATCATTGGTTGACTTTACCACCTTTCTCACTGATCATTGGTTGACTTTACCACATTTCTCACTGATCATTGGTTGACTTTACCACTTTTCTCATTGATCATTGGTTGACTTTACCACCTTTCTCACTGATCATTGGTTGACTTTACCACCTTTCTCACTGATCATTGGTTGACTTTACCACCTTTCTCACTGATCATTGACTGACTTTACCACCTTTCTCACTGATCATTGACTGACTTTACCACCTTTCTCACTGATCATTGACTGACTTTACCACCTTTCTCACTGATCATTGGTTGACTTTACAACCTTTCTCTCTGATCATTGATTGACTTTACCACCTTTCTCGTTGATCATTGGTTGACTTTACCACCTTTCTCGTTGATCATTGGTTGACTTTACAACCTTTCTCGTTGATCATTGGTTGACTTTACCACCTATCTCACTGATCATTGGTTGACTTTACCACCTTTCTCACTGATCATTGGTTGACTTTACCACATTTCTCACTGATCATTGGTTGACTTTACCACATTTCTCACTGATCATTGGTTGACTTTACCACCTTTCTCACTGATCATTGGTTGACTTTACCACCTTTCTTGTTGATCATTGGTTGACTTTACCACCTTTCTCGTTGATCATTGGTTGACTTTACCACCTTTCTCGTTGATCATTGGTTGACTTTACCACCTTTCTCGTTGATCATTGGTTGACTTTACCACCTTTCTCGTTGATCATTGGTTGACTTTATCACCTTTCTCATCGATCATTGGTTGACTTTTTGCCGTTCTCTCGATCACTGGTAACTCGATTATTGATTGACGTTTCTGTCGTTCTCACCGATTATGGGCGATTCTTTTACACTTCTCATGAATCACTGTTTGATTGGCAGTGACAGATAGATGATCGATGGTCTTATCAGTCATCTGCAAATCACTTCGCAATCTCATAGTATCACCATAGAGTTTCCCTTTGTCACTGCTCCATCGGAACTTTCTTCCATGAAACTTCTCCACACTAACTACGAAGGAGAAGAGGGCGAGGGGGGGAGCATCTACCTGCTCGTCCCCAGATACGTTTTTCACTAAAAAAAACACTCTCCACTGTTTATAAACATAAAAAAATCACTTTTTGTTTGTTTACATCATTCAGGAAACGATGAGAAGATGTGACAGCTCGCACACACAGAATCTCTCTCCCTCTTTTCTTCTTCGGGATTCTTGCACACTGCCCCTGCAAACTCCCGAAGAAGTGATGCAGTTTCTGGCTCCGGTTCAACTCATTGATCGTCTGGTTGGGAACGGTGGCGCTGCCGTTGAATCGTGTGACATCACCGAATCAAAGCAAGAGATGATGCATGAACGAACCATCCCACTCTTACCTCTACCTCATCCGATCCCCAACCATTCCTATCTCTGGCCGATGTATGAAGAGGGGTGGGGGATGGATGAAGCTGGCTGAAAATGAGATTAACTACAAATCTTTTGGGAGATGATACGTAGCATCTTTAGCAGAACCCCGAGCGAAGACTTTTTTTTCCCCGCATCCATTCGTTGCCTTCTCGGGAGCAAAAAAAAGATCTATTGGAGGCAATGAAACCTTTCTTTTTACGCTTCTCAACATCATACGTGAAAAAATAAACAGTTGAATGAGCAGTCTTGTTACACTTCCTTAGGGATGATGAAGATAGGGTAGAAAGAAACACCTCTTGGATCACAGATTTAACTAGACTAACACGCGTGCGATGTGTGCTGTGGATGGAGGGGATTGTGTACAGTGGCGGTGCTACGCAAGTACAACCGGACGTCATTTTGTTTTTGATGGGTGACAAATTTGCAAGAAACTAACGACTGTAGCTGCAGCAAGGTTGACCTAAATAAGTACGACCTATTTTTTTTTAACAGATGATTCTCGATTGCTTTTAAAACGATATTAAATTTAGCTAGATTAATCATAAATATTTAAAATCAGATTTAAAATCAGACTTAGAGAAAGGGCGGTTGGGTAGTTTTACCTCTGAGCGGTACTTTATTGCACACCATGGGCTAAATGGCCAGGTCACAAGGACCTCGAAGGCTCAGAGAAGGTTGGGGGAGGGGACCCACTGGAACAGCTGTTGGGAGACAGATGGTAGCCTCGCGTCAAGGCCATCCAGCGAGTTCTTTAACGTGCACAGGGTATGGCTTTCCCGCACACGGGACCACGACTTAACGTCCCATCCGACGGACGGCGGCCTTATCCAAGCCCATCGGTGTCCCCTACTGACCGTGGGCAAGGCGGGGAATTTTTGCGGAGATAAATCTCAACGCTGACCCAGCTGGGACTCGAACCTGGGAACTACAGATTACGAGACTAGGGCGCTACTGACTGAGCCGCCCCTTTAAATTTAGAAGACTTTAAAATATTTCTTGAAAAATTTGGGTTGGGTTGTTTTACCTCTGAGCGGCACTTTTTTGCACACCATGGGCTAAATGGCCAGGTCACATGGACCCCGAAGGCTCAGAGAAGGTTGGGGGAGGGGACCCACTGGAACAGCTGTTGGGAGACAGATGGTAGCCTCCCGTCAAGGCTATCCAGCGTGTTCTTTAACATGCACAGGGTATTTCTCTCCCGCACACGGGGCCACGGCTTAACATCCCATTCGACGGACGGCGGCCTTTCCAAGCCCACCGGTGTCCCCTACTGACCGTGGGCAAGGCGGGGAATTTTGCGGAGATAAATCTCAACGCTGACCCAGCTGGGACTTGAACCTGGGAACTACAGATTACGAGACTAGGGCGCTACTGACTGAGCCGCCCCTTTAACTTTAGAAGACTTTAAAATATTTTTGAAAAATCCATTAAAAATACATAAAATTAACCACTTTTTTAACTCTGTTACTAGCATTCTCCAGGAAGGGGGGCATGTCCTCCTTGCCCCCCCTCCCCAGATCCAGTCCCTTATATAAATATATACAATAATCATAATATACTGGAATTATTATGTTTACAATACTGGAGTATATTATTATTCAGTAATGAGATAAAAATGGAAGACCTAGCAGACAATGTCAAACAGGATCTTGTGTTAGAATTGACCTCAAGTTTCCAAATGCAACAGGTGTAGCTTAAGATTGACGTTTGGGCGACTAAATATCTAAGATAGTAAGACTCCCATAGCTCATTTTCTCGTGTATTAATAATTTATATATTCATCATTAATGCTTGATAAAACAAAAAGTTATATATAGTCATGAGAAATAGACTGGAAATATCCGTTCATTTTTGTTTACTGTGCCGGAAAGGGGACCGATCACTGATGATCAGGTACCATAAACCTGTCTCGCTGATTACAAAAAGACACATTAGCCATAAACAGCTTTAAGTCACTGGTAGGTTGGGTTGGGTTGTTTTACCTCTGAGCGGCACTTTTTTGCACACCATGGGCTAAATGGCCAGGTCACACGGACCCCGAAGGCTCAGAGAAGGTTGGTGGAGGGGACCCACTGGAACAGCTGTTGGGAGACAGATGGTTGTCTCCCGTCAAGGCATCCAGCGTGTTCTTTAACGTGCACAGGGTATGGCTCTCCCGCACACGGGGCCACGGCTTAACGTCCCATCCGACGGACGGCGGCCTTTCCAAGCCCATCGGTGTTCTCTACTGACCGTGGGCAGGGCGGGGAATTTTGCGGAGGTAAATCTCAACGCTGACCCAGCTGGGACTCGAACCTGGGAACTACAGATTACGAGCCTGGCGCGCTACCGACTGAGCCACCCCCGCCCCAGGTTTCCCAGTTTTCACATAAAGGATTACAAATACAAGGTCAAATACAAATATACATGAAATGGCAAAATTATATCGAGGTATCGCATCAAATTGACCTGACAGGGAACAGGTTGACAAGCCAATGAACAAGTGAAGATTGAAATGCAATGGGAAGAGAGGCAAACGGAAAACACTAGAAAGAAAATTAACTCTGAGAATATGAAACGATCGCTTTCAAAGGGAAAATTTTTCGAATTTTCCGAGTGGAAATTGACGGAAAGATTCTGAAAATGTAAATGCGAATATCTTAATTACTTTTATGCACAAAAAAAATCGCAAAGCATTTATATTTTAAAGCGAAGGAAAGTGATTGCCTGCAGACAACAAAGTGGAAAAACAACACAGCTCACGAGCTGCAGGAAAAATAACGTCTAAGTGTGATGATGCAAGCGACAATGAGCGCGAAAGGTCAAAGTCGAGACTTTATTTTTAACATTTGGGAGTTAATCGTACATTTGTTACGTAACCAGGTGTCTAAATGCCGTTGCCCTAGCAACGTTCTCACCACGGCAGTAGCTACACTCCCAAGAAGAATTATCCCCGCTGCCATTTCATCGAGTCCGTCTGTTCGGCTCGAGAATTTTAACGTTATTTTTCATTGATGTGCAAATGAAGTTTTCCACATAATAGTCACTCGACATAATGCTTTCGATATTAGCTCATTTACAAACGAAAAAGGAGCTTCTGTGCGCACTTTGTTTCCAGTTGTCTGTCTATAGAATTTTTGTTTTAATTCCTGAAGGAATGATTTTTTTAGCAATAAAATATTTACCATCTACATTTCCGAATCTACCAATTGATTTTTTACCGTTTGAGGGTTGAGTTGTTTCTCTTCTGAGCGGGGAGGGGACCCACTGGAATAGCTGTTGAGAGACAGATGGAAGCCTCCCGTCAAAGCCATCCAGCGTGTTCTTTAACGTGCACAAGGGATGGCCCTCCCACACATAGGACCATGTCTTAACGTTCCAGCCGACGGACGGCGGCCATCCTAGCTCTTCGATGTCTCCTTTCTCACCGATAGCAGAACGTGGATTAATAAATAATAATAAATACCCCCTCAAGCAGCTGCTTGCCACAGAGATCTGACAGGAGACTGTCAGTATGCCATAGTAGAAGATCTGTGAGGATGGCAGGACCTCAGCAGAAAAACGACACATACATCCATGCCTTACCCGGGGCCCGAACCCAGGTCCCTTAGATCAGGGCGGTCTCAGTGATATCATGGGTCGGAGGACTGTTCACTGGGGGGCTTCGGCCCGCTCACAATGGAGAGGACGAAGTTGAAGGTTCGCGAGCGGGAGTGGCTAACCTGGTTGACGGGCTTATCGATGGAAAAGCCAAACTAAGAGTCCCACATGAGATCTTTAGGCAGATCATGGCTTTCGTAGTGGAGAGGCCTAGGTGCTCCGACGTAGTGTGGGCTGGGGGTCCTCTAGTGTCCGTACGCCCGGTAACAACCCGGAAGTGGGAGGCGTCCGCTTCGCTGGGGGCCTTCGGTCGGCGCTGTGGAGGGTCATGATGAAAGGCAGGGCGGAACCGATTAGGCGTGGCCCCGACGGGGCCGCCTGGGTGTCTCTGCTGCGGAGGACCCAAAAAGATAGGACTTCTTCAATATTTGGCTCTAAATTCAAAAGATACCATCTGATATATTTTGGCTTATTATTTGGACAAAAATCAGTGAGTGTTTTGGCTTTTTCCTAGGCAAGTTTCTAAAATCAAAAATAACCCACTCACTGCACCTCAATGATTATTTCATCAGACAGACTTGTTTCTAACAGTAAGGTCTCTCTCTTCCACAGGTCTCTCCCGCAGTAAGGTAAGATCTAAGAAGGCAAGATCTAAGGTAGAAGTACCCTGGCTAGTGGATTGTGGTTTCGTGGCTATTCCCTCAAGGTGTAGTAGTGCAGTCTCTGTATTGGCGGAACACCGGGATTGCCACACCATTATTACGTTGTCCCCCCCTCCCCCTGCCGCCCGAAAAGTGTAAAATATATGTTTAACTATTTTTTGCTTCTCTTCTAGTTATTAAAATTCTCAGAAAAGGAACAGGAAGTAGAGGTCTTGACACGCTACCTTAGTTTGAGCTCTTTCTTCATCTTGCTGTTCCTATGTTTTTCCAGTTCTGTTATTGTCTTTCGCTTATCCCCTATTCCCACCCAAACACACGACGAATAACGCGACGGGTCAATTTTCTCTCGAGCCGTGCTTTTTCGAAAGAGCACGCGCTGTTCATCATCACCGGCGATAGAGTAAGTAAACAAAACAGAACCCAGATTAGATTCTTCTTCTTCTTTCTGGAGAGAAAAATTTCTTCTCTGTCATTTAAATGGTGGTGATTCGAATTCTCGACTGATGCGGGAGCTGAAGGATAGAGAAATGGCTCGTGAAGAAATCGTTCCTATAGATCTGAGAAAGAGGATTAAAACTGGCGACGAGATGGAACCATCAACAAAACCTGAAAGCATTTCCTTTAAGAGTCGATTAAGAATGTTTAGGAATCTCTTGTTCTTTTCCATTATTGAACAAAATTCGTTTTCCAAAGGGGAATGTTAAGCCTGGAGGTAATCCTTCACATAACGAACATCTGCACCAGTTTCCTACATCTGTGGATTCCCAGTTGAGTTGCTTTACCTATCAGCGGAGTTTTTTCTGCACACAATGGGTTAAATGGCCAAGTCACAAGGACCTCGAGGACTCTGAGAAGGTTAGGGGAGGGAACCCACTGGAACAACTGTTGGGAGACAGATGGTAGTGTCCTGGTAAAGCCATTCAGTTTCATCTTTAGCGTGCATGGAGTATGGTTCTCCTGAACACAAAGCCACGGATTATCGTCACATCCAACGGACGGCGGCCTTTCCAAGAAAGACCGCCGTCCGTCGGATGGGTTGGGTTGTTTTACCTCTGAGCAGCACTCTTTTGCACACCATGGGCTAAATGGCCAGGTCACATGGACCCCGAAGGCTCAGAGAAGGTTGGGTGAGGGGACCCACTGGAACAGCTATTAGGAGACAGATGGTAGCCTCCCGTCAAGGCCATCAGTGTGTTCTTTTTTGCACATTATGGAGTGTGCAAAAAAGTGCCTCTCAGAAGTAAAACAACCCACCCAACGTCCTTTCAAAGCCCATCGGTGTCCACTATTGACCTGGGAACCGCAGATTATTGGCCTCGCACTCTACCAGTTGCGCTAAAGTCACCCACTATGGATTACGATCTAATAGTAAGTCCACAGCGCAGGATCTAGGGGAAAAGCATGCTCTCCCCTCTTGGAAAATGCGACTAACCATAAAGGAAACTAAAATGTAATCCTCATATTTCTAAAGAAGCAATGCGTAATTAATTTTAAAATACTGTGAATATGTAATAATTTAAATTTACTAAATGTAATAGAGGGCATGCTTTTAGTTGGACCCCGTCAGCCATTTGTGATTTTCTATCCTCTAGGTCTCTCGTTGTAAGAGCAGTAACAGAATTCAGCTTCCAAAAAAGGGATGGTGATGTGCGTGCCCTTTTCCCATTTCATGATGCACGCTGTCACGACCGTAGTCGGATCGCTGTAGCACGCGCAGACAAGCAATGACTTTCAGAATATCTCCTTTTACTGTTTCGCAAAAAAAAGATATGGGCGAGTTCCCCGAAATATCGTTTGCTCGTTTATACAAGATTTTTTTTTCGCTAGGAAAAAGGTGAATGGCATATTACCCTAGGAAAAATTTAATCAAAGCAGTTAGTCCTGCAAACAATGGGGCGGGGGTGGCTCAGTCGGTAGCGCGCCAGGCTCGTAATCTGCAGTTCCCAGGTTCGAGTCCCAGCTGGGTCAGCGTTGAGATTTATCTCCGCAAAATTCCCCGCCCTGCTCACGGTCAGTAGAGGACACTTGGAAAGGCCGTCGTCCGTCGGATGGGACGTTAAGCCGTGGCCCCGTGTGCGGGAGAGACATACTCTGTGCACGTTAAAGAACACGCTGGATGGCCTTGACGGGAGGCTACCATCTGTCTCCCAACAGCTGTTCCAGTGGGTCCCCTCCCCCAACCTTCTCTGAGCCTTCGAGGTCCATGTGACCTGGCCATTTAGCCCATTGTGTGCAAAAAAGTGCCGCTCAGAGGTAAAACAACCCAACCCAACCTGCAAACAAACTCCTGTTAGATAGTAACGTAAAATGGCACACAGACATTTATTTAATTGGATTGTTTTTACCTCTGAGCCGAAGGAACGCCGTTGGGTTCGAAAGGCCGCCGTCCGTCAGATAGGACATAAAGCCATATCCTGTACACGTCAGAGAACACTCTGGATGGCCTTGACGGAAGGCTACCATCTGTCTGTCTCCTAACAGCATCTCCCTAACCTTCTCTGAGCCTTTCAAGTGCTTGTGACCTGGCAATTTGGGGCGGGGGTGGTTCGGTCGGTAGCGCGCCAGGCTCGTCCCAGGTTCGAGTCCCAGCTGGGTCAGCGTTGAGATTTATCTCCTCAAAATTCCCCGCCCTGATCACGGTCAGTAGGGGACACCGTTGGGCTTGGAAAGGCTGCCGTCCGTCGCATGGGACGTTAAGCCGTGGCTCCGTGTGAGGGAGAGCCATACCTGTGCACGTTAAAGAACACGCTGGATGGCCTTGACGGGAGGCTACCATCTTTCTCCCAACAGCTGTTCCAGTGGGTCTCTTTCCCCAACCTTCTCTGAGCTTTCAGGGTCCTTGTGACTTGGCCATTTAGCCCATGGTGTGCAAAAAAAAGTGCCGCTCAGAGATAAAACAACCCAACCCAACCTGGCCATTTAGCCCGTTGTGTGTCATAAAGTGCCACACAGAGGTTAAACTCGACCTAACCGAAATCATCTTCACCCAGTGGATTTTCCTGGCGCGCTGATCGCCTAAACTCTAGTTGGACTTCCATGGTCGATCGAAAGATTTCCCGCATTCGAGTTCGACTTTTGGAAAGACTCGGCGAAATGCCCGGATATAAAATAATGTTGAACTTATTGAATATATATATATAATCTTTTTCTTTGGGATGGGGGGAGTTTTTACTGTGTTTCAGTTTCTGTCTTTTAAAGCGTCAAAAGGGCAATGATATCCCTCTGCACAACAAAGACAACAGAACAGGGATAATAACTCAAAGTTTTTTTTCTTTTCTTAACTGCTGAGTCAGGATGACTGTGCATTGAGGTAATCCCCCCCCTTTTTTTTCTTCTTCTCTTAACTGCTGAGTCAGGATGACTGTGCATTGGGGAATAATGATCCCTTTTTTCCCTTAACTGCTGAGTCAGGATGACTGTGCATTGAGGTAATGACCCCCCCCCCCTTTTTTCTTCTTCTTCTCTTAACTGCTGAGTCAGGATGATTGTGCATTGGGGAATAATGACCCCCTTTTTTTTCTTAGCTGTTGAATCAGGATGACTGTGTATTGAGGTAATGACCCCCCCCCCTTTTTTTTTCTTCTTCCCTTAACTGATGAGTCAGGATGACTGTGCATTGGGGAATAATGACCCCCCTTTTTTTCCCTTAACTGCTGTGTCAGGATGGTTGTGCATTGAGGTAATGACCCCCCCCCCTTTTTTTTTCTCTTCTTCTCTTAACTGCTGAGTCAGGATGACTGTGCATTGGGGAATAATGACTCCCCTTTTTTTTCTTTAACTGCTGAGTCAGGATGACTGTGCATTGAGGTAATGACCCCCCCCCCCTGTTTTTTTTTTCTTCTTCTCTTAACTGCTGAGTCAGGATGACTGTGCATTGGGGAATAATGACCCACCCCCCCTTTTTTTTCCCTGAACTGCTGAGTCAGGATGACTGTGCATTGAGGTAATGACCCCCCCCCCCTTTTTTTTTCTCTTCTTCTCTTAACTGCTGAGTCAGGATGACTGTGCATTGGGGAATAATGACTCCCCTTTTTTTTCTTTAACTGCTGAGTCAGGATGACTGTGCATTGAGGTAATGACCCCCCCCCCTGTTTTTTTTTCTTCTTCTCTTAACTGCTGAGTCAGGATGACTGTGCATTGGGGAATAATGACCCCCCCCTTTTTTTCCCTGAACTGCTGAGTCAGGATGACTGTGCATTGAGGTAATGACCCCCCCCCTTTTTTTTTCTCTTCTTCTCTTAACTGCTGAGTCAGGATGACTGTGCATTGGGGAATAATGACTCCCCTTTTTTTTCTTTAACTGCTGAGTCAGGATGACTGTGCATTGAGGTAATGACCCCCCCCCCCCTGTTTTTTTTTTCTTCTTCTCTTAACTGCTGAGTCAGGATGACTGTGCATTGGGGAATAATGACCCCCCCCCTTTTTTTCCCTGAACTGCTGAGTCAGGATGACTGTGCATTGAGGTAATGACCCCCCCCCCTTTTTTTTTCTCTTCTTCTCTTAACTGCTGAGTCAGGATGACTGTGCATTGGGGAATAATGACTCCCCTTTTTTTTCCTTAACTGCTGAGTCAGGATGACTGTGCATTGAGGTAATGACCCCCCCCCCCCCTGTTTTTTTTTTCTTCTTCTCTTAACTGCTGAGTCAGGATGACTGTGCATTGGGGAATAATGACTCCCCTTTTTTTTCCTTAACTGCTGAGTCAGGATGACTGTGCATTGAGGTAATGACCCCCCCCCCGTTTTTTTTTCTTCTTCTCTTAACTGCTGAGTCAGGATGACTGTGCATTGGGGAATAATGACTCCCCTTTTTTTTCCTTAACTGCTGAGTCAGGATGACTGTGCATTGAGGTAATGACCCCCCCCCCCTATTTTTTTTTCTTCTTCTCTTAACTGCTGAGTCAGAATGACTGTGCATTGGGGAATAATGACTCCCCTTTTTTTTTCCTTAACTGCTGAGTCAGGATGACTGTGCATTGAGGTAATGACCCCCCCCCCCCCGTTTTTTTTTTCTTCTTCTCTTAACTGCTGAGTCAGGATGACTGTGCATTGGGGAATAATGACCCCCTTTTTTTCCTTAACTGCTGACTCAGGATGACTGTGCATTGAGGTAATGACCCCCCCCCCTGTTTTTTTTCCTTCTTCTCTTAACTGCTGAGTCAGGATGACTGTGCATTGGGGAATAATGACCCCCCCCCCTTTTTTTCCTTAACTACTTAGTCAGGATGACTATGCATTGGGGAATAATGACACCCTTTTTTTCCTTAACTGCTGAGTCAGGATGACTGTGCATTGAGGTAATGACCCCCCCCCCCTGTTTTTTTTTCCTTCTTCTCTTAACTGCTGAGT
Organism: Ryuthela nishihirai; assembly: GCA_038380435.1. Taxonomy (NCBI): domain Eukaryota; kingdom Metazoa; phylum Arthropoda; class Arachnida; order Araneae; family Heptathelidae; genus Ryuthela; species Ryuthela nishihirai. Next base: position 27,823,168 of record JAWZYU010000026.1, read on the forward strand.
CAGGATGACTGTGCATTGGGGAATAATGACCCCCTTTTTTTCCTTAACTGCTGAGTCAGGATGACTGTGCATTGAGGTAATGACCCCCCCCCCCCTGTTTTTTTTTCCTTCTTCTCTTAACTGCTGAGTCAGGATGACTGTGCATTGGGGAATAATGACCCCCCTTTTTTTTCCTTAACTACTTAGTCAGGATGACTGTGCATTGGGGAATAATGACCCCCTTTTTTTCCTTAACTGCTGAGTCAGGATGACTGTGCATTGAGGTAATGACCCACCCCCCCCCCTGTTTTTTTTTCCTTCTTCTATTAACTGCTGAGTCAGGATGACTGTGCATTGGGGAATAATGACCCCCCTTTTTTTCCTTAACTACTTAGTCAGGATGACTGTGTATTGGGGAATAATGACCCCCTTTTTTTCCTTAACTGCTGAGTCAGGATGACTGTGCATTGAGGTAATGACCCCCCCCCCCTGTTTTTTTTCCTTCTTCTCTTAACTGCTGAGTCAGGATGACTGTGCATTGGGGAATAATGACCCCCCCCCCCTTTTTTTCCTTAACTACTTAGTCAGGATGACTGTGCATTGGGGAATAATGACCCCATTTTTTTTCCTTAACTGCTGAGTCAGGATGACTGTGCATTGAGGTAATGACCCCCCCCCCCCCCTGTTTTTTTTTTCCTTCTTCTCTTAACTGCTGAGTCAGGATGACTGTGCATTGGGGAATAATGACCCCCCCTTTTTTTCCTTAACTACTTAGTCAGGATGACTGTGCATTGGGGAATAATGACCCCCTTTTTTTCCTTAACTGCTGAGTCAGGATGACTGTGCATTGAGGTAATGACCCCCCCCCCCCCCCTCTTTTTTTTTTCCTTCTTCTCTTAACTGCTGAGTCAGGATGACTGTGCATTGGGGAATAATGACCCCCCTTTTTTTTCCTTAACTACTTAGTCAGGATGACTGTGCATTGGGGAATAATGACCCCCTTTTTTTCCTTAACTGCTGAGTCAGGATGACTGTGCATTGAGATAATGACCCCCCCCCCCCCCTGTTTTTTTTTCCTTCTTCTCTTAACTGCTGAGTCAGGATGACTGTGCATTGGGGAATAATGACCCCCCCCCCCCTTTTTTTCCTTAACTACTTAGTCAGGATGACTGTGCATTGGGGAATATTGCCCCCTTTTTTTTCCTTAACTGCTGAGTCAGGATGACTGTGCATTGAGGTAATGACCCCCCCCCCCCTGTTTCTTTTTCCTTCTTCTCTTAACTGCTGAGTCAGGATGACTGTGCATTGGGGAATAATGACCCCCCCCCCTTTTTTTTCCTTAACTACTTAGTCAGGATGACTGTGCATTGGGGAATAATGACCCCCTTTTTTTCCTTAACTGCTGAGTCAGGATGACTGTGCATTGAGGTAATGACCCCCCCCCCCCCCCCTGTTTTTTTTCCCTTCTTCTCTTAACTGCTGAGTCAGGATGACTGTGCATTGGGGAATAATGACCCCCCCCTTTTTTTCCTTAACTGCTGAGTCAGGATGATGTGCATTGCGGGATAATGACCCCCCCCCCCCCCTCCCGTTTTTTTTTACATATTTTCGTACGATTCTTTGGTTTTCCGTTAAATCTCTCTGTCTGAACAGTAACAAGTGTTAATTAACGAGATTTTCTCTTTATAAAAAGGAAATTTGAGAATATCTCCAAGGACTGAATAGAAGTTTCTAGCTCAAGAAAGTTAGATAATTTTTTTTTCCATTTCAACCCCCAGAAGTGATTATTTTTGAATTGTGATTCCTATTGATATACACACACTCGCATAAGAGGAAACGAGGGGCTGCACCAGCTGGCTGTGGCAGCTGCTTTCTTTCATTTGAATTTCTAATCCGACTTTTTTTCGCTCTGCTGTTTTTTTTTCTTTTTCCGGTGTTTTCGTTCCTGCATCTCGGCTGCCTAATTCCGCTAATGACGTTTTGTCTCAAGACTTTCTAAACTAGTCATTTTTTTTCAGTTATTTTCTTTTGATGCAAATAAAACTGAAACTGGCGACACTTAGAGCAACTGAAGTAAAAAAAATAAATTAATGAAAAATTCCAAAGATTAATTATAATCATATTAAAAATAAATAAATACCCCCTCAAGCAGCTGCTTGCCACAGAGGTCTGACAGGAGCCTGCCAGTTTATATGCCATGGTAGACGGTCTGAGAGGATGGCAGGACCTCGGCAGAAAAACGATACAAACAGCCATGCCTTTATCTGGGGCTCGAACCCAGGTCCCGTAGATCAGTAGACAAGCGTGCTAATCATCATATTACTGAACAATAATATACTCTAGTATTATAAACATAATAATTCCAGTATATTATGATTATTGTATATATTTATATATGGGGCTGGATCTGGGGAGGGAGGGGGGCAAGGAGGACATGCCCCCCTTCCTGGAGAATGCTAGTAACAGAGTTAAAAAAGTGGTTAATTTTATGTATTTTTAATGGATTTTTCAAGAAATATTTTAAAGTCTTCTAAATTTAAAGGTGCGACTCAGTCAGTAGCGCGCTAGGCTCGTAATCTGTAGTTCCCAGGTTCGAGTCCCAGCTGGGTCGGCATTGAGATTTGTCTCCGCAAAATTCCCTGCCCTGGCCACGGTCAGTAGGGGATACCGATGGGCTTGGAAAGGCCGCCGTCCGTCAGATGAGACGTTAAGCCGTGACACCGTGTGCGGGAGAGCCAGACCCTGTGCACATTAAAGAACACCCTGGATGGCCTTGACAGGAGGCTACCATCTGTCTCCCAACAGCTGTTCCAGTGGATCCCCACCCCCAACCATTTCTGAGCCTTCGGGGTCCATGTGACCTGGTTATTTATCCCATGGTGTGCAAAAAGTGCCGCTCAGAGATAAAACAACACAACAACCCAATCAAAAGAAAGGAGAAGCAAAATTCTTAGATATTCAACATTAAAATTTATATATATATATATAAAATAAATAAACTAAAATATATATTCGCCCTGGAAAAACGAAAAAGAAATTCACATTCGCATAAGAAAAAAATAGAATTCGCACTGAGAAAATGTAAAATAAATGCGAATTTGGATAAATACAAACCGAAAAAGCAAGGTCTACAAAGCGCGACTTTAGAAAACAGACCATTGCAATCTACTTGCGTCTCTGCAAAGTTTCCATTAAAGACAGCCTTTTTTCTTCCATATATTTTTTTCTGCGAAATGAATTCGCCCGATAATGATAAACCGTTGGCCGTTTGGATGAAGAGCTTAAGACAATTCCCGTAATTAGCATTTTCAAAACACGACGTATGCCGAAGGACATTCTCGCGGAAGAAGGAAAAGAAAGGATGAAGCGATGGTGAGAGTGGGGGGGGGGATGCGCAAATACTCATTTGCTGTCGAACCCTCCGACCTCTTCCACCTCTAAAATCTCTTCACATGTTTAGAGGAGCGTAAGACAATCTTTTGTGCCTATCACAGGAAAAGGAATACCACCGAGGCATGGTCTCGCTTTCGTTCTCACTTCTTAGAATAAGGATTTCCGATTGCTTCTTATTTCCTTTTCCACTCTTTTCTTCTTCGTCTTTTCTTTTAACTTTTTCGTTTTTTCGATTCTTTTCTATTTTCTTTTTTCCTTTTCTTTTGAAATTTCTTCCGTTGGTTTTTTTTTATTATTATTTTTCTTCAGTTGGTGAATAGCGGATGCAAAACGGCAAAAACGACTGCTACACTTCCTTCGTCGCGCCTCACGTATAGCTCTTTATCACTTCAGAATGTCGGTGGAGCAGAAAAAGGAAAAGTGGGGGGGGGAGAGAGAGAGGGGAGTAATGACTATGATGTTATCTCGATTAAATAATACATATAAAGTTGCCTCTGACTTTGTTCACTATTGTCAAAAGTTTGAAGCTAAGTATTTTCTGACTTTTTTTTGTTTTAGAATTAAGGAAAAAGTGAAGGATATCTTTAAGTTTACAGGAGGACATCTATCTATAATAATGCGTTTAGTTTTCCCTTGAGGGGTGTTAATACTGTTCGAGTTTCAAGTATAAGTTATTTTCCACATGCTAGTAATTAACATCAGTGATTCCTGAACTATGTGACTCAGATCTTAGAAGAATCGTAACACTCCACGAAGAGAGTAGTAACACTGGATTGGTTGTTTTACCTCTGAGCGGGGGGCGGGGGTGGCTCAGTCGGTAGCGCGCCAGGCTCGTAATCTGTAGTTCCCAGGTTCGAGTCCCAGCTGGGTCAGCGTTGAGATTTATCTCCGCAAAAATTCCCCGCCCTGCCCACGGTCAGTAGGGGACACCGATGGGCTTCGAAAGGCCGCCGTCCGTCGGATGGGACGTTAAGCCGTGGCCCCGTGTGCGGGAGAGCCATACCCAGTGCACGTTAAAGAACACGCTGGATGGCCTTGACGGGAGGTTACCATCTGTCTCCCAACAGTTGTTCCAGTGGGTCCCCTCCTCCAACCTTCTCTGAGCCTTCGGGGTCCATGTGACCTGAGGAAGAGGTTGGGTTGAGCTGCTCAGAGGTAAAGCAACTCAACCCAACCTCTGAACGGTAAGCTGCATTGGAAATCCAGTCTCCCCTCCTCCCCTTGATATTTTTCTGAAAAGGGAGTTGAAAAGGAGCGTTATAAATGCTACAGAGGGTGTTACAAAAAAATACTTACAAATGCTACAAAAGGAAAAGGTTGCAAAGAAGTGTTACAAACGCTGCAAAGAGAATTCCAAAAGGGTGTTACAAAAGTAAAGAGGGTTACAAAGGCTGTAATAAACTCTGCAAAGGGGGAAGGGTTACAAACGCTCCACAGGAAGTTACAAACAGTGTTATAAACACAGCAAAGAGAATTACAAAGTGGTATTCTGAACTGTACGAAGATGTTAGAAAGCTCCAAAAAGCGTTGGGTAGGGTTCTTTTACCTCTGAGCGGCACTTTGTTTGCACACCATGGGCTAAATGGCCAGGTCGCATGGACCCCGAGGGCTCAGAGAAGGCTTGGAGAAGATGAAACAGCTGTTAGGAGACAGATGGTAGCTTCCCGTCAAGGCCATCCAGCGTGCTCTTTAACGTGCACAGGGTATGTCACTCCCGCACACGGGAACGGGTTAATGTCCCATCCGACGGACGGTGGCCCCTCGAAGCCCATTGGTGTCCCCCACTGACCGTGGGCAGGGAATTTTGCGGAGACAAATCTCAATGCCGACCCAGCTGGGACTCGAACCTGTGAACTACAGATTACGAGCCTGGCGGGCTTCCGACTGAGCCACCCCCGCCCCAGTAACACTGGAATGAAGTATATTAATAGTGCAATACATAGATAGTAACACTACACCAATATGATGGCAGCATTGTCCTAATAAGATCGTGACACTGCATTAAAGAAATTATAACAATGCACAAAGGGGGCCAATGATATTGCAGCAAAGAGGATCACACCAATGCACTAAGAAGATTGTAACACTGCACCGGAAGCTATGATAATATGCTCAGACTTTCGAAACGCTGCTGCTAGAGACGTAAAAAATTCACTGAAAGGATCTAACACCGGACTAAAAGAACCCTCTTAACAGTCCACTAAGAGATCGCATCAGTGCACGCAGCGAAGTGTAGAACTGCATTCAAGAGATCATAACAGTGTACTAAGAGGACTGTAAGAGTGCACTAAGTGGGAAGTAACACTGCATCAAGAGTATCATATGAATACACTAAGAGGAAAATAACAACATGATTGAAAAACTGCATTAAGGAGAGAGTAACACCGGATGATGAAACAGACTTTGAAGCTCAAGAAACACAGAAATACACTAAACAAAGTTTGTCTTTACTACATGGATATGATAAGCACAATATATTGCAAAAAATAAACTTTAAAAAACAACAAACTGAACATAATTTATCAAATGAAAAGAACAGTGATATGTGTCGACCTTCAACGTCAAAGACTTCTGTTATTCCACTTGAGCAAATGGAGTCAAAAAAGGCCCAGTAAACGGACAACGACTGACGTTACAAAAAAAGTTGACAAACCTACTAATGTTAAATCCTACGCTCAGATAACTAAAATGTCTAACAAACAAAAAAGTAATCAAATGGGACAGAAAACATTGTCTCCAAGTGACATTGCAAATGAAATTGATTCCAATCATATCTCAGGTAATAATTAATAGTTGATCTCATCATTCATTTGCTAAATTATTAATAAACTTAATAGTAGATCTCATCATTCATTTGCTAAAATACATAGGTCCTTCAGAAGAGGTTTACAACATGATATATGAGATTCTCGTAGAACTCAAAGAGTAAGAAATTAAACATCTTGCATTGGAACTTCAGAGGACTCTATTCCAAAAGGGAAGAAATTATTTTTTTAGTAAATATGAATCAGTAGATGTCTTCGCACTGCAAGAGTTGCAAACGAAACGTGATATCAATTTTACAAATTTTTTGAAATATACATACTTTTCACTTTTTAGTAAAAATGGCATTGGATTTCTCATTAATAAAAATATCAAACATAAATTAATTTCTCTAAATTTTAATTTACATTTATTTGAAATTCTTGCAGTGCAGGTAATAGTCAATAATATGTCATTTTCTATTATCAATATTTACAATCCAGGTCTGGCACTTTCTAAAATGTTTTTGAATGATATTTTGTTAGAAATTTCTCTACCACACATAATTCTTGGTGACTTTAACATTCACCACCCTTCATGGTTTTCTTATAAAATTGATTATCCTGGTACTTCGCTCAGTAAATTTATTGCTAATTCCAACTTAATTCTATTAAATCAAAAACTTTGTACACATGAAAAACCTCAAGCTCATCGCTCCGTAATTGATCTATCCTTAATTTCTCCAGAACTTTCTGAAATTTTTTTATGGTCACTACTTCCGGACACCCGAGGCAGTGATCATCACCCTATTTTACTTCTTCCACTTTTGACACAAAATTTAGGAAACTGATTCATTTAAACAACTGGCCCCTATTTAAAAACATTTTAGAACAAAATTTACCATTAAAAGATTCTATTAATTATGAAAATTTTATCAACCACATTTTTGATATTACTAAAACAGCTCTTTGCTCAGCTCTCAGCTCTCAGCTCTACAAAATTTTAAATGAAATCCCTAAAATACAACGTAACTTTTGGCATATGAATAAACTAATAGCGATCCGCAAAAAAGCAGAAAATAAATCTAAAAGATCAAGAAACTTCACAGACATAAATAATTATGAAAAGATTGACGCCCAGGTTAGAAAAAAATTAAAAGAATTATATCGTGAGAATTGGAAAAATTTCACCAGGTAAAAACATTTTAAAATTTTTTAACAAAATTAACTCAGCAAAAAATCAGAAAAACCCAACAGCTGAAATAGCTTTACAAAATAATATTAATTTCCAGGACACACCAGATTTTTTTGCGGAAAATTTAAAAATCACAGAAAATGAAAACTTAACTGAAACCGAAAGATTATTCTCTGATAATGTTATAAACCAACTAAAATATTTTAGAAATGACATACAAATCTTAGATCAACCATTCACTTCCTCGGAACTCAGAAATGCCATTAACAAATGACATTTTAAATCGGCCACAGGTGCCGATAACATTTCAAATAAAATATTAAATTCATGCCAGAGACCTGGAGAGATAAACTATTAAAATTTTTCAATAAAATATGGGAAAATCAGGAATTGCCTAAATCATGGAAACATATTATAATTATTTTTTTACTCCAAAATGGAAAACCGGCAAATGGAATTACCTCATACCGACCCATATCACTACTTTCAAATGTTATAAAACTTTTTGAACGTTTATTATTCAAAAGACTACATTGGTTCTTTGAGTCCAAAATTTTTTTCCCTTTTTCCTTTTTTGGATTTAGGAAAAACTGCTCCTCAAAAGAGTGCATATCCCTACTTTTACAGGATATCAACCTAGCAAATAAAAAAAAAAGCGTACTCTATTATTGATATCAATTGACTTTAAACAAGCTTTTGATTCCGTTTGAATTACTGGATTGATACACAAATTATTAAAAGCTAATTTAAGCACTAAATTTATTCAGTACCTCTGTAATTTTTTACAAAATAGAATTTTACAGGTCAAAATTGATTCCAATCTTTCTAAAGAATTTCCTATTAAAAAAGTACTTTCTCAAGGTTCGATCCTTTTCCCAATGTTATTTAATTTTTATCTAGCAGACATTCAAAAAATATTTTACAAAAATATTATTTTTACCACATATGCGGACGATTTATTATTTTGGGCCTCAGACAAAAATGATTATACACTACAACAAAACCTTCAAAAACAATTAAACAGACTTGTAAAATACTGTAAGCAATGGCACTTAAACATCAATATTTCTAAAACCTTCTGTATTCCCTTTTACAAAAAAATAATTATTCACCTCAATATGCTTTAAAAATTGACTCCATAAATATCAAACAGCTGTCTAAATGCAAAATCCTCGGTATACATCTAGACTCTAAATTAAATTGGAATCACCACTTGGAGAATATACACCATACAGGCCTAAAGCTTCTAAATTGTTTAAAATATTTTGTCTTTCAACATAAAGGCACTCCACAGTTTCATCTAATAAATCTTTATAAAAATTTAATTCGTGCTAAATTTGAATTTGGATTAGAATTTATTTCTGGACCAGTTCACAATAAATTAAAAAAATTAAATTCATTACAAAATAAATGCATCAAAATTTCCTTAGGACTTCCCATATTTTATCCAACAACTTCAATAATTGCAGAAACAGGGATCCCACCCATCGAAATAAGATATAAAATTTTAATTCTCAATTTTTTAAACTTCATTTTAAATTATCAAATCATCCCTTTTATAAAAATTTTAAATATGGTCCTTATTTTAAAATTATTAGAAATAAAACAACATTATTAAAAATTTTTAAACAATTTTCTAATGTCACTTTAAAAAGAGACATCACCAACATCATCTCTGATTGGATTTATTCTAAACCCAAAATTAATTTAGAGATTCCAAATCTATACTCAAAACAAAATGTCTCTAAAGAGGTAGCTGTCACACTTTTTCGAGCACACTGTCATGAAAAATTTGAGCCATTCTTTAAGATCTTTACAGATGGATCTCTCTTAAGAGGGGGGCGGGGGTGGCTCAGTCGGTAGCGCGCCAGGCTCGTAATCTGTAGTTCCCCAGGTTCGAGTCCCAGCTGGGTCAGCGTTGAGATTTATCTCCGCAAAATTCCCCGCCCTGCCCACGGTTAGTAGGGGACACCGATGGGCTTGGATAGGCCGCCGTCCGTCGGATGGGACGTTAAGCCGTGGCCCTGTGTGCGGGAGAGATATACCCTGTGCACGTTAAAGAATACGCTGGATGGCCTTGACGGGAGGCTACCATCTGTCTCCCAACAGCTGTTCCAGTGGGTCCCCTCCCCCAACCTTTTCTGAGCCTTCGGGGTCCATGTGACCTGGCCATTTAGCCCATGGTGTGCAAAAAAGTGCCGCTCAGAGGTAAAACAACACAACCCAACAACTCTTAAGAGAATCCAATTCATTAACTGCAGCTATTTATATCCCAAATAAAAATTACTCAAGTTCATTCAAACTTATACACACCATGCCAATAATTCACGCTGAAATGATGGCACTTATTGAAGCTTTCAATTGGATTACATTAAGTCTTGTAAATCAAAATATAGTTATATTTTCAGACTCTAAAGGAGCATTACAATTATTATCACAAGAATACCTTTACTCAGACTATAATTATTATATCAAAACAATTTTAGAACTAAATACAAACAATATACAAAAAAAAATCATATCCCCTTGCAATGGATTCCAAGTCATGTTGGAATTTCAGAAAATGAATATGTAGACACCATAGCCAAAAATGCTCATACTCTTAATCAAACTAAAGAAAACTACTCTCTTTTTACGAATATTAAAGCAGAAATAAAAAAATTAGAAAACGTTTTAACAAAAAAATACTCCATTACACATGCCCCCATTGTAAATGATTTTATATATTATATGTCAAACAAACTTTCTAAAATTGAAAACCGACCATATTCTCGCAAACAATGCAAAATTATATTTAGACTTAGAACCAATACTGCCTTGCTTAATGACTTAAAATACAAAGTCAAACTAGTTAATTCACCAAATTGTATATATTGTAATACACCAGAAACAACACACCATGTCCTACTAAACTGTACACAATATAATCAACAGAGGCAAGAATTTTTTAAATCTCTAGAAGAATTGGGAATTATGGATTTTTAAACTAATATTATATTAAATCATTTTTCAAAATTTAAAAACTTAGAAGTGATTAACTTACTACTGAAATTCTTAATTCAAACTCCCCTTTGGAATAGAATTTAAAAAAAAAATTGAAAAAGAAAAAAAAAGGTAAAAAATATAAAAAAAAATATAATACAAATAAATTAAAAAAATTTAAAATTAAAAAAATTTTAATTTAATGTAAAAAAGGGTTTAAAATGAAAATGCATGAAAAAATGGAAAATAGACATTAAAATATATATATATATAAATTGGAAAATGAAAAAAATTTAAAAAAACATGGAAAAATAGAAATAAGAAAGATAAAACATAACAGAAAACAAATAATATTATTTAAATCTCATTTAATCTCCTTTTAATTCTTCTGAATTATTTCTTGAGAAAGCCTGCGAAAGGACCTCTCATTGATCTATGACGTAGAAGAAGAAGAAGAGTAACACCGGATCAAAAGGATCGTAAGAATGCACTGAGAGAGTAACACTGCGTTAAGGGGATCGTAAAAGTGCATTAAGGGGATCGTAACACTGCACCTGAAAGATTTTAAAAGTGCATTACCGGGACAGTAACACTGCATCGAAAGGATTGTAAGAGTGCACCAAGGAAAGAATAAAACTGCATAAATGGTATCGTAAAAGAGCATTAGGAGGAGAGTAACATTGCATCAAAGGGATCGTAAGAAGGTTGGGTTGTTTTACCTCTGAGCGGCACTTTTTTGCACACCATGGGCTAAATGGCCAGGTCACATGGACTCCGAAGGCTCAGAGAAGGTTGGGGGAGGGGACCCACTGGAACAGCTGTTGGGAGACAGATGGTAGCCTCTCGTCAAGACCATCCAGCGTGTTGTTTAACGTGCACAGGGTATGGCTCTCCCGCACACGGGGCCACGGCTTAACGTCCCATCCGACGGACGGCGCCTTTCCAAGCCCATCGGTGTCCCCTACTGACCGTGGGCAGGGCGGGGAATTTTGCGGAGATAAATCTCAACGCTGACCCAGCTGGGACTCGAACCTGGGAACTACAGATTACGAGCCTGGCGCGCTACCGACTGAGCCACCCCCGCCCCAATCATAAGAAGACACTAAGGAAAGGGTAACATTGAATTAAGGAGATCGTAAGAGTTCATTATACGAAAGTAAGACTGCATTTGAAAGATCTTAAGAGTTCATTGTGGGGAGAGAAACACTACATCTGAAGGATCGTGAGCACATTATGGGGAGAGTAACACTAATCTTGACGGATGGTAACTATACACCAAGAGGATTACTACACTATATTAAGTTGAATAACATTGTTTCCGATGCTGATATGCGCTAACACCCCTCCCCCCCAAAGAAAGAGAGAACATACCAAAATGTTAACCCTATGCTCCATCGCTCCGCTGTCAACTTCCCTTTTTTATATTTTAATCCTAAGTAGACAAGTTCTCGAACGTTTATTAATTTCTAAAGCGATGGGTTCATTTAAAGTCGTGCACACAGTTCGTCTTCAAATCCAGTTCTGCAAACACTGGCGCTTTTAAACGAAATTTATGTTCTTCAGTTGAGAGCCTCGTCCTTTTGGCAAGAACAGGGTGTGTGTAGGGTTGGAAACATTTATTCCTTTATTTTCTTGAATCAATCATTTTTCATCCCATCATGGGAAAATCCGTTATCTCGTTTGTTTGTTTCTTTCTTTTTGCTGTTGTTGGCGTTTTCATTTTCTCATTACGACGCTGGCCTACAGCGCCCCCTTTTCTTCCCTTTGAAAGATGCCATAGGGACGGAGATGCGAGAAAGGATGAGGATTCTGGATGATGCAGAACTAAACGAATGAGCTCGTCTATAATTAATGGTTGCGAGGGGATGTCTTCTGCAGTGCCGAGGAAAAAAAAAAGAAATGCCTTTCTCTCTCTTGTGATTATCTGCCACCCCATTCTCCTTAGTCATCGCTTCAGTTCCCATTTTAAATGCTCAGAACCCGAGAATCGTGAACAGGATGAGCTGAAATCCTCTCGAGGAGGAAGAAGATGAAAAAGAAGAAGAGAATTTGCCTCAGGAAATCATAACGCAAACGATCTTCAGATGGGTTCTAACGGCGAATTATGAGAAAAGATGATCCGTTCTTTTTCGTGAGGCTAGTCTCCTCATCCTTCCCAGAGATGCGGTCCGTTCACTTGTTACTTTGCGCGTGTCGCGGTTCAGTTAATTAGCGGAGCTTTTTGGCCAGTGGGGAATGTCGGAACGGATTCAAAAAGAAAAACGGAGTGGAGTACATTTCAATATTGAAATATCGGTAGTTATATAAAAATTTCGATGTCAATATATAATTAAAGTGTTCAGAGTTTTGTTTTCATTTCTTCCTAGTGATTCTCTTCGTCCCTTTGAATTTAATGTTCTTCAGATTCCATCTTCCTTGCTTGGCACATCTGAAGAATTTCAAATGATTGTTCTCTGGCTTTCTTTTGCCCCACGAGAAACAGATAAATAATATGAGGTCATCTCTCCCAAGCTCTCTCCATTTCTTAGTTTTAATTCTTCACGTGCCCAACCAAAATAGAATTCCCATTTTATGTCAATGGGAATATGACTTTGAAGCAACTACTAAAATACCTATTTAAATGGAAAATGTGATTTAAGATCAATTGAGAATCTCAAACAATTCTGTCTAAATCTCGATTCCTAAAACTTTCCTTCAATATTTAAACAGTTTTGGAAGTTTGAACAACAGCAATGCTACACAAAAGAATTTACTTTTGAAGTTGATTGGATTGAAATTGTAAATGAGACGAATTATTTCAAACCATTGCATAAGTAACTACATATTTTAGTACATCATATATATATTTGCATAGTTATGACCGCGTGGTTAGTTCGCTTGGCTACTGATCTTAGAGAACTGGGTTCGAGCCCCGAATAAGTCATGGACGTTTGTGTGTGACATGCTCCTGTCAGATCTCTGTGGCAAGCAGCTACTTGAGGAGGTATTTTTATTTATATATCAAATAAAATTTTTTGGGGTAAGTGTGTGTAAATAATTCCTTCAATATTTGTTTAATTTTTTAGATAAATTTCTCTTAACATATTTGTGCTCTGAAATGAAAATAAATCTTCAAACCTGTTTTTCGTTATTTTCACCAGTGAAATTTTCTCATTTGTACTTTCTGATTCTTATTCGCTTCCCTCCGGTCCAACTATAATATATACAAATCCTAACGGTGTTGAATACTTAGTTCGCACCCTACGTGGATTAAACTCAATTCTGCTATGTTTCGAAAAGCATTCAGAGTCTGCATAAATCACGTACGGGTGTCTTAAACCGTTTTTAATTAATTACAAGGAATTTAACACTATTTGCTTCGGAAACCTGAGAGTTTGAAAAGTTGGGTTGTTTTACCTCTGAGCGGCACTTTTTTTGCACACCATGGGCTAAATGGCCAGGTCACATGGACCCCGAAGGCTCAGAAAAGGTTGGGGGAGGGGACCCACTGGAACAGCTGTTGGGAGACAGATGGTAGCCTCCCGTCAAGGCCATCCAGCGTGTTCTTTAACGTGCATAGAGTATGGCTCTCCTGCACACGGGGCCACGGCTTAACGTCCCATCCGACGGACGGCGGCCTTTCCAAGCCCATCGGCGTCCCCTACTGACCGTGGGCAGGGCGGGGAATTTTGCGGAGATAAATCTCAACGCTAACCCAGCTGGGACTGGAACCTGGGAACTACAGATTACGAGCCTGACATGTTACCCGTCCCTCAATAGCCCGGTCCTAGAAAAAAATTAAAGGAGGGGAGTGGGGTGGAGATTTAAAAAAAAAATTCAGTTTTTTTTTAAATGTTTTAAAAAATGCGGGAAAATGCGCAATTTTAATCATTTCTTAGTTTCCAGTACCTTTAGCGCATTTTCAAAGGAAGAAGCAGGCAGGGGGGCAGGAAGAGGGTCATCACCCTCTTCCTGCCCCCCTGCCCCGAAACACAGATCCTGCGCTGCCACACAGTGCATAGATATATGAATTTAACCTGACTCATACGACATTAAGGAAAGTCATTATTCTTTATACTGATGGCATTTTTTTACTCCGATTTCTCCTCGAGCATTAAAAAATATCAAAGACTAACAAGTGCGGGACGTTAAGATGACAAAACAGAATCATTTTTATTTTCTCTTATAAAATGAAATTTTTATTTCAGTTGATGATAAATCGCTTGAATGATAATGAGCTATGGAAAGTGTTGTTTTTATATTAAAAAAAAAGTCTTGCGAGAGTGTTAGGGTGTGTGTGTGTATGGATAGACGGAAAAAAATAAATGCGTTCTTTATATCTGTCCGATAAGAGCGCTAATATTTTGTTTTCGGATACATTCGCAAATTTGTCAGTCTCTAAGGAAGAGGGAGAGAGAGATAAACAGGTTCTAATATTATTCTAAATGATGTTGATGACAAGATTAAGGGGGTTACGTGGCTTTGGATGGATGCATTAAGAGGCAAGAAAGAGCTTGGAGATGAATGGATACATCTACAAAAATTCCCTAAATGGGATATCAATAAAAATTGTAAAGTTTAGGAAATGGCAAACGATGTTTGGCTGCTGGTCAAAGACTTGCTCCAAGCGAGACCATGGATGTCAGAGGAGATTGAATCATTAAAGCAAATGGTGTCGGCCATGTTGGTAGGGCCAGATCGTCCACAATCAGCACACATTGTAATAGATCAATGATGTGCTGAGATAGCCGTCCTCTTAATTGATTTAAGGGGAGGTAGGGACAGTGAAGGGTGAAAAAAGAGGTGGGGGTCACTCCGGGTTTCTGAAGGGCCCGGACTTTGGGTTGTTTTACCTCTGAAGGACACTTTTCTACACACAATGGGCTAAATAGCCAAGTTGATTTGTTTCACCTTTGAAAACGTTTTTGGCACAAAATAGGATAAAATGGCCAGGTCATAAAAACCCCGAGAGCTCAGAGGAAGTTGGTTGGAGGGGATCCGCTTCATAGCTGTTAGGAGACAGATGTTAGTCTCCCATCAAGACCATCCAGCGTGTTCTTTAAAGTGCAACTTCCTAACGTCCCAATTAGGAGATTGTTTATTGTATTGTGGTGGTAGGTGGTGCTCATGGTATGGATCTCCCACACACGGAGCCACGGCTTAATATCCCAAGCCCATCGGTGTCTCCTACTGAATGAGGTCAGGACGGGTAGTTTTGCGAAGACAAATCTCAATGCTGTCCCAGGTGGAACTCGAACCTGAGAACTGCAGATACGAGCTTGGTGCGCTACGAAGCACCTCGCACTCTTAATGGCCAGGATACAAGGACCCCAAGTGCTCAGAGTTGGTTAGAGAAAGGGGATCCACTGAACAACTATTAAGAGACAGGTGGAAGCCTCCCGCCAAGGCTGTCCAGTGTGCTCCTTAAGGTGCACCGGGTATGGCTGTCCAGCACAGGGACATGCGGCTTAACGTTCCATCCGACGGACAGGTCTTTTCAAGTTTATCGATGTCCCCT
The DNA here is from genome assembly GCA_038380435.1 of Ryuthela nishihirai. NCBI lineage: Eukaryota > Metazoa > Arthropoda > Arachnida > Araneae > Heptathelidae > Ryuthela > Ryuthela nishihirai. The sequence goes on from JAWZYU010000026.1 coordinate 27,838,955, forward strand.
TCATCACTGAAGGCAGCACAATCGGGATTCGAACCTGGGACTTGCAGTTACGAGCCTGACATGCTACCGACTGAGTCAACCTTCACTCCATTTATGCGGAGAAGATAGTTTGTAGTATTTGATTTCAATGCTAGCAGACGTAGATATCAATATCAAGGAATTACTCGAGTAGATCCTATGTCTCAAACTACTACCCACCCTGGGCGGGGGGGGGGGGGCTCAGTTGGTAGTACACCAGGCTCGTAATTTGCAGTTCCCAGGTTTGAGTCCCAGCTGGGCAGCGTTGAGATTTATCTCCGCAGAACTCTCTGCCCACGGTCAGCAGGAGACACCGATGGGCTTGGAAAGGCCGCCGTTCGTCGGATGGGACGTTAAGCCGTGACTCGTGTGTGAACACGCTGGATGGCCTTGACGGGAGGCTACCATCTGTCTCCTACCAGGTGTTACAGTGGGTTACCTCCTTCAATATTCTCTGAGCCTTCGGGGTCCTTGTGACCGGGCCATTTAGCCCGTTGTGTGCAAAAAAGTGCCGCTCAGATGTAAAACAATCCAACCCTCTTCCCCCCCTCACTTTATGGATCACGTGAGAAAATAAGATGCAAGAGATTTTGGCAGCATCGTCTCCAACTTCCTCTGAAGTGTGCGACCCTTTGACCCCCTTCCTACCCCACTAAAATTTATAACCGTATTTGTCTCCGTGGTGATCCCGAATATTAAGGCTAAAACTCGGCACCGACCTCAACAGACACTGAAGCAGATCGTGGTCGCGTGCCCTGCATGAGAGATGACCGATCGACGCCTCGCTCCGTGTTTCCGTCCTCTGGAGGTTAGCGTTGCCACGGGAAACCAACCGCACATCCTGATTTCCTTTTAAAAGCAGACCGATTAAGGAGATGATAAAGAGCAGAGGAGGAAAATGGCCGACTGCAAAACATTCTCCTAATGAATAGATGTAGGAAAATGTTTCTTTGCAATTACGAGCTTGTTTATTGTATTGTGGTATAAAAACAGAACTCCGAGTCGGGGTTTCATTAGATCACATGAAAATGTTTTATCTGGGAATCTCTCTAAATCTCGTTTTTAAATTACATTCGCGTAACATTTAAAGAGTTGCGTGTCGAGTTGTTTTAATGTGCTACGAACGGCACTTTTTGGCGCACAATGGACTAAATAGCCAGGTCACAAGGACCCCAAGAATTCAGAGAAGGTTGGGGGAATGGGAGCCACTGGACAGCTTTAGGAGACAGTTTTTGCCTCCCGTCAAGGCCATCCAGCGTATTCTTTAAGGTGAACAGGATATGGCTTTTTCCGCACACGGGTTCGCGGTTTAATATCCCATCCGACAGACAGCGGCCTTTCCGAGCTAATCTGGGTTCCTTTCCTGGCCACGGGAAGGGAGAGGGTTCAAAGGAGAAAAATCTCAACGCTGTTCCAGATAGGAATCGAACCTAAGAACTACAGATTACGAGTCTCGTGCGCTACTAGCTGAGGGTAGTGTGTCAGTCTCTTAATTTTATATCCCCAGGTTCGAGTCCCGGTTGTGCCAGCGTTGAGAATTATGTCAGCTAAACCCCCACCCTGTCTTTGGTCAGAAATGGGACACCTATGGGCTTGGTGAAGCCCACCGTCCGTCGGATGGGACGTCAAGCCGTGGCCCCGTGTGCAGGAGATTCATTCCCTGTACACGTTAAAGAATAAGCTGGATTGCCTTTGACGGTAAGTTACCATCTATCTCCTAACAACTGTTCCAGTGGGTTTCCTTTCTCCAACCTTCTCTGAGCCTTGGGGTCCTTGTAACCTGGGGGCGGGAGTGGCTCAGTCGGTAGCGCGCCAGGCTCGTAATCTGCAGTTGCTAGGTTCGAATCCCAGTTGGGTCAGCGTTGAGATTTATCTCCGCAAAACTCCCCGCCCTGCCCACGGTCAGTAGGAGACACCGATGGGGCTGGAGAGGCACCGTCCGTCGGATGGGACGTTAAGCAATGGCCCCGTGTTCGGGGGAGCCATACCCTGTTCACGTTAAAGAACACGCTGGATGGCCTTGACGGAAGGCTACCATCTGTCACCCAACAGCTGTTCCAGTGGGTCCCCTCCCCCAACCTTCTCTGAGCCTTCGGGGTCCTTGTGACCTGGTCATTTAGCCCATGGTGTGCAAAAAAAGTGCCGCTGAAAGGTAAAACAACCCCGGGCTATGATCTGAGCCAAACGTTAACACAAATTAAAGAATAATGCATTTTCGCAAAATTAGTGAAACATCAGAATTATTAGTCTTTTCCACAATTTCTGAAGCTTTTGTGACCTGACCTCGCTCAGGGGTCACGACCGACATTTCGGTAATCACCCCCTTTAGTTTGTTGCATACAGACAGATAAATATGCAGCAGACGCAATAATGCAGGAGAAAAGGCTGCAACAATAGCCGGAGTGGTCATTGCAGCGGCGGGCTTCGATTCGCCGCTCGAGTCGACAAGGCCAAAGCGACAGAAGATGCCGTCCGCAACAATGCCAAACAACAATAATAACCGCAGCATCAGCAGAAGCGGAGATCGGCTGGCAAAGACGCAAAATCTGAGTGCGCAACACCGAAATGGAAGAATGCCAGAGGCAATCGATGAGAATTGGGGATCTCCTTCATTCCACTTCCACATTTCTTAAACGTGATTTTAATTTCGCCTTTGTTCTCGGCTTCCGAAAACACTAAGAACTTAAAAGCATTGTTTTAGCTGAAGTCTGTCTCGTGCACATCAACAAAGAAAGAGATATTCTTTTGATTTCGAATTCAATTGGTGGCGGTTTCTCACTTGATACCGTTTCATTGTGATGATTAGGGGCGGGGGTGGTTCAGTCGGTAGCGCGCCAGGCTCGTAATCTGTAATTCCCAGGTTCGGGTCCCAGCTGGGTCAGCGTTGAGATTTATCTCCGCAAGATTCCCCGCCTTGCCCACGGTCAGTAGGGGACACCGATGGGCTTGGAAAGGCCGCCGTCCGTCGGATGGGACGTTAAGCCGTAGCTCCGTGTTTGTGGGAGAGCCATACCCTGTGCACGTTAAAGAACACGCTGGATGGCCTTGACGGGAAGCTACCATCTGTCTCCCAACAGCTGTTCCAGTAGGTCTCCTCCTCCAACCTTCTCTGATTCTTCGGGGTCCATGTGACCTGGCCATTTAGCCCATGGTGTGCAAAAAAGTGCCGCTCAGAGGTAAAACAACCCAACGTTAATGAACACGCTTGATGGCCTTGACGGAAGACTACCATCTGTCTCCCAACAGCTGTTCCAGTGGGTTCCCTCCCCCAACCTTCTCTGAGCCTTCGGGGTCCATGTGACCTGGCCATTTAGCCGATGGTGTGCAAAAAAGTGCCGCTCAGAGGTAAAACAACTCAACCCATTGTGATGATTCAAAAGTCTGTACGTTTCATCGCCTACTTGAGAAATGATTGTTACAATACAAATGAAAAAACCTTACTGAGCGAAATATAAAACCATCGTTTTCAAGAGTTCGTAGCCATCTGTCGGCAAGTTTTTCGATTCCTTTTCTATACGGTGCTTGACCCTTGGAGGTGAGAAACTCCCGACATCCTGAAATGTTTCTTACCACCTACCTCGAAGAAAATGCGCCGTGGAGCGAAATAGGTGGGATGCGGTAGAACCAGGGGCAGACTATGCGCTGGATGAGAAAGAAACCGAAATGCCAGTTCTCGAAGGTTTTTTTTGGTCGAAGTGAGGACACATTGTGACGAAGTGAAGACACATTTGTGTCACGTGACACGAATTAGTGATTTGGCAACCTTCGTGTCACGTGACAGGAAGGTTGCCAAATCACTAATTTCTAAAAAAAATCGTTGCCAGATATTTTTTCTGAATTTTGTAATCAACCATAGTGTTAGGATATTTTTTTGAGCGACTGTACCTACGCAACTCTCTCCCGGAGCAAAGATTTATTTATTGGTGGGATATGACTTTTTCGATTAAAAAAAAAAAACTCCATTCGGGGGATAACTATCGGGCGAAATTATGCCTTTCAAAGTTCGGGTAAAAACAGGGTCGAAAAAAAAATAATTCAATATTTTTTCCCCAAAATTCTTATTAAAATTGTGTTAGAATAAAAATAACCAAAAATCATTATAACGAGAACAACCTATAGCATTTAAACGTAATATTGCATTCCGCATCGTGCACGAGTCATTACGCGTGAACTGTCACGTGACATAAAATAATTAATGATAAATCGTTCTTTAATCTTTGTACATTGTTGGTAAATGATAAACTCTAAAAATTCGGCAGTATACTAATTTAATATTTTCTTTTTTTTTATAAGCAGAAAAAACAATTATGAAATGCGTATTTTTTCTTTCCAGGTTTAAACGAAATACTGAAATTGTTGCTTGGGGGGGTAAAAAACGGGGTGAATCGGATCAAAAGAGAGAGTAAGAGGCAATGCGGCAAAATTCATTCTTAATACTATTATTCAGAAAGCATTAGTCAAACTTAGCTAATCTCCTTTTAATCTAATCCTTCTCCGCCCCCCCCCTTCCCCACGATCTACCCTCTCAGTCTTACACAGTTGCCCCACTGAGCAGGCAAACGATGTTTTTTTCCTCTCCATCCTCACGGTCGATGTAACCATGCCACGGTTGATCAATATTAGAAGCGCATTCCTCGCTTAAAACATTCCCCCTTTATCACCGCTCTCGTAGCAAATTCGTCAAATTACTTCCATATCCCTCCGCTGCACCGCCGGTGGCGCTGCAAACCACTCCCGCCATCCCTTGCGATCGTCGTTCAGGATGCTGTGTCCGAGCAGGGGCAGGCTGGCTGTTCTCGGGCCAGCTGTGAGCAGTCCTTAGGTTCGCGGGTGTAGATAACGGTCCAGTCACTCCTCCCTAAAAAAAAACCAGGCACAATCACCAGTGCTCGATGTCGAATTATCTTGTGAGAACGAGCCAAGCAGACGATACCTCCTGATGGATGGGTACACGTCCCCTTCAGCAGATCATGATTTGGACCGGGATCTTTGCAGCTTCCCGGACCGAGAGCAACCCCGGCTGAGATTAACCTCCGCGTCCGAAGATCAGTGGAGACAGAAAGAATCGAATGCACTTTGAATTGTGAGCGAAGCTTCTGTGCTGATGAAGGTGATTTAACTATCCTCTAAGAATCCCACTTCTTTAGCTCCACGTCAAGAGAGAAACACTGAGAGGCATCTACGCGCAGAGCATCGAAGAAGATAAAATCTCATCTGGTCTTTTTTTTTCCCTTTCTTGTTGTTGGCAGAGAATGACGTCAGAAAATAAGATTTCTATTCGCTTTGGCCAATTTTCTCGGGTGTGGTGAATCGCTTCCTCTCTCTGTCTCTTTCCAAGGTATCGATTTATTGTAAGAAGAGGTTTTGCAATCGGAAGACAGGACACCCATTCGCAGAGAGAAAGAATCTTTTTTGTTCGTATTCAAGAGAAAGCTGCGGCTGCAGTCTTCCTTGCTCTATATTAATCTCGCCATTTCTCTACTTCTGTGATGAACAGTGCAACGATGGGTAAGTGCACATTCTCCCCACTTATTTGCATTCATTGAAAAGCATTTTCTCTCAGTTATTCTGTCTCATCAGAAATAACCAGTTCTCTCTGCTAGTAATATTTTAGGTACATTGCCTTGTTATTATCAACCAGTAATAATTTATCTTTCACAGTAACACTTCAACAGTAAAAACCTATTACCATACTGTTAACCTTTACCAGAAATAACCAGTTAATCTGCACCAATAATAATTAATTATCTTTCCCAGTAACTATGTACAGTCGCTCAAAAAAGTATCCGAACACTATGGTTGATTGCAGAATTCAGAAAAAATATCTGGCACTGATTTTCTTTTTTAGAAATTAGTGATCTGGAAACCTTCGTATCACGTGACACGAAGGTTGCCAGATCACTAATTTCTAAAAAAAAAATCGTTGCCACATATTTTTTCTGAATTCTGCAATCAACCGTAGTGTTCGGATATTTTTTGAGCCACTGTATGCCTGTGTGACTGTGGCAGCAATAACTCATCGGAAAATCAACGCAGATACTTCAAAGTTTCAGAGAATGTTTCAGGTTGTGGTCCGGATAGCAGTGCCAAATTTCAGGTCGATAGTCCAAAAGGGGGGCATGCTAGAAGCAAACATATTGACCATGCTGTTCCTACGGAGAGAGATAATCGCTGTGAAATTTATTGTTACCATTTTTTGTTCTCTAACTGTGAACGTAAAGAGTTGAAATAGCATTTTAAACCAAGCATTAGGGCACACGGGGGACGCTGTGCAGGAAATCGTGCATCGAGTATCAACGAAGCCATAGGGCAGCAAAATCTCTGGAACGGAAATAAAAATCTCGATAGTTTAGGCACAAACTAAACCACGTGATATGAAACAGCTCTCTGACGTCAATAACGATCCAGGCAGACACCGGGAAATTTTCTTCCTGTTGAAAATCTGTGCTAAATTGTATGCGGTTTGGGGGGGGGGGGGGTACGTACAAAATTTACCTTTAGTGCAGTGAAAATTAGAATATACAGATTAAAAGTGACACCCGGGCAGCACCGGGTGCCGTTCAGTTAGTTCCTAATAATTAAAAAAAAAACTGAAAATTCTTCATCCTCCTCAAGCAGCCAAAGGTTATGGAGGTCTAAACAGACCGTGAAATTTAGTTCTCCAGGCATATCTGTTCTGAGTTACATCCAATTCTAAGAAAGTCCTGTTTGACATTGTCTGCCCACCGCATCCTAGGTCTCCCCCTCTTTTTGAGGCGTTTAGGCACACTGTTCATTAACTCTATTCGCTAATCTATAATTATCCATACGGGCAATGTGGCCAAACCAAGAGAGTCTCTCTCTGCACAATATGCTGCTTAAAGGAGGTTGCCGACTCCTTTGCCTAACCTCATCATTAGTTACAAAGTTGAACCACCTAATGCCCAAGATACTGCGTAAGCATCTAGAATCAAAAGCATCTAGTTTCATGTTATCTTGTTTACAAAGCGTCCAAGTTTCACTACCATAACTAACCCTAGAAAGAACCAAACTATACTGAGAGACAAAAAGGCATGGGAATAGCAGTTAAAGTGTTAAAGTAGAACTAGCGTGCTGTACTCGTAACTGATGCGTTGGATGACCACAGAATGGCGCTGCAGTAGCCTACAAACCCAATATTCCTTTTGGAGTAGTTGTTAATTCAGCATGGCTGCACGTCGTGAGTTGTCTGACTTTGAACGTGTCTCGATCGTCGGTGCCAGAAGGATGCGTCATACGATATTGGAGATCGTACGGGAATTCGATTTTCCCAGGTCTACGGTATCAAGAGTTTATCGTCAGTATTCTATTGATGGCATTTCCATACACGTAAACCAGTGAATGGGACAGCCACGTGCAATTGACAAACAGAACTCGCGTTTGTTGTCACGAATGGTAACGACCAACAGACGGGCTACAGTGGATGAAGTCACTGCCAATTTGAATGCGGGCCAAACACAAAACACTTCTGAAAGGACTATCCGTCGCCACCTGCATTCCATCGGATTTGGTAGCCGAAGGCCCACTCATGTCCCATTGCTTACACATCGTCACAGAGCTCAACGACTGGAATGAGCCCAAATACATCGAAATTGGACAGTAGAACAGTGGCATTGGGTAACATGGTCCGATGAAGCAAGGTTCCAGTTGTTTCGCGCTGACAGGCGTGTTAGAGTGTGGCAAAGGCCCCGTGAAGCCATGTCCCTTCCTGTCTGCAAGGTATTGTTCAGGCTGGAGAGGACTCCTCTGTGATGGTGTGGGACGTGTTCACGTGGTCTAGATTGGGCTTTCTCATCCGTTTGGAGCAATCGCTGACAGGTATGAGATACGTGACATTCTCGCAGATCACCTGCACCCCTTTAGGACTCTCGAGCACCTTGATGGTGAAGGGGTATTCCAACAACATAATGCAACGTGTCACCAGTCTTTGGTTGCTAGGAGGTGGATCAAGGAATACTCCACGGACTTTATCACCATGAATTGGTCCCCACGGTCCCTCGATATCCCCTGGAGCATCTGTGGGACACAATGGAGACAAGCTTACGATCTATGAATCCAGTACCATCCAATGCAACACAATTATGGTCTACAATGCAGGATATGTGGGTTGCCATCCCTGCAGAACGTACCAGCAACTTGCTCACTCCATGCCTCGACGTGTGACTGCACTGCTGAAGGTTGGGTTGTTTTGCCTCTGAGCGGCACTTTTTTGCACACCATGGGCTAAATGGCCAGGTCACATGAACCCCGAAGTCTCAGAGAAGGTTGGGGGAGGGGACCCACTGGAACAGCTGTTGGGAGACAGATGGTAGCCTCCCGTCAAGGCCGTCCAGCGTGTTCTTTAACGTGCACAGGGTATGGCTCTCCCACACACGGGGCAATGGTTTAACGTCCCATCCGACGGACGGCGGCCTTTCCAAGCCCATCGGTGTCCCCTACTGACCGTGGGCAGGGCGGGGAATTTTGCGGAGATAAATCTCAACGCTGACCCAGCTGGGACTCGAACCTGGGAACTACAGATTACGAGCCTGGCGCGCTACCGACTGAGCCACCCCCGCCCCAGCACTGCTGAGGGCTCGAGGAGGACCAACCCGTTATTGGACACGCATCCCATGACTTTTGACCTCTCAGTGTATTATACAGTCTAATATTAGTCTTTAGGTATATATGCCTATTTCACCACACTCTCTATAGATTCTTAAAACTGCCGGCAGCAATCCCTATTCCCTATTCGTCTGTTAATTTCATGCAACACATCACCAATATCCGTTACATAGGTCCCAAGAAAATTAAACTGAGACACTTGCTCAAGACTGCAACCATTCAAATTAACTGAAACAGCCTGCCTGAGCAATTTTCATCATTTTAGTTTTTTCTCCATTTATAGCCAAACCTACTCTACTACCAGTTTCATCAACAGCCCTAATGAAAGAGTTTATCTCATCAACAACATTTGCCAAGAGGGTTAAATCATCAGCATAATCTAAGTCAGAAATTTTCGTATCTCCAGCCCATTCAAGGCCAAAATCTTTCCCTTGAAGTGAATTTCGCATAACATAATCAATAACCAAGCTAAAGAGAAAAGGAGACAAAATGCACCCTTGTTGAACACCAGAAGTAATACTAAACCAATTGCTACAAGCTTTACCAACTCTCACACACGACTCAGTGTTATTATAGAGAGCTTTCATTATGTTAACTAACTTGTCTGGTATACCATACGATCTCACAATCAACCACAAATTATGACGATCAACAAAGTCGAAAGTCTTTTTGAAATCAGCAAAGCTAGAAACCAAAGGTTTCTGAAACTCTAAACATTTCTCAAGAATCTGCCTAAGTGAAAATATCTGATCCACACATCCCCTACCACTTCTGAATCCACATTGCTCATCACGCAACTGCCTGTCAACCAGATTCTTAATTCTATTAAGCACAATCATGGAAAGAACTTTACCTGGAACAGAGAGTAGGCCCCTATAGTTATCACAAGAACTGCGATCACCTTTTTTGAAAATAGGGATAACAGTGCTCTGGTAAAATCCATAGGAACCATGCCTTTATCATAAAAGATATTCAAAATTTCAGTCATCCAAGTGGTAACCGAAACATTCCCAGCTCTAAGCATTTCAGTAGTAATTTCATCTACACCTGGGGATTTATGAAGTTTAAGTTTAGAAAGAGACAAAATAACTTCAGATTGTGTTATAGGGCCAACATTAAAGCCATCAATGCATCTATCATCATTGCAAACAATGGGAGTAGAACTAACTACATTGTTTAGAACATCACTGAAATGCTCAGCCCACCTAGCCACGACAGAATCCTCCCCTTCTATAACCTTACCTTGTTTATCCTTCAATCCCTGTATACCTGTCTGTTTTCTACCACACAAAACATTAACTATCTGGTACAGCTCTCTGCTGTTGTGCTGTCTAACTGCTTCCTCGGATTTGTCAGCCAAGCCATCAAGCCAAATATTCTTATCAGTAGCTAACTGATCCTTTACACGTTTACTAAGCTCTCTGTAATCCTTTCCATTAGGACTAGTTGGGTTTGATGAGACAACACCTAAAAAAATAATCAAATGCTCAGTTTATTTTTCAGAAAAAGCAAAATTGTGCAAGAAAATGCAGTTTTGTAAAAAAACATCAAACCTGAAATATAAATTACATTCGGATGTTTTTCTTATTGATTATTGACAGCAATGTCTATTGTCTTTGTCATTCTCGTGCTATATAACAAACCGATTGGTTTCATATTCGAACTCGAGATCTGTTTCTTTTTGATACAAAGATTTATTTATTAAAAGCAATATTTGTCGTTTCAGCAGGTATTGAGTGATATTACTCTACCCAGTTATCCTTGTATCAGTAATAACTTAGTAACAGGCTAGGAGTTAGAAAAAACCGAGGGGGGTGTGAGCCAATGCAGTAGAATATTTCCCCCATTTACAGGTCTTTTAAAAAAAATTCTTGAAAAATGAATGAAATGTAACTTTAATATTTTGCCTCTATTAATAATTTTCGTAATTTTATTTGCCTCTATTAATAATTCTCGTTTAATAATTTTTTGCCTCTATTACTCATATTAGACTTCTGAAAGGGAGAGGGCATGGCCCTCTTCCCCCCCCCCACACACATCCGACCCTACTAAGTAATAACTATAAAACAATATTATACCAAAAATACACAGACAGAACATGAAACAAACACACAGAGAAAAAATTAAACACACAAAACACAAATTAACACACACACACTGGAACAAACACACATAATAAAATAAACACAGAGACAAATGAAATAAACACACACATACACAATGAAATAAACACACACGCACACACAATGAAATAAACAGACAGACAAATGAAATAAACACACAGACAAATGAAATAAACACACAGACATAAAATGAAACACACACTGAAACAAACACAGATGCAGACAATGAAACAATTACACAGATGCACACAACGAAACAAACATAGATGCACACAATGAAACAGACACACAGATGCACACAATGAAACAAACACACAGATGCACACAATGAAACAAACACACAGATGCACACAATGAAACAAACACACAGATGCACACAATGAAACAAACACACAGATGCACACAATGAAACAAACACACAGATACACACAATGAAACAAACACACTGATACACACAATGAATCAAACACAGATGCACACAATGAATCAAACACAGATGCACACAATGAAACAAACACAGTGCACACAATGAAACAAACACAGATGCACACAATGAAACAAACACAGATGCACACAATGAAACAATCACACAGATGCATACAATAAAAGAAATACACAGATGCACACAATGAAACAATCACACAGTGACAGAAACACACAGATATACACAATGAAACAAACACACAGATGCACACAATGAGAGAAGCACACAGATGCACACAATGAAACAAACACACAGATGCACACAATGAAACAAACACACAAACATAAAATGAAACAAACACAGATGCACACAACGAAACAATTACACAGATGCATACAATGAAACAAACACAGATGCATACAATGAAACAGACACACAGATGCACACAATGAAACAAACACACAGATGCACACAATGAAACAAACACAGAGATGCACACAATGAAACAAACACACAGATGCACACAATGAAACAAACACACTGATACACACAATGAATCAAACACAGATGCACACAATGAATAAAACACAGATGCACACAATGAAACAAACACAGATGCACACAATGAAACAAACACAGATGCACACAATGAAACAAACACAGATGCACACAATGAAACAATCACACAGATGCATACAATAAAAGAAATACACAAATGCACACAATGAAACAATCACACAGTGACAGAAACACACAGATATACACAATGAAACAAACACACAGATGCACACAGAGAGAAGCACACAGATGCACACAATGAAACAAACACACAGATGCACACAATGAAACAAACACACAGATGCACACAATGAAACAAACACACAGATGCACACAATGAAACAAACACACAAACATAAAATGAAACACACACTGAAACAAACACAGATGCACACAACGAAACAATTACACAGATGCACACAATGAAACAAACACAGATGCACACAATGAAACAGACACACAGATGCACACAATGAAACAAACACACAGATGCACACAATGAAACAAACACACAGATGCACACAATGAAATAAACACACAGATGCACACAATGAAACAAACACACAGATACATAATGTAACCAACTCGCAAAGAATCAAGAAATAAACTAATGGATTGAGAGACTTCTGCTAACTTTTTTACGAATTTTATTTTCCTCTCAACTCAATCCTCATCAAATCGATCCATTTTTTCCTTTTTTATGTCGTATTCGTGGTGAAATGGACATGTCGTTTACTTAAAAAATTGCATGTAAATATTGAGCATTTGATGTTTCGTGCAATGCAACGAATACTTAACCGGCGTTCGCAGAACGGGCTTTGATGGCAAAACGATATCGGTTGGAGACATAACAGAACATTTTAAAGCATAAAATCTCTCTTTCCAGTTGAATTTTCCGACTAGCAGCGCATTTGATAATATATCCCAATACTGTAAGGTGGATGAAATAATCACAAAAAATGGGAACTTATATATAGCCAATTAATCTGGTGTATTTTGGGTTGTTTTACCTCTGAACGGCACTTTTTTGCACAACATGGGCTAAATGGACAGGTCACATGGACCCCGAAGGCTCAGAGAAGGTTGAGGGAGGGGACCCACTGGAACAGCTGTTGAGAGACAGATGGTAGCCTCCGTCAAGGCCATCCAGCGTGTTCTTTAACGTGCACAGGGTATGGCTCTCCCGCACACGGGGCCACGGCTTAACGTCCTATCCGACGGACGGCGGCCTTTCCAAGACCATCGGTGTCCCCTACTGACCGTGTGCAGGGCGGGGAGTTTGCGGAGATAAATCTCAACGCTGACCCAGCTGGGACTCGAACTCGGGAACTGCATAATCTCGGGTCCTTAACTCAATTTGATTGAACTTTCTAAAATATAAATTATGCGACATTCATCAAGGTCGCAAGCTTTCATTTGATATATAACTCGTTACGATCAACCCTGTGAAAGCATTTACCCCTGCTTTATTTATTTATTTTCTTGTGGTGATGGGTAGGGGGGGGGCACAAAAGAGGGGACATAATTTGAGAGATCTCATAATGCTTCTAATCTTAGAAGCTTTCATTTCAGATAAAACTCCTCATGCTCAGTAATCGTTTATATACCTTTTTTATGGGGAGGGGAGAAAAATTGAGGGAGACCAAATCCTAACGTTGCATTAAGTTAGGATCAAGAGAAATTGCATACTAAATATGATGATCGTAGCTCTTATCGTTTGGGAAGAGTTCTTTCCAGTTTTTGGGAGGGTGTGTGTGAAAAGGTTGAATGTAAGGCTTACGTTGCTTTAAGATGTGATATCAAGTTGTGAACTAAATTTGGCGGGAGTCAGTCGACAGCGCGTCAGGCTCGTAATCTGCAGTTCCCAGGTTCGACTCTGACCTGGCCAGCGTTGATATCTATTTCTGTAAAACTCCCACGTCCTGCTCTCGCTCAGTAGGAGACACAGATGGGCTTGGGAAGACCGCCGTCTGTCGGATGGGACGTTAAGCTGTGGCCCCGTGTGCGCGAAGGAACTCTCCCAACAGCTGTTCCAGTGGGTTCCCTCCACCAACCTTCTCTGAGCCTTCGGGGTCCTTGTGACCTGGCCATTTAGCCTATTTGGTGTGCAAAAAAGTCCCGCTCAGAGATGAAACAACCCAACCCACTGTTGCAAAATCAAAACCCCAGAGTGAAAACTTTCGCTTATTCCCTGTAACACACAGAGTGAAAGCATGCATTCATTCCCTAGCACCCAGAGTGCAAATATTCTTTTGTTCCTTGTATTACATAGAATGCAAATATTCGGTTATTCCCTGTAGCACCCAGTGTGCAAGCATGCCTTTATTCCCTGTAGTACCCAGACTGTAAGCATGCATTTATTCCCTGTAGTACCCAGAGTGCAACCATGCAATTATTCCCTGTAGTACCCAGAGTGCAAACATTCGGTTATTCCCTGTAGCACCTAGAAAGCAAATATTCCTTTATTCCCTGTAGCACACACTGTAAACATTCGTATTTTCCCTGTAAGACCTAGAATGGAAACAGTCGTATTTCTGAGCACCACCTGTAATATAGACATTAAATTTTGGCTGGTTCCCATCACCATATTTATTTGAAAACATTCAATTTTCCCTGTAAGACCTAGAATGGAAACAGTCGTATTTCTGAGCACCACCTGTAATATAGACATTAAATTTTGGCTGGTTCCCATCACCATATTTATTTGCAAACATTCAATTTTCCAAACACTATCTGTAATGGAAACATTAATTTTTTCTGCGTGCTGGTGATGCAAATATAAATATTTTTTCCTTGATGTCAGCTACAATGGAATCAGTTAATATTTACGTGCACCAAAGGTAATATAGATATTCAATTTTCCCCTACACCGCCTAAAATTCAGACTTTAGATTTTTACAAATGCCATTCCTGATCCAAGCATTCAATTTTTAGTGTGCCACTTAGAATGCAAACCATCAATTTTCCACTCACCATTTCTGATGCAAACATTCAGGTTTTCCTGCTTGCCATCTGTTATGCAGACATTCAGTTTGTTCGTGCAGAACCGACATTTACAAACAGTCATCATTTCCCTGGATTCATTTTCAAACATTCAATTTTCCAAATACCACCTCTGATGCAAACTTCAAATTTTCAAATACCATCTGTGGATCAAACATTTAATTTTCTAAATACCACGTGTAAAGCAAAATTTACCATTTTCCAAATACCACATGTGATGCAAACATTCATTTTCCCAAATACCACCTGTGATGAAAATTTTCAATTTTTCGAATACCAAGAGTGATGCAAACATTCAAGTTTTCAAACACCACCTCTCAAGTAAACATTCCATTCTCCAAATAACCACCTGCGATGCAAACATTCTATTTTCCAAATGCAATCTGTGGCTCAAGCATTTAATTTTCTAAATACCACGTGTAAAACAAAATTTACCATTTTCCAAATACCACACGTGATGCAAATATTCAGTTTCCCAAATACCACCTGTGATGAAAATTTTAAATATTTCGAATACCACCAGTGATGCAAACATTCAAGTTTTCAAACACCACCTCTAAAGCAAACATTCAAATTTCAAAATAGCACTTGTGATCCAAACACTCCATTTTCCAAATACCACCTGTGATGAAAATTTTCAATATTTCGAATACCACCAATGATGCAAACATTCAAGTTTTCAAACACCACCTCTCAAGCAAACATTCAAATTTCAAAATAGCACCTGTGATGCAAACACTCCATTTTCCAAATACCACCTGTGATGAAAATTTTCAATATTTCGAATACCACCAGTGATGCAAACATTCAAGTTTTCAAACACCACCTGTCAAGCAAACATTCAAATTTCAAAATAGCACCTGTGATGCAAACACTCCATTTTCCAAATACCACCTGTGATGAAAATTTTAAATATTTCGAATACCACCAGTGATGCAAACATTCAAGTTTTCAAACACCACCTCTCAAGAAAACATTCAAATTTCAAAATAGCACCTGTGACGCAAACACTCCATTTTCCAAATACCACCTGTGATGAAAATTTTCAATGATTCGAACACCACCAGTGATGCAAACATTCAAGTTTTCAAACACCACCTCTCAAGCAAACATTCAAATTTCAAAATAGCACCTGTGATGCAAACACTCCATTTTCCAAATACCACCTGTGATGAAAATTTTCAATTTTTCGAATACCATCAGTAATGCAAACATTCAAGTTTTCAAACACCACCTCTCAAGTAAACATTCCATCCTCGAAATACCACCTGCGATGCAAACATTCCATTTTCCAAATGCCATCTGTGGCTCAAGCATTTAATTTTCTAAATACCACGTGTAAAGCAAAATTTACCATTTTCCAAATACCACATGTGATGCAAACATTCAGTTTCCCAAATACCACCTGTGATGAAAATTTTAAATATTTCGAATACCACCAGTGATGCAAACATTCAAGTCTTCAAACACCACCTCTCAACAAAAAAAATTCAAATTTCAAAATAGCACCTGTGACGCAAACACTCCATTTTCCAAATACCACCTGTGATGAAAATTTTAAATGATTCGAACACCACCAGTGATGCAAACATTCAAGTTTTCAAACACCACCTCTCAAGCAAACATTCAAATTTCAAAATAGCACCTGTGATGCAAACACTCCATTTTCCAAATACCACCTGTGATGAAAATTTTCAATTTTTCGAATACCACCAGTAATGCAAACATTCAAGTTTTCAAACACCACCTCTCAAGTAAACATTCCATCCTCGAAATACCACCTGCGATGCAAACATTCCATTTTCCAAATGCCATCTGTGGCTCAAGCATTTAATTTTCTAAATACCACGTGTAAAGCAAAATTTACCATTTTCCAAATACCACATGTGATGCAAACATTCAGTTTCCCAAATACCACCTGTGATGAAAATTTTCAATATTTCGAATACCACCAGTGATTCAAACATTCAAGTTTTCAAGCACCACCTCTCAAGCAAACATTCAAATTTCAAAATAGCACTTGTGACGCAAACACTCCGTTTTCCAAATACCACCTGTGATGGAAATTTTCAATATTTCGAATACCAGCAGTGATGGAAACATTCAAGTTTCCAAACACCACCTCTCAAGCAAACATTCAAATTTCAAAATAGCACTTGTGATGCAAACACTCCATTTTCCAAATACCACCTGTGATGAAAATTTTCATTATTTCGAATACCACCAGTGGTGCAAACATTCAAGGTTTCAAACACCACCTCTCAAGCAAACATTCAAATTTCGAAATAGCACTTGTGACGCAAACACTCCATTTTCCAAATACCACCTGTGATGGAAATTTTCAATATTTCGAATACCACCAGTGATGTAAACATTCAAGTTTTCAAACACCACCTCTCAAGCAAACATTCAAATTTCAAAATAGCACCTGTGATGCAAACACTCCATTTTCCAAATACCACCTGTGATGAAAATTTTCAATATTTCGAATACCACCAGTGATGCAAACATTCACGTTTTCAACACTACCTCTCAAGCAAACATTAAAATTTCAAAATACCACCTGTGATGCAAACACTCCATTTTCCAAATACCACCTGTGATGAAAATTTTCAATATTTCGAATACCACCAGTGATGCAAACATTCAAGTTTTCAAACACCACCTCTGAAGCAAACATTCAAATTTCAAAATAGCACTTGTGATGCAAACACTCCATTTTCCAAATACCACCTGTGATGAAAATTTTCAAAATTTCGAATACCACCAGTGATGCAAACATTCAAGGTTTCAAACACCACCTCTCAAGCAAACTTTTCAAATTTCAAAATAGCACCTGTGATGCAAACACTCCATTTTCCAAATACTACCTGTGATGAAAATTTTCAATTTTTCGAATAATACCAGTAATGCAAACATTCAAGTTTTCAAACACCACCTCTCAAGTAAACATTCCATTCTCGAAATACCACCTGCGATGCAAACATTCCATTTTCCAAATGCCATCTGTGGCTCAAGCATTTAATTTTCTAAATACCACGTGTAAAGCAAAATTTACCATTTTCCAAATACCACATGTGATGCAAACATTCAGTTTCCCAAATACCACCTGTGATGAAAATTTTCAATATTTCGAATACCAGCAGTGATGCAAACATTCAAGTTTTCAAACACCACCTCTCAAGCAAACATTCAAATTTCAAAATAGCACCTGTGATGCAAACACTCCGTTTTCGAAATACCACCCGTGATGAAAATTTTCAATATTTCGAATACTACCAGTGATGCAAACATCCAAGTTTTCAAACACCACCTCTCAAGCAAACATTCAAATTTCAAAATAGCACCTGTGATGCAAACACTCCATTTTCCAAATACCACCTGTGATGAAAATTTTCAATATTTCGAATACCACCAGTGATGCTAACATTCAAGTTTTCAAACACCACCTCTCAAGCAAACATTCAAATTTCAAAATAGCACCTGTGATGCAAACACTCCATTTTCCAAATACCACCTATGATGAAAATTTTCAATATTTCGAATACCACCAGTGATGCAAACATTCAAGTTTTCAAACACCACCTCTCAAGCAAACATTAAAATTTCAAAATAGCACCTGTGATGCAAACACTCCATTTTCCAAATACAACCTGTGATGAAAATTTTCAATACTTCGAATACCACCAGTGATGCAAACATTCAAGTTTTCAAACACCACCTCTCAAGCAAACATTCAAATTTCAAAACAGTACCTGTGATGCAAACCCTCCATTTTCCAAATACCACCTGTGATGAAAATTTTCAATATTTCGAATACCACCACTGATGGAAACATTCAAGTTTCCAAACACCACCTCTCAAGCAAACATTCAAATTTCAAAATAGAACCTGTGATGCAAACACTCCATTTTCCAAATACCTCCTGTGATGGAAATTTTCAATATTTCGAATACCACCAGTGATGCAAACATTCAAGTTCTCACAACACCACCCCTCAAGAAAACATTCAAATTTCAAAATAGCACCTGTGATGCAAACACTCCATTTTCCAAATACCACCTGTGATGAAAATTTTCAATATTTCGAATACCACCAGTGATGCAAACATTCAAGTTCTCACAACACCACCCCTCAAGAAAACATTCAAATTTCAAAATACCACCTGTGATGCAAACACTCCGTTTTCCAAATACCACCTGTGATGAAAATTTTCAATATTTCGAATACCACCACTGATGGAAACATTCAAGTTTCCAAACACCACCTCTCAAGCAAACATTCAAATTTCAAAATAGCACCTGTGATGCAAACACTCCATTTTCCAAATACCACCTGTGATGAAAATTTTCAAAATTTCGAGTACCACCAGTGATGCAAACATTCAAGTTTTCAAACACCACCTCTCAAGCGAACATTCAAATTTCAAAATAGCACCTGTGATGCAAACACTCCATTTTCCAAATACCACCTGTGATGAAAATTTTAAAAATTTCGAATACCACCAGTGATGCAAACATTCAAGGTTTCAAACACCACCTCTCAAGCAAACATTCAAATTTCAAAATAGCACCTGTGATGCAAACACTCCATTTTCCAAATACCACCTGTGATGAAAATTTTCAATTTTTCGAATACCACCAGTAATGCAAACATTCAAGTTTTCAAACACCACCTCTCAAGTAAACATTCCATCCTCGAAATAACACCTGCGATGCAAACATTCCATTTTCCAAATGCCATCTGTGGCTCAAGCATTTAATTTTCTAAATACCACGTGTAAAGCAAAATTTACCATTTTCCAAATACCACATGTGATGCAAACATTCAGTTTCCCAAATACCACCTGTGATGAAAATTTTCAATATTTCGAATACCACCAGTGATGCAAACATTCAAGTTTTCAAGCACCACCTCTCAAGCAAACATTCAAATTTCGAAAGAGCACTTGTGACGCAAACACTCCATTTTCCAAATACCACCTGTGATGAAAATTTTCAATATTTCGAATACCACCAATGATGCAAACATTCAGGTTTTCAAACACCACCTCTCAAGCAAACATTCAAATTTCAAAATAGCACTTGTGATGCAAACACTCCATTTTCCAAATACCACCTGTGATGAAAATTTTCATTATTTCGAATACCACCAGTGGTGCAAACATTCAAGGTTTCAAACACCACCTCTCAAGCAAACATTCAAATTTCAAAATAGTACCTGTGATGCAAACACTCCATTTTCCAAATACCACCTGTGATGGAAATTTTGAATATTTCGAATACCACCAGTGATGGAAACACTCAAGTTTCCAAACACCACCTCTCAAGCAAACATTCAAATTTCAAAATAGCACCTGTGATGAAAATTTTCAATATTTCGAATACCACCAGTGATGTAAACATTCAAGTTTTCAAACACCACCTCTCAAGCAAACATTCAAATTTCAAAATAGCACCTGTGATGCAAACACTCCATTTTTTAAATACCACCTGTGATGAAAATTTTCAATATTTCGAATACCACCAGTGATGCAAACATTCACGTTTTCAACACTACCTCTCAAGCAAACATTAAAATTTCAAAATACCACCTGTGATGCAAACACTCCATTTTCCAAATACCACCTGTGATGAAAATTTTCAATATTTCGAATACCACCAGTGATGCAAACATTCAAGTTTTCAAACACCACCTCTGAAGCAAACATTCAAATTTCAAAATAGCACTTGTGATGCAAACACTCCATTTTCCAAATACCACCTGTGATGAAAATTTTCAAAATTTCGAGTACCACCAGTGATGGAAACATTCAAGTTTTCAAACACCACCTCTCAAGCAAACATTCAAATTTCAAAATAGCACCTGTGATGCAAACACTCCATTTCCCAAATACCACCAATGATGGAAATTTTCAATATTTCAAATACCACCAGTGATGCAACATTCAAGTTTTCAAACACCACCTGTCCAGCAAACATTCAAATTTCAAAATAGTACCTGTGATGCAAACACTCCATTTTCCAAATACCACCTGTGATGAAAATTTTCAATATTTCGAATACCACCAGTGATGGAAACACTCAAGTTTCCAAACACCACCTCTCAAGCAAACATTCAAATTTCAAAATAGCACCTGTGATGAAAATTTTCAATATTTCGAATACCACCAGTGATGTAAACATTCAAGTTTTCAAACACCACCTCTCAAGCAAACATTCAAATTTCAAAATAGCACCTGTGATGCAAACACTCCATTTTCCAAATACCACCTGTGATGAAAATTTTCAATATTTCGAATACCACCAGTGATGCAAACATTCACGTTTTCAACACTACCTCTCAAGCAAACATTAAAATTTCAAAATACCACCTGTGATGCAAACACTCCATTTTCCAAATACCACCTGTGATGAAAATTTTCAATATTTCGAATACCACCAGTGATGCAAACATTCAAGTTTTCAAACACCACCTCTGAAGCAAACATTCAAATTTCAAAATAGCACTTGTGATGCAAACACTCCATTTTCCAAATACCACCTGTGATGAAAATTTTCAAAATTTCGAATACCACCAGTGATGCAAACATTCAAGGTTTCAAACACCACCTCTCAAGCAAACTTTTCAAATTTCAAAATAGCACCTGTGATGCAAACACTCCATTTTCCAAATACTACCTGTGATGAAAATTTTCAATTTTTCGAATAATACCAGTAATGCAAACATTCAAGTTTTCAAACACCACCTCTCAAGTAAACATTCCATTCTCGAAATACCACCTGCGATGCAAACATTCCATTTTCCAAATGCCATCTGTGGCTCAAGCATTTAATTTTCTAAATACCACGTGTAAAGCAAAATTTACCATTTTCCAAATACCACATGTGATGCAAACATTCAGTTTCCCAAATACCACCTGTGATGAAAATTTTCAATATTTCGAATACCAGCAGTGATGCAAACATTCAAGTTTTCAAACACCACCTCTCAAGCAAACATTCAAATTTCAAAATAGCACCTGTGATGCAAACACTCCGTTTTCGAAATACCACCCGTGATGAAAATTTTCAATATTTCGAATACTACCAGTGATGCAAACATCCAAGTTTTCAAACACCACCTCTCAAGCAAACATTCAAATTTCAAAATAGCACCTGTGATGCAAACACTCCATTTTCCAAATACCACCTGTGATGAAAATTTTCAATATTTCGAATACCACCAGTGATGCTAACATTCAAGTTTTCAAACACCACCT
Source organism: Ryuthela nishihirai (assembly GCA_038380435.1). Classification (NCBI taxonomy): domain Eukaryota; kingdom Metazoa; phylum Arthropoda; class Arachnida; order Araneae; family Heptathelidae; genus Ryuthela; species Ryuthela nishihirai. Next base: position 27,860,964 of record JAWZYU010000026.1, read on the forward strand.
CTCAAGCAAACATTCAAATTTCAAAATAGCACCTGTGATGCAAACACTCCATTTTCCAAATACCACCTGTGATGAAAATTTTCAATATTTCGAATACCACCAGTGATGCAAACATTCAAGTTTTCAAACACCACCTCTCAAGCAAACTTTTCAAATTTCAAAATAGCACCTGTGATGCAAACACTCCATTTTCCAAATACTACCTGTGATGAAAATTTTCAATTTTTCGAATACCATCAGTAATGCAAACATTCAAGTTTTCAAACACCACCTCTCAAGTAAACATTCCATTCTCGAAATACCACCTGCGATGCAAACATTCCATTTTCCAAATGCCATCTGTGGCTCAAGCATTTAATTTTCTAAATACCACGTGTAAAGCAAAATTTACCATTTTCCAAATACCACATGTGATGCAAACATTCAGTTTCCCAAATACCACCATTGATGAAAATTTTCAATATTTCGAATACCAGCAGTGATGCAAACATTCAAGTTTTCAAGCACCACCTCTCAAGCAAACATTCAAATTTCGAAAGAGCACTTGTGATGCAAACACTCCATTTTCCAAATACCACCTGTGATGAAAATTTTCAATATTTCGAATACCACCAATGATGCAAACATTCAGGTTTTCAAACACCACCTCTCAAGCAAACATTCAAATTTCAAAATAGCACCTGTGATGCAAACACTCCATTTCCCAAATACCACCAATGATGGAAATTTTCAATATTTCAAATACCACCAGTGATGCAACATTCAAGTTTTCAAACACCACCTGTCCAGCAAACATTCAAATTTCAAAATAGTACCTGTGATGCAAACACTCCATTTTCCAAATACCACCTGTGATGAAAATTTTCAATATTTCGAGTACCACCAGTGATGCAAACATTCAAGTTTTCAAACACCACCTCTCAAGCAAACATTCAAATTTCATAATAGCACCTGTGATGCAAACACTCCATTTTCCAAATACCACCTGTGACGAAAATTTTCAATACTTCGAATACCACCAGTGATGCAAACATTCAAGTTTTCAAACACCACCTCTCAAGCAAACATTCAAATTTCAAAATAGCACCTTTGATTCAAACACTCCATTTTCCAAATACCACCTGTGATGAAAATTTTCAATATTTCGAGTACCACTAGTGATGGAAACATTCAAGTTTTCAAACACCACCTCTCAAGCAAACATTCAAATTTCAAAATAGCACCTGTGATGCAAACACTCCATTTTCCAAATACCACCTATGATGAAAATTTTGAATATTTCGAATACCACCAGTGATGCAAACATTCAAGTTTCCAAACACCACCTCTCAAGCAAACATTCAAATTTCAAAATAGCACCTGTGATGCAAACACTCCGTTTTCCAAATACCACCTGTGATGGAAATTTTCAATATTTCGAATACCACCAGTGATGCAAACATTCAAGTTTTCAAACATCACCTCTCAAGCAAACATTCAAATTTCAAAATAGCACCTGTGATGCAAACACTCCATTTCCCAAATACCACCTGTGATGAAAATTTTCAATATTTCGAATACCACCAGTGATGCAAACATTCAAGTTTTCAAACATCACCTCTCAAGCAAACATTCAAATTTCAAAATAGCACCTGTGATGCAAACACTCCGTTTTCCAAATACCACCTGTGATGAAAATTTTCAATATTTCGAATACCACCAGTGATGCAAACACATCAAGTCTTCAAACACCACCTCTCAAGCAAACATTCAAATTTCAATATAGCACCTGTGATGCAAACACTCCGTTTTCCAAATACCACCTGTGATGAAAATTTTAAATATTTCGAATACCACCAGTGATGCAAACATTCAAGTTTTCAAACACCACCTCTCAAGCAAACATTCAAATTTCAAAATAGCACCTGTGATGCAAACACTCCATTTCCCAAATACCACCTGTGATGAAAATTTCCAATATTTCGAATACCACCAGTGATGCAAACATTCAAGTTTTCAAACATCACCTCTCAAGCAAACATTCAAATTTCAAAATAGCACCTGTGATGCAAACACTCCATTTTCCAAATACCACATGTGACGCACTTTTCTCATGCAGACATAATGCTGCTGACGTCCTCTGGCACTAAGCAGTAGCTTTGAGTAGTACAGCTTGGGTTTGTAAAGGATTAAACCTCAATTCGTTTGAATAAGTGGTTTGAAACAAAATTAACTGATGCATTTCACATTATTTTGATAATGAAGCATCTTGGTTTATCTTCTGAGAAAATATCCATTTTAAAAAAAACGTTATTCATTATACAAATTATTTGCAATATTTCAGAGACCACCTGTGGTATCTGATTTTTTTTTCTAATTTAATGGCTTGTATGTGAGGAGATTAGATCTAGCATTTATAAACTTATAACTCAGCCTTACATTTCTTATATAAATTTTTTATAATGCTAGGAAATCATATATTTTGATGAACTAAGTTTTTTTTAAATTTAATTTTCTCGGAATTTTTAAGCATATAATTATAATGACCATAAGGATAATTTTTTTAACACCAATTGCTTATTAAGTAGCATTTATATACATTTTTTTTTCCATTTAGTCGCCAGTTTCTTAAATGCAGTGTTATTGTAATAGAATACCAATATTTCGAAGTGCTATGTTTACTTAAGTAACAAGAATAATTTTATACATAAAATATCAAGGAATTGCCAAAGTTTCCTTGTCACGACGGCGTGATCTCCAAAAAAAAGTCCAGCTCTGACACCAAAGGACTTCTTTTCTGGGAATGATTAAAAACATCGTTCATTCCGAAAAAATTCCAAATTTTAGAGCATTTAAAGGAAAGAATCCATGTTGCTCGTGTTACACCAGACATACTATGGAGAGACTATAGAGAGAATATGGATATGACACCATCATTAGCACCACATTGAAGTCTGTTGAATAAAAAACGCAACTTTGAGATTTAATTATATCTACAAAACGTACCATCTCTGAGCTGATGGTACATTTAACACACATGCTTTTTTGCATTATAAAAATATAATAAATACCCCCTCAAGCAGCTCTTGCCACAGAGGTCTGACAGGAGCCTGTCAGTTTATATGCCACAGTAGAAGATCTGAGAGGATGGCAGGATCTCAGTAGAAAACAATACGAACCTCCATGCCTTACCCGGGGCTCGAACCCAGGTCCCTTAGATCAGTAGTAATTATTTAATTAAAAGTAGCATTTTAAAATGAGGATACTCTTTTGTGATGACCCTGTAGTTTCAAAGTGATACAGCAATATTTACAGAACATTAATTTTGACTAAAATTAATTTTACTTACAGTGCGGTAAGGAGACAGTTAAATCGTTAGAGCGTTCACTAATGTTTCCCAGCTGCGGGTTCCGACTATGCCTACGGGGAGGGGGTAGCTCAGTCAGTAGCGCGCCAGGCTCGTAATCTGTGCTTTCCAGGTTCGAGTCCCACTTGTACCATCGTTGAGATTTATCTCCGCTAAACTATAACCCATTTTTGGGTGGCTTAGTTGTCATGTGACACGAAGATTGGCAGATCACTAATTTCTAAAAAAAATCGTTGTTAGATATTTTTCTGAATTCTGCAATCAACCATAGTGTTTGGATATTTTTTTGAGCGACTGTACTCTTTTTATTTACTCTTGTCCTATATTTGAACTCCATTGAATTGTTTTCGAGAGCTCATTCTGTAGAAAGTGAAAGATCAAGTCCCAAAAACCCAAAGTTCGAAAGAAAGTTTGAAAAGGCGACTTACTGTATAGTTAATAGGAAGGGATGGAGGCTTGGGATAAATGCCCTCGTTACAAAGACCACGGGATGAGAATAGGATTTGAAACGGGGACTCTAGTCGATTTGTTAGCACCAAATGGAAGTCTTGGCTGAATGGTCAATTTATAAAGCTCCTCGATGTTGGAAACAGAGTTGCTGAGGGAGACACACTGAACGGTTATTACGAAACAAATGGAAGATTCTCGGTAAGTCCACTGAAGGAGTTTCTTTTAAAGGGGGCAGATGGGTTTTAATGGAGAGGGATTGGGTTGGGTTGTTTTACCTCTGAGCGGCACTTTTTTGCACACCATGGGCTAAATGGCCAGGTCACATGGACCCCGAAAGCTCAGAGAAGGTTGAGGGAGGGGACCCACTGGAACAACTGTTGGGAGACAGATGGTAGCCTCCCGTCAAGGCCATCCAGCGTGTTCTTTAACGTGCACAGGGTATGGCTCTCCCGCACACGGGGCCACGGCTTAACGTCCCATCCGACGGACGGCGGCCTTTCCAAGCCCATCGGTGTCCCCTACTGACCGTGGGCAGGGCGGGGAATTTTGCGGAGATAAATCTCAACGCTGACCCAGCTGGGACTCGAACCTGGAAACTACAGATTACGAGCCTGGCGCGCTACCGACTGAGCCACCCCCGCCCCTAATGGAGAGGGGAAAACATGGCTTAGGGTGAAAGATTTTTTTTGGTCGATGTTTCTGTTGATCACTTTCTCATTTGTGCTTCATTTTGTTTACGGTGCGCTTTACATCTCCTTCCTAATTTTTCTTGTGCTCCGTGGGTGATATGTATACATTTAGGGGGGGGGGGGAAGAAAGGATATAAAGAGTGAAAGACATAACAGTTTTGACGAACTCTTATTGATTTTTCTTGTGTAAAACAAAAACTTTACAGCATGCATAATCAAAACCAGTTTTCTCACGACTATAAGGGGAGAGAGAGAGATGTCGGCTCAGTCGATAGCGTGCGAAGCTCGGCAATCTGCAGTTCCCAGGTTCGAGTCCCACCTGTGCCAGAGCTGAGATTTATCTCCGATATAACCACCTTGTCCTCTGTTAGAGATGGGACTTTAATGGGCTTGAAAAGACCGTCGTGCGATACGTTAAGTCGCTGCTCCATCTGAGGAGGGCCAATGACTGTGCACGTTAAAGAACACGCTAGATGCGCTTGATCAGAGATTTCAATCTGTCTCCTAACAATTATCAAGGGAGAAACTTTTCTGAGCTTTCGGGTTCTTTGTGACCTGGCCATTTAGCCCATTGTGTGCAAAAAGGACCGCTCAGGGGTAAATTAACTCAATCCAAATCGATGATAATTCTGCAATAGTGTAAAGACACAAAAATATATTTTATTTTGCATTTAAAACAAAAAATGATATTCTTTAAAAATTTTAAAATACTTGGGAAATAGGAATCCTTATTTTGGGAGAAGGAGGTGACTCAGTCTATAGTGCGCCGGGCACGTAATCTGCAGTTCCTAGGTTCGAGTCCCAGCTGGGTCAGTGTTGAGACTTATTTCCGCAAAACTCCCCGCCCTGCCCTCGGTCAGTAGGGGACACGATGGGCTTGGAAATGCCGCCGTCCGTCGGATGTGACGTTAACCCATGACCCCGTGTACGGGAGAGCCATACCCTATCCACATTAAAGAATATGATGGATGGCCTTGACGGGAGACTACCATCTGTCTCCCAACAGCGGCTACAATGGGTACCCTCCCCCAACCTTCTCTGTGCCCTTAAGGTCTGGCCATTTAGCCCATTGTGTGCAAAAAAGTGCCGCTCAGAGGCAAACGAAAAACCCTTATTTTCTCCCCCCTGAAAACAAACTTCTCTCTAAAGTCGCCATTTATCATAACAGTCCTGAAAGAAGCCGACAGCGGAAGGTCAGTAGCGGTATCGGAAGGAATAGCACGATAAGGAGATGGCAGGTGCGGCGTGTGTGTGTGTGTGGGGAGGGGAGGGTTGAAAGGGATGGAACAGGAGGGTGGAGTGCTCTCACGTGGAAAGGGCTGCAGGAGCGTGTGTCGGAGCCGAGCAGCAACTGATAACAGTCGCATTTGTCTTTGTTAATGGAACCTGCAAGAGATGGTGCAGAAATAACCGTTGGGTTTCGGTTTTTACTGGTTTTATTTGTTTTTATTTTATTTTCCGGTGTTGAGAGAATTCGCAGAGGTTTCATCTATTTTCATCTCTCTTAGCTTCGGTTAATGGAAGTTGATGGTCGTCCCTTAGTGATTAGGGAGGGAATCGCTCATCAGCAGAGCTCGTTCCGCTCTTCTTCTGATGAGCAGGTGCTTCAAGAAGATGCAGATATCCGCTCCGATAATCGCCAGAGGCTGAGGCTCCAAAACGAATCGATTTTGTGGTTAATCGAGGGAGACGTTGGTCACTCAACCGATAAGGAAAAAAAGAGGAGTTTGAGGCATCAGAGTGTTTAGAGGTGATCGTTACAGATGAGTCACCTGGGGTGTCTAGGGTACGATTCTCAAGTGTGATGGAGAGAGAGAGGAGACTTGTCTCAGTAATATCATCACGTCAGCCTCGTTATCTGTTTGTTTCCTGGAGTTCCAGTCCCCACTGCGCCTGCGTTGAGGTTTTCTCTCTTAACCCTAGCTCTGTCATCGGCGATGAAGGAGCAACGATGGAAAAAAGGGAACACTGATGGGGACTTCGATGTCCTAATGGATTAATTCGCTGAGATTGTGCTCGGTGAGGAAGTACAGCTGATTGGAAGGAAAAAGACTGCTCTCCATCCGATGGGACGCTAAGCCGTGGTCCTATGTGCAGGATGGCCACACACTCTGGAGTTTAAAGAACACGCTGGATGGATTTGAAGGGAGGATTTAGTCTGTCCCTAACAGATGCCCAGTGGGTCCCCTAATCAACTCTGAGCCTTCAGGGTTCTTGTGACCTAGCTACTTAGCCCATTGTGTACAAAAAGTATATATATACATTTATATTAGAAACCTAACTTTAATTTCTTAATGATATTCATACAAGTATGATGAATTTGATTTCGTACCTGGGTTCGAGCCCCGGATAAGGCATGGATGTGTGTGTGTGTTGTTTTTCTGCTGAGGTCCTGCCATCCTCTCAAACCTTCTACTTTGGCATATAAACTGACAGGCTCCTGTCAGACCTCTGTGGCAAGCAGCTGCTTGAGGGGGTATTTATTATTATTGATTATATTCCAAAAATATGCAAGGGCCCCGATTGCTGATGTCAAAAATTTGGCACCCCTGGTTCTGGATGTCTTCCTTCCCGCCTCTTCCTCCTACGCCATAAGGCAATCCGTAACCGTAATCGGGTTTTTTGGGTTGTTTTACCTGTGAGCGGCACTTTTTTGCACACCATGGGCTAAATGGCCAGGTCACAAGGACCCCTAAGGCTCAGAAAAGATTGGGGGAGGGGAACCACTGGAACAGCTGTTGGGAGACAGAGGGTAGCCTCCCGTCAAGGCCATCCAGCGTGTTCTTTAACGTGCACAGGGTATGGCTCTCCCGCACATGGGCCACGGCTTAATGTCCCATTCGACGGACGGCGGACTTTCCAAGCCCATCGGTGTCCCCCTACTGACAGTGGGCAGGGCGGGGAATTTTGCGGAGATAGTAATTCGGATTTAACCTTAAGATTAGAAGAAATAATGCCCTAAATCTTCGCTTCTTTTATTATTTTACTCTTAACATCGTGTGGTATAAATAATTTGTTTTGGTTTTTAAATGCATCTCTTCATTGGCGTCGGGAATTTTTCCAGGGGAGAACGGGGGAGGGGACAGGTGAAAATGGCTTCAGGGTGGGTGAAATATTTAGGTCGAGCGGTTCATTAATGAGAGCATTTGCGAAAACGGCAATCATGCTTATATCATAATGCAACTAAGGATGCCAAAAAAAAAGCAAAAAAAAAAGATGCTCAACTTTTTATTGAAAGTGCACGAAAAAAATGTTTCTTTCATTATTAATAAATGAATGTAAAAAATGATATGCCTCCGAAAACATTAAAAAGAAAAAATATTAAATTTCCTTAAAGAAATAGGGGAATTAATTTTTGGGTACAGTCGTTCAAAAAAATATCCGAACACTGTGGTTGATTGCAGAATTCAGAAAAAATATCTGGCAACCTTCGTGTCACGTGACACGAAGGTTGCCAGATCACTAATTTCTAAAAAAAAACGTTGCCAGATATATTTTCTGGATTCTGTAATCAACCATAGTGTTTTGCTACTTTTTTGAGCGACTGTACATCCTTTCTACATTAATGTGGATTACACAAGCGCCCCCCCCCCCCGCAGGGGAAGTTCCCCGCCCACTTGAGTGTCATCAGTTCCATTCGTACCCGTTGCATAACGTTTTCTACCAGGCCACACCATTTTGGAAACGGCTTAAATTACATATTTCTCATCACTTTAATAACAACTGTGCAAAGGTGATACGTCTTGTGGCATTCAGCAAAATCACACCTAACATATTCTACCAGGTGTAGTTTTAAATGTAATAGTGATGTGGTTGTTATATTTTTTGCACGCTATCTATACCTCTCGAAAGTACCTCGGTGGCCGCGTGGTTAGCGTGATTGGCTGCTTGCCACAAAGGATTTGGGTTGTTGGGTTGTTTTACCTCTGAGCGGCACTTTTTTGAACACCATGGGCTCTATGGCCAGGTCACATGGACCTCGAAGGTTCACAGAAGGTTGGGGGAGGGGACCCACTGGGACACCTTTGGGAGACAGATGGTAGCCTCTCGTCAAGACCATCCAGCGTGTTCTTTAACGTGCACAGGGTATGGCTCTCCCGCACACGGGGCCACGGCTTAACGTTCCATCCGACGGACGGCGGCCTTTCCAAGCCCATCGGTGTCCCCTACTGACCGTGGGCAGGGCGGGGAGTTTTGTGGAGATAAATCTCAATGCTGACCCAGCTGGGACTCGAACCTGGGAACTACAGATTACGAGCCTGGCGCGCTACAGACTGAGCCACCCCCTCCCCGCCACAAAGGAGACATGTTAACCCACGTTAACATGTTGGGTACCTACCATCTGTCTCCCAACTGCTGTCCAGTGGGTACCCATCACCCAACCTTCTCAGAGTCCTTGAAGTTTCTGTGACTTGGCCATTTAGGGGGGCACTCAGTCGATAGCGCACCAGGCTTGTAATAGGATATTCCCAAGTTCGAGCCCCACCTGTGCCAGCGTTGATATTTATCTCTGTTAACCTCCACACGACTCACGTACCGGGAGGAGGGAGGGTCCGACTCCTGGTCTTCCCCCTCTGGGTACGTCCCTGACGATGGGCTTGGAAAGGGGCCATCCGTCGGATGTGATGGTCCGGAGCCATGTCTCGATGTGCAGGATTTGGATTTACACACAATTGGGTAAACGGTCAGGTCGAAAGGACCCCGAGGGTCAAAGAAGGTCGGGGACCCACTGGCCACCCAGCGTATTCTTTAACGTGCACAGGGTATGGCTGCACATGGAGCCACGGCTTAACGTCCCATCTGATGGACGGCGGCCTTTTCAAGCCCATTGGTGTTCCCTACTGACCGAGCGCAGGGTGGGGGTTTGGCGGAGATAAATCTTAATGCTGATCCAGCTGGGACTCGAACCTGGGAACTGCCAGATTACGATCCTGGCGCGCTACCGACTGATCCACTCCCGCCACGACACAACTGGGTCTCGAACCTGGGAACTGAAAAATACGAGCCCTGTTCGCTACCGACTGAGCTTACCCTCGCCCCCAGGCCGACTCTGGGCTTGGAATCTTCGAGATTTCAGAGTTACCGTCGAGATCTAAGTTTAGTGACTATAAAAGATGGAGACTGTTGTGGAATGTAATTCAGTAAAAGTTTTGCCTAGGTTATTAACTTATGAATTATGCTAATCCTTAAAATTATGAATATCCGATTATTAAAGAAACATGAGACCATGACAATTATGCCTTTCAGTAAAACTGTTAATTTGTAATTATTATTAATGGAATTTTTTAATGTTTAATAAATTTGATTCCTTAAGTCGTCCCAATGGCCGAGTGACTAGCTTACTTGGCTATTGATGAAAGGGGAAAAAAAGGGGCTCAGTCGGCAGCGCGCCAGGCTCGTAATCTGCATTTCCCAGGTTCGAGTCCCAGCTGGGTCAGTGTTGATATTTATCTTCGCAAAACTCCCCGCCCTGCCCACGGTCAGTAGGGGACACCGATTGGACTTGGAAAGGCCGCCGTCCGTCGTATGGGACGTTACGCAGTGGTCCCGTGTGCGAGAGAGCCATACCCTGTGCGCGTTTAAGAACACGTTGTATGGCCTTGACGGGAGGCTACCATCTGTTTCCAAACAGCTGTTCCAGTGGGTCCCCCCCCCCAACCTTCTCCGAGCCTTCCGGCTTTGTTTAGCCCATGGTGTGGAAAAAAAGTGCCGCTCAGAGGTAAAACAACCCAACCCTACCCTGTCCCCAATCAATAGGGGACACCGATGAGCTTGGAAACTTGGAAAATCCGTCGGATGGGACATTAAGCCGTGGCCTCATGTGCGGGACAGATAGAGCCTGTGCACGTTAAACAACACTCTGGATAGCATCCGCCTCCTAAAAGCTGTTTAGTGGATCCCCTCCCTCCCAACCTCCTGTGATCCCTAGGAGTCCTTGTAACTTGTCCAATTAGGCCATTTTGTGCAAAAAAAAAAAAGTGCCGTTCAAAGGTAAAACAACTCAACTCATCCGATCAAAGAACCGAGTTCAAATCCCGGAAAAGGAAAGGATGTTTTTATTATTTGTGTTGCACTTCTGCTGAGCTCTCGCTTTTCTCTTAGATCTACTCTGTGGCATATTTAACTGACAGGCTCAGACTCTTGTGGCATTTTTTAAAATTATTATTCGTTAATCGTATGCACCTTAAAGGATGCACTGGATGGATGACGACAGATTTCCATATTTCTCCTAGCAGTTTTTCAGGAGGTCCCCTTCACCCAACGCAACCCTGAGCCCTCGGATTCCTTGTGACCTGGTTATTTATATTTTTATTATACCCCCTCAAGCAGCTGCTTGCCACAGAGGTCTGACAGAAGCCTGTCAGTTTATATGCCATAGTAGAAGGTCTGAGAGGATGGCAGGACCTTAGCAGAAAAACGACACAAACAGCCATGCCTTACCCAGGACTCGAACCCAGGTCCCTTAGATCAGTAGCCAAGCGCGCTAACCACTCGGCCATGGGTCATTTAGTGCTCAAAAATGCCGCGTACAGCGAAAACAACACTACATCTGTTAACATTAGGATTAATATTTTAAATATCATGTTTTGTTTATTGGTGTCCTATTACTATGTGAGAAGGGTTGGGTTGGGTTGTTTTACCTCTGAGCGGCACTTTTTGCACACCATGGGCTAAATGGCCAGGTCACATGGACCCCGAAGGCTCAGAGAAGGTTGGGGGAGGGGACCCACTGGAACAGCTGTTGGGAGACATATGGTAGCCTCCCGTCAAGGCATCCAGCGTGTTCTTTAACGTGCGCAGGGTATGGCTCTCCCGCACACGAGGCCACGGCTTAATGTCCCATCCGACGAACGGCGGCCTTTCCAAGCCCATCGGTGTCCCCTACTGACCGTGGGTAGGCGGGGAATTTTGCGGAGATAAATCTCAACGCTGACCCAGATGGGACTCGAACCTGTGAACTACAGATTACGAGCCTGGCGCGCTACCGACTGAGCCACTCCCGCCCCTTATGTGAGAAGGTTAGAGGATCTGTCTCCCAACAGCTGTTCCAGTGGGTCCCCTCCCTCTAACCTTCTCCTCCCTCTAAAACTTTTGAAAAATTAACTTACATTTTCCATGTGTGTCGTACAAATACGACTAAAGAAGTTGTGGGGACATGCCTCAAGACTAAAATCTCCGATGGCAATGCCAAGATGGAGCATCTGGTCATTTTCGCACCGACATTCCAACAAGAGCAGATATCGAACACCCCGAGAAGGAATTGTTTATGAGCATATATTTTATAAGTTCACGTCCTAATCTAAATTTGGAAATGCCCCCACCCCCCTTCCTGGCGTAAATGACATTCATCAGACCACTAGCTGTTGCCATACGCACACTCACAGATACGTGACCGCGTGCCTCTTCGGCGAGAGCTTCACACGAGCGGAAGTACCTTTACTCTGGGAGTTATGACGCACTTCCGCTCTAGTCAACACACACACACAGAGATAGGGCTTCCCCCGAAAGGTAAATCGACACTGTGGGGGAGAAGGATTTTTAAGAAGGATTGGAGCCTCCTTCCCTCGTCCCCTGCGGCGTAGTTGTTTAGCTCGAAGGTGAGGAAGAGGCGATCACTCAGGTCGACGTTACGACTGAGATTAACTGAAGAACAGACAAATTCAATTCCGGTAAATGTTAATATGTTGGGTAGCCGAAATGCAACATAGTACGTTTTTGAACCACGGTCAGTAGGAGATAAAGATGGGTTTGGAAAGACCGCCGTCCGTCGGATGGGACGTTAAGCCGTGCCACCGTGTGCTGGAGAGAGCCATACCCTGTGCACGTTAAAGAACAAGCTGGATGGCTTTGACAATAGGCCCTCCTCTCTCTCCCAACAGGTATTCCAGTGGGTCCCTTCCCTCTAACCTTATCTGATCCTTCGGGGTCCTTGTGACCTGGCTGATCAGAGGTAAAAACCCAACGTTAAAGAACACACTGGATGGCCTTGACAGGAGGCTACCCTCTCTCCCTCAACAGCTATTCCAGTGGGTCCCCTCCCCAAACCTTCTCTGAGCCTTCGGATTCCTTGTGACCTGGCCATTTAGCCCATGGTGTGCAAAAAAGTGCTGATCAGAGGTAAAAACCCAACGTTAAAGAACACACTGGATGGCCTTGACAGGAGGCTACCCTCTCTCCCCCAACAGCTATTCCAGTGGGTCCCCTCCCCCAACCTTCTCTGAGCCTTCGGATTCCTTGTGACCTGGCCATTTAGCCCATGGTGTGCAAAAAAGTGCTGATCAGAGGTAAAAACCCAACGTTAAAGAACACACTGGATGGCCTTGACAGGAGGCTACCCTCTTTCTCCCAACAGCTATTCCAGTGGGTTCCCTCCCTCTAACCTTCCCTGATCCTTTGGGGTCCTTGTGGCCTGGCATTTAGCCCATGGTGTGCAAAAAAGTGCTGATCAGAAATGAAAACCCAACGTTAAAGAACACACTGGATGGCCTTGACAGGAGGCTACCCTCTCTCTCCCAACAGCTATTCCAGTGGGTCCCCTCCCCCAACCTTCTCTGAGCCTTCGGATTCCTTGTGACCTGGCCATTTAGCCCATGGTATGCAAAAAAGTGCCGCTCAGGATAAAAACAACCCGATACAGTACAGCTCCCTCAATAAAGTAGAATCCTTTTTATCCGAAATAAACATGTCTGGCATTGTACGGATTACAAAAAATGCGAATATAGGGAGCGGGGAGGGAGGGAAGAAATAAAAAAAAAACTCTTTTCTCGAGTGAGGAACACCGACACTCTTGCTCCGAACGGAAATTTTGTAACTCGGTTTATTTTTTAATGTAACAATAAGTTTCACCAAACTTAAACTAATTTAACAAATTGAAAAAAAATATATGTACTCCATTTTCTCTGTCCTCCGTTTTGAAAACAGCAATCGCCATTCTAATTAATGACCTGGGAAGGACCAGTGATTCCCGCGTGAGTATTCGAACACTTTATGTCGGCAAGCGAATATTTTCTTCCTTTTAAAGCTAATATCGGCTGCCGCTATTAACAACGTTTCACGAAACATTTTTTTTTTATATCTTCAGCCAGTTTTTTTGAAAAATAATTTCAAGTTTCATTATCTGAAACCGGTTTCTATTTTGTTCATTCACAACTTTTATTTTTTCCGATTAACCAATCCGTAAGAAGTTAAAAAAAAGTTATAGGAAATTAAAAAAAAATAGAAGAATGCTGCATCGCCTCTGGAGAATTCTCGCAATTTATCACAATACATATAATTTTTTTTATTCCAGCTTGTAAGTTCTTTTTGAGTTTTGGAATTCTTTCTTCAGACCAGATCTTGATCTAGAAAACAAGTGACGCAATCGAACTAGGAAAAAGTAATAAGGGGTTTGACACGAGTTCCCATAAATTTAAAAATAACCCTATGTTAAGAGAATGGGAAGCTAACCTCAAAGCTCTATAACTTCTAAAATAAGTTTTTTTTTTGTCTTGAATAATGTGATTGCAGATAAAGATCTCAATCAAATAAATCAATATCTCAACTTTGAATAATATTCGTTCAGTATTTAATGAGTTAACTTGCACTTTTTTGCACACCATGGGCTAAATGGCCAGATCACAAGGACCACGAAGGCTCAGAGAAGGTTAGGGGAAGGGATCCACTGGAATATCTCAACGCTGACCAGCTGGGACTCGAACCTGGGAACTGCAGATTACGAGCCTGGCGCGCTACCGACTGAGCCACCCCCCCCCCCCCCCCCCCTTAGAATAAAGTAAAGTGGACAATGCCATACAGGATGTCATTACAACTAGCCTCCATTTCAATCGCTGTTGGTAGAGATAAACATCGTTGGAGGATTAACTTTCAAAAGTCTCTTTGAGTTGGGTTGTTTTACCTCTGAGCGGCACTTTTTTTGCACACCATGGGCTAAATGGCTAGGTCACATGGACCCCGAAGGCTCAGAGAAGGTTGGGGGAGGGGACCCACTGGAACAGCTTTTGGGAGACAGATGGTAGCCTCCCGTCAAGGCCATCCAGCGTGTTCTTTAACGTGCACAGGGTGTGGCTCTCCCGCACACGGGGCCACGGCTTAACGTCCCATCCGACGGACGGCGGCCTTTCCAAGCCCATCGGTGTCCCCTACTGACGTGGGCAGGGGGGGGGGGAATTTTGCGGAGATAAATCTCAACGCTGACCCAGCTGGGACTCGAACCTGGGAACTACAGATTACGAGCCTGTCGCGCTACCGACTGAGCCACCCCCGCCCCAAATCTCTTTGAACCTCCACATCCTAATGCTGTTTTTGATTTATGTTACGTTTGAGATTTATGTACACATTAAGCAAACGTTTGGAAAGCATCTGGAATTTCAACGAAACGATAAAAGAGTTGATGCGAAAAATAAATTTCTTCAGAGTGAAAACATTTAATGCATATCTTTGGCCTCAGTATAGGCTGACTTTGTTATCTTAGTCACTGTTGTTCACACAGGAAGTGACGTATCTATGTCAGTAGGTGTATGATATTACGGTCCTCAAGAGTCGGTCTACCAGTTCGCAGAATAAGTTGGTTTTTTCATCAGCAAATTGCTTAATTAATTGATTTATTTCTATCGTACATTAACTTGCTAAGCTGAAATAAGTTGGTTTCATCGTCAGTAAGTTGACCTTTTGAAATTTTAATTGAATAGCTTAACTTTAAATAACTTGCACATCTATGAGATGCCGTTTTCGTCACTAACTTGAGTTCATTCACGATATTGACTTAATCATATACATAAAAATTCATCAACTGTTCTTATAAGACTCAAGCTCAAATAGGTACAGTCGCTCAAAAAAGTATCCGAACACTATGGTTCATTACAGAATTCAGAAAAAATATCTGGCAACGATTTTCTTTTTTAGAAATTAGTGATCTGGCAACAGATCTTCCTGTCACGTGACACGAAGGTTGCCAGATCACTAATTTCTAAAAAATCGTTGCCAGATATTTTTTGTGAATTCTGTAATCAATCATAGTGTTCGGATACTTTTTTTTAATATATATAATCCGTATGAATATATAATGCAATGAATATGTAGCGTGTGCAGTTACCGTTCACAGCAAACTGGAGCGGTTGCGGTTAATGTTCACAGCACATTGGATCGTGTGAACTCACAAAAACCTGGATCGTGTGGGCCCACTCACAGAAACATTGAGCGTGTGCAGTTACCGTTCACAGCAAACTGAAGCGGTTGCGGTTAATGTTCACAGCACATTGGATCGTGTGAACTCACAAAAACCTGGATCGTGTGGGCACACTCACAAAAACATTGAGCGTGTGCAGTTACCGTTCACAGCAAACTGAAGCGGTTGCGGTTAATGTTCACAGCACATTGGATCGTGTGAACTCACAAAAACCTGGATCGTGTGGGTCCACTCACAGAAACATTGAGCGTGTGCAGTTGCTGTACACGCTCCAGATATTTTTTCTGAATTCTGTAATCAACCGTAGTGTTCGGATATTTTTTTGAGCGACTGTAGGTGGTCATATTATTTTGATACTAGATCGTGTGGGCTCACTCACGGAAATATTGAGAGTGTGCAGTTACCGTTCACAGCAAACTGGAACGCTCCAGTTTGCTGTGAACGGTAACTGGAGCGTGTACAGTTGCTGTACACGTTCCAGATATTTTTTTCTAAATTATGTAATCAATCATAGTGTTGGGCGACTGTATTTAGTTTTTTTTAAGCGACTGTATTTAAGAAGTTCATTTCAGTCCTTGTGCCGGGATTACCATATCGTCCACAACTCTTTCTCTCAGGAAAAAAATCTGTAAAAAAAACGACGCCTTTGGGAGGCTGAGTCTTGGAGGGTTGTGGTTGTCAAAAGAATCGATGGTTTTGCCTCTTAGCAGCACTTTTTTCGGGAAAAGGGGCTAACAATCAAGTCACAAAGGGAGCGGAAGTTGGATCAGTTGGTAGCACGCCAGGCTCGTAATCTGCAGTTCCCAGGTTCGAGTCGTAACTGCGCTAGCGTTGAGATTAATCTCCGCTAACTCTCGTTCTTCCTTCGGTGAGAAAGGGAACACCGATGGGTTTGTAAAGGCAACCGTCCATCGAATTAGACGTTAATCCGTGGTCCGTGTGCAGGAGAGACATATTCTATGCATATTAAAGAACACGCTGGAAGCTATCATCTGTCTCCTAACAACTGCCCAGTGGGTCTCATTCCTCCCAACCTTCCCTGAGCGATTGGGGTCCTTGTGACCTGGCCGTTTAAGCAATTGTGTGCATAAAAGCGCCTCTCAGAGATAAAAGAAGACAACCCAGGTCACAAAGACCCCCAAAGACTAACTACCGTGTAGAGAATAAAGCTTTATAAGACAGCTGTTGGAAGCTTCTCATCAAAGCCATCCAGTGTGTTCTTTAACTTCCATATCTCTCCTGCACATGGGGCCATGGTTTATCCCTCCATCCGATGAACGGCGATCTTTCCAAACTGATCGTGTCCCCTTGATCCTCATCGGGATCAGGGTGAGTGGAATGAAAAAAATGCCAAAGACGGATCAATGTGAACTCGAACGTTGTAACGTCAGATTATATGTTTGTCGCGCTAGTAACTAAGGCGATCCCCACCACCGCTTTCATAAGAGCCTTCCTTTAGAGCTAGGCATCTGTATACCATCATGTGGTCTTCATTCATTTGTAAGGTAAGATAATCTGCGAGTCATAGCGTTTCTATGGCAACCGTTCTCATCACCTGAGCACTTAGAGGAAGGAGTGTCCTTGGAATGCTCGTTTGGTTATCTAATTAAGCCTAATTGCAAACGTGTCGAGCAAACAGAGATAATCCTTCCTCCTCCACATCCTCAGCAGCTGAGGGCAATAAAGCTCGGTTAGGTATGGGCAGCCTGGAATTGATAAAACAAAAAGAAAAAGTTCATCGTCAGACAGAACACTTTGCACGAAGGTCTGACAAAATAGCTTGTCAGTAAAACACGTGACTGAGATAATTGGTCTCAGCAGACAGACTACGTAATCAGAGAGAAAACATCTTTGCCTTTATTTCGGCATAAAATTGGAAAAAGAAGTATTCTGTCAGCATTTCGTCGATGCTTCAAAGTGAACAATGTTGAAACAAGTCTTAACTATTTATGCAGTCTCTTGTTTTTCTGTTTCGAAATTTCCGGTCAACTGGGTGGGTTTATTCTATTACTTGAGATTTTCATGTCACAAGGATACCGAAGACGTTGGGTTGGCTGTTGGCAATTTTTTTACCCACAACGGACTAAATTACAATGACCCCCGGGGTAGGGATTGCTCAGTCGGTAGCGCACCATGCTCGTAATTTGCAGTTCCCAGGTTTGAGTCCCAGCTGGGTCAGCGTTGAGATTTATCTCTGTAGAACTCCTCGCCCTGCCCTCTGTCAGTAGCGAACACCGATGGGCTAAAGCCGCCGTCCATCGGATGGGACGTTAAGCCGTGGTCCGTATGCGGGAGAACCATAACCTTGTGCACGTTAAAGAACACACCAGTTGACCTTAACGGAAGGCTACCATCCATCTTCCCTCCCCTCAACCTCCTCTGAGCATTTGGGGTCCTTGTGACCTGGCCATTTAGCCTACTGTATGTAAAAAAGTGCCGCTCAGAGATAATACAACACAATGACTCCAAGAACTCAGAGAAAGCTGGGAAAGAGGACCCAATGTACATCTGTTAGGAGACAGATGGTAGCCTCCCATCAAGGCCATTTAGCGTGTTCCTTAACATGCACAGGATGTGGCTCTCTTGAACACGTGGTCACGACTTTACGATCGATGTCTGTCTGCAAAAGTGGTAGTTTTTTTTACAGATTTTTTTCCTGAGAGAAAGAGTTGTTGGACGATATGATAATCCCGGCACAAGGACTGAAATGAACTTCTTAAATACAGTCGCTCAAAAAAGTATCCGAACACTATGGTCGATTACAGAATTCAGAAAAAATATCTGGAACGTGTACAGCAACTGTACACGCTCCAGTTACCGTTCACAGCAAACTGGAGCGTGTGCAGTTACTGCACACGCTCCAGTTTGCTGTGAACGGTAACTGCACACGCTCAATGTTTCTGTGAGTGGGCCCACACGATCCAGGTTTTTGTGAGTTCACACGATCCAATGTGCTGTGAACATTAACTGCAACCGCTTCAGTTTGCTGTGAACGGTAACTGCACACGCTCAATGTTCTGTGAGTGGGCCCACACGATCCAGGTTTTTGTGAGTTCACACGATCCAATGTGCTGTGAACATTAACCGCAACCGCTTCAGTTTGCTGTGAACGGTAACTGCACACGCTCCATATTCGGTGTGCCTCCCATCAAGGCCATTTAGCGTGTTCCTTAACATGCACAGGATGTGGCTCTCTTGAACACGTGGTCACGACTTTAAGATCGATGTCTGCCTTTCCAAACCTATCGGCGTCCGCTACTGCCCGAAGTCAGATCGGAGAGTTTGGTGGAGATAAATTTAAACGCCGATCCAGCTGATCGAACCAGGGAACTGAAGAGTGCTCTCGTAGCGCCCTCACGACTGGCACGGCCCCACGGCCAATATTTCTCTCTTGTCAGTAAACATTCTTCCAAATAAACTTGTTCAAAATTTAGTATTCTAAATATTATCACTAAAAAACCTTTGCACAGAACATCAATTTATTTTATTCACAACATTTTTATTCGCAATGAACACATGAAATGTTTTACATTACGACTAACATCGTACTTTACTTCTACACCACACGAATCAGAGATAAAAAAAAATTAAAAATTATTTTAAAAAAATGAACGAAAATGAAGCTGGAAGACCTTTTCAGCGATCATTAGGCCACCACGGGCACGAAATTATTTTTCCGTATTCATTTAAGTAGAGCGGAAATTCCGTTTGATCAATATAGCAAACACACGCCCTGGATTTGTTTCCGGCTAAAGGAATAACAATCAAGTTCGCTGCCCCCCCCCCCACACTCCCACTAACCCCCTCCCCCCACACTCCTAAACCTTCCACTCCCTTTCCAGCCATTTCCTGCATTTCGGGAAGGAAATTGAACGAGCCAATCTCTCTGTCTGTCTGTGTGAGCTTCTGTCATAGCTGCAGGAAGAAGCGAGAATGGTTAAACGAAAATTATGGGGCTCAGAAGCAGTGACGTAACAGAGGAAAAGAGAAAAAGAAGAAATTGTTGAATCATTCACTTGGCGAAGTAGAAAACCAAAAAGTGACAAAGAAAATATTGGATGTAGCGAAGTAGGGGAGATTGGAGGGGGGGGGGCTCAACAAATGTTATTAATTAATCTAGTTTGATTTATTTCGGTTACGATAAAACGAAAAAAAATTAATCTAGTTAGCGAACGTTCTCTGTCATTACGTGTGGAGGTTGGAGGCAGATACGATTAATTGCACGTGTGAGTATCGATTAAATAACGAGTCTGGTAGGATCGATGTGGCACTCTGGTGTGTCTTGAAAGTGACCTCTGTCTGCAACTGTTTGGATTTTGTGTAGCGATCTGCTGGAAAAGACTTTGCCAAGGTTTTTTTTACGCTTATCATCTTTCCTCCACTGAATGCTTCAATAACCCTTCTGAGAGCAACCAAATGGATTCACCTTTGTTAAATTTAGTCATTTTCATCCCTTTGGGAGGGTGTGGCTCAGTCGGTAGCGCGCCAGGCTCGTAATCTGCGTTTCCCAGGTTCGACCGGGGCGGGGGTGGCTCAGTCGGTAGCGCGCCAGGCTCGTAATCTGTAGTTCCCAGGTTCGAGTCCCAGCTGGGTCAGCGTTGAGATTTCTCTCCGTAAAATTACCCGCCCTTCGCACGGTCAGTAGGGGACACCGATGGGCTTGGAAAGGCCTCCGTCCGTCGGATGTGACGTTAAGCCGTGCCCCGTGTGCGGGAGAACCATACCCTGTGCACGTTAAAGAACACGCTGGATGGCTTTGACGGGAGGCTACCATCTGTCTCCCAAAAGCTGTTCCAGTGGGTCCCCTCCCCCAACCTTCTCTGAGCCTTGGGGGTCCATGTCACCTGGCCATTTAGCAAATGGTGTGCAAAAAAGTGCCGCTCAGAGGTAAAACAACCCAACCCAGGTTCGAGCCCCGCCTGGACCAGCGTTGAGATTATCTCCGCAAAACCTCTGGCCTTGGTCAGTAGGGGACACTAATGGGCTTGGTAAAGGCCGCCGTCCGTCGGATGTGACGTTAAGCCCGTGTGCAGAAGAGTCATTTTTCTGTACACGTTAAAGAACATACTGGATAGCCTTGACGGGAGGCTATCATCTGTCTCTCAACAGCTGTTCCAGTGGGGACCCTCTCCCAACCTGCTCTGAGCCCTCGGGGTCCCGTTGTGTGCAAAAAGTGCAGCTCAGAGGTTGGATTGGGTTGTTTTACCTCTGAGCGGCACTTTTTTGTACACCAAGGGCTAAATGGCCAGGTCACATGGGCCCCGAAGGCTCAGAGAAAGTTGGAGAATAAGAGAAAAAATCACTGGAACTGCTGTTAGGAGACAGATGGTAGCCTCCCGTCAAGGCCATCCAGCGTGTTCTTTAACGTGGCTCTCCCGAACACGGAGCCACGGCTTAATGTCCCATCCGACGGACGGTGGTCTTTCCAAGTCCATCGGTGTCCCCTACTAACCGTAGGAAAGGCGGTGAATTTTGCGGAGATAAATCTCAACGTCTGATCCATCTGGGACTCGAACCTGGGAACTACAGATTACGAGCCTGGCGCGCTACCGACTGAGCCACTCCCGCCCCACGGGGTTTTGTAGTAACGTGAACCCGATAGTATCAAATTACTAATCTGGTGCACTACCGATCCCGGCCGCTGTGTCTATGAAGCAATAAAATGGCCTCGTGCAGATCACAAGAGTGGTAACGTATTATTCGGGTAAAAATTGATCCGGATAGGCATTCAAATGAAATCAGCTGCGAACAAACTTCATTTAAAACTTTAAAACAATTTCTACACTTGTAAAAAATCTCACCTGAAAAGAAAAAGGGAAAAGAACTAGATATTAATGATGTCATCTCGTTAGGAGCTCTCTCCGATGACGTCATCATGCAGCCACGAGGAAGTAATACTTTACTGCTGACGTCACAATCGAATCACTACCGACAACCGAAGTCAGCATTCGTCAAAAGAATCATCATTGGACGATTCAGAATTGGAGGGGGAGGGCTAACAGCGCGAGCTATTTTTAAATACTCTTCCTCGTTGAGGTCACGGTTAATGCAGAGGGGGACGTCAATTGTGCCATGGAGATTAATTTTGTCTTCTCCCAATGACGTTCCGGTGGCTCTCGTTTTAACCTTGACCGGCTCTCTTTGTTTTTGTGGCGGTCCCAAAACGGACACTGGAACTGCTGACAAGAAGAGTTAGAAATTTATATCACGAAAATAAGGGAAGATAATATTTTTTTTATCACATTTTATAATAATTATTATTTTGAATAAATTTTCTGCCTTCTCTCGAAATCTCTATTCTTTCCAGTTGTTCTTTCAGAATCTAGATTAATGTTTCCCAAAGTGGGCGATACCGCCCCCTAGGGGGCGCTGGAACGATCCAGGGGGTCGATAATAGCCTCGAGTGCAATTGGGGGGGGGGGGGCGGTGGAAGCATAAAGAAAGAAGGGAAGATAAGAAAATTTTGAAAAACCGTTCGTACATGTTCCATCTGTTGTGTAACACAGAGTTAAAGTCGTAGTGATTACTTTATTTTCCAAATGAACACAAAATTATCCTTCGTTATCTTAATTTTCTGTGTGTAATGCGAATCTTACTATCGTTGATTTTAATAAATAATTTTATAATTTTAAGCTTCAAGGTGTCTTATTGACAACAACATCTTTCTTTACTATGTTGTAGGACATAGGTAGAAATGTAGATACATAAAAGAACGAAACTTTGTCACTGCATCTTTCTCTTTGTTCGCTTAAAGATGGTAGGTTTCCAGGGGGGCACTGACTGATTTTTTTTCTGAAAAGGGGGCGGTAGGTCAAATAAGTTTGGGAACCTCAGATATAGATTATTGTTATTATCTATAATCCCTTGAGCTTGTATTATCTTTCGTAATAACTTCTGAATATATATTAAAGCTGACTGAGAGGTTGTAATCATAATTAGGAGAATTTTCTTTACTTGCCTTTTTTTTCCCCACGGAGTCCCACCTGGGTCAGCGTTGAGATTTATCTCCGCAAAATTCCCCGCCCTGCCCACGGTCAATAGGGGACACTGATGGGCTTGGAAAGGCTGCCGTTCGTCGGATGGGACGTTAAACCATGACCCCGTGGGCTGGAGAGCCATACCCTGTGCACGTTAAAGAACACGCTGGATGGCCTTGACGGGAAGCTACCATCTGTCTCTTAATAACTGTCCAATGGATCCCCTCCCCCAACATTCTCTGAGCCTTCGGGGTCCTTGTGACCTGGTCATTTAGTCCCACTGTGTGCCGTTCAGAAGTAGCATTTTTCAGAATTATGAACAAAAAATTCAGGTTTAACCCTAGAAGGGGAAGTATAAATGCTATAAAATGTTAATGGTCTGTAAATGTACAATATAAATGCTTTGATTTTTACGGTCAACTACCCATAATCCCTTCCGAGTCCATATTCTTAGCCATAATTCCTTCCGAATCTGTGCATGCTCTTACCCATAACCCTTTGTGAATACTGTATATATATTTTTTACCAAAAATCCTTTCTAAATCTATATTTATGTCTTTCCTTCACATAAAGTACATAAAGTGTATATTTTAGGTTTATAAAATATAGGAACTTTTATTTCAGATTGGCACAAAGTGTCTTTTTATTAACATTTGCTAAAAAAAATTAAAAAAAAACATTTTTTAGCTACATTAACATGATCCTTTTTAATAAATATAACCATCCTTTTTTAACTAATGCTATTAAGATGACTCTTTTATATCAATTTTGATAAAAAAAACATCATTTTTAACTAATATCATTAAGATGACTCTTTTATATCCATTTTAATAAAAAATCCTATTTTAATTAATGCCATTAAGATGAATCTATTATATCCATTTTTATAAATAAAACCATGTTCATTTTTATTTTGAAAATCAGCCAAATCTTCCCAAAGTCATGATGAAATCGAAGTTTCGAACAGAGTTGGAAAAATAAACGGACTAAAGTTCTTACAAGGAAGAAAAAAGTGAATTAATCTACCCATTCCTTTCTCTATCTTTTAGAATTTCTGACTACAGATGAGTTCGGAATCATTCGGTAGCCTGGTCGGGCTTCGGGAGGACTCGGACTCAGTTAGAGCATAAATTTTCCATTTTTCCCCTCAATTGCGAAAAAAAGTAATTAAAAAAAACAGTGCCATAAATAATTTCTTCTAATCATGAGTTCAACATTTTAATCAGCTTTTGCATATTTAAAGTTAATGAGCAGTTGATTATTTTTTCGGGGATTATCTCTGTATTATTAATAATAAATTATCTTTGCCTTTATGATGATTTCAATCAAGAATTTTCCAGTTCAACGAATCATTTTTAATATTTTTAGTGGCAATAAACATTGAGAAGTTGATTTTGCCTCAGAATAATTATAATTAACTTAAAAACATTCAATTGCCTGCAGCACGGAGAATTGAAAAAGGATTTTAACGGAAAGCGTTCCTTTTTTATGTGTTTAACGACTGGGTTAGAGTTAAAAAAAAATAAAAAATTGATTGTCCTGAGTGGAACACGAACTCAGGTTTCCCAGAAGCATGCCGGGCGTCTTAACTACCGAGGAATTTTTGATGTTAGTAATATTTATCACTCACGCTCGCAGTGTTGCTACCATAAAAAATGTGGCGGCTTGGCTGTCCATCTCCTGATAATAGATGGCGCCACTGGTGAATCAACAGGAAGGCTTATATATCATTTAGTTGAAAAAATGGCCAGTTCCTCGGTGGTGTAGCGATTAAGACACGTAGCATGCTTTGGGGAGATCTGGGTTTGTGTCCCAGTCAGGACAGCTAATTTTTTTAAAACTCATTATTTTAAGTGTTCCTTGTCTACAAGACTTTTCCTGTGATAATTTGTTACTGAATGGGTTAGATTTTTTTTTTGTCTCTAACCTGGTTTGGGTTCGAAATTTTGAGCTAGAAATCATTCCTACTCTTGACCAAATTTCCCAACTTAAAAAAACTAAAACTGTTCCTCTTGTGTGTTTAAGCGCATTCTTAAAAGTCTAACCAAGCCCTGATTAAAAAAATAATAAGCAGGGGGAGGGGAAGACTGACTCTATTGCAGTTAGATCTCTTCAAAAATTTTTTTAAAAAATAGGCGAAATAAGCATAAGTTTAACAGTTTTTTTACTCCATTTCCCTTAATACCATTCTCAAAAGGGAGGAGGGGGCATGGCCTCCTTTCTCACACCTAACATCCTCTCCACCTACACCCTCTCAGCCCCACCTCTCCACCTACACCCTCTCCCACTTACCATCCTCTCTGCCTACACCATCTCCCACCTACCACCTCTCCGCCTACACCCTCTCTGCCCCACCTCTCCCACTTACCATCCTCTCTGCCTGCACCATCTCCCACCTACCACCTCTCCGCCTACACCCTCTCCCACCTACCATCCTCTCCACCTACACACTCTTCCACCTACCACCTCTCTGCCTACACCATCTCCCACCTACCATTCTCTCCGCCTACATGGGGTGGGGGTGGCTCAGTCGGTAGCACGCCAGGCTCGTAATCTGTAGTTCCCAGGTTCGAGTCCCAGCTGGGTCAGCGTTGAGATTTATCTCCGCAAAATTCCCCGCCCTGCCTACGGTCAGTAGGGGACACCGATGGGCTTGGAAAGGCCGCCGTCCGTCGGATGGGACGTTAAGCCGTGGCCCCGTGTGCGGGAGAGCCATACCCTGTGCACGTTAAAGAACACGCTGGATGGCCTTGACGGGAGACTACCATCTGTCTCCCAACAGCTGTTCCAGTGGGTCCTCTCCCCCAACTTTCTCTGAGCCTTCGGGGTCCATGTGACCTGGCCATTTAGCCCATGGTGTGCAAAAAAGTGCCGCTCAGAGGTAAAACAACCCAACCCAATCTCCGCCTACACACTCTCCCACCTACCATCCTCTCCACCTACACCCTCTCCCACCTACCATCATCCCCGCCTACACCCTCTCCCACCTACCATCCTCTCCGCCTATACCCTCTTCCACCTACCATCATCTCTGCCAACCATCCTCCCACCTACCGTCCTCTCCGCCTACACCCTCTCCCATCCTCTCTGCCTACAACCTTTCCCACCTACCATCCTCTCCACCTACACTCTCTCCCACCTACCACCTCTCCGCCTACACCCTCTCCCACCTACCATCATCTCTGCCTACACCCTCTCCCACCTACCATCCTCTCTGCCTATACCCTCTCCCACCTACAATCCTTCCACCTACACCCTCTCCCACCTACCATCCTATCCGCCTATACCCTCTCCCACCAACCATCCTATCTGCCTATACCCTTTCCCACCTACCATCATCTGCGCCTACCATCCTCCCACCTACCATCCTCTCTACCCAGATCCTCTCTCACCTACCATCCTCTCCGCCTATACCCTCTCCCACCTACCACCTCTCTGCCTACACCATCTCCCACCTACCATTCTCTTCGCCTATACCATCTCCCACCTACCATCCTCCCCACCTACCATCATCTCCGCCTATACCCTCTTCCACCTACCATCCTCCCCGCCTACACCCTCTCCCACCTACCAACCTCTCTCCCTACACCCTCCCCCACCTACCATCATCTCCGCCTACCATCCTCCCACCTACCATCCTCTCCGCCTCTACCCTCTCGCACCAACTTATACCCTCATCCACTACATCTGCCTATACCCTCTCCCACCTACCATCATCTCCGCCTACCATCCTTTCACCTATACCATCTCCCACCTACCATTCTATCCACCTATACCCTCTCCTATCTACCACCATCTCTGCCTACCATCCTTCCACCTACACCCTCTCCCACCTACCATCCTATCCGCCTATACCCTCTCGCACCAACCATCCTCTCTGCCTATACCCTCTCCCACCTACCATCATCTCCGCCTACCATCCTTCCACCTATACCATCTCCCACCTACCATCCTATCCACCTATACCCTCTCCTATCTACCTACCATCCTTCCACCTACACCCTCTCCCACCAACCATCCTATCTGCCTATACACTCTCCCACCTACCATCATCTGTGCCTACCATCCTCCCACCTACCATCCTCTCCGCCTACACCCTCCCCCACCTACCATCCTCTCCGCCTATACCCTCTCCCACCTACCACCTCTCTGCCTACACCATCTCCCACCTACCAATCTCTTCGCCTATACCCTCTCCCACCTACCATCCTCCCCGCCTACACCCTCTCCCACCTACCATCCTCTCTGCCTACACCCTCTCTGCCTATACTCTCTCCCACCTACCATCATCTCCGCCTGCCATCCTCTCCGCCTACACCCTCTCCCACCTCCAGTGGCGTATATCAAAAATATGTTTTTTGTGGCGGGGGGGGGGGGGGAGATTGATATTTTTGAAAGGCTAAAAAACAGTTAATCAATAAATAAATATTACGATGTGCTGACTGGGATGCGATCCCCAGTCAAGACATCGTAATTTTTTACCAATGGGTAGATAAAAAAAAAGTGGTAAATTTTGCATCAATGCTTAAGTGTTACTAAATATTTAAAAGGTAATTGTAACCTACATATAACTGGTGATTTGAATCCCCAACTTCCCATAGATATGCCCCCCCCCCCCCAAAAAAAAAAAATTTTTGCGCTAACATCACGTTTAACTATAAACCTTTCTCTGGAAGCACCTGAAGTTAGTGAAACGACTGCAAATGTGTGTTTCATCAGTTGTAACACAAAAGGGAATGCACCTTTTGCAGTTATCGCGAAGTGCAATTCAATTAGACGCCAGCCGTTCAATCAGTCTTCCTCGTGAGGGATGCACACTCTTCTAAGACTCATCAACCTAATCAATTTCCACTCTCTGCCTCCGAAATCGATGCTGGTCATGGAAAAGAGCTCGGACTAACTCAACGGTGATGAAGGTCACTCTCATGCGGGATTCCAGAAACATTTCAACGAAATAATGCACGAACGCCAATTGGAGGCTAGATCCTTTTTTTCCACATTCAGTTGGGCTTGGTCTGAAATGGGCAAATCTTCATGGCCCAGAACTAAAATTGGGAAATCTAAAAAAGTGACGCGTGTATCAGACTGGGACTGTCAAAGACACTTTAGAATATATTGCATTTATCAGACCAAAAAAGCCAAAGATTCTTTGCAATGCATTGTATTTATCAGGAAAAAAAAAATCAAAAATCTTCAGATTGCATTGCATGCGTTAGATCACCAAAAATCAATCTCTAAAGTGCTCTGCATATGTCACACTAGAAAAACAATAATTTTCAGAACGTGTTCCATTTGTCATGAATGAAAAACCACGTGATCTCTAAAATCTATTCATTATAGCAGAGCACGAAAGGTAAGAAATATTTAGGAAATCGAAGGGAAAGAATCTTTAAAATGTATTGAATTATATCAGACAATGAAAATTAGAGAATTTTTAATACACATTTATCACAGCGTGAAAAATCAAAGATTTTTAATAGACATTTATACACAGTCGTATCTGAATAATATGACCACCTACCATAGTATATGTATGGTAGGTGGTCAAATTATTCTGATACGACTATGTATAACATATGTTACCGCTAAAGTGCAGAAATCAGTTATTCTACAGATTATCTAGGTATTGTGCAGATTAACTAAGGTGATCCGTTAACGTGCGGAAAATTGTTTCATTTCTCAAATTTCCTAGGTAATATGCAAATTACCTGGATAATCTGTACATTACCTACTAGGCACTCGTTAAAGTGAAAATAAGATCTTTGCTGGAACAACAGGAACGTTTCTGTACGCTTAAATTAACATAATATTATTTATCTAGTGTCCGAGAGTAGAGTTGAAACCAGGGTCATCCCTCTGTCAACATGAATCAGTGGTCCGAATTATAAAAACGCCCCCAAAATGAGCAAGCCAAGTGAGAACGAATCATTTTAGTGATTCGTTATCAAGAATGAATCACTTTACCGATTCGTTCTCACTTGGCCTCCGCTCATCCGGGGCGTTTTTTATAATGCGGACGAGTGAATCACGTGACACGAAGATTCATATTCAAGAGATTCACCACTATGAGAGAAACAAACTTTTGAACTTAACGATACGGAAGCCGTTACTGTGCACATTACCTAGGTAAAATGCGGAAAACTCTTGATTCCGCACGTTAACGGAGCAAATCAGTTAATCTGCAGATTAGCTAGGTAATGTGCACATTAACGGCTTTCGAGCTTTAGCGGTAACATATATATTGCGAAAATCAAAGCATCTTTAAATTTATTAGATCTTGAAAAATCAAAGAATCTTAAAGAAACACTTATCAGACTATGAAAGGAAATTTTTTAAAACAATATATTGCATAAATCAAACCATGAATACCGAAATAATCTTTCGAATATATTGCACGTGTCAAAAAATATAAATAGAAGAATCTTTAGAATACGTTCGCAGATACCAAATCATAAAAATCTGTTTTTGAAACAATATTCCATTGAGAATTTTTTAGTGTTGCGTATTTTTTTTCCAGCGCGTTGTTGCGAAGTCTTAAGAAAGGCAAGAATTAAGAATTCTGGTGAACCTGTTTTCTTGGGGGGTGATGAGATTTACAGTAGCGATTGTCTTATGTAAGATTTCTGCTAACAGAAGTAGAAATTAATTTAAAAAAACCTTGACTATCTTTTCTTTTCATCATTAATCGTATAAAAAAGGCACTCGATCATCCAAAACAATTTTGATTAACAACTACTCGACCTGAGCGAGACTCCCAAGTAAAATCCCACTTACATAATTCAAGTCCACGTGCATTTCTATATTAATGAGATAGTTTATTAAATATTAATCTGGGCGCCATCATCTCTACTTGCAGAGTTAATTACGTATTCCGTCTGCGTTGTCTTCGTCCTTCGTCGATTTTCTTAATCATTATCTTAACATTTTCGAGAAAGTCTTCCGAAATTAATTTTCCTTTTCAACAATCGTCCATCTGCTTCTGATGAAAATTGCGGGAATGTTTTCTATACGTGCCACGTTCGTGGGAAAACATTTTTTAGGTTTTACTGCTTAATTTGGCTTCCGTACCAATTGCGATGTTACATGTTTTAGCAATATTTTTCTAGTTCCTTTCCTACAACATCCTCTGAACCCTTGGGTCTTTTACACCTGGCCATTTAATCAATTGTATAAATGACAGAAATAATAATAAAAAAAATCTCCACCAATTTCTGAAAAGCTCCTGTTGGTAGCTACTATTCTAAACGGAGAGATCCAACGGGGACCCTAAAACTCAAGGGAATGTTGGAAAAGGGGTTCACCTGTGAGAGGCACTTTTTTTCCGACATGATGGTCTATATCAGGAGCGTCCAACCTTTTGACTTCCCTGGGCCACATTGAGTGAATATGAATTTGAAGAACGTTTTGGGATGTATATTAGTTATATTACGTTTTGGGATTATATGGACGTGTGCAGTTACTGTTCACAGCAAACTGAAGTGGTTGCGGTTAATGTTCACAGCACATTGGATCGTGTGAACTCACAAAAACCTGGATCGTGTGGGCCCACTCACAGAAATATTGAGCGTGTGCAGTTACCGTTCACAGCAAACTGGAGCGGTTGCGGTTAATGTTCACAGCACATTGGATCGTGTGAACTCACAAAAACCTGGAACGTGTGGGCCCACGCACAGAAACATTGAGCGTGTGCAGTTACCGTTCACAGCAAACTGAAGCGGTTGCGGTTAATGTTCACAGCACATCGGATCGTGTGAACTCACAAAAACCTGGATCGTGTGGGTCCACTCACAGAAACATTGAGGGTGTGCAGTTGCTGTACACGCTCCAGATATTTTTTCTGAATTCTGTAATCAACCGTAGTGTTCGGATATTTTTTTGAGCGACTGTAGGTGGTCATATTATTTTGATACTAGATCGTGTAGGCCCACTCACAGAAATATTGAGCGTGTGCAGTTACCGTTCACAGCAAACTGGAGCGTGTGCACGTTCCAGATATTTTTTCTGAATTCTGTAATCGACCGTAGTGTTCGGATACTTTTTTTAATATATATATATAATGCGTATGAATATATAATGCAATGAATATGGAGCATGTGCAGTTACCGTTCACAGCAAACTGAAGCGGTTGCGGATAATGTTCACAGAACATTGGATCGTGTGAACTCACAAAAACCTGGATCGTGTGGGCCCACTCACAGAAATATTGAGCGTGTGCAGTTACCGTTCACAGCAAACTGAAGTGGTTGCGGTTAATGTTCACAGCACATTGGATCGTGTGAACTCACAAAAACCTGGATCGTGTGGGCCCACTCACAGAAACATTGAGCGTGTGCAGTTACCGTTCACAGCAAACTGAAGCGGTTGCGGTTAATGTTCACAGCACATTGGATCGTGTGAACTCACAAAAACCTGGATCGTGTGGGCCCACTCACAGAAACATTGAGCGTGTGCAGTTACCGTTCACAGCAAACTGAAGCGGTTGCGGTTAATGTTCACAGCACATTGGATCGTGTGAACTCACAAAAACCTGGATCGTGTGGGCCCACTCACAGAAATATTGAGCGTGTGCAGTTACCGTTCACAGCAAACTGAAGTGGTTGCGGTTAATGTTCACAGCACATTGGATCGTGTGAACTCACAAAAACCTGGATCGTGTGGGCCCACTCACAGAAACATTGAGCGTGTGCAGTTACCGTTCACAGCAAACTGAAGCGGTTGCGGTTAATGTTCACAGCACATTGGATCGTGTGAACTCACAAAAACCTGGATCGTGTGGGCCCACTCACAGAAACATTGAGCGTGTGCAGTTACCGTTCACAGCAAACTGAAGCGGTTGCGGTTAATGTTCACAGCACATTGGATCGTGTGAACTCACAAAAACCTGGATCGTGTGGGCCCACTCACAGAAATATTGAGCGTGTGCAGTTGCTGTACACGTTCCAGATATTTTTTTCTGAATTCTGTAATCAACCAAAGGAATGAAAAAAAGACTTTGTTCTGTGCAACAGGCAATCCTTGTTCAGCTTTGTTCGAAAATCGTTTTTTTTCCCCCTTTGTTGTTTATGTTTGTTGCCACAGCGCCTCTCACGAGACAACCTCTCTGAATACGACAGTCGATTATTGCGATTTGCTATTTGCCAAGTCCTGAAGGCTGTTAATGGAAAGATTCGGAATTCTGTTTTTTTCAGCGTTGCAGCAAACCGGAGAAAATTGCTCAGTGCAAAAAAAAGGAAAAGGGGAGGGGGGGAAACGAGAATATTGTTGCGTTTTTTAAGCTCTTTTTCTTTAAACATTCTCTTTAACGCAGACAACTTTATTACAGTTAAGGATAAGGTATTTGCATAATTCAAAATTAAATAGTTAATTATCGAAAATCCGAAATAAAAAAAAACAAAAATTAGAACATTTCATTACTACCTACGTCGATTCAGAGAGGTTAAACAAATAAAAATAAATTGTCCGTCAAGCAGCTGCTTGCCACCGAGGTATGACGGGGCCTATCAGTTACGTACACCACAGAGAAAATCTGTGAGGAAGTTTATGAAATTGAAATTTCAAATGAAAGGAACATAAATTGCACGAAATAAAATTTATAATAACATAGAGAAATACACGAGGACAATAAACACACAATGCACAACACTTTGTGAAATACGTTATCAATACAACACTTTACAAAGAACAGAGAAACAATAAAAGCACAAAACTAAGTAAAACCATCAATAAGTACATTTGAACAACCAAGGAGCTTTCGATCCCCCAAACTTCTCTGAGCCATCGGGGTCCTTGTGACCTGGATATTTAGTCCATGGTGTGCAAAAAGAAAATGACGCTCATAGGTAAAACAATACAAACCAACCCGTAATATGTAGTTCTCAGGTTCGAGTCCCACCTGGACCAGACACTGGTGGCCTTGATGGGAGGCAAAGTTGAGACCTTGCCAGATTTGGTACCTGGGCCAGAATGGAGATTTATGTGTCATCATCATCATCATCATGGCCAGCGGGTGTCACCTTTGTGACCTCAGTCAGGATGTGGATTACCGAAGATAAATCTCAACGCAGTTGGGACTCGAACCTGGGAACTGCGGATAGCGAGACTAGCGCGTTACCGACTGAATCACCCCCCCCCCACGCCTTAAATTTCCACTGAAAGTTATAGTTTGATTAAACCCGGATAAAGAATGGATGCAATATTCAACAGCAACACGGGGCGAGGGTGGCTTAGTCGGTAGCGCGCCAGGCTCGTAATCTGTAGTTCCCAGGTTCGAGTCCCAGCTGGGTCAGCGTTGAGATTTATCTCCGCAAAATTCCCCGCCCTGCCCACGGTCAGTAGGGGACACCGATGGGTTTGGAAAGGCCGCCGCCCGTCGGATGGGACGTTAAGCCGTGGCCCCGTGTGCGGGAGAATCATACCCTGTGCACGTTAAAGAACACGCTGGATGGCCTTGACGGGAGGCTACCATCTGTCTCCCAACAGCTGTTCCAGTGGGTCCCCTCCCCCAACCTTCTCTGAGCCTTCGGGGTCCATGAAAAAAATATCTGGCCATTTAGCCCATGGTGTGCAAAAAAGTGCCGCTCAGAGGTAAAACAACCCAACCCAACAGCAACACAATTTGTAATGACAAACAATTCAATCCCAATATATGAATATTAGAGTGCAATTTGCGTATTTGATTCCTTCAGGTAGTTTTACTTTCAAGGATGTGCGTCTGCAGTAGAGGAACTAGGAAAGAGTCAGCTGCCTCTCGGTGCAAACTGATAAGTCACGCGAGGTGGAGGCGATAATCGACCATTACTATGGAATTCGCGTTATCGTTATACTGCAGATAGGAAAATCTTTGCAGCAATGAAAAATTATCAGTACAAAAGAGACGATGGTTCCTTAAATGCACTGGAAATCTATCATGATCAATCAATCAATCTGTTAACTCAATCTGTTCAACGTCAGACTCATAATCTGATTTTCCCAGGTTCGAGGGGCGGGGGGTAGTCAGTTGGTAGTGCGCCTCGTAATCTGCAGTTCCCAGGTTCGAGTCCCAGCTGGGTTAGCGTTGAGACTTATCTCCGCAAAACTCCCGGCCCTGCCCACGGTCAGTAGGGGACACCGATGGGCTTGGAAAGGCCGCCGTCCGTCGAATGGGACGTTAAGCCGTGGTTCCGTGTGCGAGAGAGCCATACCCTGTGCACGTTAAAGAACACACTGGATGGCCTTGACAGGAGGCTACCATCTGTCTCCCAACAGCTGTTCCAGTGGGTCCCCTCCCTCATTCTTCTCTGAGCCTTCGAGGTCCTTGTGATCCTGGATATTTAGCCCATGGTGTGCAAAAAAAGTGCCGTTCAGAGTAATTATTTAAACCAAAACGTATGTTAAGCCCAACATTTGACAAAAAAAAAATTGTAAAAAAAGTACTGAAATAAAAATTCTTATGCAGTTTTATTCTTTCTTTCTAAATTATTGCGACACACCTTGACCTTGGCCGCGACACATCATGACGCAACAGACCAGTTAGGAACCGCTTATCCAATTATTGCGTTGCAAGGAATCTAATCTAGATATAAATATGCCTAAATATAATTTTTTCCAGGCTGATAACTAAATGGGAATTTTACGATAACAAATGATTCAATTCCAACGAGAGCACTTAATCGATAAATTACCATTAAATTTTCCCGTTAAATTCCCGCAAACAAAAAGCAGAAACTACTTCACTGTTCGTTGATCGACTGTCATCAAATCCATTTTGGCTTGATCAAGTTTGCAACAATTCCTTTCAGGCAACGGCAAGAATTGGACTAAACAAGACAAAATAGAGGAACAACAGTGTTGCCATTATTATTGTTAACGTCGCCGATAGTTTCCGTTTCCAATAGTAGGCGTTTCTCGTGACAGGCGCAACAGAGACCACCTGTATCCGTTTCCCCAGCGAAAATTGCAAATGTTAGCTTCTTTATTAAAGTAGCAGAGAAACAGTTTTTTTTGTGTGTATAACTTCAGTATAAATTTGCTATTTCTTTATGCAGGACGGAGTACTGATAGATAATATCGATCGGGACGTTATGGAAAGTGGGTGAACGAAGTAACACACCACATACCATAAAAAAAACACTGCTATGTGGTAAAAAACATATTTTTGCCAGTACCGTTTCAGGGGCGGGGGTGGCTCAGTCGATAGCGCGCCAGGCTCGTAATCTG
Organism: Ryuthela nishihirai; assembly: GCA_038380435.1. Taxonomy (NCBI): domain Eukaryota; kingdom Metazoa; phylum Arthropoda; class Arachnida; order Araneae; family Heptathelidae; genus Ryuthela; species Ryuthela nishihirai. Next base: position 27,895,806 of record JAWZYU010000026.1, read on the forward strand.
TAGTTCCCAGGTTCGAGTCCCAGCTGGGTCAGCGTTGAGATTTATCTCCGCAAAATTCCCCGCCCTGCTCACGGTCAGTAGGGGACACCGATGGACTTGGAAAGGCCGCCGTCCGTCGGATGGGACGTTACGCCGTGGCCCCGTGTGCGAGAGAGCCATACCCTGTGCACGTTAAAAACACGCTGGATGGCCTTGACGGGAGGCTACCATCTGTCTCCCAACAGCTGTTCCAGTGGGTCCCCTCCCCCAACCTTCTCTGAGCCTTCGGGGTCCATGTGACCTGGCCATTTAGCCCATGGTGTGCAAAAAACTGCCGCTCAGAGGTAAAACAACCAACCAACAACCAAAAGCCAGTACCGTAAAGTTGTCAATGCTTGGTTGTCTAATATTTGAATATTTTCTGATCAAGAATTCCAAATTGGGATCGCTTTTGGAATAATTGATGTTTAGGTTATTCAAACTAGACATTTTTAGTGAATTTCGATAAAAAATAATTGAGCTTTTATTGTGACAGTGTCATTTGTTTCGCACATTAAACTTTTTAAAGGATAAGTGAACAAAATTATTGTTTGCTAGGATAATTTAATTCGTACAGTCTCTCAAAAAAAAATCCGAACACTATGGTTGATTACAGATTTCAGAAAAAATATCTGGCAACGATTTTTTTTTAGAAATTAGTGATCTGGCAACCTTCGTGTCAGATCACTAATTTCTAAAAAAAATCGTTGCCAGATATTTTTTCTGAATTCTGTAACCATAGTGTTCGGATACTTTTTTAAATATGTATAATGCGTATGAATATATAATGCAATGAATATGGAGCGTGTGCAGCTACCGTTCACAGCAAACTGAAGCGGTTGCGGTTAATGTTCACATCACATTGGATCGTGTGAACTCACAAAAACCTGGATCGTGTGGGGCCACTCACAGAACATTGAGCGTGTGCAGTTACCGTTCACAGCAAACTGAAGCGGTTGCGGTTAATGTTCACAGCACATTGCATCGTGTGAACTCACAAAAACCTGGATCGTGTGGGCCCACTCACAGAACATTGAGCGTGTGCAGTTACCGTTCACAGCAAACTGAAGCGGTTGCGGTTAATGTTCACAGCACGTTGGATCGTGTGAACTCACAAAAACCTGGATCGTGTGGGCCCACTCACAGAAACATTGAGCGTGTGCAATTACCGTTCACAGCAAACTGAAGCGGTTGAGGTTAATGTTCACAGCACGTTGGATCGTGTGAACTCACAAAAACCTGGATCGTGTGGGCCCACTCACAGAAACATTGAGCGTGTGCAATTACCGTTCACAGCAAACTGAAGCGGTTGAGGTTAATGTTCACAGCACATTGGATCGTGTGAACTCACAAAAACCTGGATCGTGTGGGCCCACTCACAGAAACATTGAGCGTGTGCAGTTACCGTTCACAGCAAACTGAAGCGGTTGCGGTTAATGTTCACATCACATTGGATCGTGTGAACTCACAAAAACCTGGATCGTGTGGGCCCACTCACAGAAACATTGAGCGTGTGCAGTTACCGTTCACAGCAAACTGAAGCGGTTGCGGTTAATGTTCACAGCACATTGGATCGTGTGAACTCACAAAAACCTGGATCGTGTGGGCCCACTCACAGAAATATTGAGCGAGTGCAGTTACCGTTTTTTTTTTCTTTTAGAATATAATTTTTATTCATAAGAGTAAAGAATACAAATACATTTACACTTTGACCCGCAAAGCTAAATATATCTGCAGGAAAATGAATAAATTATATTAAACATAGTGTGCAGTAACTGCACACGCTCCAGTTTGCTGTGAACGGTAACTGGAGCGTGTACAGTTGCTGTACACGTTCCGGATATTTTTCTGAGATCTGTAATCAACCATAGTGTTCGGATATTTTTTTGAGCGACTGTACACTGAATAAAAAAAGAATAGACATTTTCCATTGAGCTATTCATATCTCCACGCCACCAGAAGAAAAAAAAAAGTGACTGTTTAACAACCATTCGTTGAAAAAGAACCGTAACTGACGTGGAAAGAAAAAATCTCACTCTTCAAAAACACCCCCACACTTATCCCCCCTAACGTGCAAAAATAAGTAAACAAATATAACTAATTGCTAATTAAAATTGAAAAAAAGTGCCTGTCGTCTCAAAGATCGCTCGCTAATTGCAAAGAATAAGTTTAATTTAGCGAGAATCCGCGCTTTTGCCTTTTGCGATTGCCACACAGTATAAAATTTAATGGTCCAGTCTTCTCCACGTTCTCTTCCCAACCTGAGGGGATTGGGAGAGGCAGGGAGAGGCAATGGATGAGGAGGATGCTTATCCGAGCGAGGCAGTGAAGCTTGCAGAACCAAAAGATTCATTCGATTCACGGGGGATAAGAAGAGAGGAGAGATTTTTGAATGTGCATGTGAATGCAGTAAGTAGCCATTAGTCATAGGTGGGTGTGTAAAGTTAGAGATTTGGGTTAAAAGTATTTTTTAAACGGATATGCGGCGGTTTGTTGCTGCATTTTGACAGAAATTTAAGGGAGCGTTAAGACCTTAATTATGAATAACGTGGAAGAGAGAGTAGATGGTTAATGAGGCTGGAAAAAAATGGTGAAGATGATTTAGTGCAGTTTAATGATTTGGTGTTATGAAAAGTGGGACCTTAATTGCAATAATGCGGAGGTGGACTTCGTTGACTAAGAGGATTTGAAGTGGTAAAAGTAAAGGTCGTCGCAAAAGGTTATGTTTTAGGACAACAACAATGACCACGGAAGAATAAACAAAAAAGCAATAATAATGATGACGAAAGAAAGAGAAAACAGCAACAATAATGACAAAAATAAACGGCAATAATAATGACAACTATAAGAAAACATGGGAATAAAAACAAAGAAACGTGAGCACAACAATAATGAAAAGGAAACGTCAGCAGTAAAGATAACAAAAAGAAAAAGAGCAACGACGTGGAAGACGAAAAGCAAAAAAAAGAGACAAAAACAACAACAATGAACAAAACAATGACAACGAACAGAAGTGCAACAATAAATGGAAAACATAAACCAACAACAAGAATAAAAATTGGAGATAAAAATAGATGGCATTGAGTCACATGATTAATTCGAATGCAATTAAAATCAAGTTTCGCAATGAAAATCACGAAAATGAAATAAATGAAAATGATGACAGAAATAATTAATATGAACTATAAAAAGTTACAGCAAAAAAGCAGCTGTAATCAAAGACAAATAAAGATTATTCAACTAACGATATCAGCAATAATACTAAAAAGAAGCAACTGAAAAATAGAGAAAAAAATAAAATAGACAGAAGAAAGTTGGGTTGTTTTACCTCTGAGCGGCACTTTTTTGCACACCATGGGCAAAATGGCCAGGTCACATGGACCCCGAAGGCTCAGAGAAGGTTGGGGGAGGGGGACCCACTGGAACAGCTGTTGGGAGACAGATGGTAGCCTCTCGTCAAGGCCATCCAGCGTGTTCTTTAACGTGCACAGGGTATGGCTCTCCCACACACGGGGCCACGGCTTAACGTCCCATCCGACGGACGGCGGCCTTTCCAAGCCCATCGGTGTCCCCTACTGACCGTGGGCAGGGCGGGGAATTTTGCGGAGATAAATCTCAACGCTGACCCAGCTGGGACTCGAACCTGGGAACTACAGATTACGAGACTGGCGCGCTACCGACTGAGCCACCCCCACCCCGACAGAAGAAAGAGTGGAAATAAACCATAACAACAGCAACATTTGAAGAACCGTGAAAATAAACATTATTAGCAACAGTAATCAAGTGGTAGTAGCTTTAGTTTCAATAACAAATTTTGAAATTTAAACAAAGAAATTTTTTTATTGAAAACAAAGCGACAACAGCAAGAACTGAAACAAAAAGAATCATCAATAACGATAGTGTTGAAAAATCGTTGGTTCATAAAGAAAAGAAACCGAAATAATACTAAATCACAGACAGGAAAACGGTAATAAAAAACATGACAACGGAGAGCAGCAACAATGAAACGGATGAAACATTACAAACAATGACAACACAAAAGAAGGGTCAAAAAGGGCAGCGACAGAGGATGAAATGAGATGATAAACACGAAATATAACAAAAGCAGGCGGCAGCACAAACAGTCAGAACCCAAAGAAACGACAAAATGTGCATACAGCAACAATGTCAACTAAAGCCAACCAGTACCAATAATCACAATGCAAAGCGACGACTAAAACAGCGGTAACAATGCCAATGGGAAGAAACGCATGTAGCAACATCGTTTCTTCGCAAAGTTAAGACAAATAATGCATCGTTCTTTCGCAAAGTTAAGACAAATAATCGTAATGGTAAGAACGATAAGAGCAGCAACATCAGTGGCAAAGTTAAGACAAATAATCGTAATGGTAAGAACGATAAGAGCAGCAACATCAGTGGCGACAAAAACGACAACTAAAAGGAACTGCACCCATGGCAACGGAAGGGAAACGCTAACGGCGCCAACAATGGCAAAGGAAGGGAAACGCTAACGGCGCCAACAATGGCAAAGGAAGGGAAACGCTAACGGCGCCAACAATGGCAAAGGGAAACGCTAACGGCGCCAACAATGGCAAAGGGAAATGCTAACGGCGCCAACAATAGCAAGGGTAGGGAAACGCCAACGACACCAACAATGGCAAAGGAAGAGAAACGTTAACGGCGCCAACAATAGCAAGGGTAGGGAAACGCTAACGGCGCCGACAATAGCAAGGGTAGGGAAACGCTAACGGCACCAACAATAGCAAGGGTAGGGAAACGCCAACGGAAACCAACAATGGCAAAGGAAGAGAAACGCTAACGGCGCCAACAATAGCAAGGGTAGGGAAACGCCAACGGCACCAACAATGGCAAAGGAAGAGAAACGCTAACGGCGCCAACAATAGCAAGGGTAGGGAAACGCTAACGGTGCCAACAATGGCAGCGCTGAGAAACACGAGTGGGCAGCAACAATGCAACACAAAAGCAACAGCGGCAATGATAACTATAAAAAACGTCAAAAGCACCAACGATGACAAAGCATAAAAACCAAAAGAGCAGCAGAAGCAATGACACGAACTGAAATGACAACAATCAGAAAAAAATGGATCTACAAATGGCAGCAGCAATAACGAGAAGAAAAAGAAATGACAGAAGGCGCCGTCATAACAGTAACAACGCAAAAGAAATGCCAGAGAAGCAACCGAGCCTTCGGGGTATTTGTGGCCGCTGTCATTTAGCTTATTGTGCATCAAAAAATAATATAGCATCAACCCACTCAAATTGGAATGAAATATTTTGTATTGTACATATATCGGAAAAATGGCACATATTGTTTGAAATCTTTGTAGTGAGTAAGTCGTTATCGATTTTTTGTATTAATTTCCTTTAGTGGCCCAGACAAATCGCGTGGTTTTTGGGTTCACTCATATTCTTCTATGTTATAAATTGTATATGATGATGAAATGAAAATTGATTGATTGATTGATATCAAATGTGGGAATTTTAACTGCATGACGTGTATTAAAATTTTGGCGTTCAAAGCTATAATTTTATGCCTCGAATTTTCATTGTTTAATGTTATATTCCTACTCTGCTGGATAATATGAGAGGTGTTCAAAATGTTCTTGGCAAGCATCTGCAGAACAAAATCCAATTGCACTTACCTCAACAAAACTTTTATTGTCCATCAAAGTACAGTCGCTAAAAAAAAAGGTATCCGAACACTATGGTTGAATACAGAATTCAGAAAAAATATCTGGCAACGATTTTTTTTAGAAATTAGTGATCTGGCAACCTTCGTGTCACGTGATTACAGAATTCAGGAAAAATATCTGGAGCGTGTACAGCAACTGTACACGCTCCAGTTACCGTTCATAGCAAACTGCAGCGTGTGCAGTTACTGCACACGCTGCAGTTTGCTATGACACACACGCTCCAGTTTGCTGTGAACGGTAACTGCACACGCTCAATGTTTCTGTGAGTGGGCCCACACGATCCAGGTCTTTGTGAGCTCACACGATCCAATTAGTGATCTGACAACCTTCGTATCACGTGACACGAAGGTTGTCAGATCACTAATTTTAAAAAAAAAATCGTTACCAGATATTTTTTCTGAATTCTGTAATCAACCATAGTGTTCGGATATATATATTTTTTTGAGCGACTGTACTCCCCTCCAGCATCTAGGCAAAGTTGCAGACGTCTACGCCAATTCTGGAACGCTTGGTGGTACCCCTGTTGGGGAATACTTCGCAACTCTGAATGAACGCATTTTGCAAGGTCTTGCACCCTTGAAAAAAAAGCTTCCCAGCATGTTTCTTTTTAATTTTTGAAAACAACCAAAAGTCGCATGGTTGCAAGATTGGGTGAATATGCAGGATGGATGATGTAGCTGTTTGATTTTTTCCTGTTCGAGATAGGCCGTAACTTGCTCGGGTTTTGTGAGCATTGACATTGTCACGAAGAATTAGAATCCTTGACACGTCTGTTGTTGGACTCTGCTCCTTCATCTCCTTAACCATTTTGGGCAAAACAATGCTGGTGTAGTATTGGCCATTTATAGTCATTTTCCAAGGTAAGGTGTCCACGGCTACCATTCCTTGCGAACTGAAAAATAATTATGGACATCTTCTTACTTGGTCGAAAGTCTTATCAGATGATTTGGGGACGCGGTTCATCTTCCGCAACCCAAACATAGACGTCAATATTTCTGGCAGTTGTATAGTAATAAAACTACATCTCATCACCTGTGAAGGGGGGGGGGGCTTAGTCGGTAGCGCGCCAGGCTCGTAATCTGTAGTTCCCAGGTTCGAGTCCCAGCTGGGTCAGCGTTGAGACTTATCTCCGCAAAACTCCCCGCCCTGCCCACGGTCAGTAGGGGGCACCGATGGGCTTGGAAAGGCCACCGTCCGTCGGATGGGACGTTAAGCCGGGATAATATCTGACGGGAGGCTACCATCTGTCTCCCAACAGCTGCTCCAGTTGGTCCCCTCCCCCAACCTTCTCTGAGCCTTCGGGGTCCATGTGACCTGGCCATTTAGCCCATGGTGTGCAAAAAAGTGCCGCTCAGAGGTAAAACAACCCAAGTGTGTGAAGGGGTGGGGATGGCTCAGTCGGTAGCAGTGACTTTTTTTTTTACCATAAAGATCTTTTTTTCAAATATAAGAAGTTTAGAAATATGACTCAAAATCTGTAGTTCCCAGGTTCGAGTCCCAACTATTACAACGTTGACATTTATTTCCACTAAACCCCTACACTTTCCTCGGTGAGAAAGGGGACACCCATTGGCTTGGAAAGACCGCCGTCCTTCGCATGAGACGTTAAGCTATGATCCCTTGTGCAGGAGAGATTCATACTCTATGCATGTTAACGAACACGCTGGATGGCCTTGACAGGAGCTAGCAAGAGATATGTTGTATGGATCACTTACCAATATCTCCGATCACAAGAATCCCTTGGGGTCCTTGTGACCTAGTCATTTATCTCACTGTGTGCAGCAAAAACTGCCACTCCAAAGTTAACCCACGTTTCCTTAAAAAGAAAAAAGATGTCCGATTCCACATGAAGCAGTACTTATCATTTTCTACAAAACGAGACCATCTGCAATTACCAAAAAATATCTTCAACAATATATTTTTTTTTCTTTAATCTTTACCACTGCATCGAACGCTAGTAGCGAAAGCGGCTGAAAGTGGCGCCACTGCATCCATCCCAACTCATTCTCTTTCATTTCCTTCCCCCCACTAAAATCTTACCCCCCCCCCCCCCAATGTGAAGAAGTCTTGTGACAACTTCTCCACGAATCGATGGAGAAGATGGAAGCGCTTACTCGGGCTAGATTTCGGGGATGTACGCCAGCCAAAAGCGCAATCTGTCACAGTCACGAGGAAAGAGAGACAGAGAGAGCCCTCTATTCTACCCTCCTCTTAAGGGGGAGACTTCACTTCCCCCCACATCCACCAACGAGAGTAAAGAATCGGAGCCAACAATTTCATCGCAATTTTTGAGATCACCCAGACAGCGATTTATTATACTGCTACTTCACCAAACCGTGACTTCTTTTTCCCATTGGCCGTTGTCGTCGGAGCCGATGGCGAAGAAGTGAGAGAAGCTCTTTTCGAGAAGACGAGATCGAGGAGAGGTTACGGACTCCAGCCGAGTGGTGGGTGACCTTTGCCCTTTCGATCTGCTCTCTTGAGTGTCCGATGGATTAAGGGTTGTCGGTGTCGCAACTTGATTAAAGATGCTCGTGGTCATTCGAGACTCACTTAAGAGAGCGCGTTTTCGTTTTTAGTCTCCCGTCTTTTAGAAACTGACGAGGTAACTATAAACTTAATCGGCGTGATTGATCGATATGCGTGTGGACGTCATCGATATACTCAGGAGGATCGTTCTACAACCGGAAGATGCAATAATCGTTTGCATATTATTTTTATTGTTTGCTTAGCTCGTTAATCAAGACATAAGGCAGTCTCAAAATTAAGATTTTTATAAACTCTTGAAATTAGAGTAATAATCGAATGCAACACAAAATAAACTCCAAGGGGGTTGTAACAGCCTTTAAATTTCCTTAACATCCCTTTTTAGTGTTTGGGAAACCTCATCTAACCCTTTTTGGAGAGGGCGGGAGTGGCTCAGTCGGTATCGCGCCAAGCTCGTAATCTGCAGTTCCCAGGGTCGAGTCCCAGCTGGATCAGCGTTGAGATTTATCGCCGCAAAATTCTCCGCTCTGCCCACTGTCAGTAGGGGGACATCGATGGGCTTGGAAAGGCCGCCGTCCGTCGGATGGGACGTAAAGCCGTGGCTCCGTGTGCGGGAGAGCCATACCCTGTGCACGTTAAAGAACACGCTGGATGGCCTTGACGGGAGGCTACCATCTGTCTCCCAACAGCTGTTCCAGTGGGTCCCCGCCCCAACCTTCTCTGAGTCTTCGGGGTCAATGTGACCTGGACATTTAGTCGATGGTGTGCAAAAAAGTGCCGCTCAGAGGTAAAACAACCCAACGTTAAAGAACACACTGGATGGCCTTGACGGGAGGCTACCATCTGTCTCCCAACAGCTGTTCCAGTGGGTCCCCTCCCCCAACCTTCTCTGAGCCTTCGGGGTCCATGTGAGCTGGACATTTAGCCGATGGTGTGCAAAAAAGTGCCGCTCAGAGGTAAAACAACCCAACCCATACAGTCTCTGCAGCAATGTTTGAGAGTATAAACTTTATACTGATGCGGAAATTTAATCAAAAGATTTGTAGAGTGATTTTGGAGGAGGAAAAATTGCAATTTCATAATATCTGTGGACGGCAAAATCCCCCCATTTATTTCATCAAGTGTTTCAAATTCAAAGAACCACTAGCCCGGATGGAAACGTGTCTGAACATGAAACTTCATCTCAACTGCCGGAATCGTACATGCGTTAGAAAGACTGATGGCGACATGTTCTTTAACGTGCACTGGTATGGCTCTCCCGCACACGAGGCCACGGCTTAACGTCCCATCCGACGGACGGCGGCCTTTCCAAGCTCATCAGTGGCCCCTACTGACTAAGGGCAGGGCGGGACAATTTTAATGATTAGGGGGAACCCACTTCCATTCCAAAATCTAGATTTACTTCTGAATTTACCTACCTGTGAGGTTTCCTATGAGGTCCTCACGTTTTTGCGCACAATGGACTAAATGGCCAGGTCACAAGGACCCCGAGGTCTCAGAGAAGGTTGGGGGAAGGGGACCCACTGGGCAGCTGTTAGGGGACAGATGGTAGCCTCCCGTCCAGGCCAAAAAACGTGTTCTTTAACGAATACTGGGTGGAGTAAAAAAGGTTAAAATTTAGCATTCAGTACATCAACACAAGATCACATTATTGCAGATGCAACAATTAAAAGAAGATTTCCTTTACGTAATTTCTCTTGTGTAATGTGGGGTATGCGGTAAAATTTTTGGGGTACGCCGTGGGAGCTCAAAAGTCGCTCGATCTAGTAACAAAGTAAAAATAACCATTGTTATACTATAACTATCGTTTTATCTATCTATACAAGGGGTACGCCAGTTACATACACATTTCCAGGGGGTACGTGAAGCATAAAAGGTTGAGAATCACTGATATATATGTTTTATTTTATTCCCATTGTTATACTATAACTATAGTTTTATCTATCTATACAAGGGGTACGCCAGTTACATACACATTTCTAGGGGGTATGTGAAGCATAAAAGGTTGAGAATCACTGATATATATGTTTTATTTTATTCCCATTGTTATACTATAACTACAGTTTTATCTATCTATACAAGGGGTACGCCAGTTACATACACATTTCCAGGGGGTACGTGAAGCATAAAAGGTTGAGAATCACTGATATATATGTTTTATTTTATTCCCATTGTTATACTATAACTATAGTTTTATCTCTCTATACAAGGGGTACGCCAGTTACATACACATTTCCAGGGGGTACATAAAGCATAAAAGGTTGAGAACCACTGATATATATGTTTTATTTTATTCCCCTTGTTATACTATAACTATCGTTTTATCTATCTATACAAGGGGTACACCAGTTACATACACATTTCCAGGGGGTACGTGAAGCATAAAAGGTTCAGAATCACTGATATATATGTTTTATTTTATTCCCATTGTTATACTATAGCTATAGTTTTATCTATCTATACAAGTGGTACGCCAGTTACATACACATTTCCAGGGGGTACGTGAAGCATAAAAGGTTGAGAACCATTGATATATATGTTTTATTTTATTCCCATTGTTATACTATAACTATAGTTTTATCTATCTATACAAGGGGTACGCCAGTTACATACACATTTCCAGGGGGTACGTGAAGCATAAAAGGTTGAGAACCATTGATATATGTTTTATTTTATTCCCATTGTTATACTATAACTATCGTTTTATCTATCTATACAAGGGGTACGCCAGTTACATACACATTTCCAGGGGGTACGTGAAGCATAAAAGGTTGAGAACCATTGATATATATGTTTTATTTTATTCCCATTGTTATACTATAACTATCGTTTTATCTATCTATACAAGGGGTACGCCAGTTACATACACATTTCCAGGGGGTACGTGAAGCATAAAAGGTTGAGAACCATTGATATATATGTTTTATTTTATTCCCATTGTTATACTATAATTATAGTTTTATCTATCTATACAAGGGGTACGTCAGTTACATACACATTTAGAGGCTACGTGAAGCATAAAAGGTTGAGAAACGCTGATATATATGTTTTATTTTATTCCCATTGTTATACTATAACTATCGTTTTATCTATCTATACAAGGAATACGCCAGTTACATACATATTTCCAGGGTGTACGTGAAGCATAAAAGGTTGAGAACCATTGATATATATGTTTTATTTTATTCCCATTGTTATACTATAACTAACGTTTTATCTATCTATACAAGGGATACGCCAGTTACATACATATTTCCAGGGTGTACGTGAAGCATAAAAGGTTGAGAACCATTGATATATATGTTTTATTTTATTCCCATTGTTATACTATAACTATCGTTTTATCTATCTATACAAGGGGTACGCCAGTTACATACACATTTCCAGGGAGTACGTGAAGCATAAAAGTTTGAGAACCATTGATATATATGTTTTATTTTATTCCCATTGTTATACTATAACTATCGTTTTATCTATCTATACAAGGGGTACGTCAGTTACATACACATTTCCAGGGGGTACGTGAAGCATAAAAGGTTGAGAACCATTGATATATATGTTTTATTTTATTCCCATTGTCATACTATAACTATAGTTTTATCTATCTATACAAGGGGTACGCCAGTTACATACACATTTCCAGGGGGTACGTGAAGCATAAAAGGTTGAGAACCATTGATATATATGTTTTATTTTATTCCCATTGTTATACTATAACTATCGTTTTATCTATATATACAAGGGGTACGCCAGTTACATACACATTTCCAGGGGGTACGTGAAGCATAAAAGGTTGAGAACCATTGATATATATGTTTTATTTTATTCCCATTGTTACACTATAACTATCGTTTTATCTATCTATACAAGGGGTACGCCAGTTACATACACATATCCAGGGGGTACGTGAAGCATAAAAGGTTGAGAACCATTGATATATATGTTTTATTTTATCCCCATTGTTATACTATAACTATCGTTTTATCTATCTATACAAGGGGTACGCCAGTTACATACACATTTCCAGGGGGTACGTGAAGCATAAAAGGTTGAGAACCATTGATATATGTTTTATTTTATTCCCATTGTTATACTATAACTATCGTTTTATCTATCTATACAAGGGGTACGCCAGTTACATACACATTTCCAGGGGGTACGTGAAGCATAAAAGGTTGAGAACCATTGATATATATGTTTTATTTTATTCCCATTGTTATACTATAACTATCGTTTTATCTATCTATACAAGGGGTACGCCAGTTACATACACATTTCCAGGGGGTACGTGAAGCATAAAAGGTTGAGAACCATTGATATATATGTTTTATTTTATTCCCATTGTTATACTATAATTATAGTTTTATCTATCTATACAAGGGGTACGTCAGTTACATACACATTTACAGGGGGTACGTGAAGCATAAAAGGTTGAGAAACGCTGATATATATGTTTTATTTTATTCCCATTGTTATACTATAACTATCGTTTTATCTATCTATACAAGGAATACGCCAGTTACATACATATTTCCAGGGTGTACGTGAAGCATAAAAGGTTGAGAACCATTGATATATATATATTTTATTTTATTCCCCTTGTTATACTATAACTATCGTTTTATCTATCTATACAAGGGGTTCGCCAGTTACATACATATTTCCAGGGTGTACGTGAAGCATAAAATTTTGAGAACCATTGATATATATGTTTTATTTTATTCCCATTGTTATACTATAACTATCGTTTTATCTATCTATACAAGGGATACGCCAGTTACATACATATTTCCAGGGTGTACGTGAAGCATAAAAGGTTGAGAACCATTGATATATATGTTTTATTTTATTCCCATTGTTATACTATAACTATCGTTTTATCTATCTATACAAGGGGTACGCCAGTTACATACACATTTCCAGGGAGTACGTGAAGCATAAAAGTTTGAGAACCATTGATATATATGTTTTATTTTATTCCCATTGTTATACTATAACTATCGTTTTATCTATCTATACAAGGGGTACGTCAGTTACATACACATTTCCAGGGGGTACGTGAAGCATAAAAGGTTGAGAACCATTGATATATATGTTTTATTTTATTCCCATTGTTATACTATAACTATCGTTTTATCTATCTATACAAGGGGTACGAAAGTTACATACACATTTCCAGGGGGTACGTGAAGCATAAAAGGTTGAGAACCATTGATATATATGTTTTATTTTATTCCCATTGTTATACTATAACTATAGTTTTATCTATCTATACAAGGGGTACGTCAGTTACATACACATTTCCAGGGGGTACGTGAAGCATAAAAGGTTGAGAACCATTGATATATATGTTTTATTTTATTCCCATTGTTATACTATAACTATCGTTTTATCTATCTATACAAGGGGTACGCCAGTTACATACACATTTCCAGGGGGTACGTGAAGCATAAAAGGTTGAGAACCATTGATATATATGTTTTATTTTATTCCCATTGTTATACTATAACTATCGTTTTATCTATCTATACAAGGGGTACGCCAGTTACATACACATTTCCAGGGGGTACGTGAAGCATAAAAGGTTGAGAACCATTGATATATATGTTTTATTTTATTCCCATTGTTATACTATAACTATAGTTTTATCTATCTATACAAGGGGTACGCCAGTTACATACACATTTCCAGGGGGTACGTGAAGCATAAAAGGTTGAGAACCATTGATATATATGTTTTATTTTATTCCCATTGTTATACTATAACTATCGTTTTATCTATCTATACAAGGGGTACGCCAGTTACATACACATTTCCAGGGGGTACGTGAAGCATAAAAGGTTGAGAACCATTGATATATATGTTTTATTTTATTCCCATTGTTATACTATAACTATCGTTTTATCTATCTATACAAGGAATAAGCCAGTTACATACATATTTCCAGGGTGTACGTGAAGCATAAAAGGTTGAGAACCATTGATATATATATTTTATTTTATTCCCCTTGTTATACTATAACTATCGTTTTATCTATCTATACAAGGGGTTCGCCAGTTACATACATATTTCCAGGGGGTACGTGAAGCATAAAAGATTGAGAACCACTGATATATATGTTTTATTTTATTCCCATTGTTATACTATAACTATAGTTTTATCTATCTATACAAGGGGTACGCCAGTTACATACACATTTCCAGGGGGTACGTGAAGCATAAAAGGTTGAGAACCATTGATATATATGTTTTATTTTATTCCCATTATTATACTATAACTATAGTTTTATCTATCTATACAAGGGGTACGCCAGTTACATACACATTTCCAGGGGGTACGTGAAGCATAAAAGGTTGAGAACCATTGATATATATGTTTTATTTTATTCCCCTTGTTATACTATAACTATCGTTTTATCTATCTATACAAGGGGTACGCCAGTTACATACATATTTCCAGGGGGTACGTGAAGCATGAAAGGTTGAGAACCACTGATATATATGTTTTATTTTATTCCCATTGTTATACTATAACTATCGTTTTATCTATCTATACAAGGGGTACGCCAGTTACATACATATTTCCAGGGTGTACGTGAAGCATAAAAGGTTGAGAACCACTGCCTTAACAGACATACTTCTACTTTAACAGATTCTACCCTTAACACACAATTGGCTTCTCATGCGCAAAAACGAACCATGGAAAGAAATAGAATGAAAATAAGAAGAAAAAAAGACTTCTGTACTACACCATTTCCCCCTTCTCCCCTCCCCGCCAGACAGCGATGACCGCGACCGTGTCCACCCATCCACGGTCCATTCCGGCCAGTCTCGCTCCACCTCGGTGGTTGCACGCGCGTTGCCATGAGACGCCCTCACGTGATCGACACGCAAAACTGAGGAGGAGTGCCACCCTGATGGGATTATTGCAATCGATCCTGAATGCCTGATTCGACCCAGATGATAGAGAGATTGTGTGTGTATGTGGGGGGGGGAGGGGTTAAAGGGAAGGGGTTCAGTAATGAATTAAATTGTTGATGAGTTCACTAAACAGTTATTATATTTATAGCCTCTGGGGTAGGAATAGCCAAGGGAACTATCGTTGGGATGCTTTCATCTTCATTCAACGCTTTCAAAGACAATAAGATAAATTCAAATTCAACTCTGGGTGCGAGCTTAGATGCTGCTGAGCCAGTGATGTGTCGAGAGTGTTTCTTTTGCTGGGAGGGGAGTGATAGACCTGGCAATGAGGCTGTCATATACGGTCAATCTGTCTATCTTAAGGCGAATCCAAATTTTTTCCAAGTTTCCGCAGCGGTAGGGAAATTGATCGGCCCACCCCCAGATCGTTCCTCTGCGTACAAAAGGTACCTCAGTTTCAATCCCGGATAAGGCAGGGATGTATTTCATCCTGATGTATCATGTCTTCCTGCTAAGGCCTAGACTTTCAAAGTTTTTTTCTCCTATATGCAGAATTTTCCATGGCACCATGCTTATTGAAGTCTATTGCAATTATGTCTAATATGACTAAAATAATATAGTGACTACATTAAAGTGTATTAGCATATAGATAATAAAATATCTTGTATATATATATATCTAAATATTTATATACATATATATATTTCACTAGCATCTCTCACAAATAAATTTGCATGCCACCTTCAAACAGGAGTCATAGGTTAGTGAGACTGAACAAACAGCGTTTTTCTGTAACTCCTGATCAAATGTAGTAACTATATTAAACACTGAATTTTGGGTAAAATCTCACTAAATATTTATATTACAAAGCTATCTATTAAAAAAAGTGTAATATGTTTGAAAAATGTTTCCACTCCTATGCTTTATATTATTACTAGACTGAAGCAATATTTGACCGAATAAATTATTATTATTGTACTAATGCCCATAGCCGATTGATTTCCAAGGGGAGGCTTCCTACCCCCAAACCCCTACCTCCTCTTCCCCCAACTCCTCTTCCCCCAAACCCCCTACCTCCTCTTCCCCCAACCCCTCTTCCCCCAAACCCCCTACCTCCTCTCCCTCAAACCCCTACCTCCCTCCCCCAAACCCCTACACCCTACATCCTCATCCCCAAACCCCCTACCTCCTTCTCCTCCCCCAAACCCCTACCTACTCTTCCCCCCAAACCCCCTACCTACTCCTCCCTCCCAAACCCCTACCTCCTCCTCCCCCGAAACCCCCTGAACATTTTTTTTGGAAATAGAGAAGAAAAATATATACACTATTCAGCGAGAATAATTTGTGATAAATATTTTACATCATTTAACGCATGTGACAGTTTGGGTGATAATGCAAATGAAGATTAATTAAAAAAAAAACTATTCAATGATAAAACTATGATTAATTATAGAAAATATTTTACATTAAATTATAATTAATGTAAATGTATTTTATGTTACTAAATTGAGGAAATATATAAAATATATCTTTTTTTTAACTGAATTTTTTCAAGTAAATATTCTACAATTTATTTCCATATAATCTATCTCAGATTAAGATCTGGGTGGTATGGGGGACGGGAGGAGCTCTGTTAGTAGCGCACCAGGCTCTAAATCTACAGATTCCAGCTGAGACAGCATTGAGATTTATCCTAAAAAATTCCCCACCCAGCTCTGGGTCACTGAAGGACACCGATGTGACATGGAAAATTCGGCATAGAGGGGAAAAAGAAACTTAGAAAGTCTAGACCTCAGCAGAAAGGCACGATAAATAAGGATGAAATACATCCCTGCCTTATCCGGGATTGAAACTGAGGTCCGTTTTTGTACGCAGCGCAACGGATCTGGGGGTGGGGCGATCAATTTCCCTACCGCTGTGGAAATTTGGAAAAAATTTAGATTCACCTTAAGATAGATACATTGACTGTATACGATAGCCTCAGTGCCAGGTCTATCGCTCCCCTCCCAGCAATGGGGTGGGGTGGCTCAGTCGGTAGCGCGCCAGGCTCGTAATCTGTAGTTCCCAGGTTCGAGTCCCAGCTGGGTCAGCGTTGAGATTTATCTCCGCAAACAAAACCCGCCCTGCCCACGGTCAGTAGGGGACACCGATGGGCTTGGAAAGGCCGCCGTCCGTCGGATGGGATGTTAAGCCGTGGGCCCGTGTGCGGGAAAGACATACCCTGTGCACGTTAAAAAACACGCTGGATGGCCTTGACGGGTGGCTACCATCTGTCTGCCAACAGCTGTTCCAGTGGGTCCCCTCCCCCAACCTTCTCTGAGCCTTCGGGGTCCATGTGACCTGGCCATTTAGCCCATTGTGTGCAAAAAAGTGCCGCTCAGAGGTAAAACAACCCAACCTCTCCCAGCAAAAGAAACACTCTCGACACATCACTGGCTCAGCAGCATCAACGCTCGCACCCAGAGTTGAATTTCAATTTATCTTATTGTCTTTGAAAGCGTTGAATGAAGATAAAATCTGTCGGATGACATGTAAAGCCATGGCCCCTCTGCAGAAGAGAGACATTCCCTGTGAACGTTAAAGAACACGCTGGATGGCCTCGACGGGAGGCTACCATCTGTCTCCCAACAGTACCCTTCCCCAACCTTCTCTGAGCCTTCGGGGTCTTTGTGACCTGGCCATTTAGCCCATTGTGTGCAAAAAAGTGCCGCTCAGAGGTAAAACAACCCAATCTAAGCTGGAAAAAAACATGTGGGGTAAGAGAAGAGGGAAGAATGACTGTGTGGACAGGAACCCATTTTGATTTTTTTTTCTTCAGAATATATCTTTACATGTCTAAATACAGGAGCGGATTTAGACAATAAATATAAAGGGATGGAGAGAGAGATTGAGCAAGTGACTGGATCCAGTTGTAAGAAAAATAAGGGGGGGGAGGGAGGCAAGAAACTGAAACGCTATTCCGGTAATAAAAACTTCCCTCCCTTTTTAGTCGTTTTAAAAAATTCTTGAAAAATGCAAGAAACATAAATATTTTAATGATTTTTCTCCATCAAACCAATTACTAGCAATGCCAAAAGGGACACTGTCTCTTTAGCATCCCCCTTATATCCAGCGCTGCATATATATATTACAGTAAATATTTGCCTCCTAGTGGTCTTTTAACAAAAACATTTTATAAAATATACCGGCATTATGTAACATTCCGTATTGTTTCACTTACCTTCTGGTTGTTATAACTATCCATTGAATGTAGAGCTATGTTCACCTTGTCCCTCTCTCCCAAACCTTCCCATGGTGACCATAAATGTTCAATTTTGTGAGCTTTACCTTTGTTGATGAGCGGCGTTGGTAGCAAAATTGCTTCTAAAGTCGTTTTATTTCCTGATTTGTATTTGTTATTCTCCGCCAGGGACCGGCAAAGGAAAATTACGCTAGCAATAAGGCCAGGCACAATTTGCAGACCCACGTGTGTAATTCCAGTGAGATAAAGTGTCGTAGTAGGCATCATAAAATACTTCTCTTCCTGAGAAGCTTTAATAAAATGACCGCAAAGCAAATGATCGCTGCACAGATTCGTTAATTTATTTTCTTTCCGGCAAAAAACCAGAAATCGTCGTTCTTGAATCCATTATCACATCTCTGATTCTCGTTGTGACGAAACAATTGAACTCCAGGCTGTTTTAAGACCTTCGTAGGCCGGCTTTAGGCACTCTTACTAGAGGCCGGTCTTAGGCACTCTTACTTTTAGAGGCCGGTCTTAGGCACTTTTACTTTTAGAGGCCGGTCTTAGGCACTCTTACTTTTAGAGGCCGGTCTTAGGCACTCTTACTTTTAGAGGCCGGTCTTAGGCACTCTTACTTTTAGAGGCCAATCTTAGGTACTCTTACTTTTAGAGGCCGGTCTAAGGCACTCTTACTTTTAGAGGCCGGTCTTAGGCACTTTTACTTTTAGAGGCCGGTCTTAGGTACTCTTACTTTTAGAGGCCAGTCTTAGGCACTCTTACTTTTAGAGGCCGGTCTTAGGCACTCTTACTTTTAGAGGCCGCTCTTAGGTACTCTTACTTTTAGAGGCCGGTCTTAGGCACTCTTACTTTTAGAGGCCGGTCTTAGGCACTCTTACTTTTAGAGGCTGGTCTTAGGCACTCTTACTTTTAGAGGCCAATCTTAGGTACTCTTACTTTTAGAGGCCGGTCTAAGGCACTCTTACTTTTAGAGGCCGGTCTAAGGCACTCTTACTTTTAGAGGCCGGTCTTAGGCACT
Organism: Ryuthela nishihirai; assembly: GCA_038380435.1. Taxonomy (NCBI): domain Eukaryota; kingdom Metazoa; phylum Arthropoda; class Arachnida; order Araneae; family Heptathelidae; genus Ryuthela; species Ryuthela nishihirai. The sequence goes on from JAWZYU010000026.1 coordinate 27,915,204, forward strand.
TTTACTTTTAGAGGCTGGTCTTAGGTACTCTTACTTTTAGAGGCCAGTCTTAGGCACTCTTACTTTTAGAGGCCAGTCTTAGGTACTCTTACTTTTAGAGGCCGGTCTTAGGTACTCTTACTTTTAGAGGCCGGTCTTAGGTACTCTTACTTTTAGAGGCCGGTCTTAGGTACTCTTACTTTTAGAGGCCGGTCTAAGGCACTCTTACTTTTAGAGGCCGGTCTTAGGCACTTTTACTTTTAGAGGCCGGTCTTAGGTACTCTTACTTTTAGAGGCCGGTCTTAGGCACTCTTACTTTTAGAGGCCAATCTTAGGTACTCTTACTTTTAGAGGCCGGTCTAAGGCACTCTTACTTTTAGAGGCCAGTCTTAGGCACTTTTACTTTTAGAGGCCGGTCTTAGGTACTCTTACTTTTAGAGGCTGGTCTTAGGCACTCTTACTTTTAGAGGCCGGTCTTAGGTACTCTTACTTTTAGAGGCCGGTCTTAGGTACTCTTACTTTTAGAGGCCGGTCTTAGGCTTGGGTTGTTTTAGCTCTGAGCGGCACTTTTTTGCACACAATGAGCTAAATGGCCAGGTCACATAGATCCCGAAAGCTCAGAGAAGGTTGGGGGAGGAGACCCACTGGAATAGCTGTTGGAGACAGATGGTAGCCTCCCGTCGAGGCCATCCAGTGTGTTCTATAACGTGCACAGGGTATGGCTCTCCCGCACACGGGACCACGGCTTAACGTCCCATCCGACGGACGGCGGCCTTTCCAAGCCCATCGGTGGCCCCTACTGACCGTGGGCAGGGCGGGGAATTTTGCGGAGATAAATCTCAACGCTGATCCAGCTGGGACTCGAACCTGGGAACTGCAGATTCGAGTCTGGCACGCTACCGACTGAGCCACACCCGCCCCCCTTATTTTGTTAGTGCAGTACATATCACAATTATATGAAGTTGCCATTAAGCCAATATCTTGTATGTAAGTGATGAGATGTTGTATTTATAAAGTATTGAATTATTTTTACAGTATTTTTCATAATACGTGATTATTTAATATGCAATTATTATTATACTTTGGTATACCGTTCTCTGATTGGGCAGCGCGCTTGGCAACTGTTCAAAGAGGCCTGGGTTCGAGCCCCGATAAGGAATGGATGTTTCTCGTTTTGTCTTTCTGATGAAGTCCTGCCTTCCTAACAGATGACTTCAATGGCTTATTAAACTGTCAGGCTCCTGCGAGACCTCCAGCTGCTTAAGGAATACTTTAATTTTCTTTTCCATTATCCCAATGAAATTTTTCTTTTTTTTTACCCGGGTAGAGAAGATGGATTTTTACACAGTTCCGAAACGGAAATAATTTCTTCGTTGGGATTATCAAGGACGAGAGTCGATCCCTTGAGTGCTCAGTTTTCGCACGCACAGTCTGTTGCCGAATGGGTTGGTCAGCAGAGCGTGAAGGGAGTCGTCTGGCAGCCCCCTCCAACTGACGAATGCATCACCAATCAGAATCTAAATCCATCGTCGTTTCAGAAGATAACCTTGCCTCATATTCTGCAATGCGGATAATGCGTTTCTATCCCTGGCTTAGCATTAATGGTCGCTGAAAACATTGGAGATTGAACAAGTCCATTACTGACATTGACGTCGACAATTCTAAGGGATGCATTTTATTTTTTTACGATTTATTTCCGTTCGGTTGTTTTACCTCAAAGCAGCACTTTTTTTTGGCATAATTTGCCAGGTCACAAGGACCCCGAAGGTTCAGAGAAGTTTCGGGAAAGGGGGCCCATTGGAACAGCTCCGTGGCCCCGTGTGCGGGAGAGCCATACCCTGTGCACGGCAAAGAACAAGCTGGATGGCCTTGACGGGAGGCTACCATCTGTCTCCCAACAGCTGTTCCAGTGGGTCCCCTCCCCCAACCTTCTCTGAGCCTTCGGGGTCCATGTGACCTGGCCATTTAGCCCATGGTGTGCAAAAAAGTGCCGTCCAGAGATAAAACAACCCAACCCAACCCTGGAACAGCTGTTGGGAGACAGAATGTAACCTCCCGTCAAGGCCATCCAGTGTGTTCTTTAACGTGCACAGGGTATGGCTCTCCCACACATGGAGCCACGGCTTAACGTCCCATCTGACGAACGGCGGTCTTTCCAAGCCCATCGATGTCCCCTAAGAACCGAGGGCAGGGCGAGAAATTTTGCGGTGACAAATCTCAACGCTATCAGAGACTCGAAACTGGGAACTGCATAATACGAGTCTGGCGCGCTTCCGATTGAGCAAACCCCCAAGCCTCACTCATCCGTGGAAGACTTTGGGAATCGAAAGAGGACATTGGAGCGCACGTGTTTAGCGCATAAACCTATCGAACCCAAAATATTTGCACAATATTTAAATACATAGTTAATACATAGTCAAGTTCCACAAGAGTCAGTATTTAACTCGCAAGTGGATATTTACAAAACATATATTTATTTATTTTTTTATTTATATATATATTCTGCAGTCTTGAGTACATCAATATATATATAAATATGTAAACGAAAAATATCAATTTCAGCCTCTGTAATAAATAAATTTATCTCCTACTACTCATATCTCATTTCAATCCAATCGGTTAATACGTAAATAACTGTATTAACAGATTCTGTGAGTTGTAGTCTAAATTGGCCCCAACAGATATACCCACAAATCGAGGCATGCACGTCTCCCGAGTTGCATGCCAATCTGGGGTTGGAGTAGAGGGGGGAGGGGGGGAGAGAGTGTAGAGAAAGTCCGACGCTGATGATGATGTTCAGAGACACGATCCAGGATCCAGGGAGAGAGAAAAAATCCACCTGTCGCAGGAGGATACGATGCTTTACTCTTGAATATTTTATGGCGCGAAGCCGCGCCAAAACCGCTGCGTCAGCGGCCGTCACGTGAGGCAGTGTCGTGCTGGCAGGTGCCTCGCGATGCCCCGCTCTGACTGCCACGGGTGAGCGTCGTCATGGGTCAATCAGCATTTGTGTTGGCTGGTTACCGGGTTTGGAGACATCGCACACTTTTGTCCTTACAATGGGAGCTTCCGACGAATGGCCGGGAAAAAAATTCAAATCCATTTCTCTATCTGTCGTGTGTGTGTGGATTCAGCAAAAGGGGGCGTTTTATTGATAGAGAGTTTTGTTTGGTGAGTGGATGTTTTGGAACGGCAAAGAATGATTTTGTTTCGCTTAGAGGGAAGGGGGGGGGGCGCATTAGGGAGAACTAATGGCAAATGGCAGCGAGATCGTACTGCGTGTTGTTGTTATTTCAGCTAGTATCGAATAGGTTTTGAAGCAGTGATCTGTGGCAATGGGACGAGGGTTCGGTTGCTCTACCTCTGCGTGGAATTTATTTGCACACAATGGACTAAATGGTCAGTTCACAAAGACCCCAGAGGCTCATAGAAAGTCCTGCACATGGAACCACGGCTTAACGTTCCATCCGAAGGCCGACGCCTTTTCTGAGCCCAACGGTTTTTTGACGACGAGATTTCATCTGTTATTAAAATATAGTGCAGATGAAACTTTTTTTTAGGTTTTGAAATTTTAGATTCGTGACAGATCAGCCCATTTCGTCGGAGACAGAGGCAAACTGAGTTCCATATATAGTACAGTCGCTCAAAAAAAAATATCCGAACACTATGGTTGATTACAGAATTCAGAAAAAATATCTGGAGCGTGTACAGTTGCTGTACACGCTCCAGTTACCGTTCACAGCAAACTGGAGCGTGTGCAGTAACTGCACACGTTCCAGTTTGCTGTGAACGGTAACTGCACACGCTCAATGTTTCTGTGAGTGGGCTCACACGATCCAGGTTTTTGTGAGTTCACACGATCCAATGTGCTGTGAACATTAACCGCAACCGCTTCAGTTTGCTGTGAACGGTAACTGCACACGCTCAATGTTTCTGTGAGTGGGCCCACATGTTCCAGGTTTTTGTGAGTTCACACGATCCAATGTGCTGTGAACATTAACCGCAACCGCTTCAGTTTGCTGTGAACGGTAACTGTACACGCTCCATATTCATTGCATTATATATTCATACGCATTATATATATCTAAAAAAGGATCCGAACACTATGGTTGATTACAGAATTCAGAAAAAACATCTGGCAACGATTTTTTTTTAGAAATTAGTGATCTGGCAACCTTCGTGTCACGTGACACGAATCATTGCCAGATATTTTTTCTGAATTCTGTAATCAACCATAGTGTTCGGATATTATTTTGAGCGACTGTACAGTCGAATTTCGTTAAATGAGCAACATTACTTTCAAAAATTGAAATTCACATTGATCACTGGTTCCTAATCTTTTTCGGCAGAATACTCCCTCTTATTCCTCTAAGTTCCCTCCCCCCCAATTCATAGAAAGTTATGTTAATCCATGAAGTGTTCGATATTTCACTATTTCCACTGAAAAACTGAAGAAAACGCCCCCGTTAAAATCCATTAACAAAATAAAACAAATCGTTTCCAAACGTTTCCATTGTATGCAAGTAAGTGCCACTCAATTTCATGGGGCGGGGGTGGCTCAGTGGGTAGTGCGCCAGGCTCGTAATCTGTAGTTCCCAGGTTCGAGTCCCAGCTGAGTCAGCTTTGAGACTTATCTCCGCAAAATTCCCCGCCCTGCCCACGGTCAGTAGGGGACACCGATGGGCTTGGAAAAGCCTCCGTCCGTCGGATGAGACGTTAAGCCGTGGTCCCGTGCCATACTTTGTGCACGTTAAAGAACACGCTGAATGGCCTTGACCGGAGGCTACGATCTGTCTCCCAACAGTTGATCCAGTGGGTCCCTTCCCCCAACCTTTTCTTCGGGGTCCATGTGACCTGGCCATTTAGCCCATGGTGTGCAAAAAAGTGCCGCTCAGAGGTAAAACAATCCAACCCAACTCAATTTCATCAACAGCAGATATCATTCCGTTTCGGCGAAGAGCTTATTAGTAATTTAAGCCTTTAAAAGGTTTAAAAATGATTTAATTACAGGTTTCATAAGTCACCTTCCTCTGTATAGCATCCTTTCAAACACTTTTGCCACCCACCACCACCTTCGTTCACTTTCCCCTCGCTTTTTCTCCACTGGAAACAATCTCCAACATCCTTTATCGAAAACTCCCCATCCCAATTCTCTCCTTTCTGGACTGTTAACCTCGTCGCTACTCCACCTCATTGAACTCCGAGGCTCTTGTTGCGCCCCCCGCCCTCGCCCCCACCCTCCTCTTTAATGATCGGTACGAGGCTCTCTTATTGGCTAGTCCGTTACTTCATTCCCGCCTTTTTATACGGATGGTTGAACTGGACCCATTCAGTCCTCGAGATATTTGTCTTCACTTCCTTCTCAAATGTCTCTTTGCTCATAAAACTGGTTCCGTGTTTGTATTGGTCCGAAGAGTTGTTGACTAAAAGGAGGAGAAGGACAGTACTCCTTCTCCTCCCAGTCAATTGGTGGTGTGAGTGGCAGCTGGGGAGACTGTGAGACTGCGCAGTTGGTGCTTCAGCAATCCACATAGATCAATGGTTCTCAACCTTTTATACTTCACGTACCCCCTGGAAATGTGTATGTGACTGGCGTACCCCTTCTATAGATAGATAAAACTATAGTTATAGTATAACAATGGGAATAAAACATGTATATCAGTGGTTCTCAACCTTTTATGCTTCACGTACCCCCTGGAAATGTGTATGTAACTGGCGTATCCCTTGTATAGATAGATAAAACTATAGTTATAGTATAACAATGGGAATAAAATAAAACATATGTATCAGTGGTTCTCAACCTTTTATACTTCACGTACCCCCTGGAAATGTGTATGTAACTGGCGTATCCTTGTATAGAGGGGATATTGGGAATAAAATAAAACATATATATCAGTGGTTCTCAACCTTTTATGCTTCACGTACCCCCTGGAAATGTGTATGTAACTGGCGTATCCCTTGTATAGATAGATAAAACTATAGTTATAGTATGACAATGGGAATAAAATAAAACATATGTATCAGTGGTTCTCAACCTTTTATGCTTCACGTACCCCCTGGAAATGTGTATGTGACTGGCGTACCCCTTGTATAGATAGATAAAACTATAGTTATAGTATAACAATGGGAATAAAATAAAACATATATATCAGTGGTTCTCAACCTTTTATGCTTCACATACCCCCTGGAAATGTGTATGTAACTGGCGTATCCCTTGTATAGATAGATAAAACTATAGTTATAGTATAACAATGGGAATAAAATAAAACATATATATCAGTGGTTCTCAACCTTTTATGCTTCACGTACCCCCTGGAAATGTGTATGTAACTGGCGTATCCCTTGTATAGATACATAAACTTATAGTTATAGTATAACAATGGGAATAAAATAAAACATATATATCAGTGGTTCTCAACCATTTATGCTTCACGTACCCCCTGGAAATGTGTATGTAACTGGCGTTTCCCTTGTATAGATAGATAAAACTATAGTTATAGTATAATAATGGGAATAAAATAAAACATATATATCAGTAGTTCTCAACCTTTTATGCTTCACATACCCCCTGGAAATGTGTATGTAACTGGCGTTTCCCTTGTATAGATAGATAAAACTATAGTTATAGTATAACAATGGGAATAAAATAAAACATATATATCAGTGGTTCTCAACCTTTTATGCTTCACGTACCCCCTGGAAATGTGTATGTAACTGGCGTATCCCTTGTATAGATAGATAAAACTATAGTTATAGTATAACAATGGGAATAAAATAAAACATATTTATCAGTGGTTCTCAACCTTTTATGCTTCACGTACCCCCTGGAAATGTGTATGTAACTGGCGTATCCCTTGTATAGATAGATAAAACTATAGTTATAGTATAACAATGGGAATAAAATAAAACATATGTATCAGTGGTTTTCAACCTTTTATACTTCACGTACCCCCTGGAAATGTGTATGTAACTGGCGTATCCTTGTATAGAGGGGATATTGGGAATAAAATAAAACATATATATCAGTGGTTCTCAACCTTTTATGCTTCACGTACCCCCTGGAAATGTGTATGTAACTGGCGTATCCCTTGTATAGATAGATAAAACTATAGTTATAGTATGACAATGGGAATAAAATAAAACATATGTATCAGTGGTTCTCAACCTTTTATGCTTCACGTACCCCCTGGAAATGTGTATGTGACTGGCGTACCCCTTGTATAGATAGATAAAACTATAGTCATAGTATAACAATGGGAATAAAATAAAACATATATATCAGTGGTTCTCAAACTTTTATGCTTCACGTACCCCCTGGAAATGTGTATGTAACTGGCGTATCCCTTGTATAGATAGATAAAACTATAGTTATAGTATAACAATGGGAATAAAATAAAACATATATATCAGTGGTTCTCAACCTTTTATGCTTCACGTACCCCCTGGAAATGTGTATGTGACTGGCGTACCCCTTGTATAGATAGATAAAACTATAGTTATAGTATAACAATGGGAATAAAATAAAACATATATATCAGTGGTTCTCAACCTTTTATGCTTCACATACCCCCTGGAAATGTGTATGTAACTGGCGTATCCCTTGTATAGATAGATAAAACTATAGTTATAGTATAACAATGGGAATAAAATAAAACATATATATCAGTGGTTCTCAACCTTTTATGCTTCACGTACCCCCTGGAAATGTGTATGTAACTGGCGTATCCCTTGTATAGATACATAAAACTATAGTTATAGTATAACAATGGGAATAAAATAAAACATATATATCAGTGGTTCTCAACCATTTATGCTTCACGTACCCCCTGGAAATGTGTATGTAACTGGCGTTTCCCTTGTATAGATAGATAAATCTATAGTTATAGTATAACAATGGGAATAAAATAAAACATATATATCAGTGGTTCTCAACCTTTTATGCTTCACGTACCCCCTGGAAATGTGTATGTAACTGGCGTATCCCTTGTATAGATAGATAAAACTATAGTTATAGTATAACAATGGGAATAAAATAAAACATATGTATCAGTGGTTCTCAACCTTTTATGCTTCACGTACCCCCTGGAAATGTGTATGTAACTGGCGTATCCTTGTATAGAGGGGATATTGGGAATAAAATAAAACATATATATCAGTGGTTCTCAACCTTTTATGCTTCACGTACCCCCTGGAAATGTGTATGTAACTGGCGTATCCCTTGTATAGATAGATAAAACTATAGTTATAGTATAACAATGGGAATAAAATAAAACATATGTATCAGTGGTTCTCAACCTTTTATGCTTCACGTACCCCCTGGAAATGTGTATGTAACTGGCGTATCCCTTGTATAGATAGATAAAACTATAGTTATAGTATAACAATGGGAATAAAATAAAACATATATATCAGTGGTTCTCAACCTTTTATGCTTCACGTACCCCCTGGAAATGTGTATGTAACTGGCGTATCCCTTGTATAGATAGATAAAACTATAGTTATAGTATAACAATGGGAATAAAATAAAACATATATATCAGTAGTTCTCAACCTTTTATGCTTCACGTACCCCCTGGAAATGTGTATGTAACTGGCGTATCCCTTGTATAGATAGATAAAACTATAGTTATAGTATAACAATGGGAATAAAATAAAACATATATATCAGTGGTTCTCAACCTTTTATGCTTCACGTACCCCCTGGAAATGTGTATGTAACTGGCGTATCCCTTGTATAGATAGATAAAACTATAGTTATAGTATAACAATGGGAATAAAATAAAACATATATATCAGTGGTTCTCAACCTTTTATGCTTCACGTACCCCCTGGAAATGTGTATGTAACTGGCGTATCCCTTGTATAGATAGATAAAACTATAGTTAGAGTATAACAATGGAAATAAAATAAAACATATATATCAGTGGTTCTCAACCTTTTATGTTTCACGTACCCCCTGGAAATGTGTATGTAACTGGCGTATCCCTTGTATAGATAGATAAAACTATAGTTATAGTATAACAATGGGAATAAAATAAAACATATATATCAGTGGTTCTCAACCTTTTATGCTTCACGTACCCCCTGGAAACGTGTATGTAACTGGCGTACCCCTTGTATAGATAGATAAAACGATCGTTATAGTATAACAATGGGAATAAAATAAAACATATATATCAGTGGTTCTCAACCTTTTACGCTTCAAGTACCCCCTGGAAATGTGTATGTAACTGGCTTACCCCTTGTATAGATAGATAAATCTATAGTTATAGTATAACAATGGGAATAAAATAAAACCTATATATCAGTGGTTCTCAACCATTTATGCTTCACGTACCCCATCGAAATGTGTATGTAACTGGCGTACCCCTTGTGTAGATAGATAAAACTATAGTTATAGTATAAGAATGGGAATAAAATAAAACATATATATATACACATTAAATATTGTATTCATAAATTACATATAACGATAAACAAAGAAAATGACATAAACAATTTAACAAATCTTATAAAATTATAAACATTTTACTGGGTAATCAATGAAATGGTTGCGCTTGTTTACGCTTGTACAGTTCATCAATGGTTGGGATTATCTTGCTAAGGTAGAGTCGCAAGTCATCTTCAACATCCAGCGTGTTCCTATATTTATTTTTTAAAGCAGTTAAAGATGAAAAAACCAGTTTCTCATAAATAAAATATTGTGAAAGGTAACAAATATTTGACTGCAATTCTTGACAAAGTTTGATATTCCTTCTCTACTCCAATCCAAAAACTAATCAATGGCTTTTTGGAATGAATACTTTTTAAACTATTGTCACAAGATACCTCAATCAACTCTTCTTTATTGGAAAATGGAAGATCTAGCGACATTTGAGTTCTCACGGCGTACCCCAAAAACTTTTACAGCGTATCCCACGTTGAGAATCCCTATGATAGATCATAAGTTGATTATTATGTGATGGTTAAGTTACTGACCTACGATTTGCAAGAACCGTCGATTCTTCTACTGCGCCATAGAACAGTCTCTTCAGCTAACAAAATACGCTAATAGGAATATTTCATTGCTTCATGATTCAAATATGCAATTCTGCAAAATAAACGGTGATACAGGCAACTGCAATTGCTTAAAAAATTTTTTTATCTTTCACAAGAGTAAAAATACTGGCTTGTTTCACTTCTGAACTGTGAAAAATAATTAGATCATAAGAACTCCAAAAGCTTAAAAATTGGCATCGGAAGGGAATCCACCGCCCAGTTGCTAGGAGACATCTTCTTCACTGTTGCTCCTTTTTATCGCAGCTCAGTATGTTGTCAAGACCATCACAATGTATTCTTATCTAGCGATTAGAAGAGTTCTTAATCTTAACTTTGTCAAAATGAACCAATTAAGACCAGTTCTTCTTAATCCTAACTTTAGAGAGAGGAACTTATTAGGGCCACTCATGATCTCAACTTTAGAGAAAGGAATCTTTTGGCGCCACTCATGATCTCAACTTTAAAGAAAGGAATCTGTTTAGCGCCACTCATGATTTCAACTTTAGAGAAAGGAATCTTTTTGGCGCCACACATGATCTCAACTTTAGAGAACGGAATCTTTTTGGCGCCACACATGATCTCAACTTTAGAGAACGGAATCTTTTTGGCGCCACACATGATCTCAACTTTAGAGAACGGAATCTTTTTGGCGCCACTCATAATCTCAACTTTAGAGAAAGGAATCTTTTGGCGCCACTCATGATCAACTGTAGAGAAAGGAATCTATTTAGCGCCACTCATGATCTCAACTTTAGAGAAAGGAATCTTTTTGGCGCCACACATGATCTCAACTTTAGAAAACGGAATATTTATGGCGCCACTCATGATCAACTTTAGAGAACGGAATCTATTTAGCGCCACTCATGATCTCAACTTTAGAGAAAGGAATCTTTTTGGCGCCACACATGATTTCAACTTTAGAAAACGGAATCTTTATGGCGCCACTCATAATCTCAACTTTATAGAAAGGAATCTATTTAGCGCCACTCATGATCTCAACTTTAGAGAAAGGAATCTATTTAGCGCCACTCATATCTCAACTTTAGAGAAAGGAATCTTTTTGGCGCCACACATGATCTCAACTTTAGAGAACGGAATCTTTATGGCGCCACTCATAATCTCAACTTTAGAGAAAGGAATCTATTTAGCGCCACTCATGATCTCAACTTTAGAGAAAGGAATCTTTTTGGCGCCACGCGTGATCTCAACTTCAGAAAAAGGAATCTTTTTGGCGCCACGCGTGATTTCAAATTTAGAGAAAGGAATCTATGCGGCGCCACTCTTGATCTCAACTTTGGAGAAGAGAATCTATTTAGCGCCACTCATGATCTCAACTTTAGAGAAAGGAATCTTTTTGGCGCCCCACATGATCTCAACTTTAGCAAACGGAATATTTATGGCGCCACTCATGATCAACTTTAGAGAACGGAATCTATTTAGCGCCACTCATGATCTCAACTTTAGAGAAAGGAATCTTTTTGGCGCCACACATGATTTCAACTTTAGAAAACGGAATCTATTTAGCGCCACTCATGATCTCAACTTTATAGAAAGGAATCTATTTAGCGCCACTCATGATCTCAACTTTAGAGAAAGGAATCTATTTAGCGCCACTCATATCTCAACTTTAGAGAAAGGAATCTTTTTGGCGCCACACATGATCTCAACTTTAGAGAACGGAATCTTTATGGCGCCACTCATAATCTCAACTTTAGAGAAAGGAATCTATTTAGCGCCACTCATGATCTCAACTTTAGAGAAAGGAATCTTTTTGGCGCCACGCGTGATCTCAACTTCAGAAAAGGGAATCTTTTTGGCGCCACGCGTGATTTCAAATTTAGAGAAAGGAATCTATGCGGCGCCACTCTTGATCTCAACTTTAGAGAAAAGAATCTATTTAGCGCCACTCATGATCTCAACTTTAGAGAGAGGAATCGATTAGTACCTTTCACGATTTCACCTTTAGAGAACAGAATCGATTAAGGTCTTTCATGGTATCAATTTCACACAACTAAATCGATCAATATCTCTGTCTGCATGAACTGCAGATAATCGAATCGAAATATACACATAATCGAATCAGAAAGAACTGTAATTAGTTGGGTACACTTTTAATTCTCATAACTAAACTGCTGATTAAAATTGAATGGCTTTTCAAAATAAGGTGATTACTCTTGAACTTTAAAGCGCCCCTTCTTCCAGTACCTAACACACTTTTTTTTTATATTAGAGCTGTTAAAATAATAAAAGTTCATTTTGATGAGCGCGTTCTAAGCTCATTAGTCGCGAGATTTGGCGTCAGCGCCGTCGACGCTCAGTGTTTTAAAATATATCTTCAGATGAGGTAATTAACGCCGCCGTCAATAGAAATTAGGTCCCTTTTTCTTGCTCTTTCTTAAATCAGCGATTAATGCAGAGGCCATTATTTGAAGTTCGATTATCAAGGAACTAATAAATGGGGCATGTGGGGGGGGGGGCGGAGAGTGTTAGAAGTGGGGGAGGAACAATGAACAGAATGCAGGCGCTGACGATAATTAATCTTGAGATGGTAAAAGTTGATCAGAAAGTAATTCAAATAACAAAAGGAAAAAAGAACTTAATGTGATTATCTAGTTAATATTTTGGCCATTTTGGAATAGGCTGGTATTTTGACATTTTGGGAATTCTTGGGATGTTGTTTGGTAGATATTTTGCTCATTTGGGTTGATGAACAACAGTAATACCAGTCTTAAAAAATTTATATAAAACTGAAGAATAGTGAAAGATTTCTTTACGCAAAGTTCTAAAATACAAAATTATTTTATTAACCACTTTGATAAAATATTTATTACTAAGTTTTAATTAACTTCTGAAATCAATTTTCGTGGCTGGAAATGTTATCGCTAAATATTCAAACTTCCATAACTCATTAAATACTGAACGAATGTTGTTGAAAATCGAGATATTGATTTATTTGATTGAGATCTTTATTTGCAATTAAATTTTTCAAAACAAAAAAACTTATTTTAGAAGTTATAGAGCTTGACTATTGATCTAAGGGACCTGGGTTCGAGCCCCAGGTAAGGCATGGTTGTGTGTGTTGTTTTTCTGCTGAGGTCCTGCCATCCTCACAGACCTTCTACTGTGGCATATAAACTGACAGGCTCCTCTAAGATCTCTGTGGCAAGCAGCTGCTTGAAAGGTAATTCATTATTATTTCTTATACAAGTAGGACTGAAGGACTTAAGAAGCTGCTTCTAGTTTTTACTGATTTTCTGACACAGAGGCCTTCCTAATGAGTCATAGGTCAAGGTTTCTCGGCATTACTAGCTTCAGTAAGATCATCAGTTGGGTTACAGCAAACGGTACAGTTGAAATAACAGAAGAAACTCACCAAACGGTAGAAGACAGGCAGTTCTAAGCCCACCAATGTCACAGCCGAATATCAGAAGAAAGAAATCGTAACTTTATGGGTCAGACTAGAACATAGAAAGATCACGTTAGGAGAGTGGGCCGTTGAAGACTGTAACAGTGTGGAGTCTCAGTGGTAATTCGGGATGAAGAAACAGCGAACGATGATAAAGACGAAGGAACACTTAGTATGATGATGATAAAGGTTGGGAAACACTGGTAATAAAGAAGACGAAACACGAAGTGATGCTGAAGGTGAAGGACTACGGATAGATGAAGATAGAAATGAAGAAACACTGGATGATGATTATAAAGATGATGAAATATCGAGTGATGATATAGATGGAGGAATACTGAGTAATGCAGACAGAGACGGATAAACTCTGAGTGATGAAATAGATAGAGGAATACTGAGTGATGATGATGATAGGTAATAAGATGTACTGAATGATGATTATAAAGAGGGTGAAACATCGAGTGATGATACATACTGCTCACAAAAATTAGGGGATATTTCAAAATGAATATGAAGCGATAAAAATATCCCCTAATTTTTGTGAGCAGTATATATCGAGGAATACTGAGTGATGATATAGATGAAATACTGAGGATGATAGAGATAAAAATAGAAGGATACTTATTGATGAGAATAGAGATGGTGAAAACCACTGAGTGATGATTATAAAGATGACGAAGCACGAGTGATGATATAGATGAAATACTGAGGATGATAGAGATAAAGATAGAAGGATACTTACTGATGAAAATAGAGATGATGAAAACCACTGAGTGATGATTATAAAGATGACGAAGCACCGAGTGATGATATAGATGAAATACTGAGGATGATAGAGATAAAGATAGAAGGATGCTTATTGATGAAAATAGAAATGATGAAAACCACTGAGTGATGATTATAAAGATGACGAAGCACCGAGTGATGATTATAAAGATGACGAAGCACCGACTGATGATGTAGATGAAATACTGAGGATGATAGAGATAAAGATAGAAGGACACTTATTCATGAAAATAGAGATGATGAAAACTACTGAGTGATGATTATAAAGATGACGAAGCATCGAATGATGATATAGGTGGTTAAATACTGAGTGATGATGAAAGAACCACGGAATGGAAATAAAGATGGAGGGATACTGATTGATGAAGATGGAGAAACACTGAGCGATTATTACAAAGATGACAAGGAACAAAGGAACAATGAGTGATGATGACAGAGATACGCGAAGTGGGGATATAGATGGAGAATTACTGATTGATGGAAATAGATATGAAACAACACGGAGCATTGATACAGATGAAGTAACACTGATGCTCAAAAATGCTCAAAAGGAGGATACTTATTGATGGAGAAACACTGAAAGATGATACAGATAAAGAAATATTTAATGATGTTGAAGATGGAGGAACACTGAGTGATAATAAAGATGAAATAACGAGTGATGATTAAGAGTAAAGAACAATGATGAAGATAAATATTATGAAATGCTGAATGATGATAAAGATGAAGAAACACGGATGATATAGATGGGAAAACAATGATGCTGGGTTACTAAAGTTGACGAAACGTTGTATGATGAATGATGATGATGAAACCCTGAGTGATGATAAAGGGAGAAATAATAAGTGTTTGCAAATAATTAAATTGGTTGAATGAAAAGGAAAATATACGAGACGAAATGAATGAAGAAGTCAAAAAGAAGGCCTAAAGATGAAGATTTAAGCTCAAAGAATTAAATGTGAGATAGGATGGATTTGAAAGAGACGAAAGAGAGTGGAGAAGAAGCAAAGAGTCTCAGGAACGAGTTGAAGAAGATGTAAAGGGTGAGATCCTTTTCCTCCGACTCAGTGTGCAGCATCCCACTCCCGGAGAGGATGAGGAGCATCAGCGGCATCGATCCTTTCTGGAGCCAGCTGACACAGCGGCGGTGCCCCCGCCCGGGGATGCCGCCTCCTTCTCCTCCTCCTCCTTTTCCTTGCACCCTTTGCTCTGCCGCCAAACAAGCAACTCTTGCAGATGTCGCAGAGATGGAAATTTTTCTGCAAATGGAAGAAAAGGGAGTAACTTCTGCTCCTTTATGCAAATGACGTGGAGTCGTCCAATGTGTATAGGTTTGTTGTTGACAATCGTTTCTTTGTAAGGAAGATCAGTTCGAATTTAACACTTTGCAGCTGTTGGCGGGTTTAAGATATCGGATGCAGCAACTACAGAGTGGTGGAGGGTGGGGAGCTTGTATCTCGTCCCTCCCCTCCCCAGAAAAATAACAGATCCCCCAGTCAGTTTTTTTGGAGGGATAAATTTTTGTTTTAGTATTACAGTTGATGACTGCGTGCATATTGATCATTAAACACACCTAAAAAATGCAGAAGACCGCTTCGATTTAAAAAAAAATCAACTCTGTTCCTCCTCCCTATTTAAAATTAGATTCTTCGACTCAACGACTTGTTACGTCGCAGATGTGAATTGAAATTCCTCGTGGTGCGCATTCCTATGGAAATACTGCAGTTAGTACCCCGTACTTGAAATTTGAAAAAAAAAGAATGTTAAAAATCACGCTGCAAACCATATCATAAAAAGAGGAGATTAAACACAAAATATTTTGTTTCCTCCACAATGATATTTGAAGATTTATTTTCAGTTTTACTGGAATTTCAAATTGCAGCTGGGTAAATCGATTTTCTTTTTCGTTAATCTGCATAATAAATAAACAAACACCTATTCAGTTGAGAAAAAAAATGAAACCAAAAAAAGATAAAGAGCAAAATAACAATTAGTAATGTTCTGTAAACGTAAATTTGTTGGGAGTGTTTTTTTAAGCTGTTTACAGTTCCGCTAACTTCAAATTTTTAGTTTTAAACCACATTATTCATTTTTTAACAAAACAAAATTTCAAAAGAAAAAATTCACTAAAAGTGCGATAAATACGATTTATAGAGGGCGAAACAAGAATGCAAAAAGGGGGGGGGAAGCGAAACAAGAGTGCAGAAGAAAAAAAAAGCTAATGAAGAATATAACATTTGAATAAAATTAAGTTACGTGATTAAGAGCGATTTTAGAGAAAGAGGTTTCTACTTAAGTCCTAAATGGATTTCCTTCTGCTCAATATGCTGCCAATTTAAGAAAGGTCGTACGCACTTCGGTCAAAAAAAATCACGTCGGAAAATTTGCACATCGTTGGGAAAAAAAATCCGCTTGACAGAAGTTTTTCCAGAACAAATATGTTAAATAGGAACCGGTTCCTCCTCCACCAATAACCTTTGGCGAAGGAGGAACCGGTTCCTCCTCCACTAATAATCTTTGGCGAAGGAGGAACCGGTTCCTACTCCACCAATAACCTTTGGCGAAGGAGGAACCGGTTCCTCCTCCACCAATAAACTTTTGCGAAGGAGGAACCGGTTCCTCCTCCACCAATAACCTTTGGCGAAGGAAAAGGCTGGGAAAGGGGGCTCACTGGACAGCTGTTAAGAGGTAGATGGTAGGATCTCATTAAGACCATCCAGCGTGCTTTTTAAAGTGCACAGTGTACAGCCGCTCAAAAAAATATCCAACCTTCGTGTCACATGACACGAAGGTTGCCAGATCACTAATTTCTATTAAAAAAACGTTGCCAGATTTTTTTAAATTCTGTAATCAACCACAGTATTCGGATACTTTTTTGAGCAACTGTACCGTTAAAATAAGTGTCGGATAAACAAAGTTCAACTGCAGTGCAAATAAGTCAAATCTGCAGTGAGATATTTTTTCAAATTAAATTAAATTAAATTTATTTTTCTTTTGCATTTCTTGCAATGATAATTTTAATTTTTCCATATTTTTTTGCCATTTCATGCAATAACAAATAATTTTTTTAATTTATTTCAGTTGTACAAAATTATTTAATACATTTTTTATATTTGGTAAATTTTACATTTGTTAAGTAATAAAATATAAGATAGTCTTAAAAATTTATTCGTTATTACAAGTAATATTTGGAATATCAACTATCCACAAAATTATAGATACACAATCATATCAGAATAATATGACCACCTACAATAGATAATACCTAATGGGTGGTTATATTATTCTGATACGACTGTGTATACATTGTATTGTTTTTATACAATACAATGTATTACAATACTATGTATTACAATTATTACAAATAATTGTCATTATTTGATTTTCCTACAGTCTGAATATCTCTCTGCATTAAATAAAAAAAAATCTTTTTTTTCTCTTATTAATATCGTAAAGGCAATAAAAAAAGAAAAAAAATTACTTCTTTCTCTTAATGGCAATAAAATTTAAAAAAAAAGAGAAAGTAAAGAGAAAACGAGACAAACGTACCATTGAGAAAAATTGTCGCCTTCTTTGGTGTCGAAAGGAAAAAAACAAACAAAAACAACCGGAATAAGAAAAGAAAATCGCGCTCCCATTGCATGCAATTTGGCGGTGAACATTTCCCGCGAGAATGTGATCGAATTAGTAAAGATGTTGCACCTTTCTTGCTCGTCTCTTTCGCCAAGGTATAAGAAAGGCGACAGGGATAACTTGTTTACTGTTTTATGTACTTTTCGGAATAAAATGGCAACCCCCCCCCCTCCAACTTTCTTTTTACAACTCTCGAAAAGTTAAAAAGCAAACAACGGGAAAGACCATGTCATGTCCCTCGAATTTTATATTTATTTATTGTATATTTTTGCTGTATTATATTGTTGTATATATTTTTTATGTGTTCTTTGAAATGTTTGTGCTGGGATGACTCACTGTTGTTTTTCGGGTCTGAAACTTGCTGCTTGTGGAAAGAATCAATGCCAGAAGTTGTTTGTGCCGTACATGACTAACTAGCCTGCGGCGTGAAGTCTGCGCATGAGGCTAGGGGAAGGAGTTGGAAGTATCAGTCTGTGCATTAGCTGTCGAACGAACAAGGTTCGCGTCAAAAGGAGGACGCCGCCTTTCTCAAAAAGTAACCCTTGAAGTCAGGGTGCGATTCCAAGAGGGAATCCAGATTCTTGGAGAACCTTGTCTTTTATTCTTTTGGTTCAGGAGGTTCCAAAGGAAAATCCTTTCGCCGAGTTTTTGAGGTCTGTAAAGTGAGAAATTGCAGAGTGTGCAATTCTCCACCTCATTTTAGTAATATTTGCAGTAGCAAAGCAGCAAAAGCTAACGGAGTTGAGCGGTGAATTTGAGAGTAGTTTTGTGGATTCAGAAGGAACCACAGTTGAAGCAGCAAAGGCTCACGGAGTGGAGTTCATTCCCAGCACAGGGCTATATATAGTGTGAATAAAAATTGTGTCGTCCCTATATAACTCTCGTGCAGTAATTGATAGACAGTTCGTATTCTTCATTCAACACCAGTTTCTTCAAAGGCATACAGTGGCACGGGCTTAAAAACCCGCGAATCTGTGAATTCACCGAAGTGAATTAAGTAGCAATTTCATCATCTCTCTCTCCTGTTCGGCCCCTGGTCACTACATCTGGCACAGTAGGATCCGAACAACGAGCAACTACAGACGATAACATTTTCCGTTCATTTTTCCCCCAACAAACTGAGGATACGGACATACAGAACTGCGAACCTTTTTAGAGTCTTAAAACCATTATCAGAAAAATAAATATCAGCAACGGGGGATGGTATCTCAGTAACAAACATCTGTGCAGTGTTCTAGTTTTGCTGTGAGGGCCACCTACGTTGTCGATAATAGTTTTTTAAGACGCCAGAGAGTTTCGCAAAGTTAAAAACGCCAAATCTCTCAAAACGCTGTCTATGAAACCGCGCTTCTAAAGCTATTGTCAACATCAGGAGCAACACAGCCATCCAAAGAGGCATTGTCGCCAGTGATTCAACACCAAAGCGCGATCTCCATTTTTGTACCAGCTCAACGGAGACTTTTATCTGCGGCACTGTTACACAATAAACAGGGAAAAAAGGACACAGAGCATCTTTTATTTCATTGTTTCCCTCCTCCTTTCTTGCTTCCACACTTCTTGCCCTTTCTTTCACTCGGTCTTTCTTCTGTCTCTTTGGATACCGATGTAGAGCTCACAGACTCAAATCATTGCGCATCTGGTTGCAAACGAAACGTGCCTTAAACCGACGTTCAAATCCCTTGATGACGTCACATTTTGTGTTTCCGTCGCTCGGTCTCGAGTTCACTTCCAACAGAAAACACCGAGGTTCCGATTTCACTTCGCTAAGGCTGTTTCTCTTTTGAGAAATAAAGACGGCATTGTCGAAATTCGAAAGATTTTTCATTTTTTGCAACCAAACGACAAGGATATCATATATTGGAAAAAATTCTCGTGTGTTAACTTCACTAGAGAGGAGTTTATGGCTGGGTTGTTTTACCTCTGAGCGGAGCATTTTTTGCCTGCAATGGGCTAAATGGCCAGGTCACAATAACCCCGAGGACTCAGAGAAGGTTCGGGAAGGGGACACACTGGACAGCTGTTGGAAGACAGATGGTAGCCTCTCGTTAAAGCCATCCAGCGTGTTCTTTAACGTGCAGAGGGTATGGCTCTCCAACACACGGAACCACGGCTTAACGTGGTCTCGCTATCCGACGTAGTAGCGTCAACACACGGTACCACGGCTTAACGTCACGACATCAACACATTAAGCTGTGGTTCCACGATATCAACACACGGAACCATGGCTTAACATGGTCCCGCCATCCGACGTCAGTAGAGGACACCGAAGGACTTGGAAAGGCCGCCGCAATTTTTGCCTGCAATGAGCTAAATGGCCAGGTCACAAGGACCCCGAAGGCTCAGAGAAGGTTGAGGGAGGGGCCCTCTAGAAGAGCTGTTGGAAGACAGATGGTAGCCTCTCGTTAAAGTCATTCAGCGTGTTCTTTAACGTGCACAGGGTATGGCTCTCTCCCGCACACAGGGCCATGGTTTAACGTCCCATCCGACGGACGGTGGCCTTTTCAAGCCCCTACTGACCGTGGGCGGGGAGTTTTGCGGAGATAAATCTCAACGCTGACCCAGCTGGGACTCGAACCTCGGAACTACAGATTACGGGCCCAGGCGGGACTCTAACCTAAGAACTGCAGATTACGAGACTGGCGCAAAAAAAAAGTGCCGCTCAGAGATAAAACATCCAAGCCCAACTTCTGCTGGCATTTTTTTTTACACAATGGGTTAAATGGCAAAGTTATAAGGACCCCAAAGATTTAAAGCTAGATAAAAGAAGGAGACCCACTGGACAGCTGTTAAGAGAGAAATAGAAGACATCCGTGATGGCCATTCAGCGTGTCCTTCACGCGCACAGGGTATGGCTATCCTGCATACGGGAACACTGCTTTCCGTCCCATCCAACGGAGGACGGTCTTTCCATGGCCATCGGTGAACTCTTTCTCAATGAGTGGGAGGGGTGGGGGAGGTATGCGAAAAAAAATCTCGATGCGAACAGAATTGTGATTCCAACTACAAAACATCACACTTTACTAGCATTGCGCACTACGAAATAAACGAAACCCCTCTAGAGGAGGGGTTCTCAACGTGGGGTGCGCGGTAAAATGTTTTCGGGTACGCCGTGAGAGCTCAAAAGTCGATTACCCAGTAAAATGTTTATGATTTTATAAGATTTATTAAATTGTTGTCTTTTTTGTGTTTATTCGTATATGTAATTTATGAATACAAAATTTAATGTGTAGATATATATATTTTTATTTCATTTCTAACGTATATAAAAGGTTGAGAACCACTGATATATATGTTTTATTTTATTCCCATTGTTATACTATAACTATAGTTTTATCTATCTATACAAGAGGTACGCCAGTTACATACACATTTCCAGGGGGTACGTGAAGCATAAAAGGTTGAGAATCACTGATATATATGTTTTATTTTATTCCCATTGTTATACTATAACTATAGTTTCATCTATCTATACAAGGGGTAAGCCAGTTACATTCACATTTCCAGGGGGTACGTGAAGCATAAAAGGTTGAGAACCACTGATATATGTTTTATTTTATTCCCATTGTTATACTATAACTATAGTTTTATCTATCTATACAAGGGGTACGCCAGTTACATACACATTTCCAGGGGGTACGTGAAGCATAAAAGGTTGAGAACCACTGATATATATGTTTTATTTTATTCCCATTGTTATACTATAACTATAGTTTTATCTATCTATACAAGAGGTACGCCAGTTACATACACATTTCCAGGGGGTACGTGAAGCATAAAAGGTTGAGAATCACTGATATATATGTTTTATTTTATTCCCATTGTTATACTATAACTATAGTTTCATCTATCTATACAAGGGGTAAGCCAGTTACATTCACATTTCCAGGGGGTACGTGAAGCATAAAAGGTTGAGAACCACTGATATATGTTTTATTTTATTCCCATTGTTATACTATAACTATAGTTTTATCTATCTATACAAGGGGTACGCCAGTTACATACACATTTCCAGGGGGTACGTGAAGCAAAAAAGGTTGAGAACCACTGATATATATGTTTTATTTTATTCCCATTGTTATACTATAACTATAGTTTTATCTATCTATACAAGGGGTACGCCAGTTACATACACATTTCCAGGGGGTACGTGAAGCATAAAAGGTTGAGAACCACTGATATATATGTTTTATTTTATTCCCATTGTTATACTATAACTATAGTTTTATCTATCTATACAAGGGGTACGCCAGTTACATACACATTTCCAGGGGGTACGTGAAGCAAAAAAGGTTGAGAACCACTGATATATATGTTTTATTTTATTCCCATTGTTATACTATAACTATAGTTTTATCTATCTATACAAGGGGTACGCCAGTTACATACACATTTCCAGGGGGTACGTGAAGCATAAAAGGTTGAGAACCACTGATATATATGCTTTATTTTATTCCCATTGTTATACTATAACTATAGTTTTATCTATCTATACAAGGGGTACGCCAGTTACATACACATTTCCAGGGGGTACGTGAAGCATAAAAGGTTGAGAACTACTGTTGTGGAGTAAGAAACTTTCGCCTCTCTTATATCAGCCTAAAATTATTAAATAAAATTTCCCTTTTGGAAATCATGGGAACACGTTTGCCACTCTTTCCCTCCATATACATTATTGTGTGCAGAAAAATGTCTCTTCGAAGTAGAAAGAACAATAACTCACGTGCATATACGTAAATGCCTCTGCAATGCATGCACGAACCCAAGAATGAGGCACGATTTTTTGTCTCAGCAGATTCCAACGTATTTAATTTTCTACAGCGAACTGATTTCTAGAAATATCAATTAGGCACAGGAAGTTTTCTTGTGAGTATCCATGTCATCCGCACATTACGCTTACAAGAATGTTTAAATTTGAAATTACACGAATCCCTTGGTTTATGATTTGTACGAAAGAGTGTGGATGGAGCAAACCCACCCACCCCAAAAACAATCCTCCGATAAACCACTGGATAGCCGTGTCTTGTTCTCCAAAATGGCATTCGTTCTTAATTCTTTGCATGATCATTCAATTCTTAATTCTGTATTCCATTGTTAATTCCATCTTTTTTCCATTCTAGATTTCATCTTTCTTTATTCCGGTATTAATTCGTTCTTTTCCTGTTTTTCCTGGTGGATCTTATTTCTAAATCCCTTTTTCTTTGTTTATTCCACTGTTAATTCCATCTTTTTTTTCTCACTTTATTCCGACAACTCTCTCTTGGTTCGTCTTATTCTTAAAAATTCATCCTCTTCAATCTTATCCTAAATTCTCTCTTGATCTTATTCTTAATTACTTCTCCGGCCGTTTTATTCTCAGGTCTAACTTAATTTTTTAAAAAATTCCAACTTCTTTAATTTTCTTTCTAATTCCTTCTTTCCATCACAGTCTACTTAAGCGCATCTTTTCCAGTCGAGTGCTCCCACCTCCCCCCCCCCGCTCCAATCCCCCGTCCTTTCCACCTAATGGATGCTTCCTCCCGCATCGTCTGAAAACCTTGATATGAAAAAGATAGAAGATATCCTGATCTATTTTTAGAACAACATCCTTTGCATAAAAATGACGAGCGAGATCCAAAAGCAGATTTTTTGTAGACCCCTGTTTGAGATGGTAGAAACTTTAGAAAATGACTGAAGAACCTTTCAAATCATTCTGAAGTGAAAAAAAAACTAAATCAGAAGAAGAAGAAAAAAACTTCAGAGTTTTATCGAGTGTAATGATGTCCTATTAAATAGTCTGCAATGAGATGAATATATTTTAATGTTTTGATCCATGTTGAATCATTTTCTTCCCCTGCTCCCCCCTCCGTTTTGCTCTGACCTTTAAAACGATCGCATCCAATTCATTTCGTTAGTGAAGCACGAGACAGACGAAAGGGGATCAAGTTTTGCAACGAGGCTAGTTTAAATTGAGACTCCTCCAAAAGTTGATTAATCCATGATATGTTCGGAGCAAAGAATGCTCAATGATATATCTATCAGGGTAATGGGTTTTTTAAAATACTCTTTTAAAAGAAATCCGAGTTTCTGCACCATTTTTTTTTTTCTCTTCCTTTTCCTCTCTAGAAATCTTTTTACAATTCAGCATCCGAAGTCTAGTTAAGACACAATTTTTTTTCCACACAACTACTTGTGGTTAAAGCATGCTGGCGCTATTTTTAGAAGCATGGATTGGCAGAATTTTCCATCTATCGACTGTATTCGGAATGGAAGAGGGTTTTTTGCTGCGCGTTTCGATGTAAATCTAATCATAGACACTTATATGAAAAAAAAAGATCAAAAGAAACCGTAAAATAGTCTTTCAGAAATATGCAAAATGAAACAGAAGGGTATTCACGAGACTACAGAAATTGAAAAGAAAGCATGTGCACGTCAAATTAAATAATAAATGTGATAACAGCAGTGAATTCACTTGAAATGTGAACCATCTTTTCTTTATCTCTGAGCGGCACTTTTTTGCACACAAAGGGCTAGCACAAATGGCCAGGTCACAAGGACCCCGAGGGCTCAGAGAAGGTTGGGGAGAGTACTCACTGGAACACCTATTGGGAGACAGATGGTAGCCTCCCATCAAGGCCATCCAGCGTGTTCTTTAACGTTGGGTTGTTTTACCTCTGAGCGGCACTTTTTTGCACACCATGGGCTAAATGGCCAGGTCACATGGACCCCGAAGGCTCAGAGAAGGTTGGGGGAGGGGACCCACTGGAACAGCTGTTGGGAGACAGATGGTAGCCTCCCGTCAAGGCCATCCAGCGTGTTCTTTAACGTTGGGTTGTTTTACCTCTGAGCGGCACTTTTTTGCACACCATGGGCTTAATGGCAGGGTCACATGGACCCCGTCCGAAGGCTCAAAGAAGGTTGGGGGAGGACCCACTGGTGGGAGGGGACCCACTGGAACAGCTGTTGGGAGACAGATGGTAGCCTCCCGTCAAGGCCATCCAGCGTGTTCTTTAACGTGCACAGGATATGGATCTCACGCATACGGGGACACCACTTAACGTCCCATCCAACGGACGGCGGCCTTTTCAAGTCCATCGGTGTCTCCTACTCACCGTGGGCAGGGCGTATCAATGTTGCTCATTCTTTCAGGTTTCAAATCTTTCCTTCCTCTTTTCTGCTCATTCATTTTAATCCTTTATACGCAAAAACTAA
The DNA here is from genome assembly GCA_038380435.1 of Ryuthela nishihirai. Taxonomy (NCBI): domain Eukaryota; kingdom Metazoa; phylum Arthropoda; class Arachnida; order Araneae; family Heptathelidae; genus Ryuthela; species Ryuthela nishihirai. The sequence goes on from JAWZYU010000026.1 coordinate 27,940,234, forward strand.
ATCCATCTCCAAATCCATCGACCAAGCCCTAGTAATAACAGTTAATCTCTCTCTTGAACACTTTCCTGCGAATCTCCTAGTTATTTGCCATAACACTTATCTATCTCTTTCCTTGATTCTAAGACAGTATTCAAACAAAAACATCCAGATTATCAGACCACGATGATTCCAAACGAATGGTCGAATAAAGGGGACTGAATATCCCCCGTTCGTCACGAACCACCATAGCCTCTCACCGGTTATGCCAGGCCAAGTTAAGCTCTCTTGAGACCGCACCCACAGTGACCTCTAGAGTAGAGTTCAAATCGCCATCCAAGGAATAAGATTAGTTTCATTCCGTTGCTAATAAACCGAAGAAACTGCTTTTTTCTTTTGAATCAGGAGCGCAGTGGGATCCTTCGCGTTTCTGTCCGAAAATTGCCTCAAATCAACTTTTCAAAATCTACAGATTTCCCAAATTTCTCTAAGTGCATTGCATCACTCATGTAACTGATTTAATACGTTGAACCCAGAAAAAACCACCTTCCTACCAAACTTAAAAAAATGTTGTCCATTCCTTCGCTTTTTGAAACTCATCTTGTTCTCCTCTCTGTTCCCATTTACCAGCTTATTGATTTTACATTTATAATCTTATTCTTTTAATTTAAAAATGGCTAAAATTCACCTCTCTATCCATCGACCAAGCCCTAGTAAAATTTACGATCTGGAACTTTTCTTGCGAACCTGCGACTCTTTATACGTAACTATCTGTTTCCTAAGCTCTGAGACCATATTCAGACGAAACATCCAGATATGAGGCCACAATGGTTTAAAAATGAATGGTCGACACAATGATTTGTTCATCATGAACCACCATAGACTCCATCCAGTTATGCCAGCCAAGTTAAGCTCGGTTGAGACCTCACTTATTAGTGACCTCGAGAGTACGTCAAATTACTCATCGGAGCGAAGAAATCATTCCGTAGGTCAAATGAGTCATCGGAGCGAATAAATCATTCCGTTTCATTCCATAGCTATTTATCGAAAGAAACTACCTTGCTTTTTTCGTTCACGCATCACGCTCGGTCCTTTGCGTTTCTGCCAAAAATTTGCCTCAGAGAATACCTTCAATCAAAATCTGGCGATTTCTCAAATTTTACTAAATGAGTGATGCAATGAATTAAGATCCTAAACCCCGAAACCATTTTAACTAATTTGCAACAATTCCTCATTTCTTCCTCTATCGTCCTCCCTAAATGATGCACACATTGAGATTACGCATAATCATGATGCTATACATTCAAAGAATGTAACTTACGAACCCCCATCGACCAATATAATTCTTAAACTCCCCTCCATGTTATGGTACAACCCTCCAAATTCCTCCCCCCTCCCGCTCCCCTTCCGCGAGCTACCATTAACGATCACCTGCTTTACACGAAATGCCATAAATGCAAGACTACAGTTAATTTATAGTATCAACAACAATGCTAAAAAATGTTAATTATTTAAAAAGGAATTGTGCATATCCTATTGTTTGAAATTATCAGTTATTGACAATTAAAACAAATACACGATACTTTTTGCAACAATAGAAATCAGACTTACCCCTTCTGAAGTTTTAAGACAAAAAAAAATCAGTAAAAATTTTTCTTTTTTATGCATGTCAACTTGTTTTAAATACATTTTGTAAGTTAATTATTTAGAATTATTGTTGACACCACTACACTCGTGGAAAACAAAATGGCAGTCATCTTGTTTTTTCTCGAAAATAGTCCGTAAAAACAGCAACGTTTTAAAAAAATTTTAAATGAGGACGACTGGGTCCCCTCCCCCAACTTTCTTTGAGCCTTCGGGGTGCTTGTGACCTGGACATTTAGCCCATTGCGTGCAGAAAAGTGCCGCTCAGATGTAAAACTACCCAACCCGCTTTCAAGGTCAAATACGGGTCAGATTGACGGTCTAGAAATATATCTCAAACTAGAAAGAAATCAATGAAATTCGTTTTTTTAGATCAGGGGTTCTCGAATTTTTCCCAGTCGCAAACTTCCCCCCCCCCCCCACACTTTTTTTTTACCATTGATAGAATACTTAATACTTAAATAAAATGGCAGCAAGACGCCTAGATTTATAATATGAAAGTGAATACGTTAATAAACTTGAAGAATATGCAAAGTATATTAGGTAAGGAAAATTGCGATGTATCAATTGATTATTGAGTTGTGTTTTATGCACAGAGTTTGCATTATTGATTTATATTTAAGGTACCGATTTAGTTAGTTGGTTTTTTATATCTGAACATTACTTTTTTGCACACCTTGGGCCAAATGGCCAGGTCACATGGTTCCCGAAGGCTCAGAGAATGGTTGGGGAAGGGGACCCACTGGAACAGCTGTTGGGAGACAGATGGTAGCCTTCCGTCAAGGCCATCCAGCGTGTTCTTTAACGTTGGGTTGTTTTACCTCTGAGCGGCACTTTTTTCCACACCATGGTCTAAATGGCCAGGTCACAAGGACTCCGAAAGCTATGAGAAGGTTGGAGGAGGAGACCCACTGGAATAGCTGTTGGGAGACAGATGGTAGCCTCCAGTCAAGGCCATCCAGAGTGTTCTTTAACGTTGGGTTGTTTTACCTCTGAGCGGCACTTTTTTCCACACCATGGGCTAAATGGCCAGGTCACAAGGACTCCGAAAGCTATGAGAAGGTTGGAGGAGGGGACCCACTGGAATAGCTGTTGGGAGACAGATGGTAGCCTCCCGTCAAGGCCATCCAGAGTGTTCTTTAACGTTGGGTTGTTTTACCTCTGAGCGGCACTTTTTTCCACACCATGGGCTAAATGGCCAGGTCACAAGGACTCCGAAAGCTATGAGAAGGTTGGAGGAGGGGACCCACTGGAACAGCTGTTAGGAGACAGATGGTAGCCTCCCGTCAAGGCCATCCAGCGTGTTTTTAAGGTTGGGTTGTTTTACCTCTGAGCGGCACTTTTTTGCACACCATGGGCTAAATGGCCAGGTCACAAGGGCCCCGAAAGCTCCGAGAAGGTTGAGGGAGGACACCCACTGCAACAGCTGTTGGGAGACAGATGGTAGCCTCCCGTCAAGGCCATCCAGCGTGTTTAAGGTTGGGTTGTTTTATCTCTGAGCGGCACTTTTTTTTTGCACACAATGGGCTAAATGGCCAGGTCACAAGGACCCCGAAAGCTATTAAAAGGTTGGAGGAGGGGACCCACTGGAACACAGATGGTAGCCTCCCGTCAAGGGACACTCAATTCTTTAACTTGCAGAGGATATGGCTCTCCCGCACACAGGGCCACGGCTTAACGTTCCATCGGACGGACAGCGGCCCTACAAGCCATAGAGATCTCCTTTCTCACCGAGGGCTAAGTACTCGAATCCGGGAACTGCAGATCACGCTCCTGGAGATCTACAAACTGAGCCAGCCACAGCTCTATACCAGTAATAAGGTGGCGATCCTAAAAACGAAATAAACAGTCTCTTATTAACTCCAAAATGAAACGTATATTTGAATTGAAGATTTAGCTAAAAGGAGCTGCTTCGGTGGGAGTGGGAATCGGACCCACAACCTCCTGCAAATATGGCGGGAGCTTTTCCTATTCAGTTATTCCGGGATAGATGAAAAAAAATAGAGGATGGTGACCGTACAGTCCCTCCAAAAAATATCCGAACGCTATGGTTGATTACAGAATTCAGGAAAAATATCTGGCAACGATTTTTTCAGAAATTAGCGATCTGGCAACCTTCGTGTCACGAAGGTTTTTAGATCACTAATGTCTAAAAAAAATCGCCAGATGTTTTTCCTGAATTCTGTAATCAACCATAATGTTCGGATACTTTTTTGAACGACTGTACGTACGAGTAGGCTGTGCGAATTTCATAATGATTGATTAATTGTGTATTAACAATGAAAAATAAATGCTTTCATATTCTCAAAATACATATATATATATTTCCATAAGCTTACTTTCCATTTTACTTCAGGGCCGAGGATGCTCAGTCGGTAGCGCGAAAGGCTCGTAAAATGCAGTTTCCAGGTTCGAGTCTCACCTGTCCAACTTTATATCCCCAAAACCCTCCACCCTTCCCTTGATCAGTAGAGGACACCAATTTGTTTGGAAAGACAACGTCCGTCGGATGGGACGTTAAGCCGTGGTCCCGTGTGCGGGAGAGTCATACCCTGTGCACGTTAATGAACACGCTGGATGGCCTTGACGGGAGACTACCATCTGTCTCCCAACAGCTGTTCCAGTGGGTACCCTCCCCCAACCTTCTCTGAGCCTTCGGGGTCCATGTGACCTGGCCATTTAGCCCATGGTGTGCAAAAAAGTGCCGCTCAGAGGCAAAACAACCCAACCCAACCATCTAATACAAATTCTTCAATTATCTTTCTGCAGCAATTTTTTTTCCCAGTAATTTAACAAAAAACATTTTTAAATTATTGAAATGTCATAAACAACTAATTTTAATATCTAATAATTACGTATTAATAAATAACGCGCTCAATACCTATTCTTATTTTTTTTTCCAGAAATTTCTATTTCATATTCATCCCTAGTTGCGCAATTCCCGAGTCGCCAGCGTCTCTCTACCCACAATGCCAGTCATCGCGTCGCGAGGTAATTCTCGTGCATCTTTCCCATCCTAAATCTGTCTCCGAGACCACAAGAATATTCTCATCTGCAACCAGAAGAGCAGGATGTCATTTGCCCGAGGACTCAGCCTCTCAAGTTCAGCACGTTCGCCTCCGTAACTGCTGATTGGAGAGCCTCGACGCTGCCATCGATTGCTGGCAATCTACCTTTCGCCTCCCCCCCCTGCTCTGCAGAAGACACGCCGAACACATCTTTAGCTATCCCAGGCACTCCACAACATGATGGGTACACACTGGCATGTGTACACAGAAGAAGCATTTTGTATTTTTTCTCCGAGTGGTTAGGAATTGAAGAAAAAAAATCTCTGATACGGCTATCTTCAGACACTTTATGGTTATAGATCCAATAACAACTTAGGATTGAATTTTAAGCGATATTACTTCTTTCCTTCAGAACATTTCGTATTTTTATTTTCTTCCCTTGACAGACTTGGATTGGATGTTAGAATAAGATTAATCTAAATATAGATACGGAATGAATTGCATCATTAAAATCTGACATCTGGGAGATTCCACTGTTTCCCTTTGGTTTTCGCTAATTTATATTAAACGTGGAGAGAAATTATTCAAATTTATTCGAATCCTGGATGGCAGTAGAGGGTTTTCACCTCTCAACGGCGCTTTTGTACACACAAAATAATAGCTAAAATGGTCAGGTCACAAGGACCCTGAAGGGTTGGGTGGTTTTACCTCTGAGGGGCACTTTTTTACACACCATGGGCTAAATGGCAGGGTAACATGAACCCGAAGGCTCAGAGAAGGTTGGGGGAGGGGACCCATTGGAATAGCTGTTGGGAGACAGATGGTAGCCTCCCGTCAAGGCCATCCAGCGTGTTCTTTAACGTGCACAGAGTATGACTCTCCAGCACACGTAGCCCCGGCTTAACGTTCCATCGACGGACGGCGGCCTTTTCAAGTCCATCGGTGTCTCCTACTCACCGTGGGCAGGGCGGGGAATTTTGCGGAGATAAATCTCAACGCTGACCCAGAGGGACTCGAACCTGGGAACTACAGATTACGAGCATGGCGCGCTACCGACTGAGCCACCCCCGCCCCACCCCACCCTGAAGGGCTGAGAGAAAGTTGGGGGAAGGGTGCACACTTATCAGCTGTAAGAAGACAGATGAAACTTCTCCTCAATGCCACCCAACGTGTTTTTTAACGTTCAGGATTTAGCTTCGTGGGGGGGGGGGAGATTTTATTTTGGGGGTTCCAAGAATTCAGTTTCGACAGGCTTCGAGAGTTTAGCTTCTTGAGGTTGGGGGAGGGGGGGGGGGGTCTGAAGAATAAAACTAAGAAATAAAATGGATAAGAACTGAGAATTTCCCAATTGCTAAAATATTCCCACCGAACATGAAAGGTTCAGATGATATTCTATATGGAATGAGATTTTACAGTTTTTTTTTAAATCTATTTTTTAGTGTCGGATATAAAATATGAGACAAAAAAAATAATACAAAGACGACTGTTTTGGATTTTAAAGAAGGTGGACTAGTTTGAGATTTAGTGTAGGACGACAGGATTTTCGAGGAGTGGGGGGGTCCGAAAATTCTGTCGTCTTGGATATCCCTGGGGGCGGGGGTGGATCAGTCGGTAGCGCGTCAGGCTCATAATCTGCAGTTCCCAGGTTCGAGTCCCAACTGGGTCACCGTTGAGATTTATCTCCGCAAAACTCCTCGCCCTGCCCACGGTCAGTAGGGGACGCCGAAAGGCCGCCGTCCGTCGGATGGGACGTTAAGCCGTGGTCCCGTGTGCTGGAGAGGTATACCCTTTGCACGTTAAAGAACACGTTGGATGTCCTTAACGGGAGGCTACCATCTGTCTCCCAACAGCTGTTCCAGTGGGTCCCCTCCCCCAACCTTCTCTGAGCTCTCGGGGTCCTTGTGACCTGGCCATTTAGCCCATGGTGTGCAAAAAAGTGCCGCTCAGAGGTAAAACATCCCAACCCAGATATCCCTCCCCTCCTCTGGGTACGTTCCTGAATCTCAACTCTGCCATTGGTGGAGCTCAAACCTCGGAACTGCTGCAGATCACGAACCTGGTGCGCTACCGTCTGATCCACTCGCTGCTGCCGCCGATGATGTTGACGACTAATACTGTGACGCATATGATTAAATGAACGCAGAAGCAATCGGACAGAGCAAATCCAAAAAGAAAGCAAAATAAAGGAAGAAATTAAATTATGCAGAAGATAAGAATACTCTCTCCAGGATTGAAAAGTAAATCTCCGAAACAGGAAACGGATGAGCTCCCCTAATCGTCCCAAATCCCTTCCTCATCAGGAACGGAAGTCATAAGGCTGTTGGGCCAGCGTTAAGTGATGAGGGCATCAATCAGTGAAATCACAAATTGTTTCTAATTTTTCAGCGGAAAGAGAAAAAAAACAAGACGAAACTTTCTCCTTCATCAAAAGATCGCTTTACGCCTCCCCCAACCCCACCCCACCCCCACATCCTTACCCGCCCCTCACTCAAGGTCTCTGCCGACTCTGTATCTGGGTCAGCCAATAATGCAGAGGGCGGGCGCATGCGCAATAACTGCTCTTCTGCAGCAGTAACGCGACCCAGTTTTTGGTTGAGATTTTTCATGGTCTGCCGACGGCGCGCTGAAGACGCAGCGGACCCATTGTGAACTGTGGGGTTCATTATGGAGCATCCATACATCTCTATGGTTCAGAAGGGAGGAGGTCATTTGCTGCTGTAAGGGGGAGGGGGGAACTTCGATGGGGTTATATATATCTATGCAAAAGAAATTCACTACACAAGAGTTCACTTTAAGTATGCCTCTGATATTTGAATAATGTAAGAGTTGTTTATTAGAATATTGCTGAATGCTTTGTCAAACTAATTTCAGTACTAATGGGTTGGGTTGTTTTACCTCTGAGCGGCACTTTTTTGCACACCATGTGCTAAATGGCCAGGTCACAAGGACCCCAAAGGCTCAGAGAAGGTTTGGGGAGGAGACACACTGGAACAGCTATTGGGAAACAGATGGTAGTCTCCCAGTCAAGGCCATCCAGCGTGTTCTTTAACATGCACAGGGTATGGCTCTCCCACACACGGGACACGGTTTAACGTCCCATCTTACAGACGGCGGCCTTTCCAAGCCCATCGATGTCCCCTACTGACCGTGGGCAGGGCGGGGAATTTTTCCGGAGATAAATCTCAACGCTGACCCAGCTGGGACTCGAACCTGGGAACTTTAGATTACGAGCCTGGCGCTCTACCAACTGAGCCACCCCCTCCCCACCTCATTCGTTGTTAAAGTCTCAACAATTTAAGAAAAATAAACAATTCTCTGTAGAACTGGGAACTTCCCAGCTGGGTCAGCGTTGAGATTTATCTCCGCAAAATTCCCCGCCCTGCCCACGGTCAGTAGGGGACACCGATGGGCTTGGAAAGGCCGCCGTCCGTCGGATGGGACGTTAAGCCATTGGCCCGTGTGCGGGAGAGCCATACCCTGTGCACGTTAAAGAACACGCTGGATGGCCTTGACGGGACACTACCATCTGTCTCCCAACAGCTGTTCCAGTGGGTCCCCTCCCCCAACCTTCTCTGAGCCTTCGGGGTCCATGTGACCAGGCCATTTAGCCCATGGTGTGCAAAAAAGTGCCGCTCAGAGGTAAAACAACCCAACCCTTCTCTCCTGCAGGTAAGCAGATGCTTTGCGGGTCATTTGTTTAAACTTTTGTATAACTAACATGAATATGAATAAAGATTATTATTATTAACTTTCGGCGCCCTTTTAGCAATGCCCATAAAGATCGTCTGCGAATGGCCGACACATCCATGATCATAATCGGCTGCCTTAGGCACTTCTTTTCCACCGCGGAAGCCATCGACGACAATTGAAGGAATCGAAATTTAATTTTCGTTTGTTATCGCCAATTTCTTTTTAATCTCGTTTTTTTTTATTCTCCTCCTCGTTATTAATTTAGCACACAATTTATGAAGCATTAAGTTAATTGAATTTTATGGGGTAATAACGAGGATTAGCGAATTAATTAATTAATATTCTGATACTTCCGTTGAGTTAAGGACTTTACATTAAATCGTTTGAAGTGGAGTTAAAGTCGTTTTCTGAGATTCCGAAGCGAAAATGCATTTTCTTTTAGAATTATCGAACGAACAACGGGAATAGATTTTATGGCAGAAAATACGTTTTGTACAGTCGCTGAAAAAAATATCCGAACACTAGGGTTGATTACAGAATTCAGAAAAAATATCTGGCAACGATTTTTTTTAGAAATCGGTGATCTGGCAACCGTTTTTGGTGTCACGTGACACGAAGGTTGCCAGATCACTAATTTCTAAAAAAAAAATCGTTTCCAGATATTTTTTCTCAATTCTGTAACCAACCCTAGTGTTCGGATATTTCTTTGTGCGACTGTACAGCGATAAAAACAGCGTTTAGCACAAATATGGTTGAAAAACATTTTGCCTTGATATATGAAAGCATCCAGACAATTAGATATTTATAAAATGAAATGGGTTGGGTTGTTTTACCTCTGAGCGGCAATTATTTGCGCACAATGGGATAAATGGGGAACAACTCATAAGGACCCTAAAGGCTCAGATCTGCCCTCATTGAGAAAGAGGGTGCCTATTGTTTGGAAAGAGCACCGTCGATCGAATAGGACGTTAAACCATGGCTCAGTGTGCAAAACCATACCACGTGACCTGGACATTTAGCCAGATACCATGTGCATGTTAAAGAAGAAGCTGGATATTCTTCACCGGAGGATTCCATCTATGTTCTAACAGCTATTATACAGATACCATTATCCCCAATCTTCTCGGAGTATTGAGGTCGTTTTGACCTGTTCCGTTTAGCCCATTGGGCACAAAAAAACTCCGCTCGTGGGCAAAAATACCGAACGATCTTAAACGTTAGATGTCAACAGATGAACAAGTAAACAGAGAAGAAAAAAGTGAAAAGTATAGCTCGTTTTTAACGAGCCTAAAAAGAAAATAGTTTTGTTTAAATTTATTAAAGTTTACTTACTTCATTTCGAAACAATTTCCATGGAAACAATTTTCTGGCAAAGTTTTAAGACCCGTAACCGTCAAACTCTTTGTTGTCGCTTGCTCAACAACACCTTGAGCAAACGACAATGCGATGAATAATTGATGAGAATTTCAGAGTCGGTTCAAACCCAGCACCACCATCCCACAAACCCCCGCCCCCTCCCTCATCAAATTACACCATCCCCCTCCCCAGATATCAGGGTCGTCTCCCTTATCAAGCTGTTACCAAAGCAACCATCCTCATGTTGATGTATGTACAACATCAACTGTGTAACGTCGTCTTCATCCTGATAATTCCCGCCACACAAAGCATGTTGTGTAATTAGTGATCCCAGATTTTCGCGGCAAACGGAAAACGCTGCTGCCTCCACGTGCTACGCCTCATTGGGTCGCAGTCAGTTTAGACCTCGGAGAAATTCTGATTTAACTTAGGGGTAATTACTAAGAGCGTGATTAGTGACTGGGATAGTCGACTTCTCTTCCTTTCCGATGTGAAGTGGACGTGCGACAAGATGCCGAAGGCGATTCGTAATAGAGAGGCGGGGAGGGAGAGCTTTTGGTGTCACAGATTTTTTTTTTCTAGGGGAGGGGAGAAAATAAGGGAGTAATGATAGCAATAGGAAAACTGATTTATGTATTTAATGGTATAAAGAATAGTTATGGGGTGTTGGATTGCTTTAACTCTCAGCGGCACTTTTTTGCACACAGTCTGGGCTAAATGGACAGGTCACAAGGTTCAGCGATGGTTTGAGGGCTCAGCGAGGGTTTGGGAAAGACCACCCACTGGACAGCTCTTAGGAGACAAATGGTAGCCTCCCGTCAAGGCCATCCAGCGTGTTCTTTAACATGCACAGAGTATGGCTTTCCCGCACAAGGGGCCATCGCTTAACGTCCCATCCGACGGACGGCGGCCTTTACTAAACTCATCGGTTCAGCCCTACTGACCGTGGGCAGGGCGGGGAGTTTTAAAGAGCTAAATCGCAACGCTGGCCCAGGTCGGACTCGAACCTAAGAACTGCAGATTACGAGCCTGACACGCTACCGACTGAGCCAGGGTTTGAACGACGAAAGTGAAAATATTAGCTCGTTTTTTTTTTTAAACGAGCTAAAACCCAACATTCTTGTCTCATCCGATGTAGAACACAGGACCTGTACTACAGTATAATCAGAGTTTAACTCTGATTGGCAGATGGTTAGGGCTAAAAATTCAACTGAAAATATGACTTTGAAGTCGCCTATATCAGTCGTACACAGGTTAACAAGTCGCGGTGGCCGAGAGTTTATCGCGCTTAAGTACGCTGTATTTATGTGAAAGTGTTAAATGTACTCCAAGCCCTATATCGTCCAAGCTGTATTTGAACTCAGGGGTACTGTTTCTCAGAAAAGATTAATTAATAAATAAATGAATCCTCAATTACTATGGAGTTCTGACAGGAACCTGTCAGTATATTATGCCAGTATATTATGACTGGTCGTAGGATCCCCAGGAGTCTGAGAGCAACTTTTAATGTTTCAGAAATCTCTAACGAATACAGTACATTTAATGCGTCAAATTTAATTCCTTTTGGCTGGAATTATGCCAATTTAGTATGGCAACACTGTCTATTACATGCTGATTACAAACTGTGATTGGCTTGTTGATGACATATGAATTTTTGGAGCACTAAATTTCTCCACTCAAATGTCAAGATTTAAATTACAAAATTGCCAATAAAGAACAGGCATATAAAAAGTAGAGATATAACCCATTCCTTAAACTTTAAAGGAATCCTCGTTGAGAAGATCTTTATTTTAACTAAATAAAATATCAGGTAAAGATGGGAAGACCGTCAGCAGAAAAAAATTAGACTTCACAGGAGGGGGTCTCTGTAAAAAGAGTTAATCTTCATAGGGAGTCTTTGTAGAAAGAGTTAGTCTTCATAGGGAGTCTCTGCAGAGAGGGTTAGTCTTCATAGGTTTATTTGCAGAAAGAGTTAGTCTTCATACGGAGTCTTTGCAGAGGGTTAGTCTTCATAGGGGTCCCTGAATAAAGAGTTAATCTTTATACGTGTATTTGCAGAAAGAATTATTCTTCATAGGGAGTTTCTGCAGAAAGAGTTAATCTTCATAAGGAATTTCTGTAGAAAGAGTTAGTCTCATAAGGAATCTCTGTAGAAAGAGTTAGTCTTCATCGGGAGTCTCTGCAGAGGAGTCTTCATAAGGAGTCTCTGTAGAAAGAGTTAGTCTTTATAGGGAGTATCTGCAGACGGCTAGTCTTCATAGGGAGTCTCTGCAGAAAGAGTTAGTCTTCATAAGGAATTCTCTGTAGAAAGAGTTAGTCTTTATCGGGAGTCTCTGCAGAGGGTTAGTCTTCATAAGGAGTCTCTGTAGAAAGAGTTAGTCTTCATAGGGAGTCGCTGGAGAGAGGGTTAGTCTTCATAGGTGTATTTGTAGAAAGAGTTAGTCTTTATACGGAGTCTCTGCAGAGGGTTAGTCTTCATAGGGGTCTCAATAAAAAGTTAGCCTTCATAGGTGTATTTGCAGAAAGAATTAGTCTTCATAGGGAGTTTCTGCAGAAAGAGTTAATTTTCATAAGGAATCTCTGTAGAAAGAGTTAGTCTTCATGGGGAGTCTCTGCAGAGGGTTAGTCTTCATAGAGAGTCTGTAGCGCCGAAAAGGTTGGGACCACTGCATTACGTCAAATAGAAGTTCTGTGAGGAAAAGGAGACAGTAAAAAATTAACATAAAACGAATTAGTAAAAAGAAAAAGAATTAGAGACTTTAATTCAGACCTTTTCGTATACATGTACGTCAACCACTTGACCACTGGGGCTGCTTGATATCAAATTTCAGACAATTTTTAAAGTCGCATTTTCAGTTGCTTTTCGTTTTAACCGATCTGCCAACCCCAGTTAAATATAATCCAAGCTTTATTTCGTCCTTACAACAATTTAGCAAATTGTTCATTATGACGTAGCTATTTACTCAGAAACGCTTCCAAGCGACAAGCTGCAGCAAAAGAGAAAGTGACCGCAACCGCGGATGAAACGGTTACGGTTACTCCCCCGCAATGATCTGCTAAAACCTATTTGAAAAGCGATTCACGCGCTCGTTAACAACAAAAGCGCTTCCCTTATAACTTCTCTGTGAGGTCGCCAGGCGTCGCTACGGCGTACTGCCCATCTAGCAATTGCCAGATTGCCGAGATAAAAAATAACAAACCTAGTTGTTTTGCTGTTCCTTCCTTCCTAATTTTCCTGCCAAACGAGAGTATATAAATTAAATCTGCTTTTGTTTCTAGTCAGAGCGACAATCGCCATAAAACCGAACGTTTCACTCACAGAGTAAGCATTAATGTTTGAAAAGCCCAGTTGGGTTCTGGAGAAAGCTTCTGCGAATACAAAAGGCTTGCGATCTTTAAATAGTCGCTTTCACGTTGTCCTCTATTTCACCACCTCGTCTGGTCGTCCTTTGTCACCCTGTTACACACTCCTGTGATTCTGGGCTCGTTTATAAACGAGACTAGGGTGCTCGGAGGAGGACAAAAGCAGAAACGGGTCTTCGCCAAGGTTCACGCCAAACCAACCATGCATTATCCTGAGGCCTCTACTAATCGTTCCTTAGCAAATACAGCGCTGTATTTCGAGGTTAATTATCCAAGAGCACAGTCAGCGGAGGTTTTCCGTCGGGTTGCATAGATCTAGGGGAAAGTATGTAGGACTATGTTGGGGAGTGTGTGCTTACTAAGGTTAGTTGCGCGGGCATTTGATAAGAGATGCTTGTCGGACTGGTGCTTTATGAGATAATTAAAGGGCTGAGAGTAATCTTGCTGAACTTTAGTGATTAATGCGATGAGAATCTGTTGGTATTGTGGAATGAGTATAACAGAGAATGTATGCAGTTTATCCCCTCCTCCTCCTCCCCCCCCCCCCCCGGAATCTGTAAGGCGTTGAGTTGTATGCTCGAGCTGTTGGTATATCGCCTTTCTTTGTTTTATCGTGAGCATCAGCAGTAAATGTGGCAGGTACAAGATGGCAGTAAGAGTTAGGGTTGAGGAGTTTGGGGGTGAGTGTTGTTATAGGGGGATAGGTTTACAAGATAAATAATTTCCTTTCGAAAGTGTCTTACTGTTCGGATGGGTTGGGTTGTTTTACCTCTGAGCGATACTTTTTTTGCACACCATGTCTAAATGGCCAGGTCACATGGACCCCGAAGGCTCAGAGAAGGTTGGGGGAAGGGACCCGATGGAACAGCTGTTGGGAGACAGAAGGTAGCCTCCCGTCAAGGCCACCTAGCGTGTTCTTTAACGTGCGCAGGGTATGGCTCTCTCCCGTACACGGGGCCACGGCTTAACGTCCCATCCGACGAATGGCGGCCTTTCCAAGCCCATCGGTGTCCCCTACTGACCGTGGGTAGGGCGGGGAATTTTGAGGAGATAAATCTCAACGCTGACCCAGCTGGAACTCGAACCTGAGAACTACAGATTACGAGCCTGGCGCGTTACTGACTGAGCCACCCCCGCCCCAAAATAAAATAGGAAAAGAGTGGGGGAGAGAGAACAAAAAGCTTATACTAATGCGGTATTTTATTTATTTGTTTTTAAAGAAATTATTCTTGCCGAATAGGTTGTTTTTTTTGCTCTCCGTTCTAGCGATCTCATAAAAAGTATATATTTGCAAACCTGTGCAATATATAAATAAATTGCTACAACGAGACCATTACTGGAAGATTAACAAAAACGTTATCAACGCTTGGCGGCGCTTTAGTTCGAGCGGAGCGAATGTCATTTGTTGAGAATTATGGAGCTCGACAAAGTGATCGAATGTTTCAAAGCAAAATGAACGAAATATTTGGGTGAATCGTAACCTAAAAAGGATGTCCCAGGTTTTTTTTTTGTGCGTTATCAGTAATTGTGTTCCAACAATAATTTAGGAAATTTTTCTCACATGTACAGTCGCTCAAAAAAAGTATCCGAACACTATGGATGATTACAGAATTCAGAAAAAATATCTGGCAACGATTTTTTTTTAGAAATTAGTGATCTGGATTCTGTAATCAACCATAGTGTTCGGATACTTTTTTGAGCGGCTGTATTTGTCTTGTGTGAGAAATTATCCCCCAAAACTGGTCTCAACAATTGTCGAAATGATTCGTACTCAGTCTCGAAGAATAGATTCCGGAGTCATCTCTCAACAGCCCCTCCCCACCCACTTCCGCCTTTGGTACACCACTGTAAACCCCTGCTGATAATCGTCATCCAATAATCACTCGCCTCTGGGGGGGGGGGGGGTAGCGCGCCAGGCTCATAATCTGTAGTTCCCAGGTTCGAGTCCCAGCTGGGTCAGCATTGAAATTTATCTCCACAAAATTCCCCTCCCTGCCCACGGGCAGTAGGGGACACCAATGGGCTTGGAAAGTCCGCCGTCAGTTGGATGGGACGTTAAGCCGTGGCCCCGTGTGCGTGAGAGCCATATGCTGTGCACGTTAAAGAACACGCTGGATTACCTTGACAGGAAGCTACCATCTGTCTCCCAATAACTGTTCCAGTGGTCCTCTCACCCAACCTTCTCTGAGCCTTCGGGGTCCATGTGACCTGTGCAAAAAAGTGTGGCTCAGAGGTAAAACAACATAACCCAACGTTAAAGAACACGCTGGATTACCTTGACAGGAAACTACCATCTGTCTCCCAATAACTGTTCCAGTGGGTCCTCTCACCCAACCTTCTCTGAGCCTTTGGGGTCCATGTGACCTGGACATTTAGCCCATGGTGTGCAAAAAAGTGCGGCTCAGAGGTAAATTACCAATACATAACCCAACGTTAAAGAACACGCTGGATGGACTTGACAGGAGGCTACCATCTGTCTCCAACAGCTGTTCCAGTGGGAACCCTCACCCAACCTTCTCTGAGCCTTCGGAGTCCTTGTGACCTGGTCATTTAGCCCATGGTGTGCAAAAAAGTACGGCTCAGAGGTAAAAGAACCCAACCCTCGCCTCTGAAATGCGTGGCGGAAAGAAAAAAAAATCAGAAAGGTTGTTTTGCTGAGGGATGAAGTTAACGATTTGGAACGATTTCCTCCCTCACTGTAAATGCAGACATTTTACAAAACCAGCCTCCATTCATTCACTGAAGAGGTTTGTGGCTGGCATGCGACGATATCCGTCCGAATGCAATTCCGCAAATTCTTTTCCTCGCGAGGAATTCGGCTCCCGAGCACCAGAGATGGAACTGGAAAACAAGATGCTATCGAAAGCAGCGACGATGAGAGGGTGAATGGATCGTGTGGCTGGAGGGAAAAATAATCGTTTTTGCAAAGATAAAATGGAGCTCGAATGGAAGGTCAATTGCTGCTTGCAAATGATGATATGCTCACGAAATGTTTTCCTGATTGGGTTGTTTCACTTCTGAACTGCACTTTTTTTTGCGTACAATGGGCTAAAAGGTTGGGGAAGGTCACAAGAACCCCAAGAGTTCAGAGGTTGGGGAAGGTCACAAGAACTCCAAGAGTTCAGAGCTTCGGGAATGTCACAAGAACCCCAAGAGTTCAGAGCTTGGGGAAGGTCACAAGAACCACAAGAGTTCAGAGCTTGGGGAAGGTCACAAGAACCCCAATAGTTCAGAGCTTAGGGAAGGTCACAATAACCCCAATAGTTCACACACAAGAACCCCAAGAGTTAAGAGGTTGGGCTAGGTCACCAGAACCCCAAGAGTTAAGAGGTTGGGGAAGGTCACAAGAAACCCAAGATTAAGAGGTTGGGGAAGGTCACCAGAACCCCAAGAGTTAAGAGGTTGGGGAAGGTCACAAGAAACCCAAGAGTTAATAGGTTGGGGAAGGTCACAAGAAACCCAAGAGTTCAGAGTTTAGAGAAGGTCACAAGAAACCCAAGAGTTCAGATTTTGGGGAAGGTCACAAGAACCCCAAGAGTTCAGAGGTTGGGCTATGTCACAAGAACTACAAGAGTTCAGAGCTTGGGGACGGTCACAAGAACCCGAAAAGTTCATAGTTTGGGGAAGGGGTTGTTAGATTGTTTTACTTCTGTGCGGCACTTTTCTTAACACAATGGGCTAAATGGCCAGCTCACAAGGAACCCGAGGGCTCAGAGAAGGTTTGAGGGAGGGGACTCACTTGATAGCTGTTAGCAGGCAGATGGTAGCATCCCATCAAGAGCATCCAGCGTGTTCTTTACTGTACACAAGGTATGGCTCTCTCGCACAAGGCCCACTGTTTAACGTCCTATCTGATGACGGTGGCCTTTCCAAGCCCATCGGTGCGCTCTCTGCTGACAGAGGACAGCGCGTCGAGTTTTGAGGAAATAAATCTGAACGCTGGTCCAAGCGGGACTCGAACCTACGAACTGCAGATTACGAGCCTGACACGCTACCAACTGAGCCACCCTCGCCCATGGGGAAGGGGATACACTGGATATCTGGTAGGAGACAGATTGAAGTCTCCCGTCTAGGCATCTAGCGTGTTCTTTAACATACGTAGGGCTCTCCTGCACCCGGAACCACGGATTGACGTCCCATCCAACGGACGGCGGCTTTTCCAACCCTACCCTGCTGATCGAGGGCAGAATGGAAGTTAGCAGAAATAAATCTCAACATAGGCACAATTGGGACTCGAACCTAGGAACTGCAAATTACGAACCTACCGATTAATCAGCCCCCTTTGAGGAAAGAAACAATTTTAAACAAAAAATATTCATTTACATATCTTATTTTGAGATTGAAAGGTTCATTATGCATACATGCACTATACTATATGCAGACTAACTTAGAATACTCTGCCTGTTCTTCGTAATTAATCATTTTGAAATGAAACGTATCGATTAATGAATCTTTTTTCCGTGCAGATATTTATATATAGAGAGTCTTTATTAGGGAGTTTTATAACAACCTAGGCCAGACTGGAAGAATATCTTACAACAAGGAAGTGGAGTTGACTCAATTGATTCCCAGGTTCTAGTCTAATTATGACAGCATTGAGACCCCCCCCCTCCCCTACCCTCAGTGAGAAAGGGGACACAGATGGAAAGGCCGTCGTCCGTCGGATGGAACGTTAAGCCGTGACCCCGTGTGCAGGAGAGCCATATTCAGTGCATGCTCAAAATCACGCCAGATGGCCAAGACGGGAGGCTTCCATCTGTCTCATAACAACTGTTCATTCGATCCACACATCCAATCTTCTCAGAGCCTTTGAAATCTTTGTTAAACGATGGTACGAAGAAAAAAAGACTCAGTGTTAAAATAATCCAAATTTATCCACTATGCGTTCGTCTTTTTTGTTTTTTTTTTATTTTGTCTAAGCTTGTGTTTTATTGTTTTTTCATTGTCCTTTAATTACCACGATCCTCTGTGCTGTGGTGTCCCTTAAATATGGTCTGGGTCCATTCCCCCCATATTATAAAGAAGAGAAATTTCAGTAATTCGCTAACCTTTCGTTTCTAAGATCCCCTAGAATTGTATTAAAATTCCGTGACCCTTTCCCATTTATGTTAGGGGGGGGAGGAAATAATTCTTCTCCCTCTAAGTTATGATTTTGCATTTCTATTATTTTAAGTACATTTGCATTATTTCTAATGAAAGCTGTTGGCCGTTACTACTCATTTGCCGTATAATCAAAGTTATTAGAGCAGCTGAACAAAATGATATGAATTCCTGCTTATATTATAACCAAACAATTTAATAGATAGAAATATTTACAGTTTAAGAGGAGATTTCAAAACAATAGGTAAACTCTCCTCTCGTGAGTTGGAGTTCATGCTGACTCTTACAAAAATAAAATGAATTATTCTCATAAAAACTTATTAACGTGTTTGAAGGCTTTTCTCTCGTCATTCGATTAGGTCAGTGACCAACAGTTGCCGACATTGTCTTTTTGTAGTGAGAGACCGAGATCAGTAGTTACAAGAATTTTCCTATTCAATAAAAATGAACATAATCGATTCGTACTTCAGGTTGTTGTCCTGGGCGCCTTGGAGACGGGAGCAGAGGCTGGAGAGCATTCGTCTTTAGCAGAGGCTGGAGAGCATTCGTCTTTAGCAGAGGCTGCAGAGCATTCGTCTTTAGCAGAGGATGGAGAGCATTCGTCTTTAGCAGAGGCTGGAGAGCATTCGTCTTTAGCAGAGGATGGAGAGCATTCGTCTTTAGCAGAAGCTGGAGAGCATTCGTCTTTAGCAGAAGCTGGAGAGCATTCGTCTTTAGCAGAGGCTGGAGAGCATTCGCCTTTAGCAGAGGCTGGAGAGCATTCGTCTTTAGCAGAGGATGGAGAGCATTCGTCTTCAGCAGAGGCTGGAGAGCATTCGTCTTCAGCAGAGGCTGGAGAGCATTCGTCTTCAGCAGAGGCTGGAGAGCATTCGTCTTCAGCAGAGGCTGGAGAGCATTCGTCTTCAGCAGAGGCTGGAGAGCATTCGTCTTTAGCAGAGACTGGAGAGCATTCGTCTTTAGCAGGTACTTGTCACCTGTAGATTGGAATATCATCGTCTCCATGCGATGGCACACGAAGGGATAACAAGGAATGTCACACGGCAGCGGAAACGTAAGGTTGCCACGACGACGGCGAGGTGAACATTTAGACATTCGGCTGAGGTTTCAAAATTGGAATGTCAATTGTTCAGTTCGAAGATGATTTGCACTCACTTTTCTAAAGGGGCATCTTCCTATCTGCATTTCAGTCGGTAGCGCGCCAGGCTCGTAATCTGTAGTTCCCAGGTTCGAGTCACAGCTGGGTCAGCGTTGAGATTTATCTCCGTGAAACTGCCCACGGTCAGTAGGGGACACCGATGGACTTGGAAAGGGCTCCGTCCGTCGGATGGGACGTTAAGCCGTGACCCTCTATACGGGAGAGTCATACCCTGTGCACGTTAAACATGCTAGATGCTCTTGATGATAAGAGGTTACCATCTGTCTCCCAGCAGCTGTCCAGTGGGTCTCCTTTCCCAAACCTTTTCTGAGCCTTCGGGGTCCTTGTGATCTGGCCACTTAGCCCATTGTGTGCGAAAAAAAAGTGCCGCTCAGACGTAAAACAACTCACATAATATTGCAAAAGAGAAAAATTCTCCGTGCGGAAAAGAAATTTGCGAGAGCTTCACAACTCGGAATCAGTGATATCAAGTGATTGTCGTTTCCTTTCCTGCACGTGATCCCTGCATCAGAAAGATGGAGATGACAAATGAAAGCGACAATCCTAACCATGGATCGAAGAAATTAGCGCCAATTAGCAAAGTGCGTGGAAATATTGCGTCGTCGTCTTTCAAGTGCCATCAAAGGATTAAATCAGAGCCTTTAATCACCTTGGAGGAGAATGGCCCACTTAGTCAAAGGTCTCGTGCAGCGACTACGCACTTCATTTGCAACAACACTTGACACTGGCTGCCATGCAAATGAGGTTAGATTCATTCACAAAAAAATAAATCTTTATTAAAAGGGCAGTCAATGAATAAAAATATAATTTTTAATAAAATAATTAATAAAATATAATTTCTTCTGTATATTTTAATAATAATAATAATTTTTCTTTTATTAATATATATATTATTTGTTTATTGTTTTTATATTATTTGTCCATATTTTCATTAATAAAAGGGGACGGCGGTGGCTCAATCGGTAGCGCGCCAGGCTCGTAATCTGCAGTTCCCAGGTTGGAATCCCAGCTGGGTCAGCGTTGAGATTTATCTCCGCAAAACTACCCGATATTCCCTCGGTCAGTAAGGGACACCGATGGTGTTTGGAAAAGCGGCCGTCGTTCGGATGTGACGTAAAACCGTGGTTCCGTGTGCGGGAGAGCTATACCCTGTGCACGTTAAAGAGCACGCTGGATGGCCTTGACGGGAGGCTACCATCTGTCTCCCAACAGCTGTTCCAGTTGGTTCCCAATCTTCTCTGAGCCTTCGGGGTCTTCGTGACTTGGCCATTTAGCCCAAAGCTAGGCAAATATTTTGTTTGATATATATAATTGACTAACTAACTGCTATATATAAAAAATAAAATAAATACCCCCCTCAAGCAGCTGCTTGCCACAGAGGTCTGACAGGAGCCTGTCAGTTTATATGCCACAGTAGGAGATCTGAGAGGATGGCAGGACCTCAGCAGAAAAACGACACACACATCCATGCCTAATCTGGGGCTCGAACCCAGGTCCCTTAGATCAGTAGCCAAGCGTGCTAACCACTCGGCCATATTGACTCCATATTTGCCATCTTTATTTCCTTAGAAATATATGAAAAAAAATTGTACTTTTTACAGTATAATTAAAAAATGCTTCATAAATATTAATTTAAATATAATTTTAAATTGCAATTGACAATAATAATCTATATTATAAAAATCCCAGACTTTATATATAAGTAGGTATCTGTGTCAATCCCAAGTAACGAAAGATCTCAGAAAATATTACCCGTAAGATGATAAGTGGGGGATAGCGGGGGACTGAGATGATAGCGGATTCCTCGTTCTCTACATATCAATGTCCAGAATCACTCTGCAAGCAATATCAGGATTCATCTGTGAAGGGTATGGGACCTCCATAGCAATTCTGTCCAGTTAACGTGCGTGCGTTCCCAATTCAACCACTCTCTCCTGTTACGTGACCTGAGGGGTATACAAATTACTGGCCTTCTAGCGAACAGACCTCCTTCATGAAGCCTTCTACGCAAAGTTGAAGCTGATACAACCCTCCCAGTGGCTGCTGCAAGAGAGGATCGTAGCTGAGAGAAAGTAGACGTCCTGCTCCTTCATGCTGTTAATCGCAGATATCGTTCTTGTACAGCGGTCGTAACTGTAACCCTTCCTCGGCGATTCCTCCGAGATGCAGAATCCGTGCTAAGAGATTGACTCCACAGTCTATGGACCACAGAAGGCCTCACATTCCGTCATCGTGACACTTTGGCCTGCTTCGAGCCGGCCAATAGCTCTCCACCACAGTTCATTTGGCAAATGATGTCTCGAGGTCATTCCTACAACTTCGTGCTGTTAATCGCAGATATCGTTCTTCTACAGCGGTCGTAACCGTATCCCTTCCTCGGCTAAACCTCCGAGATGCAGAATCCATGCTAAGAAATTGATTCCACAGTCTATGGACCACAGAAGGCCTTACATTCCGTCATCGTGACACTTTGGCCTGCTTCGAACCGGCCAATAGCTCTCCACCACAGTTCATTTGGCAAATGATGTCTCGAGGTCATTCCTACAAAATGGCTATTTCGAATTTCTTTACTCACATTTACAACACAAAATAACGATCCACTCCAAAACACCATTTTTTATGCCGGTATCCAATTACACAAATTGATGCAACCCAGACTAATTTGCATACAACATGCTCACTCGGCATTTCTTTACTGGTTACATGAACAAGTTTAGTGAGGATCGTGATTTTTCTCATTTTCCCTTAATTTATGGAAACCATTATTTTTCGGACACCCTGTATATATGTATTTATCTGAATTTTGATTAATATATAGTAATAAGAGATAGTCAATTATAAATATGAAAATGCACAGTCGCTCAAAAAAATATCCGAACACTATGGTTGATTACAGAATTCAGAAAAAATATCTGTCAACGATTTTTTTAGAAATTAGTGATCTAGCAACCTTCGTGTCACGTGACACGAAGGTTGCCAGATCACTAATTTCTAAATCCACTAATTTCAGATCACTAATTTCTTCTTCGTGTCAGTGAAACGAAGGCTGCCAGATATGTTTTCTGAATTCTGTAATCAACTACAGTGTTCGGATATTTTTTTGAGCGACTGTACATTACTCATACATTGCCCTACCAAAATATTACAGAATTTCCATGTTACGTGAATGGGAATCTAACTTTGAGGTTCTATAACATCTATGGTTATTTATTTTTATAAAAATTGGTAATTGTATAAAAGGGTCGGTCCTCGCACCCAACGGCATTTCTACCGTGGATTGCCGAGAGGATGGCTGGTTATACTAACCACGCGGCAGCTCTCTTGAGCAATTTCTTTGAGCATGTACCTCAATTACATTCCTGTTAATAAAATGTTTTCTGAAGTATCTCCTCTCCTTCTTGTGTTCATTCTTTAAATGTGACAGTGGAAAACTACCTTTTAACTTCTCACCGCTTGCGTTCCGACCATACATTCTATGACGAATATTGCTCGTATAGCTGCGTTCTACCACCCCGTAAAGTTTTGCCCACTTTTTCAGATTCACCCTGTATAGTAATATATAATGAATAGTTTTATAGCTAGCGGTAACAACTGAAATACATATTGTTACGACAGAAGGAATCTGGCAACCGAAAGCAAAAAGTTTCAGCCAACGAATAAGAACTTTGGGAGAATTTGGAGAAGAAGAGTGGAGTGTTAACGGTCGTTGTATTGTAACGGTCGAAGGTTCGAAAATGGACGGTGAGCTGTTCTGAGACAGTGCGCGTAAGTATCAAGAAGTAACTTGATGTGTTGTGTATACGCGGAAGTATAAAAGTGGGATCTTTTATCGTTAAGTATCAAGAAGTAACTTGATGTGTTGTGTATACGCGGAAGTATAAAAGTGGGAACTTTTATGGCTAACTTCGAATGTCTACACGGACTGTCTTTTTGTTCGGCTAGTGTGTGAAAAGTTATTAGCACAGGACGAGAATTGGTTTACGAGTGAAGATCTTCGGGTGACCTGGTAAATCAAGTAAAAGGTAGTATTTAGTAAAATACACAGAGCTGATGTTGTGTGCTCTACGCAGGAAGATTGATGATTTGTGCATGTTAGTAGTTGATTGGTTAATAAGATACTTCATCCATATTTCCTTTGTAACAATTTACCTTGTATTGAATTTGGTTTTGAAATATAGCTTTTAATACTCACGCTCAGTGGCTATCCATTTTTGTAATCCGCAACAATATCTTTAAATTTCGTTTGTGTTGTGTGATTGCTACAGCGTCGGTAGTTTTTCAGTTTCGCCTTGTTTTCCTCGCTCCTTCGTGAAACCCAGAAAGTCGATTCAATAGAGAGAAAAAAAAAATCTCCAGCAAATGCTGTGGTTGTTTTTTTTTTCTGTGAAAGCATTGCTCACTTTAACGAGAAGACGCCAGAAGCAATTGTCTGCTGCTGCGATCACATCTGACTCTAGGGAGGGAACAGCGGCTTGAAACTGCCACGTGACATCGCAACACGTGACGCAAATCGAATGGCCCCACCACTTCCATCTTAGTAGTGGGAGGAGATGCTGATTGAGACAAGCCATTCCTCTGCCTCTTCGTTTTCGCCTGGGGAGGATGATTTTCATAGGAAGACAGAATCTTGTTCCTTATTCTCACTTCTAAAAAATAGATTTTATTAAATGGTTTAAAACAATATTTATTATTTAAGTTTTAATTAATTTCTGAGGAAATTGTGAAATGGCTCAGTCGGTAGCGCACTAGGCTCGTAATTTGTAGTTCCCAGGTTCGAGTCCCATCTGGGTCAGCGTTGAGATTTATCTTTGCAAAATTCCCCGCCCTGCCCACGGTCAATAGGGGACACCGATGGGCTTGGAAAGGCCGCCGTCCATCGGATGGGACGTTAATCCGTGGCTCAGTGTGCGGGAGAGCCATACCTGTACACGTTAAAGAACATGCTGGATGGCCTTGACAGGAGGCTACCATCTGTCTCCCAACAGCTGTTCCAGTGAGTCCCCTCACCCAACCTTTTGGGGCGGGGGTGGCTCAGTCGGTAGCGCGCCAGGCTCGTAATTTGTAGTTCCCAGGTTCGAGTCCCATCTAGGTCAGCGTTGAGATTTATCTTTGCAAAATTCCCCGCCCTGCCCACGGTCAGTAGGGGACACCGATCGGCTTGGAAAGGCCGCAGTCCGTCGGATGGGTCGTTAATCCGTGACTCCGTGTGCGGGAGAGCCATAACCCTGTGCACGATAAATAACACGCTGGATGGCCTTGACGGGAGGCTACCATCTGTCTCCCAACAGCTGTTCCAGTGGGTCCCCTCCCCCAACCTTCTCTGAGCCTTTGGGGTCCATGTGACCTGGCCATTTAGCCCATGGTGTGCAAAAAAGTGCCGCTCAGAGGTAAAAACAACCCAACCCAACAACCCAGATTTAAACAGATTTGATTACACCTTCGTTTTGAGCGCATTTTTCCATTAAATGCATATTTTATAAGTTATAGAACCTCAAAGTTAGATTCCCATTCACATAACACGGAAATTCTGTAATATTTTGGTAGGGCAATGTATGAATAATGTACAGTCGCTCAAAAAAAAAGTATCCGAACACTGTGGTTGATTACAGAATTCAGAAAAAATATCTCGGAACGGTTTTTTTTAGAAATTAGTGATCTGGCAACCTTCACGTCACGTGACACTAAGGTTGCCAGATCACTAATTTCTAAAAAAAAAATCGTTCCCAGATATTTTTTCTAAATTCTGTAATCAACCACAGTGTTCGGAAATTTTTTTGAGCGACTGTACATTTTCATATTTGACTATCTCTTATTACTTCATATTAATAAAAATTCAGATACATTAAGCCTATATATTAAGTCAGTTTTTTAATTATAGCTAATTAGTAGTTGAATTAATTTAATTTCAATTTTCTTTTAAATTTCGTTACACTTTTGGGATAGTAATATATTTTGCAGTCTTCCTATTTAAAAGGCATTATATTAGGTAGTTCATTACCAAGGATTCAGGGCTACAAAAGGGACAATGTATGGTTTTTTTGCCGCTGTTTGAGCGAGGGTGGCTCAGTCGATAGCGCAACAGGCTCGTAATCTGCAGTTCCCAGGTTCGAGTCCCAGCTGGGCAAGCATTCGGATATATCTCCGCAAAACTCCCCGCCCTGCCCACGGTCAGTAGGGGACACCGATGGACTTGGAAAGGGCGCCGCCCGTCGGATGTGACGTTAAGCCGTGGTCCCGTGTGCAGGAGAGCCATACCCTGTGCACGTTAAAGAACACGCTGGATGGCCTTGACGGGAGGCTACCATCTGTCTCCCAACAGCTGTTCCAGTGGGTCTCCTCCCTCCAACGTTCTTTGAGCCCTCGGGGTCCTGGTGACCTGGCCATTTAGCCCATGGTGTGCAAAAAAACTCAACCCAAATCGTAGTGACGTCTATGAAACAGTCCATTAATCATATGCCTAAATTCTCGTATTTCGAATGAGATTTCTGAAGTACAGCGACACCCATCTTTTGTTCACTAAAAGTCCGCTTCTTTCCACTTGCGAAAAGCAATCCGAGACAATCTTTCACTTCAAATTCTTCTCTACACACAACTACAAAAAATTATGGTTTTTTATTTTTAACTGAAAAGTCAAAGTTATTAGCATAACAGCAATTAATCTAGATACTTCAAGACAAAGCCCATTGCTCTGGTAGCTAAAAGAATCACGTGAACATATATGTGTTATTCCATTCTTGCATTTCAAGACGGGATGGGTGGGAAGGCCCCCTTCCGTCAAAAGGGCCAACTCTAATTGCATTTCAGAGTTAAGTCTACGTTATTGATGTCGTGTCTGTTGAAGGCGGATTTCAACCCAAACAGAAGCTGGCCATCATCATGGATGCGATGATGGTTCAATGTGGTCGTTCTTGGACTCTTGCCATAATGCGTTGGTGGGGAGGGAGGGTGGCCAGCCATTGCAAACGACGTCTGTTGTCCCTAGTGCGACCACTCCCGGCAAAGAAAGCTCAAGATTGTCGTCAGGCTTGTCTCTGTGCCAAGCGACGAAGAACCACGAATGGCCTTGGCTCAGAAACAGACTTTTTTTTTATTTCTCTTAAATTCTCTCCCTGAAACTTCAATCTCTTGAGTCGGATGTCAAACGGACAGGAAATAAGTCTTCCTTAACTGTCTTAAGCAGACGTATGTTACGAATACACCCGTAATTGTTATCTTTTTGCTTATGTGTTTTACATATGGTGGTTTTTTAAAGATTAGCTAGTGGATGGGGGGGGGGACGTTGGGTTGTGTTGGGTTGTTTTACCTCTGAGCGGCACTTTTTTGCACATCATGGGCTAAATGGCCAGGTCACATGGACCCCGTAGGCTCAGAGAAGGTTGGAAGAGGGGACCCACTGGAACAGCTGTTGGGAGATAAATGGTAGCCTCCCGTTAAGGCCATCCAGCGTGTTCTTTAACGTGCACAAGGTATGGCTCTCCCACACACGGGGCCACGGCTTAACGTCCCATTCGACGGACGGCGGCCTTTCCAAGCACATCGATGTCCCCTACTGACCGTGGGCAGGGCAGGGAATTTTGCGGAGATAAATCTCAACGCTGACCCAGCTGGGACTCGAACCTGGGAACTACAGATTACGAGCCTGGCGCGCTACCGACTGAGCCACCCCCGCCCCGGGGTAAACGTTGATCACGTGATTGTGATAGTTTGAGATCGAAAAGTCGAGCGCTGATAAAACTGCGATGCTTAGAAACAGTGAAGATCCGACAGAATATGCGTTCGCAACAGAAATTGGGAGATGGATATTGTAAGAATATTAATATGATAAATAATTGCACTTATATTTCGTTGCTTTGCAGTTTTGTGTCTGTGTTTAATGCCTAATAATTTTTTGTACTTTTTCAAAGTCTTTTGTTGTAGGTTTTTTTTTTTCAAAGCAACATATTCAAATTGAATGTTGCATTTTCTTAATCCATTGTCGCCGTTGTAGATGGTGAAGTCGATAACATTATTGATGATTAGTCGCGGTTTCTTCTCGTGATGCTGATGAGAGTTCTGATAGTGATGATGACGGTGTTTCAATTTGATGTCGGTGATGGTAATAATTAAAACGATGGCGATGATGTAAGGAAAATAATGGATGATCATTTTAACGTTCCCGAGATGAGTAAGAAGGTATTGCTTAGACATGGTAATAATGCTAATGATGTTGTTGTTGACGATGATAATGATGATTTTAATCGAAAATGATGAAAGTAAATAGCGGTGCTAGAGATTAGATAATGTATGATGATGTGTTGGGTTGTTTTACCTCTGAGCGGCACTTTTTTTACACACCATGGGCTAAATGGCCAGGTCACATGGACCCCGAAGGTTCAGAGAAGGTTGGGGGAGGGAACCCACTGGAACAGCAGACAGATGGTAGCCTCCCGTCAAGGCCATCCAGCGTGTTCTTTAACGTGCACAGGGTATGGCTCTCCCGTGCACGGGGCCACGGCTTAACGTCCCATCCGACGGACGGCGGCCTTTCCAAGCCAATCGGTGTCCCCTACTGACCGTGGGCAGGGCGGGGAATTTTGCGGAGATAAATCTCAACGCTGACCCAGCTGGGACTCGAACCTGGGAACTACAGATTACGAGCCTGGCGCGCTACCGACTGAGCCACCCCAGCCCCAATGTATGATGATGATAATAGCGTTTGTCTTATGAGTACAGTCGCTCAAAAAAGTATCCGAACGCTATGGTTGATTACAGAATTCAGAAAAAATATATGGCAACTATTTTTTTAGAAATTAGTGATCTGGCAACCTTCGTGTCACGTGACACTCTGGTGATAATAGATTTTGTCTGCTATGAGTAAGAAAGAGTTGCGTCCAATGGTAATAATGCTGAAGATTCTGTTGCTGACGATGATAATGTTGATGACGATATTAATTTTCATTGAAGATAAAGTTCTGGAGTTTCCACAGATTAGATAATGGATGGTGATATAGCATTTGTTTGATATGGAAAATGTTGCTTTAAATGGTAATAGTGCTAATGCTGATGTCCCCGATGACGATAATGATGATTTTAATTGAGGTTAATTAAAGTGATGGCAGTGCTGGGGATTAGATAATAGATGATCATCATTGCATTCGTCAGATATGAGTACGAAAGTGTTGCTTCCAAATGTATAAATCCTGATGGTGATGTTTCTGATGATGACGATGCCCATGATTGGTTTTATTTTATATTGACAGTGATTAAAGTAATTCAGTACTAGTGATTAGACAATGGATGCAGATGACAGCATTTGTCTGATATGAGTATGAAAATGTTGTTCCCAATGTAAATAATGTTGATGACGCCGTTACTGACAACGATGATGATTAGAATGATGACGGAGATTTTTATTGAGAGAGATTGAAATAATGGGGGTGTTTGAGAGTTGATAATGGATGTTCATATTTGCGTTTGTCTGATATGAGTATGAAAGTGTTGCTTCCAATGGCAATAATATTGATGGTGATGTTGCTGATGAAGATAATTATGGTGATGATAGGAAGTTTTAATTGAGAGTGATTAAAGTAACTGCGGTCTAGAAATTACACTGTGTACAGTCGCTCAAAAAAATATCCGAACACTATGGTTGATTTCAGAATTAAGGAAAAAATCTGGCAACGATTTTTTTAGAAATCAGTGATCTAGCAACCTTCATGTCACGTGACACGAAGGTTACCAGATCACTAATTCGTTGCCAGATATTTTTTCTGAATTCTGTAATAAACCATAGTGTTCGGATTTTTTTTGAGCGACTGTATGTCGATAACAGCGTTTTTACTGATATGAGTAGGAAAGTGTTGTTTCCAATCGAAATAGCTTTGATGATGCTGTTGCTGACGATGACAATGATGATAATTAGGATGATGACGAGGATTTTTATGGAGGGTGATTAAAATGATAGGTCTGTTAGAGTAGATAATGGATGTTGATATTTGCGTTTGTCTGATAAGAGTACGAAAGTGTTTCTTCCAAAGGTAATAATGTTGATGGTGATGTTGATGATAATGTTGGCTTTTTTATTGAGGGTTATTAAAGTTATAGCAATGCTAGAGATTAGAAAATGGATGATGATCATAGCGTTTATCTGAGATGAGAAGAAAAGTGTTGTTTACAATTCTGGAAAACATCACCGTCAAAACCGCTTCAAAGTAATCTCGCGTACGAGAGATTGAACCAAACGATCCCTGTCACCCAAAGGCGGCAGCTGTTCCGTCAAATGGCGAGTCGTGATCGATCTCTCCTCGCAACAGAAACACAGGCCAGACGGGTGACCTTGAAAGTTCATGGCAGGGTCTGAAATTCCCACACTCCTCTTTGCTCATCCTCCTCCTCCCTCCTCCGTGTTCTTCCACTCAATGTCGGCTGACCTCACTCATCGACCCTCATGCAAGCGGCGAATGTAAGACTTCGGAAGTGACGTCATCCCTCCATAGACACTCACACGCGTACACTGCGCTTGGC
Organism: Ryuthela nishihirai; assembly: GCA_038380435.1. Classification (NCBI taxonomy): domain Eukaryota; kingdom Metazoa; phylum Arthropoda; class Arachnida; order Araneae; family Heptathelidae; genus Ryuthela; species Ryuthela nishihirai. Next base: position 27,970,030 of record JAWZYU010000026.1, read on the forward strand.
TGACACATTTATCTGCTGAGGCCGAAAGATACCACAGATGATGATCACGATGGTTAAGAGACGATTTCTGGAAAAGCGTTTCTGCGCTTAGAAGCAAACCACTCTAAGCAGACGTGTACCTGACTTTTGTGTGGTTTACGGTTTTGTTATTTTATCTCTTAGCGGCACTTTTTTTTTCACGCAGTTAACTATACGTCAAGTCACAATAACCCCAAAGGTTTCTAGAAGGTTGTAGAAAGATATTAGCTAAGATATATATCATAACAGCTAGCTAAAGATACTAGCTAGCTGTTATGAGATAGATGGTAGCCTCACGTCAAGGCCATCCAACGTGTCCTTTAACATGCACGGGGGTATGGATCTCGTGTACACGGGGTCACGGCTTAAAGTCCCATCCGATGGAAGGAGGATTCTCCAAGCCCATAGGTGACCTCTATCTTACTGAGGACAAGACGGGGGTTCATGGATATGATTCCCAAGCTTACCTACGTGGGATTCGAACCTGGGAACTGCAGATTTTTAGCATGGCGTGCTACAGACTGAGCCAATCCCGGCTTTTGTAGTTCAGGTCTCTGCTATAAAAATGTTTAAGGAAATTTGATATTTGGGATAATAATTCGATATGTAGTTTCGGTAAACTTTAGATTTAAGACAGAAATTTTATGTATAAAGCTTAAATGAATTTTAAATTTGATGCTTTAAGGAAATAAACGTGATTTAATTGAAAATGATCAAATTCGATTAGTCCAAAATTGAAAATTGTAGCAGACGTAAATTCGCTTTAACAGAGTATGAATTCGTTGCAGTTAAAAAGTTTTATAAATTTAAATTTCGAAGGAAAAATATGGACAAAGGAGTTCGCATTAATGAAAATTTACACAGGCAGACATTAGGTGCAGTCGCTCAAAAAATATCCGAACACTACAGTTGATTACAGAATTCAGAAAAAATATCTGGCAACGATATTTTTTCAACCATAGCGTTCGGATATTTTTTTGAGTGACTGTACATTTGTCAAGCATGATCCAGAAGCGAATTGGTGTTTTTTTTCCCAACATTTGATTAACCCTTTCGGCCCTGCCAGTGGCAATTGCCACCTTAATATGTAAAGAGTTCTAGCCCCTGGCTGAGTATCTAGTTTCCCCATAAAGCACTAGATGTCACCTCTACAAAGTATGTGAATCCCATTTCATGACATGGTTCAACAAGAAGCGAGTGTTGACATATCTGAGTGACCCGTATTGTTCTGCTATTCAAGATGAATGCTAATAACCTGAACACCATGTTTGGTAAGTACCGATCTAAAATCGAAATAAAAAAATTTTCACACGAAATAATTTGATAGGATCTTTGTATAAAAACATTATTTAAAATGAATAAAAAATATGCTTCCATTTTTATCTCTAAGGCCTGATGGTGGCATTTGCCACGATTTCCTAGTTTCTAAACCTATGGCGGAAACCCGCACAAACTTAGTAGGGAGTCCTTGTATGTCTTGCATTCAATTATTAATGGTAAAAAAAAATTATTTTTCATATTAAAAATTCAGGGTTGAAAAGGTTAATGTTGTAAAACATGGAATTTAACTAAATCAGGAGATTTTTTTTTAGACATTTAGAGATTTATTCCCATTGAATAGACAAGTTATACATTTCAAATAAAGAATTTTGCATAACATATTTTCTAAAATTGTGTATTCAATTTTAGGAACATTGAAAGTAACCAATCGCAAGAGTTCAAGTAACTCGCATGTGGGTTTGTACAATTTGGCAAAACATTTTGAAAAAGGCAACAAATTCAATACAAAATTTAGATGTGATATAAATTTCCATTCTATTTTTAAAATAATGAAAGATAGAAATTCATAAACGCAAAACGTATATCTACCAAAATAATGATTATTAACAATTTTCAAAGAAGTTTTTCAGCATCGTTATATTCAGAATTTTTTATTGTCATTTGATTTGAGAAAGCATAAATTTAATACTACTAGACTCTAGAAAGATTTCAAATTTAGCTCCGTTAAATAAAACGATTGATACAGATAAAGAGCCTTGAAAAACCAAAAAAATGCAGATAATTAGGAAATCAAATGGTTTGGCAGATAGATTAATTAGCTCCGAAGCATTTCAGCAAACGTATCAGGAATTAATTGGATTCTGAAACCGTTTTAGAGATAAGGAATTTCGTGTGGCTCTCTTGTCACTTTTCAAGAAGGTAAAAAAAAAACAGTTGTTCTAGAATGAGGCCTTTTATTCTATCACTTCGTTTTATTGGCGGTGATTTGATTAATGAAGACTTCTATAAAACGCACTTTACGCTAATTTAAATTTTTTGCTTTTCCTTATAAAAAGGTGGGGGGGGGAATCACAGTAGAGAAGTGAATTAAGTCTTTGTTGACAGATTTTACGTCTTCAAGAGAAAAACTCCTCAAGTGAGATTGATGAAATCCCACTCAATCTCCTTCACCATCTTATGCAAATTGAGTTTGCTCTCCACAGGCTTGTATGACGTCGTGGTGGCGTGTTTCTTTGAGTCAAAAAATGAGATGGAGGTGAAAATGTGTTGGGTGTTTCTCGTGGGGCTGAGGGGGGAAATGAGGAAAGGAAGAGCAGGAATAAGATAAGGAGATTAGGAGAAGGGTTGGATGTTTTTTAGAAGGTAAGGGTAAGGAATGGAAGGGGCAGTAACAGGATAAGATGGAAGAAAATTAGGTAGAGAGTGATATGTTTTTAAAAGGTGCGAGAAAGCGTGGGAAGAGCAGGAATATGATAAGTTGGGGGAAGAGTATTTGGAGGATGGGATGTCTCTCAGACCAGGAAAAGGAAGTGAAAAAGGAGGAAGAGTAGGTGGAGTGTCTCAGAAAGAGAGGAAAAGGAGTAGGAACTGGATAAAGAGGAAGAGTACGTGGAGTGTAGGATGTCTTTCAGGTCAGGAAAAGAAGTAGGAGGAGAAGAAATAGAATAACAAGACGAAAGAATAGAATAATAAAAAGAAAGAGTAGGCGGAGTGTGAGATGTTTCGAAAGGGGAAATAACGCGATAGGGGGAAGGAAGTGAAAATAAAGAGGAAGAGTGTGGAAGAAGTAAGAGGGTTGGGAGGAAAATGTAGGAGGAAAAAGAATAGAATAATGAAAAGAAAGAGTAATGAAGTGGGATGTCTCAGAAAGGGAGAAAAAGAATTAGACGAGAAGAAATTGACAAGAGGGAGGAAGAGTAGTTGGAATGTGGGATGTCTCAGAAGAGGAGGAAAGAAGTAGGAGGATAAAAAAATAGAATAAAAAGAATAGAATAATGAAAAGAAAGAGTAATGAAGTGGGATGTCTCAGAAAGGGAGAAAAAGAATTAGACGAGAAGAAATTGACAAGAGGGAGGAAGAGTAGTTGGAATGTGGGATGTCTCAGAAGAGGAGGAAAGAAGTAGGAAGATAAAAAAAATAGAATAAAATTGAAGAATAATAGGTGGAGTGCCGGATGTCTCAAAAAAAATAGGAAAAAGGAGCAGTCTCAGAAAGTGAAGAAAAGGAGTAGAAGGAACACTGAATGAAAAGGAGGAAGAGTAGGTGGGATGTGAGAGGTCTCAGAAAGGAACGAAAAGGAGTGGGAGAAGAAGGAACTGAATAAGAAGGTGGAAGAGTAGATGGAATGTGGTATGTCTTAGAAAGGGAGGAATAGATGTAGGAGGGGAAGGGTTCGAATAATAAGGAGTATTGAAATATATGATGAATAATAAGGAGGATTAAAAATATATAAGACGAATAATAAGGAGGATTAAAATATATAAGACGAATAAAAAGGAGGATTAAAATATATGACGAATGATAAGGAAGATTAAAATATATCAGACTAATAATAATAAGGATTAAAATATATAAGGTTAATAATGAAGAGGATTAAAATATATAAGACGAATAATAAGGAATAATAATTAGAGGATGTCTCAGAAAGGATGAGAAAGAGTAGTGGAGAAGAGTATGATACTCCCCGCCTCAAAAGCTTTAATTTGATATATAAATCATTAAGTTTGTCTGTCGTGTTCGAAAAATATGGGGGAATAATTGTTTTAACAAATTCAGAAACAAAAGACGAGCGAAAAGTAATAGAAAGATAGGTAAAAAGGAGTAGTCAATGTCGACAAAGAATAAAACAGAAGTGGTCAGCAACGTAATGTGGATGGCAAATAGGAGACTTTGACCTGAAGTTAAAGCTTCGATCGATCTCATTGGTCAATGAGTTATCAATCACTTCTTAATCAGTCTATGATCTATGAGAACTGTCGGAGTCAGCTGCACAAGCCACTGCTCTTTTAAAAGTGGTTATAGCAACAGAAAGATTTATCGTTTGTAGTGACTACCCTTTTTCTACATGGATTAAAGTTTGTCTTGAATTTTTGCAATTAATATTATTTCAATCGGTTTATTCATGAAAAAAAAATCTGTTGGTGGAACTTCTGATTGTTCCATGTTTGTTTAATTCTTCTTCCAGGCTTGTTCTAAATCCTTTAGACCTTTGATGATTTACTTTATGATTCTCAAGTTCCTTTTGCAATGAACCAGTGCTTGTCCAGGCCTGTTCTAAATCCTTTAGACCATAGATTCCCAACGGGGGCGATACCGCCCCCCAGTGGGCGCTGGAACCTTCCTTGGGGGCGGTAGCGGATCCAGAGGCAAATGGGGGGCGTTGAGGCAGTCAAGAGGGGCGGTCAAATAAATAAATAAATTTAATAGAATTTTCTGTGACAACCTTTTTATCTCTTCTATTCTGTGGTGTCTTCCTGGTGATTCTGGTCATCCATTACCTCATCCGTCATGTACAGCTTTTCAACTGCAGCTTGGACAATAAGTTCCCTGCTACCGCCTACTAGCGTACTGGTACGTCTGAAGTCGACTGAGATGCTCTCAAAAGTTCTCTTCAAGATCACAGATTGGATATAAGCTTCAATATGTTTTCCCACTCCAAGTCGCTTTGAGTATGTTTTATGGTACGTAGTTACAATACCATCCCACGTCAGAACATAAGGTATAATATTAACATTACACTTGTGAATTAGGCTCAACTCATTAGCCAGCAGATCATACTTCCTCTTCTTTTCAACCTCTACTGTCTGCAGGTTATCCTGAGATGTTATTCCTACTTCAATAATTGTAATCTCATTCAATACCTTACCATGCACTACTATATCAGGCTTATTATGTTGGACATGTGTGTCCGTCCTGATAGGCAAATCAACCTTGATGCAATAATAATATAATAATAATAAATTTATTATATTTAATATTTTTTATAATTATTTTTTAATATAATAAAATACTTTGAAAATACCTGTTTTCATGAATAAATATTTTATCTAGCTATGTAAATTATCTTATTGTTATCGCGTTAATAAGCATTTTTAAATTAGCATTAGATATACCTATACCTAATTTGTTTTAGTTTAGAATAGATTGACGGTGACAAGTCCTTGCAAGTTGGTAGGCAAACACGCGGTTCATGCAATTTAACATGTTTCGACAAGAATATGGGAGCTTGAAATGACTTGTTTACGGAGCAAGTGCGCCGGCATCGCAAACATGCAAGTTAATGCGTGCACAAAATCAAATCTATAAAAGCGATAGCTCTAGGAATGTTTTATTATTTTTATGTGCTTCGCCGTGATAAATAGTCGTGAGTGATAAGTGTTAGAAGTCATTATAAACATTATTTTTATAACTATCTATAAATCTGTTGAGAAGTTAATTTGTATTTGAAAATGTCTGAATCTACATCTAAAAAAAATGCCGGCAGTACAGTATTGAGTATTTGAAATATGGATTTACGTACTCTCCTACAAACCAATCAATACCTATGTGTTTAATTTGCCGAAAAGTTTTTTCAAATGAAGCTATGAAACCTTCTAGGCTACAAGAGCATTTAAATAAAAAGCATGCTGATAAGAAGAACAAAGATTTATCCTATTTTCAAGAACTGGAAAAGCAATATTTAAAACAGTCAACTATGTCAAACCTTTTTGCGTCGTCTTCTAAACAAGATGATGATGGACTACGAGCCTCATATAACGTTTCATTGTTAATCGCAAAAGCAGGAAAACCACACACAATTGGCGAGGAATTAATTTTGCCGGCAGTCAAAGAGACATTAAAAACTGTTCTTCATCATAAGACACCGTCAGATATCATCAAAAAATTCCTCTCAGTAATAATTCAGTGCAAAGAAGAATAGATGAAATTGCAAAAGTCGTCGAAATATCATTATGTGATTACTTAAAGACTTGCAAATTTTCCGTTCAACTCGATGAATCAACTCTACCAAATAACGAAGCTCTACTCTTTTCATACGTACGATTTATAAAAGAAGAAAAAATTCATGAAGAGTTATTATTTGCTAAAAATTTGGAATCTGATACAAAGGGAGAATCTATATTTAATACCATGCAAAAGTTTTTTCAAGAGAAAGAAATTCCTATTTGCAATATTTTGTCTTGAAACACTTGTTTCCGTAAACACTTGCTGCTTGAAACACTTGTTGAAACAACACTGCTTGAAACACTTGAAACACTTGTTTCCGTAAACACTTTGTTGTCCGTAAACACTTGCTGCTACTGATGGTGCTCCAGCAATGACAGGGCGTCATAAGGGTTTCATAGCGCATTTGAAACAAGCAGTACCAAATGTACTCGCTGTACATTGTATTATTCAACGTCAGCATTTGGTTGCAAAAAATTTGAATGAACGTCTGCATACGTCGCTCCATTACATTATTAAAGCAATCAATAAGATTAGAAGCAATTCATTGAATGACCGATTATTTAGTAAGCTTTGTAATGAAAACGATGAAGATTACAATCGCTTGCTGCTGCACACAGAAGTACGTTGGCTCTCTAAAGGTGTTTGTCTGAATCGTTTTTTCAATCTATTTGACTCAGTACTGGACTTCCTTGAAGACAGAGACGAAAAATTGCGCGAAAACCTGATTACGTCAAAAAATGACATCGCTTATTTGACAGACCTGTTTAAAATATTTAATCAAGTTAATTTACAATTGAAAGGTGATGAGTTGAATTTAATTAAAACAAAAAATGTCATAGCTGCTTTTGCGGGAAAACTTCTTCTATTCAAACGAAATCTAGGTAGAGGTGAATACAACCACTTTCCCACATTATCAGCAGTCTCTGCAAAACCGGAAGATTTACTTACTTACTGCCAACACTTGGAAGTTCTTCATGTTGAATTTACGCAGCGTTTCCAAGACATTTTAAACATGAATATACCGAGTTGAGTTTTAGATCCTTTCGCAAACACAGATACTGAAGAATCATCAAATATGGAAGAGGAACTCTTAGAACTCACGACTAACGAAGCACTCAAAGTAAAATTCAAACATGGATACCAAGAGTTCTGGCTTCAAAAATCAATACCAGTTCTCTACCCTGGATTGTGGGCAACAGTACAGAAGTTTTTAATCGCATTTCCTTCGTCCTATATGGCTGAGCGTGGATTCAGTGCAGTAGCTAATTTACTGTCAAAGAAGAGGAACAGACTACACATCACTGAACGTGGCGATCTGCGATTGATGTTAACGAAATTGGAATCCGACAATAACAAATTGTTAACACTCCACCAACCTCAACCATCTCATTAATTTTTTTTATTTATTATTAATTTTGTGTTTATCTCATTATTTTTTATTACTTATTGATTCTGTGTTTATTTTTAAAATTTTAATAAACAATTTTATTGTACATTTGGTTGTCGTTTTATTAATTTCTGCTTTATGATTTTCAATAGATAAATAAACAGATAAATTAGGTATAGATAATATGCAACAATATTTTAATATTTCATATAAAATTAACTGTTATGGACAAGGGGGGGGGGCGTTGAAATTTTTGTTCTCTTCTAAAGGGGGCGATGGTCCAGAAAAGGTTGGGAATCACTGCTTTAGACCTTTGATGATTTACTTTATGATCCTCAAGTTCCTTTTGCAATGAACCAGTGCTTGTCCAGGCCTGTTCTAAATCCTTTAGACCTTTGATGATTCGGTTACAAATGCAAAACGAAATGATTGAATGAGAATTATGAACCACCTTCCACCCCTGTAATAACAGCGAAGTTTAAACCTGCCCAACATACCCGCCGATCAGTCAATCATTACCCAATTTTCCGGTGCTTCTGGCTCTCAATGTTGTTATACTCCAAACTGAATTTGTCTCTGTCATACCGAAGAAGACAGTAGAAGGAATTTAAATTTGTCTCCAATTATATTATATACTGATTAATTTTAAAAAAATTTGCAATCGTTTTATTTGCAGAGTAAACATCAATAAAGAAAACAGTACAACATAACAAAAGATTGAATTTTCTTCAATAATTTCTTAATAAAATAAATTGTACATTACAGCTGTGATATATATATATAATGTAAGAATTAATAACTTATTAACCTTATTATTATTTAGAAGTACATATTTTTGCATTAATAAACGAGATTCTTTAAAATAATAATTTTATATTTCTTCCTATTAAGTATTGACATGATATTACATAATAAATGCAAATTCTTTTATGTTTTCAACGTTAGAATTATATTTTATTGATATTATTATTAAGAAACTTATATTTTGCACTAATAAAAAAAGAAAAAAAAGGACTATTTAAAAGCTACCGGTAAGTTAATAAATAAATTCATATTTTTCATTTATCGTAGTTTAAAATTCTACTGAAGCCTCGACTAATATATCTCCATGGAGAGTGACTGACTGACAAGTGTTAGTGACAGAGAAAAGCCCTTCATCCGTTTTTCCTTTCTCCTTGTAGGTTTCGCTTGTCAGAGTGACAGTCTTCATCGTCTGCCTCGATCCTCCTGGCAAGAAGTTCCTGCCGCTGCTGCTGCTGTTCGCTTTCCATAGTCGATGACGACAGAACGTGGATCACTTCTTAATTGGATTCCCTTCTCGAGCCTACTCCTCTCCCTCGGCACGAGACCTCGCTGTTGCAGAAAATGAAGTTCCCTTTCCTCGTGTCCGGATATCTCTTCACTCACCATCATTGTCACTTTCTTCCTCTTCATCTTCGCCATCCTCCGTCGTCCTAACTTCTTTCGTCATTCGACCGATTCAAAAAATAAATAAATAAAAGACCTACCCGATTGAAGATGTCTGGTGTGAAGAGTTTTCAGTCGCCGTGCTTAGCGACGTTGGCTGCAATTTTCAGTGTCTTGGTTCACGAGGCTGCAGCAGCCGAATCCAAGACCAACCATTCGGAGTGTCGAGACGGTCTCATCCTTCCCAAGTGGACGCCGACCACCAACCTCAGCAAAGGCGACGTGGTCGCTCGAGGAGTCGTCTACTTCATCGCTCTCGTGTACATGTTCGTCGGCGTGTCCATCATCGCCGATCGGTTCATGGCGGCTATCGAAGTGATCACTTCGAAGGAAAAAGAAGTGGTCATCAAGAAACCGAACGGAGAGACGCAGACGATCAGCGTGAGGATCTGGAACGAAACCGTTTCGAACTTGACCTTGATGGCTCTCGGATCGTCAGCACCGGAGATCCTCTTGTCCATCATTGAGATTTACGGCCAAGGTTTTCAAGCAGGAGAACTGGGTCCAGGCACCATCGTGGGCAGTGCAGCCTTCAACATGTTCGTCATCATTGCCATATGTGTCTGGGCTATCCCACCCAATGAGAACCGAAAGATCAAGCATTTGAGGGTGTTCTTCGTCACCATGACCTGGAGCGTATTCGCCTACATCTGGTTGTACCTCATTCTCACCTGGTCGTCATACGGGGTCATCGAGGTGTGGGAAGGGTTCGTAACCTTTCTCTTCTTCCCGACTACCGTTCTGACTGCTTATATCGCCGACAGGAGGCTGCTGATCTACAAGTACCTCTCTAAGAAATATCGGATGAACAAAAGAGGGGTTATTGTAGGCGGTGAAGGGGGGGATACAGCTGGGGACGTCGAAATGGGGGCCGACGGAAAGGCCAGAATTCCGGATGGAGGTCTTAAGGTCTTCGAAGAGGAAGAGAACGAAGAGGTGAAGGAGTTCGAAGAGCATCGTCGAGAGTACATCCAACTGTTAAGAGAGCTTAGGAGGAAGCATCCAGATAGCGGGATGGAGGAGCTAGAGTTGATGGCGCGCGAAGAGATTTTGAATCGCGGACCGAAGAGCAGAGCCTATTATCGTCTCCAGGCAACGAAGAAGCTGACGGGTGGCGGAAATCTGATCCGTAAGAAAGTGGAGAAGGTGGAGCACGAGAAAGAGGAATCCAAAGAGACCATCAAGGATGATGTCGTCAGGGTCTGCTTCAATCCCGGTCACTACACCGTGATGGAGAGCGTCGGTCAGTTTGCGGTCACCATAGTCAGGTCAGGGGACTTGGGCCACTCAGTGTGTGTGGACTTCGAGACCGAGGACGGGACGGCGGAAGCGGGTTCAGATTACGAACCCCTGGCCGGCACCATCGTGTTCCGCCCCGGTGAATCCCACCAGCAAGTCTTCATCACCGTCATCGACGACGACATCTTCGAGGAAGATGAGCACTTTTACGTGCGACTGAGCAACCCACGCTACC